>JAOWBC010000248.1:10413591-10423933 GCA_028566105.1 Hypoplectrus providencianus | reverse complement strand
TAAAAGTTTTGGTGTGAATCACAATATAAGGGGGGACACGAGCTGCATGGCGGAGGTCTGCACTCTCCGAGTGCAATGTTTCTAGTTCTTTATAATGTATTACTGAAGCTGCTGTGTTTTCATCGATGAGTGCAGACCAAAGACCTTTCAATAGGCCGACAACCAATCAGGAATCAAGCAATGAAACATGAACACTTAACCAACATAATGTGACAGGAGCACACAAAAGAAAACGTAACATTGGTAAATACTTGCCTCCAATCCCATTTCAGCAAATGTGTACCTTCACATCTTGAAGAGTTCAACTTTGATCGGTAAAGTCAAACAATAACAACAGATGTGTGTGGTAGAAGCCATCTGGCTGTCAGGGGAGCCAAAAAATGATGGTCACTCACCTGCATTACAAATGTGTAACTGCAGCATATCATCTACAAGGTGGGGCGTTTTTTAAGGTGGAAAACATGGCGGCTGGTCTCAAACTGCTTCAAATAACAACTAAAGTCAATGAAATGTGTCTGAAAACCTTTTAGCAGAGAATTAGGCAACACAGGAACAGATTATTGATTCTCTCTCTATATATATACTTCCCTAGTTCTGAGGGGCAAAATTTAACCAGTTCTAACTTAACTCCGAAAATAAAGCACACACATTTAATTTCAAACTCATACTTTTTTTTCATGAAGAACAAACCAGTCATTAATCAAAAACCTTGGGAATGCCTGTTTTCCCTCTTCACAGTTCAGAAAAACTGAAGTGACAGTTCAGAAAAAAGGAAATCATGAACGACTCTGGCATTAGCAACAAAATACTCTGCATTATCCAGATTTTCAATGTGTATGAAAAACAACAATAAACAATATAAAATTAGGGAAAGTCCTCAACAATAAATTAGAGGATTTTGTTGGGGAAGAATGTGGCAGGGTCATTTTCACCCACATGGGTTAAAATGTTAAAATAGGAGCCGATCAGATGGAGCTTGATGTACAGTTTTCAGGTATGAGCGCAAAGTGGTCACTGTATAGTATGTTATTGTACTTTGTCCACTCCGGCTGACGCTTTAACACCAGTGACAAGACATGAAATGGTTTTAGTTTGGATTAAAGAGGCAGTCATACTCTTTCTACATGGGTCCACATACACACATGAGACCAGAGTCAACCGTCACCACCTCTACAGGAACGAAGAGCGACCTAATGGACACTTGTTTCTGCCATCAATTCTTCATGTCTGTCTCTCAGAGTGCTTGCTGTATCCACAGTATATAATATATATATACACATCTCCAAACACTCTTACCTCCAGAGCTCTCTCTCTACTGGTTTGAAATGGACTGGCTGGGAGAGCCAGTGGAGTGGACAGTCCAGAACTAATGACCAGTCTTACCACATACAATAAATGTATTATTAATTTCCATTTTATTTGTTTACATTTTTAAAGAGAGCTGTAGTTGAACCATTGACCCACTACTGTTGAAGAGTTCAACTCATATTTAACAGATGTCAAAAGTATTGGTCGATCAGGTGATCCACCACTTTGGTCCAAACAGAAACATCAACAATTACTGGGCATGACATCCACACAGCCTATATGAAGTAATCTCCTGTTTGCTGCCATCAAAGTGTACTTATTGTAGAATATGTATTGAATGTATTGAATTGTTATTTTTACGATATATATTATTTTTATGTAATTAGCCTTTGGTTGGAGATTTCACTTAACTGCTCCCCATGCCAGATAGGATAAAAGGGACAGAATGCATTCATATTTTCCTTTGAACAAAGCAGCAACAGCATTAAATAAATAATCAGTTGCTGTGAAAGCTAATGGCCAATGTTAGCAAATTAATTACACTGTGACTACAAAGCTCTATGAAGAGGGGTCACGTTACGCTTGAGGCCTAACAAAATGAATGTTCTCTCTACATATGAAGGTGGGCCACATTTACCCGTGTTAGACAAATAGAATCTAATTATTCAGTATACAATGTTAAAGATACCACAATGAGCCCATCAGCCATTGATTTGTGCCGTTGGGAATCGCAGAGGCGAACAAATGTGTTTTAACTAATTAGCATGTAGAGAAGGAATTGAAACAAATTACATAAAAGGAGTATCTGCAAAATCCCATGAGAAGATACAGAAGAATAGCAGAGCCTGGTTTAAATCAGGCCACATGTGTCTCTCTACACTGTGAACAATAAAACAAAAGCTAAAATGCCAATAGAATGTACGAAGAGAAGCCACAAGTAGTTCTGTCACTGTGGATCAGCGTGGGTAGGAGATGGCTTCAGATAATGTTATGCTGCCCTGAACAGTGAATCCAAAAGGTCAGGATGCACTTAACCTTGTGGGATGGGGGCTGTCACTTCTCCACTCATTCTCCACCAAACAAAATTAGTGCACTGTTTACGAAGCCTGGGCAAAGGGTAACAAGGTGCCACTTCAACATAAACATCACATAATTTAGTGAGCTAAAAATACCAAGCCCAACAGATACGTAAACTCAATATTAGCTCATTTAAAAAAATAAAAATAAAAAAAACCCATAGGATGTGTCTCTGTTTCATCTGTTTGGTTTATTTAGAGAAAAACCCAGAGTAGAGTCTAGGCTGTAAAGAAGGAGTGGACTATTCGTTTGTTGACGATTTTGGTTTACAGTTTTGAAACTCGTGAATCTATTTGGAGAACTGGATATGAGACAAAATTCAGTTGAAGTTGCTAATTGGTGGCCAAAGATGTTTAACTTCTGTTTATATATTTGGAGCTTCCATGGTCCCTCCATGCTGTGGGGTCCATAGGACATGTGCACCTGTCCTTTACATTTTCAGCCTCCAGGTCCGGGTGTGGTGGTAAAACTGTTTTATTCCATTAATAATATGTTTACGTGTCGTTAGCCATCCAGAAAGTGACATGTTGAAAACAGCACTTGTCACATTATTTTTCCTGCATTTTTTGTTAAATATTCCCTTATGTTTAAACTGACACACTGTTTATTGCTCCTTTCAAGCTTTCTTTCATCTAAGAAAATGTAGTTGCAATAGAAAGAAAGACTGCATTACATAAATGATGCAATAATTCTCAACATGAGATGGAGTGCTGTCCACAACAGGTTCACATTGAGATTACCAAGGATATATGCAATCTGACAAGCTTCCCTCCACCTACACACAGTCACTTAGACTGCACTCTGTCCATGCAGCTAAAACACATGCATATTCTATGTGCTCTATATGCTTACTATCTATACAGACACTCATAAAAACACCTGCTAACTCAACATACATGATCGCAAACATGGGTGGTAAATGATTTAAAAGGCAAGGCACATGAATATTTGACATTTTCATGTCTTTTGCAAGACAGTTAATTTAAATTCTTTCATAGGTACTGTTGAGGCTCAAAGACAACATCATGGTCGTGGTAATGAAATGGAAAAACATTGAAATTTGACATCATCAGGACTACTGTAAAAGAAAAAAACCCTCTTTCATTCAACCATAACAGATTTTCCCCCAGGGAGAGAAAATGGAAAATGGATAAATAAAACCGCCCTCGCAACATAAAGTAATCAATTTGGTTAATTAAATTTATCTCCCAACCTCAACGGAAGGCTTTGAAACTCACATCATAGCCAAGATACAAGATGAATAATCTAAGTCAATACTGAGATCAATGTCACCTGTGTATACACGTACCTATTTTGCATTATTCAAAAATACAAATGAATTAGTAATGCTGATAGATTGTTTCAAAGATTACTTTGTTCTTTCCCTCTCAAGTGTGTATGTACACAGCCAACAGCTTTTCCACACAAGCTGAGAATTAATTTTTTATGATCGGATCCAGAGCGGCAGGGGTCCGTAAAAACATTTGTTTAAAACATACATGAGCCTCTGACACATCACAGACCTCTGTCATATGGCAGCAGGTTTGGGGTTTCTTCATGTATAGTCTCAACATGTACATGAAGGTGTGATGTAACATTCACTGCAAGGTCATCTCTACTGTATAAGCATAGCAGCAACCTTTACACCAGCTATGCAACCTACAACCGCTACTGAGGCTTTGATTTTGACAGGATGCTGTGGAAGGACTCCGTATATAAGGGTTAAAATCAGGGAGTACGGGGAAAAGCGCGGAGGATTTGCTGACTCCACAAGAAGCTACAGAATGACCTGGAGGTTAACCAAGCAAAAAGAGCTGCTTGACAGGCCGAGGGACTAAAAACATGATAAATAGCTGTAGGGGCAGAACTCAGAAGTGAGTAAAATGGGTACAACTCAAACCACCTCGCTCTGCTTATCTTCGAGCACTGCAGTGCTAACCAGTTCTCACTGCAGATAATGTCAGCTGATGGGATGTCTGAAAAACATCCAGGAGTTAAATAAACCCAAGAGCAGTGAGATTCAGTGAGGTATGGTGGTAGATACATGTGATGACCTGGAGCTAAACATTCTTAATTTAAATGCAGTACTGTATTTGGTTTGAGGCTCTAAGTGGTTACAGGTTGATGCAAATGCCTGAAAAAGATTTTAGTTAGCACTTATCCATGTTGCCCCAAAAATCGCTTTACTGAAATGCATTGGTTCGCCTTGCCTCATTCAGTGTTTTTCCTCTGTCCCAGCAACATCTAGCAGAGAGGATGTCAGCACTCGCTCATAACATTACTATCATTGTAAAAGATACAATATATAAGGTGCACTGGCCTGTAAGGTGCATGAAGTGAGATAAAATATTTTTACTGAACTTTAGCTCAGTGGTTTACTCGCCAGCCTTCCAAGCCAGCGATCCGGGTTCGATCCCCGAGTCGGCCCTAACAGTTTCACTCCAGAACAATATAGAAGGCGCTCCGGATTATAAGGCGCACCTTTGTTTTTTGAGAAAATTTAAGGCTTTTAAGTGCGCCTTATAGTCCGGAAAATACGGTACATCATGCATGCTCTGGGTGGCAACACACATTTTTTGCGTCCAAAGAGCAATCTTAAATTTTTAGATTTCTTTGGATTATGTCCTTGATCGTGTGATGTGTTGTTTCATTATTGTGCTTTCAGTTACAGCAAGTCATTTGGTTCTTCAGGGTGTATTTTATGAAATCATAAAACGTATACAGTCACTGGCTGTCTCATCAGGTAAACCTGTTCAACTGCTTGTAAATGGAAAACATCTAATCAGCCAATCAAGTGGCAACAGCTGAATGCGTTCTGGCATGTAGACATGGTGAAGACGACCTGCTGGAGTTCAAAGTGGGGACAGAATTGGGAAGAAAGGTGATTTAAACGACTTTAAATGTTGTTGGTGCCAGATGGGCTAGTCTGAGTATTCCACCAACTGCTGAATTAACACCCATTTCTAGGGTTTACAGAGAATGGTCAAAAAGAGAAAATATCCAGTGAGCTGATGCCTTGTTGATGCCACAGGCCAGAGGAAAATGACCAGACTTGTTCAACGGTAACTCAGGTAAGCACTCATTACAACCAAGGTAAGCAGTAGAACATCTCTGATAGCACAGCACGTCCAAGCTAAAGCATCAGACCACACCAACACTTTATTAGGTACATACTTCTAGTGACTGGTGAGTGAATTTATATATGACAAAACCATTTTTTTTACCACTTTTTTTCTGAGAATTGCTCATATAAATGTTCCAAGTTGGTTTAAATAAGCTTCTTAACTGGACAAACAAGACTTTCCCCCAATGAAAACCCAGATCTATCTTTGATGTAAGGTGCTGCCCTGAAGTTGTCACACTGATTATGGCTTGAGCAAAGACAGAAGTGAGGAATATAAAGTATGACAAAGTCTACTTAGGACAGGTGGATGAGAGGAGACTTTTTTATTTATTTTTTAGCAATGTAGAAGCAGTGCTTAAAGAAGGCCAGTACGTACTTGAAGGTAGCATCAACACTTTCACTCTTTGAAGTGACTTTTTCTTCCACAACAGCACTTCTCAAAAGCTGTGGTGCTCTTTAATGGCCCTCATAAATAAACTGCAATGTTTCCTTTGCTCTATAGTTTCATGAAATGTCATGAGGTTGTAGTTTCATTGTAGTTGCACTCTGCTTCACTGAACATTAAAAAAAGCAATCCATTGTTTCTACACTTTCAAGATAAGCAACTCAAACAACCAAAGATGGGTCTAAGTTCCAAAAATCATGATAAAACACACCACTTAACTTCTTTTCTCTTCAAGCAAGAGTACATATGTAACTTCACTCCCATGCTTTGACCTTGCATATCAATATTTAAGCTATTAACAGCTTTAACATTGTGAGAGTTATGATCAATCTGCCAAAAGCATTGCATCACCTATGTCACTGATGCTAAGTTATTTTACAGCTATTTATTTACAGTTATTTTATCTTTTTATTTGTACCCCAACTATGTTGTTTTATTTCCTAAACCCTAAGCAAGTATTTTTTTTAAAAACATTTCTCAGTTTATTCCATGTGTTTAAAACTACAGCCATTTCAGTGAGAGGGCGTGCTGATCTGCTGGTATGGGTTGCAGAACTTGTTTGAACAACTTGTCGAAAACATGTTTGAGAATAGAGTATTTGCATGGCACTGTTACACAGAAGTGATATGCATTCTGCTAAGAGGCTCCTTTTCTCTTCTTTCCAATTTTCATCTGCGACACTTTCAACACTTTCAAAGCAAAACTTTCCAGGCCCATTTGCAATCAATCTGGGCTCGTTATCCTTTGAAATGGGCTCCATAAGAGCTCCAAATCTTCGAGTAAATACTCAGCAAACACTCCCTCAGAGAGCTCTTTGTCCCTCTTTCTCCTCCTTCAAATAGATCTGTGATACAGCAGTTTAGTCTCATGTACTTTGAACAGTCAGGGAGCAGTCTCATAATGATGTTTGAAGTCTTTCAAGTAAAAAATGAGGAGATGAGCAGAGGAAGAACATGAGAGGGAATGCAGATGCTGTGTAAACGCATAAAATAAGAGTTAGACTCACATGAGTCATAATCTGAAAAAGGGGATTTTTATTAAGTGAATCCATATTAAAGCCAATCCTTAAATTAAAATCTCACACTGAAACAAACATTACTCAGTAAAGCAGTAACAGACAAGGTTTCATCATAATTTAGAAAAAGTTACAATTTCAGACTTTTTGCGCAAATAGTTTTAAATAATAATTAGTAAAGCTCCAGCTCACTTTCCCTGCCCTAAACTCAAGCTGCATTCAGGTTGCAGAGTATAATGTCAGCCTTGCAGTTTCATGTTGCCCGACACAATTAGCCTTTGATATTCTCTTCTTTGGGCAACAGTGAGGTGCTGGACAGGAAAAGGTCAGGGTATTAAAGGTGACTAAAGGTTTCCATAACATTTTGGTCACTAAGGACCCGGCAATTAGCAAACACATGGCAGGTGAAGCTTTTGAGAAGGATGAGCAATCACTATGGAGAAACACATTATCCTGATGAACTCCTCTTGAACATTTACCCGCTGTTTAGTCAGTGAGAGCAGGTGAGGGGTTGTAAAAAGATTATTATCAGCCGCCATAACAACAGAGAGAGGCCCAAAACTGAATATACCTTTGTGCACACATGGACACTTTCTGTGCATACACAGGTCACAAATTCAGACACACAAAGACAGACTGACGCATAAACATAAGCAAATGGCTGCCATAACAACTTCTGCTGCTCACAACAATGTTAATCATCCAGAGGAGCTCTTGGCGGAGAAAATGCAAGGTTTGAAGTGAGCGGAGGAGAGAGAAAGAGAGGGAAGGGCCAGGGAAACACACACACACACACACACACACACACACACACAGACAGACACACACGGCCCAGAGGTTGTCTGTTCCAGTCAGTGATCTATCTACTTTAGAGTAGATGACCCATAGTTGAACCCGAATGGAATGAGGCATGGCAATCATCTTTATTTAATAAAAAATTTATCGTTCAAATTATTTAAAGCAGATGTTATCATATTCTGTGCATTCAGACGTGAGCAATGAAGCATATTAAATAATCTTCCTTTTTTTTTTTTTAAAGTTATTTTTAATAATTTTATTTTCAGGAGAGTATGAGCAATGAACCGTCTGGAAGACCTGTCATTTTAATTATTACCTCCAGGTAGGGGCATTATATATATAACCACACTGAAATAACCTGAGCTTACTGCACACACACACTAGAACACTGGACACCTGAGGGCTGTACCACAAAGGGAGAGTAGTAGGTCAGTGAGGTTCTTTGAGTCTAAAGCCAGAGTTTTCTGTGTCATGAAGGGGCTCTCTCTTTAACCTGGCTAGATCACCATGGTAACTCACGCTGCAGACCAAGCCGGGTCCAGACCTTTTTTTTTTTTTTTTAACTTTCAGCTTGAAATGGGCTAAAATATGCCTCGATCCATGAATGATACAGATTAGCTGAGGGAATGTGCCATTGACCATGCTTGGCCCTGATTGGCTGAAGTCCATTTTAATAGTGCTGGTATTGCAACCTATAGATCAATAATTCAATCATGTCTATCGGTGTTTATCACAGATAATATTTTTCAACCTATTAAATTAATTAAAGTTTGATTTGGCCAAAACTTAAGTGATTTCTATAATATCTTCATTACAGGACAGGTTCAGACAATTAAATCTGCTTTATCAAGTTTAATGTTTATGTACTACAGAATATGCATCTTTCATGTTGGAAATGAACATAGAGCCTTGAGAACACATTGAATGGTAATCTTCCACCATTCATCCCTGGCTTTTTGCCATTATATTTTTTTCATTTTGTGCCATAGAAGAGTCAACAGCTCCACCAAAGCTCCTGTTTTCATGGCAGTGCACACAGAGCCTGAGGAAGACAGGCTTGGTTAACAAAGCAAGTCGATAACCACTGTCTTTGATTGTGGCTCTGTGTTTTGGAGAGGCGGCGAAAGTGAAGAAACAGTGGCTCTGGTGAACTTGCTTCTTGGTTCGGCCCTCTGGGAGTGCATTCAAACAAATACATGGCTGCTTTAGTGTCTTACTGTAATTAATGAACTGGAATTGTGAAAAGGACACATCAGCCCTGTGATCCTTATCTCACAAAAACAAGAAAAGATCCTGTAATAAGGAAAAGAGATTGCATGAATTATTCAGAGGCTGAGTAATTATAGTAGATCTTCACATCTTAAGATCTCTTATATATAAGTCGCACAATTAAAACCTGGTGATATTTTACAAAAACAACTGTGTTCTCCTACATAATCCCCTATAATAGGAATAATACTTACAATAATGGCTTTGGATTATTCATTTGGTTTTATCTTGATCCCCTATTCTCCTATACATGTGTAATTATTCGGTATATGTTTAAACAACTGCAACACAATAGAAGAATCATTTGGATTTAGAGTTTTTGGGAGACATTTTTCTTTGGCATTCCTGTAAATGAATGTCCTCTTATAATATATGCTTCATACTCTTTATGGACACTGGCAATAGCTACCTCAGTTGCACATAGCATTCAGTAATAGGACTCATGCCATCAATGGTGGGCTGCAACGGCACTGCTGAGCGGGCAACCCGACCACAGCTATCCTCCCACACTGTCCAGTGACAGCTCCAATAAATACTTCATCGCTGCTGCTCCTTCAGGAAGCTCCTCCAGGAATAAAAAATGTCTTGTTTTCAGACCTACACTGCAGCAGTTTTGTCAATCAAAACTCACAACAACGCCTTAAGAGGGGGTTGTTTCTTTCTCTATATATAATTTAAGAGTAACAAGTTGACTGTCTTGCAGTCGATTCTCAATGTGATGAAATACTGTATTTTATGTGCAAAAGAATGTTGAATGCTGGGGAAACTTAAGGCGCAAATTACACATTTATCATTATATAAACAAATTTTCATCTTAAATCTGTGTCAGAAGCTGTATTTGGTGCAGCTAACCTCTATGATGTTTCTAATTGGTTTGTAGACGACTATTTTTCCACCTAGCAGAAAAAGGAATGACTCCTTGAAGTGTCTTTGCTGAAAAAGACTTTTGTAGGTGACCAAAATGATCCAATTTACTTTCAGGTTATAGAAACTCCAAATAAGATACAGACCACACCCAAAAACATGTTCACTATGATTTAATGCACACAGTGCCATGAATAAGTGTTGCTACACCTCAATCTGGATTAGCAAAATGTAGCGTTAACTTTCATTCATTCATTTTCCGAACCGCTTCATCCAGGTACTCCCGGGTCACGGGGAGGCTGTGCCTATCTCAGCCAGCTCCGGGCCAGAGGCGGGGTACACCCAGGACAGGTGGCCAGCCTATTGCAGGGCAGACAAACACACTCACGCACACATCCACACCTACGGTCAATTTAGAGTCGCCAATTCACCTAATGTGCAG
>JAOWBC010000248.1:10340974-10413491 GCA_028566105.1 Hypoplectrus providencianus | reverse complement strand
AACCGGAGTACCCGGAGTAAACCCACGCACCCACGGGGAGAACCTGCAAACTCCATACAGAAGTGCCCGGACCGGGACTCGAACTCGCGACCCTCAGCACCAAGCACTCTTGCTGTAAGGCATGAGTGCTAACCACTGCGCCACCGTGGGGCCCCAGCGTTAACTTGAATCACAAAATAGCCACACTCATATGAATGTTGCGATATATTGAACAAGCTTTGAAACTAGAGACTACTTTGGAAAATGTTTGCTGACTTAATAAACCAAGTAGGAAGTTCAATTTAAAAATGGAGGTGCCTTAAACCTAACCTAATTTGAAATGTAATTTTATCTCAATGGGCAATATATTCATTAAAAAGCCTCTGTGGGATTACCACTACTAACGAATATTAACACCAGTTCAGTTCCAGTACAGAGACAATACTTTTTTTGTATTTAATATGGAAATATATGTTATTAGTTTAGTCATTTATTTCCATGTTACTTTTAGGACAGAATTATTCTGAAATCTGAGCAAAGTTGTGCACGCACAAAGACACACACGGACAAAAAGCAGACAAAGGCAGCCATCAGGACACTGCTCTACCTACAGGGCACCAGAAATCCTCCAAGGATTTTGTTTTCTCTGCCTAACTTTGCCAGAAAAATTATTTTGTCCCAATTTCCCATATTTGTAAAGTGCTGCCACTGGGCAAAATGAAAATGGTGTATTTTCATACTTGCTGCAAAGCCAGTAAACTAACAGTGGGACTAATTAGTGTGAAATAGCGAAATAAAAAAGTCTGATTTTCGGCACATTTCGAAATACCCCATTTACGTGTAATTATGCGAATCCATACCTGGCAGGAGCCACATTTTGCATTTCTGAATCTGTGCCTTGAGCTGAGAAGCAGAGCCCAAAATATGTTCATTGCACTGATAAAAGGTTTGAAGCAGGAATTAACAAAAAACCCTAATTAGCAACTTACAACTCCCACACAAACAATCACGTACAATTATGTAATTACCCATTCAAAAAGCTGTTTATAGAGACAGATGATTGATGCGAAAAATGCTTCAAAGTCTTGTTAATGGTTTCTATTTTCTATCTTGAAAGCTCCCTATAGACGGCATCATCTTTTCCATCACTGTGAGGTCCTGGTGTCAAATTCAAATTTCTTCTTCTGCAGGTTGATTTTCAGGGTGAACTTCATTTCTTGAGATGGAGCCTCTCCAGACATGAAGACGCATTTCTTTTTTCTGTGGCGTTCGAGTACATTTATAGGTCAAGTTGGATGGTATCTGATTTGAGGCACAAGCACAGCCTTTTATCGATGTGGAAAAGCTGGCCTTTCTGTCAACCTCTGTCTCGGTCTCCAGCCGCCTGTATTCCCCAGATTAGCCCCGGCAGCTGGCTCATTTTCTGACCTGAGTAACTCAGCAGTAGACAGGAACGAAGCCAAGGCTGCGAGAGAACGCAGGGGAGAGAGAAGAAGAGGAGATAGCGTGAAGAAATGTGAATAGCACAGAGAGAGGGAGAAAAGACGGTCTGAGATAGAGGAGAGAGGGGTCAGAGAAACCACTGACTGACAGAGGGACACAGCATTATTTCATTTCAGAGGCTTTTCAGCAGGACCTTATCTCCTACAAAATGTGGTGTATGAAAGCAAGGTGAAAACACTAGAGAGCAGACATTTTGAAAAAAAAAAACTACTACTAGTTTCACCACACTTTTTTATCATCATCATTCAATGGACCACTTGTACAATATAGTGTGACATATGTCTGTTCTACTGACTGTATTTCACGTTGGTATAGTATCAAAGATTTACCCATTTTAGCTAACTACAGATTGCTCTGGCTCAGGGTCAGCTGGAGAGGAGAGAAAGATCATGGATGGGAAATTAAAACAACCTGATCTCACATCCACCTATGGTCAGAAACAGGCCTTCCAGACTCACTTTCTAGTCTTGCATTACATCAGCACAGCAGACACAGCTATAGTATCACAACCTACAGTATTTGTAGGGAAGAGCTTTGTATTCATGAGAACATATTTTAGTCATTGAACTAGCAACAACAAATACGTGTGGGAATGAAACACTTGTTTGTGGGGCGTTAACAGATCAATCATGTAATGGTTGGTGAATAGATTATACAAAGCGGGGAAGTTTGCTATCCTTTCGAGTTTAAATACTATTGTGCTAAAATTCTGACTGAAAATAAATCAACATAACAATGTGTTATTGCAATGATAGAGTCTTTAACTTTGTTATGTTGATCCCCTTTTATTTTAAGCCATTCACTCAAAGACTCTTTTTTTTTTCTTTTTAATGGTAGATTTAGAGAGCTAAGAACAAAAAAAAGAAAAGAAAGCTCTGACCGACACACAGAGGTGACAACGTTGACATGTCCCCCGCAGTGTCAGAGGAGCCTGCAGATTTCAACTATCAGAGTAATCCCTTCTCTCACCAGAAGAAATGGCCGCTCTGTGCAGGAACCTAAACTCATGAACACAAGGGTACCTCAGCTCTTATTGCAACCCCAGACTGACAAGGAGTGTCAGAACAAATGTCGTAGTGTGATGACAGATTGTCAGAGCTTACCAGCAGTGAGAGCCAGTCATGACAGCAGTTGGTGTGTAAGGTAACTTACAGAGCACATCGTTTAATCTGACCCTGCACACACTGCACTGTACAGTAATTGGGCCTTTCAAAGGGATCCTGTTGTTTGAAGGGATGTTTGTGGGTGCATGTTCTGTTCTGGTCTGTGTCTCTCCATGCAGGCATGCGTGGGTGAGGCAAGGTTAACATTTAAATATTGCTCAACAAATGCTTTTATTTGTTTTTATAGAATAATAATAGTGTGCCCCAAGCTATCACATTCTTTTTCTTTCTTTCTTTTTTTTTTTTTTTTATAAATTTTTGGAAAATATGTTTTGAACTAGTCCAAAAAAGGCTAGGGTGAAATCCACTGTGATAATGAACTCATATGGCCACATATGGTTTGTTCCTACCCTCTGAAATGGCCCACAGGAGCATCTCCTAAATTAGCACCCCTACGTGTCTACATGTACAGCTATGTGTTCTCATATTAGAATGCAATTAATAAATCAATGCTGACTTTTTATTTGACTGTTTGTTTCCTATACTACATCACCTGACTTCCTCCTTCGCCCCTGTCTTAATAACGACCTCCACTAGAGGTCACCACCTAACTTACACGTGATTCTTGGTTGTTATCAAGCAGCAGCCTGATGTTTCCGGTCTATATGTTATGTTAAGTGTACCAGGTGCTGGCTTCAAGTTTACCTTCACAGAAAAACATCTATGACTCTGGAAGGAATGTCTTAACATTATGAAGAGTGCATAATAATATCAGCAATTGTGTCATAAGGACTATATCACAATGAATGGCAGTGCGAATACCATGTTTAGCAAATAATAGAAGTGCAGCGCAAAGCCTTTTCAGCTGTCACACAGCTGTAATGACGCCTCCATGATTCAAATGTGTGTTTATTCATCGTTTCCCCCTTGTATAACATGCTCTGTATATATCTGTTATTAATAGCCTGCTTATGTTTTGTGCATGCATATGTGTGCAGGCAGGTGGGGAGTACACATGTGTGTTGACAGATTCTTTTAATGTTTTATACCCACATACAGATCACAGCTACAGGCTTTTCTTCATGCCTGTAATCTCTGACATGCCTTTGTCTCGAGCCCTCAGACAAAAGGCAATAAATATCTGCGGTGAAATCTTATTATCACCTCAGTCCCAGCTCAGGGCCCAGAGGGACAGCTGAAATCTCAGGTTTCTCCACAAAGACTAAGCAACAATGATTCAGCCCGAGAGTACTTTTTCATTCAGCAGAGATTCTGTAAAGGTTTGATTTAAAATATCTGATATGCATTCAGACAAATCTGCATTACCCCAAATATGCAAACTCTGAACCAACATTTAGTACTGTAACAACATACAGTGTGAACATTAAACGTGCCAGCTGTATTCACATCGGTATGCATGTGAGCTTTCTGTGAAGGAGATGAAAACACCTGAGGGCTTTTCTTAAAAGCCAGGCCCTTCTGACCTACCACAATCCAGGCTAGACTCTGCAAGAGATTCTGTTTTTTTTGCTCAGGGTGATGAGTAAATTCATGTTGAAAGCTAATGATCTGGGGAATTGTGGCTCTCAAAGAAACATTTTTACTTGCGGAAATAGTTTTCTCATCTTAACTTTAATGCAAGAAAAAAAAAGTCTAAGGAAATGTCACATATTTATATTGCCATTAATCTTAAATTGTTGTTTTATATTCAGGACCTAATATCTCTCTCTGTGCTTCCTGGAAGGTGGTCATTGAGCTTCTACCTTTTTTTGTGTTGCTGAAATAAAAAAGCCGGTAGGGTACTGGAGCCAAGGGGAATGTACTGATTCGGAAAAAAAAGGCCTTTAATTGCTTCAGTGAGAAAGAAGTGGGGCTGGTAGTGTGAGTCCACTGAAACCAAGTGTAACAAGTCAACCAATCAATGGCCATTATGTCCGTGTCAGAGCTGAATGGTTGGCGTAATTGTTCTTAATGAACTTCTGGATTAAAAGTGACTCATCTGGCATCATCCATAATGATTTGTAATGGATGGAAAAAAAAACAAAAAAAACAAATTTTGACTCAGAGTATCTTGCTTTCATGTTTTCTTTGTTTCGTGCTTTATAGGAATCGACCTTAAAAGAAATAACATATAATGTTTATATGATATTGACACAAACATATTTAATCATTTGAAAGCTAAAAATTTCACAAATGGGTTTAATTTCCCTTATGAGTTGGTGTTTTTATTCATTATAATGATGCAAAAATCGTCAACATTCAACCACAACGTGGTTTTCTGCATAATGTTGTGGATACCAACTATGTCTTAATACTATGTCTATTCTTAAACCCTAATTTAGATCCTCATTTAGACCATGCACAAACAATAATTATAATCATATCTAACTCTGAAATTGGTTTGGACTGATGCAAAAACTAGAAAAATGACCAGATAAAATAAATAAAAGTAAATACAATAATAGTGATAAATGTGTATGATATTGATTGTTGGGACTATATACATTTGTCTTATGCTTTACCCAGAATTGTAATTCTAACAACTGGCTTATTGTATTCCCAGAAAGATGCATGAAGCTTCCATTGCACTCAAACCTCTGTAAACTATTATTAACATGCCCTGCCTTTTGATTTGGGCATCAAAATGAACATTCCAAAATTAAGCTTTTAAACACCAGCATTTATTCTGAGAGCAAAATGTGCTAAGATGCCTGAATCAGCCTTAGATATTTTCTGGTTGAATGGCAAAAGGTGTCTAAGAGCACAACATCTCTGTAAAAGGCATAAATCAGGCTGCAACACAAAGGGTAGAGCCCAGGGAAGAGCTATCTGGGGAGCACTCCAACACCCGAGGGAAAGGAAAAGAGGTTGAAGCTGGTGCAGCATAAGATGTAGGCGGCAGAGCATGAGGTGAGATCCAGTAGAGTTGGCATGAAACAGTAAGGTGACTGCAGAAAGTAGCTACAGGCAAAAAGACGATAAGGTCACCTTGGAGGAACTGGAAAGTTGAATCCCATAGGATGATGTTCCTGGGGCAGGTGGTACATGATGTTCTTCCTAGCCCATTAAACAAGCCATCTGCAAGGGCAAGGTGAGGGCACCTGGATGCTATCTCTGTACACAGAGTGAGAGCACTCCATCATGCTAAACAAAAGCATGTCAACATCCGGCAACCACATGTATGCATGCTTATAACAAGACTGGCCTAGAATTTTAACTTTGAGTGCTTATAAAGATTTTTGCTATTCTGGAAAGACGACATTGAATCATGTCTCCAAAAACAAAACAAAAAAAATTAAACCTTGGGTCTTTTCCTTGATTAAAATATATGTTGAAGGAAGTGGAAGTTCGAATACCATTAATATACCCAAAAGATCCTGCTTCACATACTTGGTTACCAAGGCTGCCATGTTTTTTCTTTTAAAATGGACCAACTGCCCCAAGTTGCAGGGGAAATTCAGTGCTATTTCACAAGCTTCAATGTCCATAATCCACACTAATACACATTTTTATTTCCGTCTGGTAATACCAGACTAGTGGTCAACCTGATGCAAGTGTGTCTTTGGTGTGAACTGAACATTAAAATACCAAGACTTACCTACATTTACAACTCAGTGGGATGTTTTGTTGTTTAATGGCTTCAGATTAAGAACCTATGCTATACTACCCTGTCAAGAACTGAACAATTAGTAGAAATTTCGATCAAATTTGCTTGAACTTGCTTCCAAATCAGTCTGCCAAGCCATGACTCTTCCACTCCAAAATGAAAGCAAGTATACAGACAGGCATGCAGGTGTGTGTGAGCTTGCGTCTGACAAATTATATCACAATCAATACACATTTACATGTTATCATTGGGGATCATGCACCTGTGATACAGAACAGTGATTACAGTCAAACAAGCCATCTTTCCCCAGTTACCCTCTGGTTCTCCTTTGTTCCCTTCAGCAATCTTCTTCCATCACAACAAGCTGTCAATTTCTCTCTCCCCTTAACCCCTTTCTTTGTCTCTGTCTCTGTCTCCTGGAAAAATAAACAGGCTCTTGTTGAGCAGCCCCACTCATTAGCCCCATTGGCTGGACAGCTTTCCCATAAAACAAGCTGGTGTTATGGCAACTCACACTTCACTGACTGTGCTGCAAGGCACTGGTGTAAAATAGATTCAATTTTTGGAGCAGAGGTTAAAAAATATATTCAAATTAAACCAGATAACCAAAGAAAGAAAAAAAAAGGATGACAAAGAAAGAGGCAAGGGAAGAAAAAATAAATATTTGACTGACATTTTTTTTTCTCAGCCCAAAGAAAAGACTACTGGGCAGATTTATATGAAAAAAAAACAAACAGATGTATTTAATGAAGGATGGAAGAAATACAAATCTTCTCTCACATCACTGATATTCTTCATTACACCAGCTGCCTGTGAAATAGTAGTTCATTTATTAGATTTCTTTGTGAAGAAATAACATATTGTGCTGTCTCACGCACAGTCATCCCTCCACCAAACCATGTGCGTACATGCACACACACAAAAAGCCTCTTTCCCCCCCCTATGTTGTTGCATTCGCTGCTGTTGCTGAGACAGGAAATGAAGGAAGTAGTATCACCCAGCAATAACACCATGTTGATGATGAAGCTCTGGCCATGGATAGAGGGAGAGATGGAAACACAATGATTCAGAGAACAGAACAACCTGATCAATACACACCAGTGTGCCGCATCGACAACCAGAATAGAAAACAGTCCTACTCTGTTTGTAGCCCACACATGCATTCAATGCTCGTCAGTCTGCACTTTCTTGTCCAATCAGTCATGATAAGACACATGCTCACTGTTGATGTGGAAACAAGCATAACAAGGACAGGTAAACTATAGTTTAAACTCTCTGCATTCGGTTTATTAATCATTCAACCTGCAGGGAAAAGTGGAGAAATTCAAGAAGGGTGATCTCATTGAGGTTCCTTTAATGCAAATGAGTATCAATGTATTATGTGGGTGGTTTAAGTTTTCGCCAAATTTTACTGAAAAGAATCACATTTTGATTTGTCAGAGTTACATCACCATTGCAATGCAATCTCACATGAAAGACAAGTCAGGCAAACTTCATGGCCCCAACTAAAAGATTTACCGATTTCCTTGTGTACACCTGCCTTTAGGTAAATGATAAACCAATTTGAATTGCTCTTACATAGATCAAAAGCATGCAACACTGCCACCACATGGACTGTGTTATAAATTACAAGTACCCAGGAAGTCAAGTGCACAGGGGTAAAATAAGCACATCCCATTTCTGTGATTTTGATGGAATCTAAGTCAATTCAGTGGTGTTTGCTCCTGAATAATCAAATGTAGCTTTGTTGTTCAACTTTGCATTACTGCTTGTGTGCAGTGTAGTTGCCTACAACATAGAACCTGCATTTTCCTGTACAGGAATAGTGTAGGTCCTGTAGGGGTGGGATAGTGCTCAGCATTTGTAATTCATAATGGAAAATAAGTAGATTAAGTGCCAAGATCTAAGTATTATGGTGTTGCAAAGATGTCCTTACATATAAACTGTAGACTAGAGGAAAAGTCTTGTATAAATGTAATAGGAGGTACTAGACCTCCATATTACCATACAGTGGGAAACTGGCACCAGCCAATAATTCAGTCAGTAGCTGGCTTTTTAAATTGTGAAAGTAAAGGAGAACTGGACCAACTGAGATAGACAATGGGATCGTCAAAACCTGAAACCCCAGTTGCTGCACATTCAGTAACTAGCACTTAAAAGCAGAGAACACAATACTGTGTGACTGAGGTTAGGAAGAAAAGTGCGCCATCTTGGATTTTACTTGACTTGCTGTCCGGGACGTTACTGAATTTATACCTTCTTAAAACACTCACTGTTCTTTTGCAACTCTACTCTGTACTCTCTGGTAGGTCACTGCTAAGTTTCCCTCTCTCTTTGCTAACTCTGACTTTAAATATTTCTGTTGTTACGTGACTGAAACAAGTATGTAATGCCAGGTATCTGTTGGTCGCTAGCATAGCTCTTACGGGCCCTGGTGACCTCGTATAACGCCCCCCGAGTCCGAGCTTGAAGTGTCGGTGAACCTCTGCAGTCCGCCCCTCTGTTCAAGATACAACACCGCTCTCCTGTGGCTGTCACCAAACACTACAACCGGCATAGGACAACATCTCTCGGTTAGGCTGGAGGACATAGCGGGTACCAGAAAGTGCAGCCAGCGGCAGCAGTAAGTTGGACGCTGTCTACGTAACATAATCGGTATTTTCCTAAATTATGAACTTGATATTTTTAACTAAGTACGAGCTGAGGTATGCAGCCACCGAGGAGATAGGATGACCTCTTGTTGTGGCTCGGACTCGGTCACATGGTGTTTGGATGCATGTCAGTCGTGAAAGCCACATCAGTGTTGTACAGAGCAGACGCGTTAACCAGCTATCTGCTGACAGTGTGTGACCACAGTCTCACCGCGACCTGCTGACACCGGGCACCCCCACCTCAGCATGCCTCACAAGAGCAAGAAAGACAAGGTAAAGTGGATGATGCAAGTATCACATGTTAGCATAATAATGTGTCTGTTGTATTTAATTTGTTTTTATTGATTGCTCACCCTTTAGGAAAGTAAATCTGGGAGATCCAGAAAAAATGGAAGTAAAAATGGGCCTGCAGACGAACAAGATGTAAGTACTTTTGAACTTTTCACAGTTCAGAGAGTTGCTTTGGCTTCTTTATAAGCAAAATATATACAGTACTAGTCAGAAATGTATAACAGACATGTATAAATATATAAACAAAGCTAAATATAGGAAAAGATACGACATAAGGCTGCAATAATATCAGTTCTACCTGTTCTAATGAGGATTATTATTCACTTCTGTGTTTTTTTTTTGTTTTTTTTTTGAGGGGACAAGCTTATTTTCGCTGTTGAGATTATATAGTTTTTTATTGTTTCTTTTTATTGTGTCACTCCAAGCAAACATCTTTTAAAGCCTGAAAAGGTTGACTGTACATTTATTTTGACCTTAGGGTAACCAATTTTTGGATTCAACTAAAAAACACACACTTTAAACAGATCACTATAATGTACAAAGATAGTACATGGTTTTTTTAAGCAACTCTAAATCTAACAATTACTTTGACATGCGTTCTAATGACCAATTGATGCCAGGAGTTACCAGGAACTCACAATCCATCCATTTTTCACTGTACTGAACTTTTGTCCTATTGAAATAAAAGCACAGTTGCTCATGTGACTACTCTGCATGATCTTATGACTTTATTTTCTGTGAGAACACTTGCATTCAATCTGTAGCTCTCCACCATCATGACTTGTTTGGCCTCAGAGTACAACACGATCCATTGTAGCGGCTATTTTTGTCCTTATCATTTCTGGCGTGCGGCAGTGATGTTGAGTACAGCGCTTTGAGATTGGAAGAGACCTGATTGATTGACTGCTGGACCTGCTGTTTGTTCCCATTGACAGCTTTATCAGCTCCATCTGTGCTCAATTATTCTGTCCACTGAGGTCCACCACATACTCTGTCAGCAGATGCAGTACAGTGCACCGACGACTGTGATCAGGTTGCTTTGCTGAGAATCACCTGATCTTATTCGGAAAGGAACTTGACCCTTAACCGCAACACCCTCATTCCTCTCCCTTCGTCTTCCCTCCTCCTTTTTTTCCTCTCCTCTCCTCTCCTCTCCTCTCCTCTCCTCTCCTCTCCTCTCCTCTCCTCTCCTCTCCTCTACTCTCCTCTCCTTTCCTCCCCCCATTTGAACTCCACAGTGACACTTGAGCATAGTGATTCCTGTGCCATTTCCTTTGGGTGCAGGAACTGCCTTGCCTGGCCCTTACCTGCTCCAGTAACCAGAGCTCTTCCTCTGCGACTCTTATTTCTGCAGTGCTCCAATAAGAAAGTGCCTCCCGCAACTCAGGTGATGAGGGTGAAGCAGCCGGGGTCACACTCGGCCATGAAGAGAGAGAAGAGATTCAGCACTTCCTCTTTCCCCCTCAGTGCTAACAGAGAGCTGCAGAAGCTCCCTGCACTGGCAGGTGAGCATCCATCAGTATGCAGTACCTGTATCCTAACACTCGTTTCTTAGAATGCCACTGAATTTCCCTCCTCTTTGTTATCTAATTGACATACAGTAGATAAGCTCCTACTCTTCTCCTGGAAATATTCTAGATGACCTTTATCTAAGGTTGCATGTTTGGTCCATATGGATGAAGGGAATCATATTAACAATTTATAGCCCTGGTGGATCTGCATAACCGCCTTTTTAACCTTGAGGTCCTTGCTCACTACATAATTTATAACCAAGCAGACTGCCCATCAGCTTTATCTGTAATGCAAATGATGTGCAATCAGATGCATCTCCAGCTGTACCTGGAGGAAACAGATATTACTCCCCCAGGGCTCGCTCATGGAAGATAATTCTGACTTGGACTGTGTAGACAGTGCTGGAATCTGGGTCATCCAGTAATTACTTGTAATGTAAACCCAAATTAAACATGAACTGTGAACCCTGACATGTTGTGGAGCATCAGGCATCTTAAGTGTCTTGCAAATATTCAAAACAACACTTTAGCCTGTTTTGTTTAATAGCCAAACCAAGCAGTATTATTAACTGCGATGAGCAAGTTGAGCCTTACAAACTAAACTCGTTAACTTTAACACGCGAGCTGGTCTCACTGCGAGTGTTTAGGTTTACGGTATTGATTGATTAGTATGTATAACACTGATGCTGATTCACACGAGACAGCGAGGTTGAGGTTTGAACATTTACATCAATCTTTCATGGCTTCTTTGTTTACACACGGCATTACAGGCAGTATCTGGCCTAAGTGGTTTCCTGTAAACTATACCCAACTATGCTTTGTTGTTATACCTGGATGAGCTCGGTGACACTACAGAGAAACAATAGAGATGGACAGCCCACAGGATTTGTTTGAGGCAGACAGTCAAAGTTGATAACATGGGACAGTCAAAGGGGACACCGTGTATTGTGACATTTTTCTACAGTGGGAAATTGGCACCAACCAACCAACGAGTTCCTGTAGTTTGTTTATTGTCTGTAGCCAGTAGCTGTTTAAAAATGTAATTTCCAATCAGGGAATTCAAGGAATAACAGCCTTGAAAAAAAATGTTGAAATTTACAGTCATATGCAGTTACAAAGCCTATAGCTATAGACACGTAGGTTTTCTTCAGCGTCCCTGAGGGGAAACATGGCTTCTTGTCTGCTTTGAGTTCAAATTGAAGAGAAAGCATATTTGACTATTTCTTTGGCCTTAGTATAATGTCTTAGAGACAGAATCTTCTAGTAGTTTCCCTTGTGGATTAAAAAAATAATTATATTTATTAGCAGATTTTATTGGGAGACATTTTTTTCTTCAAAGAACTGTTATATTATGCACTGTTTCTAATGTTGTTCTTCCTCTTTTCTCACTATAATTCGGTGTCTTGCAAATTGATTGTATGTTTATAAGACAAACGGACATATGGGGCTTTTGTAGTTAATAACAAAATATAACATAAGTAAAAAGTACTACAAATATTATAGAATATCACATCTCACTGACGAGTTCACGCTGAGCCGAATCCGGCCACAGACAGTGTACAAGAGGTCAGGGCAATATTTGTGAATGGATTTTGTAAAAGAGCTTTCAATTTGTACACAGACATCTCAAAATGGCCATTCACTGCCGCAGGCTTTATTTGTGCTCTCTGTATTTGTTTGTGTATGTGTGTGTGTGTGTGTGTGTGTGTGTCTGTGTGTCTGTGTGTGTGTGTGTAAGAGAGAGAAAGCGAGAGAGAGAGAGGAAACAGGAGTCACAATAATTTTAATTGTGGATCAAATATGAGAAATTGTCACTTTTTTTCCTGGGATATCAAGCAACTATAGTGGACAGAGTCTTGCATTCGGTGCAGGCAGAATGTTGTCAGTAGGGCAACAATACATGTTTGATGAAGAAGAGTAAACAGCATCAGTAAAACATTTATTGATAGGCTTGTGTTACACACACAAATGGCCCAGCCTATGCTGCCATCTTCTGCCTGAAAATGGGACTTCTGTTGTTTTCTTTGCTGTACTTTTATAGTGAAATATATTATTTTAGTAGAGCTGTTGCCATGTGGCCATCTCTGTTTGAAGAAGGCTTCCTGTGTTATTTTGTATTGTTTTGTCAACTGTCAACAAATCTCTTGAAAAGACAGAAACTAACAATGTTTTAATATAACGCAGTACTCTCCGACTTCCCTACTTTTTCTCTGGCACTCCACTCAAAGGCAGAATTTGCAGAGTATATAAAAAGAGATAGGAGGCATTCTTAAATCAAATAAATCAACAGCATGTTTTGTGAATGCACCAAGAGAAAACACATTTCATGAAAACAACCTTACTCCAACTTGACTGATATTTCCTTACTTACAAAAAACTAAAACATAATGCAGGAAATTAAATGAAAAAGGATTTTTTTATACTTATGCAAATGAATAAACATACCATAGTTTAATTGAAAAAATCATCTGGTAATCAACTTTTTTAGCAATTGTGACTCAAACATCAGTAACTGTTACATGTATTTGAGACCGTTCAACTGCAGTTTAATACACATTTGGTGCGTTTGTGACCATTTATGTCATCAGGATGATGTGTGTGGGGCCTGACTTAGAATAAAGCACAAAGTGAGTGTTATTGAACAAATATGCAGCTCAGTTGTTCTTTTATGTTTTGTCATTTGTTTTGAAAAACGTTGGAGGCAGTTTGCATAAAGGAATCATGGATATCATGCCCGTAACAACAACAACATCAACAAAAAAATAGATTATTGCCAACCACAATAATGTTTTAGTGTGTTATAGTGGGGTACTTTTGAGCTGATACTCAGGCCTACCCAGCCTGTCCTACCAGTAGGAAGTAAGTGGCAGCTTTCAGAAAATACCGGCACCCGTTGTCATGGCTGTGGAATGTAATGGCACCTCTTGGAGAGGCTTTGGCCCCTTAGTGAGAGAATGCCAAGTGAGAACTGCTTCGTGATACACTTGGCCTTCCTCTCCTCTCCTCTCCTCTCCTCTCCTCTCCTCTCCTCTCCTCTCCTCCTTTAACCTGCAAAAAAAGAAACAGTTGACAAAAAACAAGGTTTTACTACACCCACTGAGGCATGTACTTACAGTAATATATATATGTATACACTTACATATTTTGGGGTCATATTTCTTTCAAATGTACTATTTTCAGGATTTGTGGGAATTTAAAGGTATAATGAACAACTATATCCCCATTAAAATGCCTAACATTGACTAGACTGAAAAAAATTAATTAATGCCATGCTGAATAATATTAAAATAATACCAGCTAGTAAAGTCACAATTAATTATAAACATACATTTAAAAAACACATACCATAAGTATTTTAGTATACCCATAAAGTAATCCCTTAAAGCTATTTTTAGTTTTTTTTTTATCACAAATAACACCTGAACCTGGCTAGCCTCTAGCTGACTGAATTCACGATATACTGTTAGCCACAGTAGCTGTAATTGAAGTCCACTAATATATTGCTTGCGGCTATTTCATTAGAATGAAATGATGAGAAACAACGTGACTAAACCTAACATGCTTAAAACTTTAAAACATCCCATGGTCCCTGAACACGATAACTTACTCATTCAGGTCAAATAGATTTTAATCAGTTGCTATCAATGAGGACAAAAACTCTCATGATCTCATTGTTTTTAGCAGCACAAATTACAAACTGTGTATTTACAAAAAATATTCATTCCTCAACATCTCACTCGGATTTGGGGCTTAGTAATTCGGCCGACAACTGTAACATGTTGTACTGGAAATCATGCTTTCCTCATTGGTCCTCTCTTCAGTTAAACAATTGTCTAAATTGCTTATTCTTGGAAAACAGTGCTGCCCTTTTGTTGTGAAATGACTGTGAAAATTGTGTGAAACCCCACTGTTATGAAAACTCTGGTCT
Organism: Hypoplectrus providencianus; assembly: GCA_028566105.1. Classification (NCBI taxonomy): domain Eukaryota; kingdom Metazoa; phylum Chordata; class Actinopteri; order Perciformes; family Serranidae; genus Hypoplectrus; species Hypoplectrus providencianus. The sequence goes on along the minus strand of JAOWBC010000248.1, from coordinate 10,398,918 downwards.
GCCTTGTGATGCGAATGTGGTTTCACTTTGTGTGTCCTCTGATGAATCACATGAAACAGGGAGAGCTACCTCATTATGTAGAGATGAAATGCATTATATGCTTATGTCGCCTCAGAGCTGGTCTAATTTGAGTATACAGAATCTTTTTATATGTTCATCTAAGTATATTAAACCTAGTTACATTAATGTGGGATATAGTATGTTTCCTTCACAGATGTTTAAGTTATTGGATAAACTGTCTGACAGTCTGCAGAAATGCTCGTAGGTGCAGCAGTTTCCTGCGCCTTTGCATTTATTTTTCTGTCCTCTTTCTTTCATTTCCTGTTTACAGCTTATTTTGTTAAGCACTTGCACCTCACTCAAAAAAAAGAGCAAACTCTGCCCCTGCCCTAAAATGAGTGAATGTGTGAGATGGTTGATTGGAGCTTCAAATTGTTTTTGGAAAGATAATTGTCTATTCTATATATTGTATGTAAACTAGATTGTTTAATTCGATTTCATACTATGTTTTTCTATCCGGGATATACTGCACATTTACATGGTCTTTCATCTTCTGTAGTGAACAAAAACAGATATTTCTGCTGAATGTCTTTGGTTTTCCTAGCTGGAGAGCTCTGGAGTTTGAGTCCCCAGTCGTCCTGTCCTCAACCCCTCATGTGGTTTCTTCTTGTCTCCTTCTGTTCCTCATTGAATCCAAAGATTTGAGGCCCCCTCTGACCCTCTCCTCCACCTCCCTTTGATAAAGAACCAAGCAGAGATGACAGGAGGAAACAATGAGAGACTTTGAAGATTCAGCCAGGGCCTCTCTCTCTAAGCACATTCAGAGTAAGTTATTTCCAGCTGCTTATCCTAAGTCAGATTATGCCGAAAACCCTGCTAGTGGTTAAACTGTGCAAAGGACTTAAGTCAATCTGATCTAAGATCTGTAGCTGGGCCTGCCTTGCAGAGCAGAGACCAGTGAGAGGGGAAGAGCCAGACCAAAAATTCCAAAGCATGTCCCGCCCCCAGTGCATCCTCTCAGCCAATCACCCTCCCTCTCCCCCAGCAGTCTTTGCCTTCATTGCTCCAGAGCAGCCTGACCCCAGCCAATCAGCTGGCTCCTTCACTGCTTACATCACTAACTAGCCAGTTCCCTCCAGCAGCAGAGAGCTTCATTTTCTGATCTGCTTTTGTGCTAAAATGGAGGCTGGCCTCTCGCCCTGAGTGGATCGCCTTCCTGGTTGAGGTTTAGATGTTGACATGCAATAAATCTGGAGACAGGATGGTTGTGGATGCACCTAATTCCAATGGGCCCTTTCAGCCGGTGGCTCTTATGCACTTCAGAGGTACGTAAGGACATATTATTCTTCCTGTATTGTCCTAGGGAATTAAGGAGAGAGAGAGAGCTGTGTGTTGCTGTGCTCCTGTTCCCCTCCACTGGTTACTGCTTGGTTAGTCAGCATTCAGACGTTTGAGATAACATCATTGTTTCTGTGGTTTGGAATGCAGATCTATTGTATTTGAAAGGGAACTGAGAATTGGTTATCTGTAAGGCTTGTGTGCATTACTGTGAGACACGGGAGCTACATAAAAATCTGGTTTTACTAGCTAGCTGCTCGCACTGCCCATCCCCCCGCCAAGCTAGTGATGTCAAAGGAAGTGAGGTCATAGCCTAGGGAAGGGTCTTCTCCTTAGTTTTTCATGTGTTTGATTGTAATTGTATGTTTCCGTATTTATGTGTGCAACTGTGAATTCTGGCCATTGAGGAATAGAGCAATATGAAAGAGGAGACTTTCCTCTTCACCTCCTTCTTAGCTGCTCTCCCCAGCCCAGCATTTTTGTCACACTCCAGTTCATCTGGGCACAAATTGGTCATAGTGTGTAGGCTGTAGACAGCCACTGCTCTGCAGCAGGCAGCCCCCTGCTTCATCTCCCCACCCTCTTCCCTTGTGAGCGACATGCTTAGGCACCTTTTGAGATGTTTTTCTCTCCCGTAAAAAAGACAAGAATGAAATCTGAATGTGTTTCTTGTCAACAGAGCACTGCTGTCAATATGACCCAGCTATAGCGGTAATATTTAGGATTACCACATCGGGGTTGGCCTCTTTAATGTGTGTACAATGTACTCAGTCATGTTTGAAAGGCCCAGCCTGTTACCACTGTACTCGGGTGCAGCCCAGCGTTAGATGAAGCCTCGGGCAATTATTGATTACACTCTATTGAGCCACAGAGGCCACTGCCTTGAATGACAACTCAGTGTTGGGGAACAATCAGACTCTCTCTGCCCCTTTCCTCTTTGTGTGTGTGTGTGTGTCCGTGTGTGTCATTATGAGCCTGTTGAGACTAAATGTCTTGTGTCCATATCTGATGCGTGTAGATCCATTTAAAAAAAACAAAACAACAACTGATATCTAAATGGTGAGTTTACCATTTGAGTGTCCACTTATAGGCATTTTTTTATTTCCCTTCCTGTATTTAATTTTCGTATTTGGAGAACTGAAACGACTACTAAACCAAATAATCCAGTGTTTGGACATGAATATGTATCTGTAAGGGATTGGAAAAGATCGCAGGTTTTGAAAATCATGATTCCATGTTTGGTTAGCACAGACAAATTAATTTATGTCTGGAATATTTGTCTGAGCTTCACACAGAATGTTCAGGTGGCCTTTAGGCGTTGTTAGGAATGCATTTACCTTCCCACTACACCACCTATTTTGATACATTCATCCAAGTGGCCAGTGATTCATGTGTCAACGTATGTTTTTATGCATTCTTGCTGGCATTTGGATGTTCATGTAATCAGTAATTTTAGGTTACAGATTTTGTTCTGAAAGATGCTTTTGCAATAGGTGTGTACAGGGCCTTAAATCTGTTTTACTTTCCGTTCATTTCTTTAAGATGAAAAACATTATTTAATAACAAGCAATTTCCACCACCAGGTTCCTACAAAGTCTTAATAGTCTGGAAATGCTTAATTTCAACAGTAATGTTTTTAATGTTCAGAATATGCAGGAATTTGAAAATACTGCTTGAAAAACCCAACAAAATGTAATGACTGGTTCCTGTCTTAACTTGTCCTCATAGCTAAATGAGTCTTCGCTAACACTGGAGATCAGCAAGCATTAAGTTATCGTGATCACATATAGACTCAAAGTCAATATGAAAAGCTGGTCATATTTTATATCTTGACAACAGTTTATATCACAATGTAGCATGTTTTCTGCTCATTTTAAAACTCTATATGTATGTTATACTTCATGTTTGTAAAGCAGGACCTCTTGAGTCTGCTTCAGCTTCACTCCCATATGCAAGGATGAGAACATGAAATTATCCTCCTTAGACATTTTTATGTTGTTTTGATGATATATACCCTAATGTCGCTCAGCCCTGTTTCCAAATAAAAAACAGGTACTGATTAACAGTTTCTTACTGTAAATATCTTGGATGTATTCTCAGGTGTTGCTGACAGTGGAGCTGAAATGACTTTAATGAATGAATGTAGCCAAACCAATTGCTCTTATGCCTTCAACACTGCAACAGACTGTCCCTCTACATAGCTATAAATAGCAATCAGTCAATGTTTACATTGATCACAACATACTGTCGATAAAGCAGGTTGCCAAACCAGTCTTAACTCCAGACTCGACTAGCATCTGTTCACTTCACCTTTTTCCAGAGAAAAAGTAGAGACTGTGATTTCAATGTGACTCCAGTTATTTATTAACTTTGTTTTGTACAAGGGGAAATAAGATAAATCTCTCTCTGTTCTCCACAAGACACTATACTTGTGCATGTGCATGCGCGTGCGGATGCTTGTTCCCCCTCCCAGGGCTTCTGTTGGCTACATTAATAGACGTCACATTGTGGTTAACAATTTTGGGATCACAACACTGGGCCTTTATCTGTTACACAACAACCCACTGGATATTTTAAGAGTGTACAGAAACTTTATAACACAGGCAGACAGACTTATGTAATAGGAGCAATGCAAGTCTGACACGGTCAGGGGTGCAAGGCATGGCAACACATTCCAGTGCAGCTTCAGGTCCCAGTGCAACCAGCAGAAAAATATGTTACACAGGCCTCATGCCAATGAGAGAGAAAGGTCTTTAGCAGAGTTTGGTTTTGAAATCGGAAATGAAACACAACACATAAATTATCATATTTTTCTAAAATGTGCTTAGCAAAAGCTAAGGCTCCTCAGTTCAGTGAACAGGCCTCATTCTGAAACTTATGTCCTCTGCAGCTCCAACTAACGATTATTTGTGTTGATTAATTTCTCAATTAAAGGTGCCTAATGGAAATGTGGAGAGAGATGGTTGATTGCTGAGTCTCATTTTCAGACACAGAGAAGTTTCTGCATTTTAAGAGTCACATACCGTGACTGTAGTACAACTGCATTTATACTATATATATTATATACTATACTATGTTGTAAAATGTTGTTTCCCAAAGAGTTTACTCTTATAGAAGTGTTGAGAAATTTGACAATATTAAAATTTAAGAAGCTTTGATCCAAGACTTTTACCCTTTTAAAGAAAATATTACTCAAACCAATTCATGGATTATCAAAATAGTTGGGGATTTATTCAATAGAGGACAACTAATAGATGAATCTGTCTTTCCACACTGGTGACAGTAATAATAATAATAATGAGAAATGTGTTGGATGAACCTTTCTCTCTTATGTGTTTTTAATCAGGCGCTCTGGCACTCGTGGTGTTTTTCCTGTCGTGACAGTGACAGCACTTTTGGCCGTCAAATCTTTATGGAAATGGCCATTAATGGCAGCTCGCACACTTACCCTCTCTTCTCTGGAATCCCCAACCTCTCACTGTCATCAAGATAAATTGGCCGACTTGAAACTGACACTGCAGAAGTGCGTGTGTGTTTGTGTGTGTCCAAGCCAAGTCTCCATTATGTCTGAATAGGATATCTCTCTTCTTACCTTGAATCTGCATGTTTGGCAAGAAAGTTGAGCACTTATGTGTGTGTTTTTGTGTAACTTTTTTCTGCCCTTTGTCTATGTGTACAGTCAGTGAAATTAGGGCATTGGTGAATATATTTCCCTGCTGTTCTATCATTTCCATCAACTTTCTCCTGCAATGTTTGCCCGATTACACACCTGCCTGAATGAATTGGCAGAAGGATTTCATGCCAGATTGTTTATTTGCACATTACTTCCAGTCTAATGAAAACAAGATGGATGGCAGCAGCACAACACAAAGACACCAAATTAATTAATTGCAGAATAATTTAGTTTTATATACATTTCCTCACTCGTATAGCATGTTTGCAGTGCTCTGTTTACCTTCATAAATTGGTTATTATGTATCCATTTTCCCCATTTGAACCCTTTGCCAAATGAATAAATTCTAATTAGTTTCAAAACCTAATTTTCCTATCTGTAATTGGAAGTGTTCTGCCTTCAGTACTGCAGGGGAAGAGGAAAGAGATTCATCGGCTTTGTTTCTCCTTGACGTATATGCCATGCATATATCTGATCTCACTCAGTTTAGCTATGGCGCCAACATCCTCATTCATGTGCAGACAGAGCTTCCGAGCTCACTGCCAGTCTATTGTTAATGCCACACCCTCTACTGATTAGTAATTATGGGGTATAGAACAGTGCAGCATGCACTGGTAGGATTTATTAAGGTTAAAACCATAGACAAATAAACTGTATATGTCCTATATGTAAGGATTATATGAAACTGCTCACTGCACTACCAAACGCCCTTCTACTGCATAGACAGTAGAAAGCAATTTCAGAGTTAGCTGTTTATAGGAGGCCATTCCTGTAGCAGATATACAGCAAGATGTTAATGCACAGCCACAGTAGGTGTCATGTGCTGTGTGTAGGCAGTGATTGCTTTAGCTCACATACAGAACATACTGTAGCTTACTAGCAGAGACGCTAATGAAAATGTGAAATGTGAGTCCGGCAAAGTAACCACATTTAAGCCAGTTTGGTCGATGCATTGTAAATCACCACAAAACATCTTGATCTGACAGACTGATTATCTGCGTCGCATGCAGCTGCTTCTGTCAGTTAAATTAACCCCTTTACACCCTTGTTACGTGAGGCAGCATGTTGACATAAGGAATTTGGCAGTTTTATTACAGCTGTGACTGCACTCATACAGACTCTGATTTAAATCGGTCACTCGGAGAGTGAATTTAGATAAGAGAACAGGTCGGTTATTTTATTGTGAACACTGTCTAATCTAAAAAGGGAAGTAGAGGTTATTGTAAAATGTAATGCAAATGTGATTGGTTGCAACGCCTCTTTTGCATCTTACTGTACAACACATAATCCCGATTGTTTCAGTTGAACTGGTTCAGAGTTTGCACTGCTTCCCTTTTAATAAGAAAACATTTGTGGAGCTGGTAAGCTTAGCATAAGGCATTAAAATGGGTGAAACAGTAAGCTGGGCTCAGTCCTTTGAAAAGACGAAGAAAAAATTGGTATAATTAGTAAGCTTAAGAGGTGTTCATAAGAGAACTTTTATACCTCTGGAGTGTGCAGGCTAGCTGTTTCCCTTCATTTCCAGACCTTATGCTAAGCTAATTTTATTGTAGGACCGATGAGCGATTGTTGTTGATATACATTCAGGGTCCCTGTGGGTGCTGGAAATCCTTAAACACTAGATTTTAATTATAGAGTTTGAATTTCTCATCGTTCTGTCGAATCCTGCCATGAAACATAATTTTGGTTGTTTAAACATAAACCATATGTACTGTATATTATATATAAGTAATTTACCACAGTTGTAAGGGTCTGGAAAAGCTTTGTATATTTATTTTTGAATTTCAATCTGAAAATGGTGTAGGAATAGTATTTATTTGTATGTTGTTGTTTTTTTTTTTTTAAATTTTGGTGTTATTCTGTAAATGTTTCAATCTTTTACATCAAGACTGTGTTTAAGCTCAAACCTATATAAAAAGGCTTTTATTTTTTATTCAGGTAATGTATAGAGTTTCCTCCAGTGACTGTCAAAAATAAAACCAAACATCATAAGAAAGGAAAAGAAACAAGCTGCATCAAAGTTGTGTCCCATAACTACATAATTATAGTGTCACTATGTGTTATTACTGCACCACATGAGCAGGTTGGAATTTAGAGTAACCAAAATGGATGTTTCCTCTTTGTGTTGTCATGTGTGAAGTGTTGGCTCCGACAGATTGTTTGTTTACGATGCGCCTGTGCTCTTGAGTGCTTGGGTGGAAATTAAGTAGAAAAAGAGGAAGTCCTCAAACCACCATGAACAAATATAATGACAGACCTCAATACCAAGGCTTTCTACTTTAAAAATATCTTTTTCTTTTTCATTCTTGGTGTGTGTGTCAAATGGCTAGACTGTGACCATTCACCTAGTTCCCAAATCCTTCATCCTCTCTCTGTGTCCATCCGGTTTTCTGTCCTCCACGCTGCTCTGTCCTTATCCCTTCGGGCTCTAACCACTCGGGCCTTTCTCTCGATGCACTTTAGTCTTCATGACTCATTTGCCAGTCTTCATCACTCTCTTGCTGCCTCATATTTCTTTCTTCTCTTGCATTGGCGTTTTAAATGACATCCTTGACAGTTAAAACGCCCCCTCCTTTCTCTTATGACCCCTTCACTCTTTGAACATCCTCCTCTATTCTCCACTGACTTATTTCATCACTGCTGTGTAGCCTTGTTGCGCCTTCAACTCTCCTCCAGTCGTCCCTGGACTCTTTTTTTTGTTCTTTTCACAAAACTAATTTCTTCCCTCTTTGTCTCCTCAGATGTGGCCCCCGCAGAGCAGGAAAAGCTCTTCATCCAGAAGCTACGACAGTGCTGCGTTCTTTTTGACTTCCTGTCCGACCCGCTGAGCGACCTGAAATGGAAGGAAGTGAAGCGGGCGGCGCTGAGCGAGATGGTGGAGTACATCACCCACAACAGGAATGTCATCACAGAGCCCATCTACCCGGAGGTGGTGCACATGGTCAGTAAAAGGATGGGGAGGGGTTAAGTTTGTGGTGTAAGCTCACGATGAGGGTGAAACCGGGGCTGAGAATAGGGGCCTGCTGTCGCTGCAGGACAGAGCTAGTAGGAGCTGAGCACAGCTTGGTGTCCCAGCTGATGTTTGTGATCAGGTTTTGATGTGGCTTTTTTTCCTCGGGCAGAATAGCTGGCTTTCTTAAGGTGTCTATTCAGTCACCTTCTTTTGAAAATGGTTTGTTCAGTATTTATGCTTGCTGTTGCTTCCAAATTATTCTTTGGGTTAATACCCCACAGGAAAATTAGTCCCGTGCTCCAGACATAAGGACACCGAGTAAAAACAGTAGAGAAGTTTACACAATATGAAAACATTATCTTAATAAAACTCATGATCACATTGAAAAAGAAAAAAGTCATATAAAAAGACTCAATCCACAACATTAAAGTCATCTATAAAAGGACAAGTGGCCAGTTGAGGGACCTGTTGATTTAGCTTAATGTTATACAGGCTGATGGTGTAAGGAATGAAATAGTTCTTGTATCTGATTTTTTTAATGTTATTTTCTTGAAGACTATTCATCCAGGGACAGGTTGCTCCTCCGACTAAATGTTGGAAAGACGGGGATGCTTACTGCATTTTGTCTTCCTTGGCGTTGGGAGAAGTTTGGTTTAACGGCTAGAAGGGGTCTCTTGGTCAATGCCTATCATTTCTCCAGCTGCTGTGATATGTGTTAATATGCCGTTGCAGCATCTCTCCATCCAGTTTTGTAAATGGTACCAAGCCCACCGATATCTTCAAGAACCTAAAGCTAAAAAGAAGAGGGCTCTTGCAAAAGCTCTATAGCAAGCAAGATTTCATTTCGAATTTCAGATGTTACAATTGAACAGGACTCCTAAAGTCAGGATCAAATATTTAATCTCCAAAAGAAATTGATTTATGATTAAATATAGCAAAATCATTGCAAACAGGTTAGGGCAAAGATGCGAACGTGGTATTTCAAACTAAACTTTAGCATGCTAGCTCAAGTCCATGTAATGTCATGCCATGTTAGCGTGGGAATATATTTCTTATGTTTCCCATGTTCTGTCTCTTCAGCCTTTTGAGTTGAGTCTTTTTAAAACAGTCCAAGCTCAAACCTACATTTTTTTTTTATCGTTTCCCAGACTTCCATACATAAAGTTTGAAATTTTGCATATGAGAATGTGTGATAACCCTGTTTGTAGCATGTGATGAGAGCTTTTAAATCAAGGCATAGATGTAGCAGAGCTTACAGTTATTCACATTTTGAAGCCAGCAATGCAATTAAGCTTCAGCTTTTATATTTGAGTATTTAAACTGCAGTTTCTTCCTAAATTGTCTTCTCTAGGATAGGTTAGTCTTTCCCAGAATAGTCTCTCCACTGGTACAAGGCATGTAATAAATGTTTTATTAGTGTAAAATCTGCATCCTCTCTTCTCATCTTTGATTTACAACTAAACTTCACCATCAGAGAATCCAAACAACCCAAATGATCTCAATCATAGATGTTCTGCTTTTTGAGTGTGCAGAGACACAGAAAGAAAGCTATAAAAACAGCACAGGAACAGTATCTTACCAGACTATAAACTACTATCTTTTCATCATCAAAGCCATCAGCATAGCCGCCATAATCATGGTTATGACTTTTCCATTTACAGTTTCCAGTGTGGAGTTAATGCAGTCATCTTCACAGCCTGTTCTGGGCTCAAGTGCAGCACAGTCCAGATAGCCTATCTACCTTGTAGCCTGTCTTTTCAAACAAGGCTCCCAGTGTTTTAGTAGGCCACCTGCACTGTCCCATGATCTGCCTGGCAGGGAACGGCAGCCCACAGGGGAGTCAGTTGACACTGTGAGAGACCAGAAACACAACACACTTGGATTATTGTGGGCCAAACCCTCGGAGGCCAGTTGCAAGGACAAAGTCTAACATTAACCTAAAAAGAAAAATAATTTTAGAATGCCTAAGATAGTACACTTCATGGACATTTACAGCTAAAATATAAAAAAGAAAGGGGGGAAAAAACCCTTGCCCTTGGTTATTATTTTTAATATCCTGACTGATAATTTCTGAGTCGTGAGAAATCAAGAATTGGCAGATTGTTAGAAAATAAATCACAAGGCGTAGCATTAACATATGTTCCCAAACACAAGTGTTAGAAGCGGAATAACTGAGCTGTTCTCATGTGATACCAGCATTTATATTCCATTTATAACCTTTCAGCAAATTTAATGTGATTCTGAATTTTGATTAATTCATTTATTCTTGCATTTTTTTTAAACCTATTCATTCATATATCCTCTTTATTTTCACAGATGTATTTTGTATGTTATGGCAGCCTCTCTTCACTATGTTGCTCTACATTGTGCAGCGAAAAGCTTAAATGTCTTGCACAATGAAAGTGACATGTTCTATTGTTGTGGGTTCTCTGTTGGCTTAATCTTATCTGTCTTGATGGGAAACATTTCTTCAGGAATGGGAAACTTCTGACCAGAAGTATTTAAAACTTGGAGAGACTCTTTTGTAACACATCCTGGGTAGATCCTTGGTGTAGATGTGGTCATAACATGAACTGTGATGTTGGGTTATCAAAACACAAGTAGGAAGTTCACTTTAATGGCATGCTGTGCAGGGGAATAAACATTCACTGTATCGTTTTCATTTCTCTTCTTGCAGTTTGCCGTGAACATGTTCAGAACATTGCCTCCATCTTCCAACCCCACTGGAGCAGAGTTTGACCCAGAGGAAGACGAGCCAACACTTGAAGCTGCATGGCCACACCTCCAGGTGACATTTTAAACCATTCAATCATCTGCAAAACAGTGCAAGGATAATAAACGGTTATTCACTAAGAGGAGCCACCTGCCATGGCTGAAGTTTGAGGTTCTCTAGTTTCTAAAGTTCCTGAAACAGTTTGTCAGCTGCCTGAACTCTGACTATGGTTGCATGAATAAAACATTCCAGTTGGTGCCCTTCTTTTGAAATGGTAGCTCTTTAAATGACTAATAAATAATACTCCTCTAAAACTTGTGTTTACATACATCAGGGCATAATCTGAGTAGCACAACATCTTCCTGAAATATTGAAAGTGAAGGTGAAATATGCACAAGTGGAGTCACTTTTGCCATTTTCTTCATGGTTCAAAATTGGATTTTTGATAAAAACACAGCCTTCAACCACCTTCTTGAACAGGTTGGCTCTATGATTTAAATATATAAAGGTTTATGCCTTTTTGTGTTATGTGTAGGTGCTTTTAGCCTTGCAAACGGTCCCCTGATTGGTTTGTTTACATTACAACAACCACATCCACAAACAGGACATAGACTGTGTGTTACAAAATGCAGTAATAACCCAAATCAGGGTTTCTATATGTATGGTAAATCTTTTAAAAAATGAATTTGAATATTTGAAGTTTGAAAGGTTTTTGGGATTTCCAAAAAGAATGGTTGAAACTGGGGTTCTTCAGAAGCCATGTCTACTAACAGATGACTAATGAGTCTTTTATTCCTAATGTGCTGTATGTGTATCAGATGAATGCTCCCAAAACCAGGATCCGTATCTGTATTTTACACATGCCTGAATACATTTGGAAAAGGTTATTATTTGGACTATCCAGTGGAGAATATACTGCTTACATAACCTTTATTACATTCTTTTATTATTACGTATCTTATCTGGAATAAAGGTGTGGTTTTAGTGTCTTAATGTGAATGTACACACTCAGAAGCACTGAGCATCATGTACACTTCACTCCCATTTTGCATCAATTCCTGTATTTTGTTCTTTCTGTTGCAGCTCGTGTATGAATTTTTCCTTAGGTTTTTAGAATCCCCCGACTTTCAGCCCAACATAGCGAAGAAATACATCGACCAGAAATTTGTTATGCAGGTAAGAAAAAAACTCTTTTGCCAACAATTACACTGTAATTTGAAAAAATAAAAACGAGTTGAAAGACACTCGATCATTATGGTAACATTTCACTCCTCTTGCTTTGTAGCTCCTAGAACTATTCGACAGCGAAGATCCCAGAGAGCGAGACTTCCTCAAAACCACACTCCACAGGATCTACGGAAAGTTCCTGGGGCTGAGAGCATACATCAGAAAACAGATCAATAACATTTTCTATAGGTCAGTGCAGGACGCTCACTGCTCTTCGTAAAGCATGTGAACTGAGCCAGCTGGTCAACAAATGAATGCTCTGTTACTGTTTTTACAGGTTTATCTATGAGACAGAGCACCATAACGGTATAGCTGAACTACTGGAAATACTTGGAAGGTATGGCCATCAGCCAGCGATTGCAGCTGTAATGTCCTTGTGGCTTTCTAACACCCTCACATGTTATTCAATGCTTCTCTTTCATAACAGAACCACCCTCAATTACATTAGTGAAACGTTAAAGCTTCCTCACTATCTTCTGTTTCATACAAGCTATTTAATCATGCTGGACTACTTTTCAATGTCCTGTTTGTATTTATTTCACAGCATAATCAATGGATTTGCCTTACCACTTAAAGAAGAGCACAAGATTTTCCTGTTGAAGGTTTTATTGCCTCTGCACAAAGTCAAATCACTCAGTGTCTACCATCCACAGGTGAGTTTGTGGGACACAAAAAGAAGCTTGGGGCTCTCCATTAGTTTTCATGAAGCTGTATGGAAATACGGACATGGCACATAAATTATTTACAAAACAAATTTAAATGTTCTCGTACAAACCTGCCTCAAGCACACGCCTCCTCTTTTCACAAGAGCAGAAGGTCATTCTGCAGGTTTTGTCAAAAACTGGTGTTGCATGTTCCAGCAGATCTGTCCCTCAGGCATCAACGTATCCCCCGCCGTGTTACATTTCGTTTGCTTGTGCCTACAGTCGTATTCTTTGACAGTTTTATGATGATTTGTTTGTGTTTTGCAGCTGGCCTACTGCGTGGTGCAGTTTTTGGAAAAGGACAGCACTCTAACTGAGCCGGTATGTCAAATATAAACCAATCATTTGGGGTGGGGGGGTAGGTGCAAGATTATGATTTGCCTAATTATCATTTTGTTTCAGTTCATTGACTTTCTATCCACAAAGCTTCTATTGCCTTATCTGAATCATAAACTGGCTTATTGCCATGTAGTGTTCCATATACAAGGAATTTGCTTTTAGAAAAGGAAATTTGCCCATTAACCTTAAACATTTAAATTAAAAATGTTTTGCAGAAACATAAGAAAAGATAAAAAATATTATAAATATCCTCTGAAATATATCAAGAAAATTGATTTATTTTCAGATATCATACACATATACAGTCCAGCAGATGTGCAACATGTGTGAGAGAGATGTAACGTATAATGTGGGGCTCTGGTGGTGTGTTAGATGTGAATAAATGGTCTTTTTTTTTTCTCCTCCCTGATTGTTTATGAAACTATATGTTCTTCATCCAAACAGGTGGTAATGGCTCTACTAAAGTACTGGCCAAAGACTCACAGTCCCAAGGAAGTGATGTTCCTCAATGAGCTGGAGGAGATCCTGGACGTTATCGAGCCCTCCGAGTTTGTTAAAGTGCAGGAGCCGCTCTTCAGGCAGCTGGCCAAGTGTGTGTCCAGCCCGCACTTCCAGGTAACTGATTACAGTCTTCCCTTCATTACTCAGGCAGTAAGGTGTTCAGGTGTGCTGTTCTCTCACTGAGGTGTTTTCTGCAGGTGGCTGAGAGAGCCCTGTACTACTGGAACAACGAGTACATCATGAGTCTGATCAGCGACAACGCAGCCAAGATTCTGCCGATCATGTTCCCTGCCCTGTACCGCAACTCCAAGACCCACTGGAACAAGTAAGACAGCAGTCCCTCCTCACTGCGCTGGCTTTACTAACATCCTCCAAAGCTCTGTACTTCACACCCTATGTAACACCAGTCTGACACAACAGCTCACATTAGTGATATCTCTCAAGTGTGTGCAGATATTTGAGCTTGGACACAGAATGTACTCTGCCGCACATCAGTGAAACACCCCACTCCAAGTCTTTGTCATAAAGAGTCTCTAAAACAGCTGTTTATCAGATCCTGCTAGCATGTTAATGCTAGCATGTATCTGTAACCACAGATCCCTGTTTTTTAATTCCAATTTAATCCACAATCATATTTTTACCAATAACATGTCATATTTAATTTATTTAGAGATGCAACTATGTATCATTTAGCTGATGAACAGAGAAGTAAAAAATAGAACTAATTCTGTTTTTATATAATTGTATTCTGAATATTAATAATATTAACTAAAACTACCACACTCAACAGCTCATGGTTTGATTTTTTTTTTTTTGCCACTTAGTCATTTGCTAAAGCAATTTTTTTTAATTAAACTGTACTGTCAAGGCATGATATTACGTTTGTTTTTGCTAGGGGAATAGCACAGGCTTTATTTAACTAGCTTCTGCTTGTGTGTGTCTGCGTGTGTTTACAGGACCATCCATGGCCTCATCTACAACGCTCTGAAGCTTTTCATGGAGATGAATCAGAAGCTCTTTGATGATTGCACACAGCAGTTCAGGGCTGAGAAAAACAAGTAGGCACCACAGACTTTTCTTCTTCTCACTTAATCTTTTAACAGTAATGTCTGAGTGACACATAATTGCAATCAGCCTTAACGCTGCAGCTTAATGAGTGTTGGGTTTCGCATTCATCGCTGGAGTGGAACAGATTCATAACGTGAGGTTTGGCTTGTTCAACAGAGAGAAGGCAAAATCAAAAGAACGTGAAGAGGCTTGGATCAAGATCGAGAACCTGGCCAAGTCAAATCCACAGGTGAGCAGTGTTTGCTCACATCTTACTTCACCTGTTTTCCCCCTACTACCATAGTGTGAGTGTGTATGTGTGTAGCACTAATCTTTATGAAATAAGTGTCTTGTGTTTTCTGTTAACCAGTTTTGTTGTTGAGCTGTAGTTCCTTTTCCATCTTATCCCATTAATGACTCCATTTGTTCACACAGCAACTTGGTAATTAACGTTTTCCAAATAACCCTGCTGGTGAAGATGGAAAGAGCTTGATGAATGGTCGTTCACTAAGAATGTGCTTAGTTGTGGTGAATGCTTGAATCAGACAGCTCTAAAAGGCTCTCCGAAGAACTGATCAATCCATCCAAAGATGTATACAGAAATATTTGTCCCTTGCTAAATCCTATTTTTTAGCATTCAGCTGAAGTACAGTACCATGTCAGTGTTGGAAATTAAAGGAATAGTTCAACATTTTGTGAAATATTCTTTCTTACTTAGATCAAAAGATTGATACCGTTACCATGTTTCTGATACATTTAAAGCTAAACGGCACTTCATAAGCAGCCAGAGTGGCTGTGTCCAGACCACATGGAATTAAAGTTTTTAATGCATTCAGTTGTATATAAACAGACAGACTTGGTCATATATTTTAAATTGTGTCTCCTTTGTGCATATACCCAATTGTGGTCAGCTGTTTTAAAAATGGGCAGTTTTAAACCAAACAGTCTCAAACAGGTTTCAACCAGTAGAGGGCAGCAACTATGCATACTTCATTCATTCATTGTCCTAAACCGCTTTTCTGAAACTGGGTGGCGGGGGGCTGGAGCCGATCCCAACTGTCATTTGGCTAGAGGCGGGATTCACCCTAGACAGGACACCTCTCCGTCGCAGGGTAGACACATAGAGACACATAAACGAACATTCACACTCTCATTCCCACCTAGGAGCAATTTAGAGTCACCAGTTAGACCTGAGCTGCATGTTTTCTAACCGTGTGAAAATCTGGTGAGGGCCCACGGCGACACAGGAAGACCATGCAGCCTTCACACAGAAGAGCCTCGTGCTGTGCGGCATGAGTGCTAATAACTGCACCACCGTGTGGCTGACTATTCATACTTACAACACAATATCCAGAGTTCAAATACTAGTTCAGTCAAATAGTTTTGGAGGTGTAGTTAGTCTTTAACAGTGCAGACTTGTGGTTGGTATCTATGTCAAGCAAATAACGGTATGACCCCTAAATGTTGACTTATTCCTTCAAATGTGCAACAAAGAACAAAATTCAATCCAAACAAGTCAGTGGATCAAAATTCAAATGCCAAAAAACATCAAACAGTCTTACCACAGTTTCTTTTGTCATAATTGCTCTAAATCCCAATAAATCCTTTTGATTTGACACCTCAACTCAAGCATATGAATTTGATGACTGCCATAGATCAGAGCTGCTTATTCTAATAAGTTGAGAGCCTCTTGATTCATTCTTCTTTGCATGCGACTGAAAGTCTTTTCTCCATCCTTTTGTGTTTTTGTTTTTGTTTCTCTTTCTTTTCAACATAGTTCTTTATGTATGTTGATTCCTCTGACCTCAATAGTCCTGTAGCAATGGAGACGGATGTCCCTTTGATAGAAGATGTTCAGAGGTTAAAAAAGACAGTTGAGGAGGGCGCGACTCAGGTAAACCTGACTTTCTCTCTGTCTCTATTCATCTCTCCTCTTATTATAATCCCTCTATATATTAACAGGCTTGTGTGTTGCCAAAGCTTGCAAAGTCTTCTAATTGAAGCTACTTGCACATCATAATCACCATTGTATACTTTCTGTATTAATTAGTCTTCTTGTGTGTGTTTTTCTTTTTTTGATTTAATTTAGTTTTCTAAATCAACCAACTATGGAAACAAATCTTGTCATGGACTAAACACTGGAATCAAGAGCTTTCCTTTGTGTGCTTGCTTCACCTTGCATGTTGTCTCAGTAGTATGAAGCCCCAAAGTGTTCAATATTAGCCAAATAAAGAAGTAATTATGAAATAAATAACTGCATAGTAGAATTTTATATATATATATATATATATATGTGAATGAACCAAATATTTGTTACAATAATGTATTGCTGTGTGTGAAAAGTAACAGGAAATTAAATGTTATTTTGGGAAAATGCTATTGAAATTTCAAATAGAGGCTTTTGAATTAAATCCAGAATGAAATACAATTAAAATATTTAAATTTCTTTGGTTGATTTATCATTGATATACCTTATATTTGACACCATTTATTTAAGATTTTTATCTCATAATGTCTTATTTATTAAATATTGAACACTCTGGGGCTCCATAAATGTCTGATGTTTTGTATTTAGTGTAGAGTAGTTCAGTGCCCCGTTTTAACTCTCTTATTATTGCTTACTGTATGTAACCCGATAGTTCTTGGAGCTGTTGTGCTTCATCCTAAAGATAGGATCAGAACAGGGACCATTTGACATGTTGACAGGAGATGACGCTGCAGGATGGCATAATTAAGCCTTTCTGTTTCCTCTTGTCTCCGTTCAATCTGACAGTTGCAGCATGACCAGCGGAAAGAGCGGCCTATGGTGCGACGCAAATCTGAGTTGCCTCAGGATATCTACACCACAAAAGCCTTGGAGTCCCACCGCAGAGCTGAAGACATGTTGACCACCCATGATGGACTCTAGGTCCCGCCACCTGCCGGCTCTTTGTTCAACTGCCCCCTTTACCCTCGACAGCCATGGACATCCTCTTCGCCCAGGCCCCAGAATTACACTGGCGACCCGTGTTGGGCTCTCCATCCCTCCTCCTACCATCAGTTTACCCAGAATCCTCAGTTCTCCTTCATTCCTGCTGCCCTGGTGCAGAAACCCTGTATCCTCCTCCCTCAGATTTCTGCTTTCTCAGGTTTTTTTTTTCTTTATTTGGAGAGGAGCGGGAGTGTGTTTGTGTGTCTTAAAGCCCTCGCCACTTTCATTGTGTTCTTCAATTTTTTTCCCCATTGGTTCCCTTCCCTTCTTCTTCCATCCCCCCTGTGCGTTCACTGTAAATGTGGAACCTGGGAGTACGGATGCCACAACGCTGGTTCCTTCATTCCTTCTCGCAAACACAATGGATTGGACATGGAAACATAGGAACTGACTGACTCACTGTCTAAAGGATCGTCTCTGCTTGGTAGTCTTTTCTGTCAAAGGGAACAAACCAGAACCTGTTGGTCAGATGAAAGACAAGACTTTCCTGTCATCCGTTGTATGTTTTCTTTATTTTTGTTTTTGCTCAATTTGACGGACATCTTGTCAGTGCCAAGACTGTTGTGTTCATTGTTTGTTTTCATGTTTTTATCTGTGACTTAACAGGGACACCCGCCTTTGTTTTTGGTCACTGGTGTTTGAAAGATTTTCTTTTTGTTGTTGTTGTTTAGCACACCAGACCAAACTGAGGCTCGTCCTTAGCCTTGCAATGTCCAGGAAAGGTGGCGAGGAAAGGGGAAGTTGTCCTGTGGACATCTGACACTTTCCATTTTATTGTTTTGTGCCATATGCCGCTCTTTTTATATGCTTGCTTCCTTATGTTTATTGGCAATATTTGAAAAACCAGACCACAGTGATGACTAGACAGTTCAAACAATGGTACTTACTGCTCTGGGTTCAGTCGATGAATGAAAGCGGTCTGTTTTTGCTACCTAAGTTGCAGCAGCAACATCCAGGGCTTGGGTGGAGCATGGAGAGCCCTCATCCAGTTGCATGCTGGATAAAAGAGAGAGCGGCTGTGGGGTGTTCAAGATGAGTGGTGGGTTTTATATATAAATATATACTGTAGAGTGAATAGGGGTGTATCTTTGTAAAGGACATATAATTCAAGATCAGTTTTGTTGAATGGGAGAGGAGACAGGTCTGTACTCTCAGCACCAAAAAACTCCATTCACTGGTGGTTTATAGGAGTTGTTTCTAAATTAGGACCTCTTTATGCTTCAAAGAGCATGGAGGTGTGTTGGTACTGTATGCTATACAGATTTTAATTAGCTCTAATTACAAATGCAAATTAATTTATTATCAATATAGCACTGGTAACCATAGTAGCTGTCATAATACAGAAATCTAATAATTAATATACAAATTAATTGAGAGCTACCAAAAAAATGACATTTAATATTAGTGTTGCTACCATTCCTGATTTCAGTTGTCTGGTTTGCGGGTTTTATATAAATATATATTGTATCCTTCTCCGTGAGGAAGCTGTATACGGTTGGAAAATATCTTCCAGTCAGTACCATTGTTTAAACTAAGGAGGTCTGCTAGATTTCTTCATATTTGACGTGTTGTATTTCTTTGTCTTGTCTCTGGAGGTTAAGTAGCGTGGATGTCAGGTTTTTGATTTCTTTTGTTTTCTGTTCTGGCCATTCAGGATGCCCAACGCTGAAACACACTGGTATCAGATGGCCACAAAAATGCCAGATGCTGAAAATAAACTGACATTGTGACTTGGCTTGTTAACTGTATTAATACTGTATTTGCTTGAATGCAAAAAGATGTAAATTAAAACTACCATGTTAAACATGTACCTTTTACCCTGGAGGAATGCCATTCACCAAACTGATTTCTGTTGTCGAGGTCATTGCATTTATGAAACAGTCCTGCTTGCTGGGAGAGATGTTTTATGGATTTTATGAGTTGAGTCAGAGATGTTTGAGGTTTATTTTAGTGCTGAAAAACAAGTCGTCCGTGATAACAAGAAATGATTTTAAAAATGATTTGGTGGCTTGTTCTCTTTCTGCAGGATCTTTGCAGATCTTTTAATTTTAACATATTATTTCCAAAACACGATAACTTAAAGTGTCCTTTTGTATGTGACCTGTACTATATGATTCATTTAATATTGTATATATGATTTACCTTGTTTCATGTAGTGTTATATATCTAGATTAATTTTGTACAAATTGTCCCTCTGTACAGAATAAAACATCAATAGCAAGTGAAAGAAGTCAATCTGGCACATACCGTCTTATTTCTCCTGTTTTTGGATGTACTTGCAGCGACACAAGGATTTAGAAAATGTTCTTATTTTTATGATTCAAATCTGCAAAGGTTCCTCCCTCCTCTATATAACTGACAACTGTTCATGCCCGTTGTGTGCTCCTATCACTGTCTTTAGTGGTGTACAACTATATAGGATGAATAAAGAGATTATTTGAATATATATTTTCAACCATGCATCCATTTTGGCTTTACTTGTCTCAAAGGGCACACCTTAAATCCCTTTGTTATGCTGAGACACACCTCTATACTGCAGAATATACCTTATGTTCCATTTGCTGTAAAAGACTAGTATCAGCAATTAGGGCATTCTTAAATGCAGTGATTCCCAGCCGGGAGGGACTTCTTCTTTTGCTTTAGTTTGCGTGGCAGCTTAAGTTATTTAAAAAAAATAAATAAATAACAGTAATTAGACTGTAAAATGGTCAGGTTGCAGTTATGCAAGAGTACATGAAAAACAAGTGAGCACATTAGGTCAAATAAGTAGCTAAATACTAAAAACAGAGTGGTTGGAATTAATTTCTAGAAAGTGTTAAAATGGCTAAAGCGTAGACATTTGAAAATATGTGAGCACTGACTAAACAGTTGAATATTGACTGATAGAGCATACTGACTGACTGATAGACTGATAAAAGGTTGAAATAGTTTAAAGTACAGTTAACATAGTTAAAAGTACTAAGTTCAAATAATAGATAAATGGTTGAAAAACTTAGATAAATTTAAAATAGTTAGCTAAAACAGTAAAATAGCTTTAAGTACTGTCTAAATGCTTTAAATGATTACTTAAAAGTAAATAGTTAGCTTAAACTGAGAACTAAACAGTTACAACTATGAACTAAAAGTTAGGGATAAACAGTTGAAATAGCTGAATAAACTGTTCAAATGATGGTTGAATGATTTGCTAGTAGCAATTAGCTACTGACTTAGCAGTGCAAATAATTAGCTTAAAGTAATGGATAAACAGTTGACATAGTAAGCTAACATTAGAAATGACTAAGTAGTTCCATTATGAGACATAAAGTATCAAGATTATAATTACTTAAAATGTATTTAAAAAAAATACATTTTATTATAATTAGTGTTAAACATTAGGACTTAGAGTCATGCGTTTAACAGCAATAGCAGTAGGCGGCTTTGAACACAAGGGGGAGCCAGATATGTTTAAAAAAAATAATGATAAAAGAGGTTCACTCTTAGTAGACTAAAGAAAAATTCAGAGAATAACATCTGCAACACCATGTAATGCCTGCCTCCTGCAGGTCTCAGTCATCTGGTCATTGACTGCCTTCAGACACACACACCTCCTATCATAACCAATGCTAAAATGTATTCAATAATCAGCCCGTTGTGTGTAATGAACTCGTCAGTCTAACTGGCTTCCAGCAGCAGCCTGACATGGAAATGTGTTTTATGACAGCGGCCTAAATCTGTGGCACAGGACAGCTGTTTCCATCAGTGTCCATCAGTGGTAGAAAATGCAGGAACAAAACTCCAACTTTAGTATCTGGTCTTTGATGACTACATTTGTCAGTTGCATGATTTTTTGGGTTGGCAGTCTAAACACTCAGAAGACATTTGAGTTGAGCACACTGGGGCTTTTGTACAGTGGTATCAAACACTGCATAAACTACAACATCCTGGGACATTTTGTTTTGTTCTTTAATATAAATTATACACTGATATGAATTATTGGCACTGTTATCCAGTAGAGTTTTTAGTTTTTTGATACATGGAAAACAATAACAAAGAAGTAAAGCTAAAACAAAAATAGTCATTTTTCAAGCAACAAAACGTCTCTGAAAAACATCCGTCTCTAATTCTAACTCACCTTCATGAATATGATGATTTGCTACTTTTATTTGTTATACTCAATAGTGAGCTAAATATCTTTGGATTTCTGATGAAAGGAAAAATAAAAAAGAAGAAATGAATTGCAGGTATATATCGCATTCAAGCACTTTCCTGGAAGTATTTAATGAGTGATTAAGGTAAACTTGTGCAGTCTCAGCGCAAAAAGAAATCTCCTCAATTCCTCGAATCCAAACAGTTCAAATAGACGCTCACTTTTGAGAATGTGACGTGAGTCCCCAAAGCTGCTTCATAGGTAGAGATAAAGAATTAGGTTTTTCTCAGAAGAAGCAAACAAAAGGATCAACCTCTTTTTCTTTTTTTTTTTTTTTTATTAGAACACGTGCATTATGGATTACTTCCTGTTTCAGTAATGAGAGTGTTTTTGTTTGGATGCTGTTGGCCTTGTATTTCTGTAACAGTTGGCTGTAGTAGCTTATCTCCCGTTGCGGAGAGAGAGTATTAAATCTTGATGTTACGCAGGGTGAAGGTGAAGCCGTGAGTCACAAAGGATTGGTGAGCGGAAGGCCAATTGTAAACAAGAGTGTTTGTTTTCGGAAGGGAGTTGATTTCAGGGAAACCAGACATTTGTTGTTTCCCCGAGACATTTCCGGCAGGTCTGCTGCCTTGTCCTAAGCTGACACTGCTGATAGAAATAACTCGGGAATACACAGTTGGTGTGAAGTACCTAATGGTGTACACTCACTTCTCTATTCCTCCATTACAGGGAGGTAAGTGAGGATGGAGGGTGACGATACCTTGATGGCATTTGAACATGTATACACCGATTAAAGTGTCATCACCAAGAATACACTTTTTTTTAAAACACACTCTTCTCATATATAGCAGTTAAAATAGAGTTGTGCACATATCTTTGCTTTGCTTTCCATGCCATTTGGAAATATGATTTTTGGCATTTCTTTGTCAGCTATCGTCCATATAAAGCATGCAATAACTATGTAAAAAAATAAAAAGGCAGTTTTGCAAAAAATAATTATCATTGATACTTAATGATGAATGATATAATTTCACTCATCCACTTTGAGTTCAAAGTTGTTGTTTTTTTCTCCAGACCCAAGTTCATGCTTAATTATCACAATTATTCAAATCACTCATTAGTTTAGCAGTTGCCCGGCTCTTATTTCACCATCCTTCTTCATTTATTCTTCAGATGCAGGAGGAGTTATTCCCATCACATGTAACTCCACGCTACAAAGTTTCCCTTTTTGAGCTCTGCTATTTATTTCAGCACAGCTGCAGGCCCTGAGGAGAACCCAGTGCTTCCTTTTGTAATCACATGAATATTCCTGATACATGAATGATTACAGCTAAAGCATTTCTGTTTCCCACGTCCCTCAAAAGACTGACGATACTGATTTATTTGGTCTACTTACCCAAACATAAATGGATATGATTACATAGTTTTTAACCTTTGCATGCCTTTAAATAGTATGTCACCAAATGTGTACTATGGTTGTTTTCTGGCCAAACAGTACAAACAGTGCTCCACATTTCAATGCAGTTGTTGTCTAAGAGTCGGCTATTGTCTTGACCACCTTTGTTACATCATCCTCTTTTTGTTGCATTATCTGATTAACATGTTATCATTAATTTCCTTTTTTTTTTTTGGCTGCTTATTTTATTATAACCTGTATGAATTTGTTGAATGTCGCTTCACCCTTTCTGCAGCACTCTGCCATGCCTGCCTCTCTATAGTCAATCATATTGCTTTATTAAACCTGCGCCCTTCTACGGCAGCAACCTCAGTCTTAGTCTCTCTTTCCATGCCTCCACTGGTCAACTTGAACTTGACAGCCAGTCTATAGCACATCCACCTCATCCTGCCCAGATACACACTCACCACAAGTCCTCTGACTGCATTCAATGAGCATATACAACAGATGAATGCTACTTAAACACAGAATGCTGCTAAAATTAGGTTAAAAGCATGTTAAGAAATCACCATGCAAGTGCAGCATGTGCTAATATAACTAATATAGCTAATATATATATTATTATTATTATTATTATGGAGCCAGAGTGTGGGAATTTAAATACAAATGAATGTATAAAATAATAAAGTTAAAAAAGTTTATTTGGGGTTGAATGTGTCTTCTGCTGCCAGGTGAGAGTCAGGTGTTACAGTGCAGCTGCCAATTCGCTCTTCAGAGATCACTTTGATGTGCTGTGACCTCAGGGTTAATAAACGATTATCAGAGCAATTTGTCTTTATTTCCATATATCAAACATGACCCAAACTCTCACTTTGTTTACTGTCTTATCCAAGTTGCTTCTTATCTAACCTCCTTATCTTAACTTTGTTTGGTACTTTAAGTATCACTGAATGACTGCTTTATAAAAAAACGAAAATAAGACTGATTGCATTCAACACGTCAGGCATTAAAGTGGCTGCTGTAGGCATTTGTTCTTCTTTTATCAGTTTTATTGCTAACATGACTGTGGTATTATCAGTTATGTATAGTGTTTGGATATGTGCCAGTGTGACTGTTGGGCGTCTGGTTTGCTGCCAAATCATGTCACTTTTATGACACCAATAATAAAGGATATGGCGATGAAACTTTACAATAAGACAAAAAAAACAACAACCTGGAAGTGCTTGCATACTACCTTATTTTCATTACATTAGCTGATTTTGTGGTAGGTCTGATGTGTTTGCAGAACTACAGGCGATACTGAAATTAATTCTTACTGATCCAGGTCAGAGCTGCAGGCTCTCTCAAATCCCACAGCATCTCCTGGGCTTGTGTATTGCAGTGTATTGTTGCCAAGCTGTCCTCAGTTGCCCTACCTGACTCACAGGTGGCTCCGAGCCAAGACTGACAGACTGCTGGAAGGGAAACCTGCCACCATCTGGAACATCGCAGCCTGCCAGTAACAGCCAGCTCATAGATAAAATGTTACATCTGTCTATCCATCCATAGATCCATACGTCTTCATCTGAGCTCAGAGCGTGTATCGTTTAATTTGATTTTTGTCATAATCTGCTGATTAGCCTCGTTTTATGCACCAGTGTTGGTGCTATTTCTGCAATCAGGTGCAGCAGCCTAGAAACCCAGTTTGCTCTCATGCCCTGAGTGACAGCTGCCAGGTGCCACTTTTTTCTATTACTACATTCACATTTAATCTGATTGTGTAAGTAACCCGTGGAGGTACAGTGTGTGTGTTTGTGTTTGATGTAGAAAGGGCAGTTTGTGTGTCAGAAAAAAGGGTCAATGTCAATTCCTTTCTGACATTATGCTTCAATGTTAGAGGTCAAAGCACAGAATAAAGGGCATTTCGAACACTCTCTGATCTAACCCTGACACAATGTGACCACACGAGGTCTGCTCTGTCCCAGATTTCTGATGCCCAAAAACCTGACTCTAATTGTAATCATATATCTTTCTGGGATTACTGAAGCAGAGGCTATATCGTTCCTCTTTTGCTCTTTAATTTGAACGTCTGTGGACCATCAACTGAACGTACCTTGGTGCCAGCTTTAAAACAGGCTTAGGAACAATTACATGTTATGATGGAGGATGGTTTGGAGTTGATAAAGATCTTGAACATTGAATTGCAGCTTTTGCCTAACTCTTTATTTTTGGGAGAACCAGCGATGCTTGCTTACATCTTATTCTGTCAGACATTGAGCTGAAAATAGTGGTCCACTATCTGCAATAATAAACTAGCTTTCCTGTCTTTTTCTGAGAGACAGTCTTGAAGACTTTAATTGACAGCAACTTCTAAAACCTGACAAGTTTTTCTGCACCTGATTTTATTTGCACCCTCCTGTGTTAGGCAGCAGTTCTACTAATCACTGTCTAGGATCATTTAGCAGCATGGTGCAGAATACTTTTCTTTTCTAAATGTAATTTCCTTTACTGCCCTGTCGTAAAAAAAAAAAAAAAAAAAAGAAAAATCTCGTATCTTTTAATTGCATGCTGCCAGGAAACTGAAACGGGGTTTATTAAGCTTCCCCAAATGTACAAAACTGCAACAGAGAGAGAGAGAGAAACTGTCAAATCTAGAAATATATACCCTGGCTGAAACAGGACATGCTGTCTGTAGTTTTCTCTTTTCCTTTGTCTTGAATCAGACATGGAGGATTTTGGAAAAAAGTAATTCTGCCAGTCTAAAACTTCCAAATGGTGTCATCAGTAACGTCTGTGGGATAAAGTTGTTTTTTATGTGGAATATTAATGTTATAAATAAACTTTTAGCGGAAATGAGAAGTATAAAACATGCCCCCATCTGTCTCCCAAGTCATTTCCCTTTAACTCTCTAAATTCTCTTTGAGTGAAATTAAAAAAAATAATCCACCGATAACACGTGCCGTGGCCGTGTTTACTCACCTCAGAAGCCTTCATGAGACGCAGCCAGCCCTTTGAGGTTTCTAGGTTGAAGTCCTGTCTTGGTCCTACAGGGGGAGGTGTTACTCTGCAGGGACCGGATCCAAGCCCGGGATGGAGGGGAGAGGAGCGATGCAGGAGAGGGCAGCTGAGGTGAGTGGCGGGGTGGCAGCCGCAGCCTAAAGCCTCACCACAGCCCCAGCAGGGTAATCTAATCGGCTGCTTCAGCTCTGCATCTCTCTTTCTCACTTTCTGGGGATGGAGAAGAGCTGTGATGTGCCTCATCTCATTATCTTCAATCAGGTATGTAGAGGTTTGAAAACAACTGATAAACACAGCCATATCCCCCTGCAGCAAGACATGGTTTAGTGGGTTTAGTGTATTTTGTTTGCGGGTTGATTTTAATCTTTGCTTATCTTGTGGGTGAAATTGCCCTTCATAAGGGGAACTCTATCTAACTTGAGATGATGGTGTTATACTGCTGTTTTGTAATGAAACATTCCCCCTTGCTCAAAAGCCACTTTAGTGCAGAGTAAATGCTATTAGAGTACTGAAAAAGGCAACGGCTTCCTAATGCACAGGGGATCAATTTAGTCAAAATGGAAGGACACGAGTGAAGGTTAGAGCTACTGTACATTGCTACATTAAACTCAAGGTTCAAACAACCTTAGGACCAGCATGCACACTAAAATTTGTGAAAACAACTTGAAAGTCCCTGACTGAAACATTGTAGGTTCAATGTTAATTTGCCTCTATGTCTCAGTTGCATCTCGTCCTTCCTTTTTAGCTCTAAGGGAGGGATGTGATGACAGAGGAACCCTCAGCCGAGACATCTTCGATCACTCATAAAACGACCATGGCGTGTGCACAGCATGTCTGTGGGCTAAATGCAAAGGAAAACCTCCAAATTTACCCCATATGCAAAATGTATTTTTGCATATTTAGTAATTGGCCTTTTAATAATGGCATTTGATAGATTATTTTCTTTCCTACATTTGTTTTGTTTCCACATCTGAAATGACATTTTCTGCATGAAATACTTATCGGCTGTGAAATCGCTATGAAATAACTTGCTTATGATAAGTTTTATGGAACTTTAAGCACTTTGTTTTATTAGGTGGTGCCTGCCTTTATTGCTTATTTAGATCTGTCAGCTGTGGAGCTGGGGAGGAGTATTTACGCGACATGTGGCGAAAACACTTTGACGTAGGTGCGTGTATCCTTGCTTATTGCTCCTCTGGAGGCCTCCTCGCTCATTGAGTCCTCTGAGTGCATCAAGAATTGAGAAGGTCTTTTAAAGGGCAGGTTTTACTAAAGCTGAGCAAGTGATCAAGGAGAGAGGATTCAAGGAGATAGCAGGACGAAGCTTATGTGGAGTAAGAAGAGGTCAAAGGTCATAGACCAGGAGTAAGTGGAATAGAAGGAGCTGTTGCTGTACATTTAGAAGTAATAGGGACATAATGTTTTATATGGACAGTCAGCAGTGAAATATTTGGCCTGGCTGAAGAAACGTTTTTTCTGATTAAAAAATGTAATCAACAACATTATATAAATAAAGGTGCCTGAAGTAACAATCATAACTTACAATGTGGCTGCACACATGACACCTTAAAATGACTGCTCTGAGGCAACAATGTCTTATTTTTTTTAATTGCCTGGTCGAGATTATTCATAATTATCATAATACTATGGTCATAATTATGAGATACTAAGTTAAAATAATGACTTGCTATATCAAAATTATGAGACAACCAGTCAAAATTATGAGATACGTAGTGGTAATTATGAGATACTATACAAAATTCTGAGATAACAAGTCGTAAGATACAGACCATTTCTATTAAAACAGGATAAAATACACAGCTACAGGGCAAAAAGCGAGGGATTTACAAGACTATGTAATTTATGAGAGAGTACTAATTTATTAAGTTTATCATCAAGCAAGAACAGTTTAAAAATGTAAACAAAAGACGTTTCTACTGAAATAATTCATAACTCCATTTAACTTGCCAGACAAAAAACATTATTATTATTATTATTATTATTATTATTATTACTATTATTATTTCATCTTCATTCAGGGCAGTGGAAAGATATTTCATAACTCATCACATTTTGAATTGTTATATTAAAGTGTTATATTTCCATGTCTACTAAACTTTGTGAGTGAACATTTCGTTAAGTTTTTGTTTTTGACTGTGGTGAGTAACAATAGTGGTTGCATTGTTTTTGAATTAGTTTGCATTTCTTCTTACTTATCTGACAAAACTGAAACCAGGGTTGAGCTTCATCAACCATCTCAAGCTAAATAAGAAAGATCTCGATTTGCGGGATAAATAGTATCACATGACCATGGTGTAGTTTTATGTTTTTCCCCGGTAAATAATGTTTGATTATCATCTGACCCGTGTCCTCCCGTCATTTTGCTAGTCGTGTGTCCCTGACGTAACGTCGGCATGTCGTCATCAAGCACACCTGTGAGCATCCGGTCCACGGCGCCTCGGGTTAGTGGGCAACAGTGCTCGTGTTGTGATATTTCTTCGGTAACTTCGTCAGTATTTCTTCATGTCATCTTCGGACCTTAAACAGCGCGTCAAGCCGAGAGCTGGCCTTTCATTTCCGGCTGTGGGCAGCCTGAGACGCCCTCACTTTGATAAGGTAATGTCCGCTATCTTCTGCTTCTGCTGGCACGTGACCTGTGTGTATTTCGTATTTTAGGTCTGTTGCTGAGGCTCACGTGACAGTCTCTTCGCTTGGCTTGCTGTTGTTGGTATTGCTGTTTTGTTTTGTCTGTTCGTTTATTAACCCTGGTGTTAACAGTGATTTAAGTTCTGGTAGCTGGTGTTTTGTAGTGTTGGTTGTTCTTTGGGCATACATGATGTTAATGAGTGACATTTTAACAGACCATGGACACCTAATTTGCCTGGGGTCACTTTTTTTTATAATTTTTGCTGACAAGAGGCTATAAGATTTCTATATTCTATGTCTTTAAAGTAATTGACATATTAACTTACTCAATATTTTATCTTAAAACAAGGACTGACACTTGGCCTGTATGACAGGGGGATTTCTCTTTTTTGCTTTTTAAATACAATTAAGCTCCATGAAATGCATTTTTAATGCTTTCTGTCTGGCACCTTATTTACATTCAAAGATAAAGGAAAAAATCCCATTGTGAATCATTTTCATTGTGAATGACTTAATTGTCAGCAAGCTAACTGGCACCCTATGGTGAGGCTAAACTGACTGATATGGGCTGAAACAGTCTATGCATAGGGAACCTATGTGTATCTTGACAGGTTGGCAAGTTTACATTTCTTACACACACTTCAGCTAACAGAATCATTTCACCTAAAGAGGAATGCTGCCTAAATTATCCATTATATATCCATGGCGTGGGAGAGTTTTCAAACATTTGTAAACATCAGCTCCTCTCTCCCAGAGCAGGAAACCAGAGAAGTAAGTCTAACGTGTGATGTCATGAGGTGAAAGCCTGCAGCTGCTCCATAAACACTGGACGGTTTTATGGTGATTTCACGGACCGACAGAGTGTTTGTTTTTTGTACTAAAAGGAAATTAACAATGCCTTCACATGGGGTTGTCTTTGTTGTCCACTTGACAAGCCAAAATGACAAACCAAGCCAAAATGTTACCAACCCTCCCAAGCTGAATAACAAAGATGCCGATTTGAACAGGACTAATACTTTAACATGACATGATGGCCATATTGATATAGTGGAGAGTGGATGTTTGTAGTGTCATTCTTTCTTGACAAATTAGATACAAATCTAATCTGGCAACACTGAAACCAGGCTTAAACTTCATCAACCCTCTCAAGCTGAATAACAAAGATCTCAATTTTCTGAGGAAAAATAACATATTATAATAATATATGATTATGTTGATATATTGGACAGTGGATGTTTGTAGTGGAATACCTTCTTGATAAATTACATACATGGATTTGAGAAGGGATCACGGATGACCATTGTAATTATAGTCAATCACCATAGATCCTTAGGTTAAACCAGTCCGGGGTGAATGGGGCCCATAACATCGATCCCAATTTATTGTGGATAGAGATTCAATACTTGATTGTTGTTCTATGGCTTTAGTTGTTGGATGCGTATGTTTGCCATATTTTTGAATTGTCTTAGCCCCTCAGAATAACACATTTGAATTTTGTAAATAGATATAGTTTGCTTTTAAAATGCAGTTTATGGTCTGATGCTAGAAGCCTGTTCCCATTAGAAAGTGCTGAGCCTCTGTCCTGTTCTGTGGTGCTGCAGCTGCACTCTCACCAGTGCCAATCTTTATCATATAATCATCACATCAATGGTGCTGAAATGTGTGTGGTTGTATACCACATTACAAATCTGGACATGCTGACCAAAGGCTCTTTATACTTTATAATATTGACTATGTCACTAAAGGAGTGTGGCTGTTGTTTACGTTGTCCTCTATCAACTAACTGACTGCCAGATGTGTGCAGGATCTGGGTGATTGTCACCTCCATTTAACAGGTTCCTAATAGTCACCCTGAAATATACAGGCAGCCTTTCCTAGGAGTGTAAATGAGTGCTCTGAAATTTCCTCGAAACTGGAGGGTTTGTTGAGAAACATGGTTAAGTTTAATGACTCTGAGATGTGTTTTTAATCAAACCAGACGTCTTTTCAGTTTTATTACAGTCACTTAATGAACTCATGCTCAACAGGCCTGGAAGAAATGTACTGTGTAAAGACTTCTTCAAACATGAAACAAACAAGGCTTAGGCTCAATCCTCCCTGCACTTCACATTTAACTCAGAGGCTTCATGCATGAGCAGCAGCCAGGACAATAAGAGTTCAAATCAGGGCATTAAATTAGAAACACATTTCCAGACGCATTTGTATGGTGTTTTCAAGCACGCTGAATGTCATTTTTCAATTCTGTCATTTTGTTAATAAGAGGCACTGGTAGACTGTAACAGAATAGACCTCAACAGAAGAGTGGGTGGCTGTTCGGTTTGATGTGAAGTGTCACTTGGAGCACACAACACAGAGCAACCTTCAGGCTAGTTTACATCAAAATCAGACCATTGTATCTGAGGCTTCAGCAAATAAAGAACTCATCACCAAATCATATTTTTCGGCTGTATGGTCAGGATTGTTGTGGCCAGTCACTGATCACCGAATGCTGAAAGCACTGTCAGCCTGAACCATTCCCAGGCTCTATTTGAGGCTTTGTATTTATCGTGTGGCTTTATTTATTGGTTGGCAGTGTTTATTAGCTGAATGGAAAACTGCCACTATCCTCCATCATTCACTGATATTGCCATTTTTACTCTTCAGTAAAACATGTGAACCTTTGTATGGCCAGACCTGCCATCAACAGGACATTTCAGCTAATATATGACGGAAAAGTTTGTATGACATAAAATTAGAACTAATCGTCAGTTCATATCAACTGTTAGCAATGTTGGTTGATACACGTTTCTTTCCCACATTCTCATTGGAAGTCTTAAGTATCCTTACGCAGACATAATATGTGGAAATTGGGCTATTGCTTGCAATTATAATCCTTAATAAATCACCCTGAACACAGTTTTATCACGTTTTTCTTTATCCTGTCGTGGGTTGGCCTTCAGCTTACTAGACTGCATGTAGTCCACCAATGTCTCTTTTGTGAATAATTGCTTCACCTTATAATTAAGGGGGACTAGTCCTTTCTTGAACATGTTGTGTAACTGGATCTATGGTTATTCCTACTCTGAAATGTGTATATAGACAAAGCAGCATATGTAAAGATAAACATCACTGTGGATCCCAGGAAACTGTGTTTTCTTTAGTTGATTGCTTCTTATTCAAGACTTAAACAATCGATTCAGTAAAGACTATTGACAAGCCGTCTTCTCTCTGATAAAGACTTCTAAAAACAACTTGAACTCACCGTACCCCTGAGCTGTCACTGAATAATACTGTTTGTTGTTTCATTTTTAATGCTCCACACGCTGTGGGATAAAAATCCCAGGCGTCTGGAAGGGAACTAATGATGGAAAGAAGCTGAAAGTATCACCAGCAGTTTTTTTTTTTTTTTTTTTTTTTTTAACTTATGTACAGTTATCAACTGTTTATACACCTCTTTGGAGAGGGAAACTTTTTAGACATTCTTCACTATAATTGCCGGAACTTTGCCAATAAACATAATGTATATCTGCAGTGTTTATATGTTGAAGACTTGCCCCAATACAAGAACATACAGAAAGCAATTATGACTGCTTAAGTGTGACTAAAAGTTTGTGTGGATCTGAAAAGAAACTGCATGTTACGGACAAACAAGCGTTGTGGGTGGTACAGAGCCTGGTCGGACTCAGGACTGCATTCCCTCTGCAGTGGATCATGTAGTCTTCTGGTTTTTGTATGCCGATGTCTAAGTAATGAGCTCCACTGGCTGTTAACTCCTAATAAAATTCAGTGTTTTTGCAGACAGCTGTTGAAAATGACCCCACGAGCAAATACGCTCACTCCACTGTGTCTCCAGGTGTGTTTACTAAATGTTAAGGAGGCACCAACCCTCACACTGCAATGATGTGGGTTAAAATAAGTCTAATCTAAATATTTAGATAACCTTAATATGTATTTATATCAGAATAATGTGTTGCCCCTAACATGCTAAATCTAACCTATTATTTAATAGTTTATAAGTCAGTGTGCTCTGTAGTGTGTGGGAGGCAGTAATCGTGGCTATTTCTTGTTACGTATGTTTCCTTGTATGGAAACATTATTGAGATCATAAATTAAGCATTTTTAGAGCATCACAGATGTGGTATTTCTGAGACTGATACCAATATAGTGAAATAACTAAGCATTTTTTTAAGCTTCAATTAAAACTTTTCTTTGCAATGTGCACTGGGAATTTATTTTTGTACCAATTTTACTGTGCAATGGTACTCAGAGAGTAATGGTATTAAAGAAAATGTATTTTTAAACATAAATTAATTAATTTATTATACATTATACACCCAGTGCATAACATGATTAACCACTTTTAGAAATGATTACTGAGTAAATAATAAGTATTAAATAATAAATACAAAAATAGTAAAATATGTGTGTAATATTGCTGCACTTTTTAATAAAAAATACATTAAAAATCTAAAATTAGATACATAGCTGAATAAAGTTCAGTGCTGTATGTTTAATACCAATAAGATGCAAATATTTGAAACAAAGGCAATATAAAAGTTAACTTAAGAACTTTATGACACTATTTTTAAGTCAACCAACTCCAAGTAATGCTTTGAGACAACAAACTCCAGGGTTTACTTTGGAAGCAGATAAACATAGCTGTATGAACGTACTTTGGTCAGAAGATGGCAGTGTAATGAATTGCTGTAGGCTTCTCAGCAGTAAACAGTAGCTAAACAATAATAAAAAAAATAAAAATAAAAAAAAAACATTGTCCTGGAAAGAAAACTGCAGAAGAAGAGATTGGGCAAAAGTGACAAAAGAATAAAAAAAAGAGGAGAGGTTGCTGATTGAACAACTTTGGCCACCCATGAGAGAAACTGGAGAGAAGTCTTCAGGAAGTGGCTTCAGCAGGGCCACTTTTGATTGTTCTCTTGAGTTTTCTGGCAGTGCAGACTGTTTTTGCATTAACATTTTTGCAGTAACAGTTTTTTCAAAAAGACCTTAAACACCTCAAGCAAGCGAAAGTTGTGTGAAGGTGATAGACAGATGGTTTATCCAATCACCTGCCTGCAGGTATTTTTGAAAGTGCCCTCTCTTTTCTAATCAGTTTCCTATGACTGCTCCTTGGGTTGCTCTGTGTAACAAACCATCTTGCAGTGTCCGGTTAACAACATTGCGTGAGAGGACATTTTGCCCTGTAGGAGGTCTGCACTCTCTGAGTGACCTTCTATTTATGTTATGTTGCTGCTGAAGCCTTCGACATATATTTAAACCCCTAGCAGTATTAGATAACCTGTCCTCAACATTGTCAACAGATGAATCCACAGTGATGGAGAAAATGTTCGACATACTGTCTGCTGATTATCTGGCATGCTCTCCTCCCACATGCAAGCTGTTTTTCTGACATTCCTCTTTTACTGCATCCATGTCTCCTGCTGGTATCACCATATGGTTTCCAAGTTCTCCTCACATATCTCACATATTATCTCCTCCATCACCTCACAGTCTGAGATGAAACAGAATGTTAAAGGCGAGCCATCGATCAAAAATGTTGAAATCTGTAATCATATGGAAGCCTGCGAACTTTACAAGGCATGTGAACTTCTGAAGGTGTGCAGGGTTAATGCATACTGCTTTATGAATATTGTGGGAGGATAATAGCTTTCGCTTTAATTATGACCTTAATGACAAGGCAAGATGTTCATGCTGACACCTCAGTAATGACCATGTTCGTTGATTTATATACATCCACATCCTACATGGCGTGACATACCGACGATTTAAGTCCGGGTGTGAGAGTCGAACTGAATGCAGGAGTCCTTCAACTATTCAGATGCTCTTCAATAATACACAGTTTCTCCAGGAATATGAGGATGTGGGTTAATTTGTGTTTTTTATTAGGTGCAAAAGGGTATCATTTCCTTTTTTTATGAGCCAAATATCCTGGAGATTTGCATCAGATTTGAGGCAGCTAATGATGTGAGAGATGGAAAGTTCACTCATAACTGACTGTCTTCTCTAGTCCTGCGTATAGTTATTAAATGTTTATATACCTCTTTGAAGGCAACTTTTCAGACAGCACACATTCTTTACTGTAATTGCTGGAACTCTGGCAATAAACTCCCAGATCCATAATAACAGAGAACGTATATCTGCAGTGTTTATATGTTGAAGACTTGCCCCAACACAAGAACATACAGAAAGTTAGCAAAGCTGCGAGTGGAAGTTTACATTTGGGACGGAATAAAAGGCGCTGCATGTAACAAGGCAGCGTTGTGGGTGGTACAGAGACTGGAAGAGCTCATGACTGCATTCCCTCTGCAGAAAACATGTAGTCCTTAGGTTTTAGTATGCAGATTTCAAAGACATGAGCACCACTGGCTGTTAACTCCTAATAAAAACACAGCTGTTGAAGATGACGCCTGAGTAAATGTCCAATAATCACCGTGTCTCTCTCCAGGTGTTGTCATTTAATGTTTACACCATCATCTGGTGTGTACTTAGTTCCTGATTTGTATCCCATATTGTAGAGCGGGGCAATAAATAGATTTTATGATTTTAATTTAACTTTGTGGTTTAGGATGGTGCTTAAACTGGCAGTTGTTTTTTAAGTTCAATCCTATGAAACCCAGGCAATTTCAGGGTTATTTTTACATTTTACACACTGTAGCCTTGTATTTCACAGCATTATCCTATATAAGTCCTGGCTGTGAGCGTGAACGACTCAAAACAACAGTACAATAAAGTCATAAAGATATAAATCATGAAAAAGCATGGTGTATTTCTCTCATAAATTAGAAAAAAAATACTGAATAAAATGTAATACGTCTCTGACTGCCTACACAATTCAAATGTGATTATATTAGGGAGAAACAATAGCGTTCCACCCACATACATCGTATATTAAACTAGTTGCAATTTTCCTTCTGGATTCAGGATTTTTTTTTTTATTTTGAAGCGTAATAACTACAGTGTCCTGATGCGATTGCATCCAATGGCCGCTGGGTGGCAGCAACGCTTACATTATGAACAGTGAACATACCAGTTTAAACACATTAAAAAAGGTAAAAATAAAAAAGACACGCAACAGTAAAAGTTTTGGTGTGAATCACAATATAAGGGGGGACACGAACTGCATGGCGGAGGTCTGCGCTCTCCGAGTGCAATGTTTCTAGTACAGTTTCTTTTTACGATAAAGGGCGTATTAAAAAAAATAAATAAATAAATTGTACATCAGTTGTGTAAAAAGGGAAAAAAAATCTGACGTATTTTTTTTTAAAGCTTGGTTGTCTGGCCCAACTAACACCAGACTGTTTTATAACAGACAGATGGTGACTTAAAGTGACATCTACCTAACATTCTCATCAAGGCAGAAATCACTGCAAACTAAATGTCAGTTTTTCTACTTTCTGAATTTTATCTTATACCCTACTTCTCAATTTTACAGATTAAGGAACATCAAAGCTTTTTGTTATTGGGCCAAAAATGACAAGACATAAAATGAATATGAGACACGACATGAATCAAAAGTATGTTTTTGGTAGGGCTGTTAAGTGGCAGAAAAGATTATGTATTCAGATTTATATTTGTTGCCAAAAATGTCTTATTTATTAAAGATTTTTCACTGTATTCTATTTCTAAATCTATGTTTGATCACAAATTAATATCCTTATAAACAAGCTGGTGTTGATTTTTGATAAGTGACTGTCACAACCAAAATATGGCAATGCATCCAAAAATAAAAATCTTGTTCAAAGTCTTCATTATCCCAGACATGCAGGCTATCTGTAAACGCTGGAAGATGTGTGGTGCTTCAGAATTCAAATTAAGTTCACAGCAGCAAAGCCGCCTCTCTATGCAATGGAGCCATCACCAGAACAGCAGGGGTATTGAACAGACATTCACTCTAATTATAAATCAACCTCTCGCTGCTCAGCCTGCTCAGATTGCTCTCTCTCTCTCTCTCTCTCTCTCTCTCACGCTCTGTCTCTCTGTAGCTCTCTCTCTCTCTCTCTCTCTCTCTCTCTCCTCCTCTCTCGCCCACGTCTGCCCGCAGCCAAATACTTTGGTTCATCCAAGGTAAATCTGCACTGGGTAAGCGATCACCTCCGTTGGGGATGCAATTTAGACCGGGATCCTGAAAAGTTCTCTGGAACAGACCGGCGTGCTTCTGTCTAAAGACGGACCATTTATCAAACGTCATTTAATGAATACAACCTTTGAATTTGAAAAACAGCTGATGTGCATATACGTTTACTTCAGTATTGGCTCTTGAAAGATGCTTCTTCTACACCATTTTATATTAAAAAAATAAAATAAATGTAATCATTGCGGCATATGTGTTTATTTTATATTTTTCAGCTCCTTCACACCAACGCACGCTGTCGTCGAGCCTCTCATATTAAGACCACACACACACACACACGACAGCCCCTTCTCTGAATAATGTGCCTGCACAATTTTTTCCTGCACAATTTACGACATGTAATGTTAGACAGCCAGTCACCAGTATCATAAAATTTTGGTGCAAGCATGCTGCAGGCTTATTTTCTTACTGATGCTGATTTATTCTGTAGCTATTGAAATGTGGTGTTGAATTACAAGGCATTTTCCATGCTTGATACTGTGGAGACAGTTCACATGGTTTGTTAAAGTATTGATTCTGTGGTTTTTATCTAGTAACTGGTGGCCATATTCAAATCTATGTGTTTGGAGTTGATTGTTTCTTCATGTTAATGTGCAATGTTAGCAGAAGTCTCAATTTACAGTTACTGTAATCTAAGACTATTATTCATTGCATCCTGCACCATACTGTTGTTGAAGTGCAGATTTTGACCTGTTCATCCTTTGGGCATGACGACTGTCTGTGCTTAACGGTTAGATCCATACCACTATCTATGTAATGATGTGCACAACACTTGGGGTCACAGAGTAATCCTTGTCTTTCTGTACAATCAACCTCATAGCAAGGACTTATGGAGCTTTACCATTCATTTCATTTCAGCAGTTGTGTTGGTATTAACAGGGCACTGTGTCGTGTTACGCCTTGCTCTCTGACCTGAAGGTGCAGATCTGTCAACCAGGTCACCATCCTGGTTACGAGATAAATCTGTTCGTAATTACAACACATCAGCTGTGCAATCTAGCACAAGGTTGTTTAAATAGCAAACACAACCCCTGAAAAACATTTTCCTGATTCGTTTTTATGTGCTGCCGTGCATTGCTGCCACTCACTGTGATTCTGATGGGAGGAGTGTGTTTTTTAACGTTTGTCTCATGTGTCTTCTGAACAAGTTGCACTGTGCAGCAGTAAAACCAACAAGACAAGCGTTCCACAAAAAAGTTTTGAGTCTTTTCTTTTAAGGCTTACAAGAATAGGAAGAATGGTGACAGCAGGTGACCTTCAGGAGGCATCAGTGACACACCGTGCACACTGTGGATAGAAAAGTCACATTAGCCAGTGATACAGTTAAGCCCTAGAAGTCTGAGTAACCTGGCATGACCCCTGAAACTAGAACTGTAGTAAACAAGCTTGCCTAAACAATCAAGTCACAACCAAAGTCCAAACACCAAATCAGCTGCACCTATTAGTCGTGGCCTGTGTGTAACATTTCATTTAACATACTATGGATTCTCGATTACAGGACAATCTCAAAATCACAATTATTTGGGGTCAGTACTAGGATGATACAATCAATCATTGACACACCATTTACTGAATTTTAATTTTTAAAAGGTCTTTTCAACTTTAAATATAAGTCTTCTGAGAGAAAAAACAAAAACAAAAAAAACAATTAAAAAATATATATTTAAATAAATCATGTAAATTAAGGAGTAATGTAATAATTTATGATCAGATACCAACCATGCTATAAACCAACCATGTTATTAAATTACTACACTTCCACAACTTGCTAAAAATAGCCTAAACCTATTAGATCTGATGATGTATTTGTATGAGGACTGCTATGAAAGACTAGAAAAACTACATTGTTAATCTTTAACATTTTCTAATCATTACTCGAAAGGTGGAACGCACATCTCTGTTACTGAAAGGAAAGGGTGTGCTTGATTTAAAACACAACATGTCAAACACCTAGGGGCATTAACTCATTTAATCTCAACTGTGTTTTCTCTCTGACCATTGGGACCCATAATTGTCATTACCTTTTATTTAACTCACAAATAAAGGAAGCCTCATTAGTCCGTGTGTCCACCCTAACGTCCCCCTTTGCCTCTCCTGTTGTCCAAACCACACCATGAGGTGAAACGAGTCCAGAGTGTGGGGGGCCCTGTATTGTGGTGGCCAAGCTTAGGAAGGATTTAAACACTACTACTTAGCAGCTCTTAACCTCACTGACCCTTTTGGGACTAATACAAATCCTGTTGTGCTAGAGAATTACATTAAGCCCTTGCTTTGAACCTAGGCCCCAGTGAGCACATGGACCGCTGCATTTACGGTAGATTTTTCAGCTCTCGGCTTCCTAACTTGGTAAGCCTTGAGCCTTGAGTTTTGATATGATTACTAGACAGTCTGCGATTCTGTGTGGGCTACTTGGTTTGGAGCAGGATTAATTAGTAAAGACGGGTGAGGGTTTGATGATCCTAATTCAGCTTTTTAAGGCATCATTTACTGCCAGTAACCGGTCACTGAAATGTTAACATGGGTCATTGCCTGTCTCCTTATTTTCTATCTCTGTATTTCTCTCCTGTGATTCGCATTCGCATCCTAGAAACAACCTGTTCTCCCCTCATTCAGTTGTGACTGACAGAGTGGAGCTCAAGCTGCACGTGCTGGAAGTGTTTTCTTTGGATGTGGTTCATTCTCAGGATGATATGGAGCATACTTGGTGAAGAGGTTTCTACTCTCTTCCCCCCATCGGCTAGGGGGAGGGTCGGGGTTAACGAGCACCATGATGGCAAATAAATTTCAACTGTGTCGGACGGTGTGTGTTTTCTACATTACAAATTCCATAAAAAAGTAAATTACATTGATTATAAATATCACAAATAAATTCAAAGTTGAAATCTGAATTATGAAGATGGTTAATTGTCTTAAATTGACATTGCATTGAATTCTATGTAAAATAAGATATTTAAAAAAAATCACATTTTGGAAAAATTTAAAATTTACTTTCATGGTAAAACTTTAAATTTAACATGAAAAAAAATGAAAAAGAAATTGTATGGCTGTAAGAAGTCTGGAGTCATATATAAAGGAATAAACAAACAAACTCAAGTTGATTATTATTCATACATATTTTTTCACACGATTATAAATGTATGTTATCTGCATTTTTAAAGAAAGCGTTTTGCAAATTTTTGCTGCCAGACCTGTCAAGGATTTTTTGAGGTGCTGTTCAGAAAATATATGGGATTTCATTTAATTTTTCACCCAATATAAACCAGGTTTCCCAACAAATCTACCAAACCACATAATCATTTTGATATACAACATATCACCTCATGTTATTGAGCCCATTTATTAGAGCATGTGTGTCAAACCTACAGCTGACTAACAGCAATGGCTCCAGTGTTTGAACCTTGGTTCCACTTCACTGGAGAGTCTCCAGTTATGAATCGACTCTGCCTCCCAACAGATTTGACATTATGTAACTGTCATCAGTGATGTGTATTTAAATATATACAGACATGCTTGACCATAAGTTATCCAGCCAAACGTTAGCAACAGGTGAGTCACACACAGCTGATGTGCAAACGGTAAAATTGGGGAAGGTGGGACATCAACAGGCCGATGCTGGAACAACACTTTCAGATATTAAAGCGTCTCATAGATCCTGGGGTTAACTCGCATACTTTCCGTTCCAGTGCCTCAGACAATGTATGTGACCTAATTTGACCGTTTGACCTTTCATTCTTCAGAAAGCATAAATACCTAGTTTGATTCTAGATGGTGAAGTGTTTCTTTGTGGTCACTTTTAATCTGAGTGCAAGAATTGTATCAAATAAGCATGTAATAGAAGCTTAAATCCTCCTGCGCAAATATATGAAAAGCTGTAATGTAATGGACAGTAGTTTCATTTTTTAAATTAATAGATTTGCATATTCAAGTTGTTTTTAATATGTAAGAGTGAGTCGATGTATTTTTACGAATTATTATTATTATTATTATTATTATTATTATTCAGCCATTCCTTAACTCAACATAAAAAGTGGAAATCAAAGGGTATTTAGTGCATCTTTGCAGCTTATGTGATCATAACCCTGATTCTGTATTGACCCTGACATGGCTATTCTTATAACAATCATCCAAGCCTAAAGATTAAATACGGCCTATAGAGAACTACATTGACCTTTCCTGCCTGTCTTAATAACAAAAAACTCCAGCACCAAGGAACTAAGTATTCTTTTTACTAGAAACTGAAACAGTTGTATAAAAGCAAGACGAAATCACTAAACTATAAATATTTCCCTTCTTTTTTTGTCAAGTGATCAGACCTCGCTTGTCAGTTACATAACCGATGTGAAGGAATGATTTGCTCCACAGAAAATAAATGTTGATTTCATGGCTAATGTTTAGCAGAGATTAATTTTGGCAAGAACAGAAGAAGGCTTACGTCTTTTATGCCAAGGTTGCCAAGGTTATATTTTTAAAAGCTCTCAGTGGTATGAGCCGAAGCGGGTCGCATACCATGGCAAATTTCGAAGAATGAATGCAATTTCAGTACCTCTGTGGCAAAGGAAATGCATTTTCAAACTGTAGCACACATTTATAGTGAGACAACCAGTGGGTTCTATCAGAACCAGTGTTATTTCAGCTGAACCTGAGTGAGTCAACCGTTCTTTGATTCTTCCAGTAAAAGGACTCTTGACTAGTCCCAAGCTTCGGCAGGAAATGCATCACTTATTTTGCATTGTAAGTCGAGACAAGGCTGATGCAACACCAAATCACAAAAGCATGCCCCCTTTCCTAGAAACCTCACTGCCCCTTACAGTAAAAACGATTACTCATGACATGGCTCTTTGTCAAATTTACTCCAAGTTATCCACAAAGTGGATGAAAGAGACCAATGTCACCCAAGTGAACTTGAAAGAAAGATGCCCATTCAGCTTTTTTTGTAACCAGATGATTGTCCCCGTAAACTTCTCCGTCAAGTAGGTCAGTGTATTCTTGGCTCGTGCTGACTGTTGCAAATGAATTAGCATACTTCTTTATTTGTTCTTCCTCTCCTTTGACATCCCGTACCTCTCATTACAAAGGTATCAAAACGTATTCATACAAGGGATTTCAGCCGCATGCATTCGGCAGCGTTGTTGTTCTCACCTCACAAATGGAAACCTGAGCATATTTGGGTGAAAGGCTGATGTGAAAATCAACCACGGGTTCTCATTCACTCGGGCAAGCTGTTGGGCTGAAATTCAAAAGTTCTTTTCTGGCAAAGGGAAAGCTGTTTTAGGTTAACGGCCCCCAGATTCTTGGAGCGGTCCATACTGTAGGCTGTAGAAAGAGGGGCCTCGCTGCATAGTTTATGGAAGCCTCAGGGAGAAGCACACAGTAAATGCATGAGACATAACGAAGAACACTTAAAACCTAGAAGGACACGTTTTTCTGCCAACGTGCCTCAAGTTTCCACAAATAGCAGCTTTAAATTGATTCTCAAACATGGTCTAATAAACAGAATATGAGCAGAGACATTAATCTGCGGGAAGAGCACAAGGTCTGACATAAGACTGGCCTTACACATGCAGAGCACGTAGGAGCACTCTGCATACATTCTGCTTCTCATTATGGTTACTTACATGCTTCTCATTATGTTCAGGCCATCCTTTCCCCAGGCCTATAGCCTTTTAGCCATTTATGTGTCAACAGAATTTCCACGGAGAAGCCTCAATGTCTCAGATAGATGTTCTCTCCTTCTTTAACCTTTTGTTCTGCTCTGATGTGTAACTCCATATGTAGTCCTTCCCTAATGCTTGACGAGCCCTAAAGGTCCCCTATGGTGCCTACATAGTCATTGTAAATCTGGTGTATGAAAACATTGGGCTTTCTGGCTTGTGTTGTGTCGCATAAAACAGCTAAATTTGTTTCATATTTGATGCATTTTTGCACGGTTGAAAAATTCTCCTTCTCTCCTGTCTGCCGCCTTCCAAAAAAACTGTGGCTAATCTCAAGGCAGCGAGTGTACGAGGCTGTCCTCAGCTGAACTTTGGGTGGATGAAACTGCAAATACACAGCTGAGTCCCGCCGCTGCATAGTCTCTCTCTCTCTCTCTGGCTCTCGCTGTCTCCCTCTCTGCTCAGCATTAGCTTGCTCTGCTCCATTGCCTCCTGCCTGCACACAGCATGTCAACAAGTAAGATCTGAGATGCGACTGTGTCAAGTTGGACTCATATCAGGTCTAAATATGTGAGAGGAATGTCATTTGGAATTCACAGCAGAGGAAGGAGAGACCGAGCCGCAGACAGAGACGCAGTCAATCAAGAGACAAGCATACAGATAGACACACTGACGCACACTCAGGTTGTATAAACAGTAGGCACAGCTATCCGGTCATCTCACTCCTAATGAAAAGTGCACCAATGACATGGATGTGAAAAAGGGGCTTTATTTCCGTGGCAACCAGTGCAACGGAAGGAGCAGGAAAACCAAAAATACTGCATTGCGTCATAGCGTTAAATCCCAGTGACTTTGTGTTTGCATGACCACAGCTACATTTTATCTTCACACTAGTCCTGAATAGAGTCCAACACAAGGATGATGATGACGATACTGACAGTCCACAAAACTGATTTAGCCTGCAGCTTCATAAACCAGCAGCTAAACTGAAATAATGTGTGCAACCCCATGAAATGAAAAAGGTCACACATTACAGCACAGGAAGTTGATGCTTCCCATCAGAGATTTGTGGCTTTTTCTCTGTGTAGTTCTCAAGGAACAAAGTGATTGAGGGCCAGATGTTCTTTATGTACAACAAGAGGGCATGGAGGGTGTTCCAGCACCATCTGTCCATAAAACACTCATTTATCAACATCACATCTCTACACATCATGGAGTTGAACCT
The DNA here is from genome assembly GCA_028566105.1 of Hypoplectrus providencianus. Lineage (NCBI taxonomy): Eukaryota > Metazoa > Chordata > Actinopteri > Perciformes > Serranidae > Hypoplectrus > Hypoplectrus providencianus. The sequence goes on along the minus strand of JAOWBC010000248.1, from coordinate 10,355,280 downwards.
ACGGATTTGGTCTTAATCTAAATAGAATGTTGTTTGGGTGAATGATTGATTACTGGAGGTGAATTTAAATTGCTGAAATTGCGATGAAGTGCATATTTAAAAACTGATCGACCGAACAATGTCCTGGTACTTTTCCAGTATTTAGTTGATTGAAGTTAGCTAAGCAAGGTATCTCAGATAAGTTGGAACAGCTTATATATATATTTAAATTAATTGCTGAAACTGACAACAGACCTTAGTCAAGTGTGCCCTGCAATTCCTATCAGTCACCGTATCCAGAGGTTAACGTCATTGTAGGCACAACATTACAGTGATTCTGTCTATTTAGGATCCTACATTACCAGTCTTGTTTTTTTTAATGCTCCTCTGTAATTGGAAGTCACGGTTCAGGTCATGCACAATTACAATTTTAGATTTGAGACTCACAAATAAAGGGGTGAGAAAAATATAGTGTACTAGCTGACAGGACAAAGTTCAGGATTGGTCTCTTTGAGTCTGAGTCAAAGATATAGTCAAGACAAAGCCAAGAATGAGTTCCTAACAAGTGGAGTAATGTTCAAGATGATAATAAGCAATGGTTTCGTTCCAATACTAAAATATTAGTTAAGGAGTTGGGATCAACAGAAGTGATCTATCTATAACCAAGATTGACTTTACGCTTCAAACTAATCTAACGTTTCATAGTGTTAGAAAATGTTCAGCGTAATTGATCCCCAATCAGCTGACCAGAACACTCAGACCTGCTTTCAATATCTGAGCTTGAGACCAACAGGATGTTGACAAGACAAGTGCAAGAATTTAAAACCTAGTCTTGAGACCAAGACCAGACTCTAGCACTACTTCATTGGATAACATTCAGCTGCATAGTATAACACCAACACTGCCTTAGGTTGTGTCATAGTTCCAGTGTTCCTATGCCCAAAACGGACACATTGTCATTATCAGAACTTTTCAATACATCGCAATGTTCCAGAGTCAGAATTAAAACTATAGGAGGGTGACATGATCAGACGCTAAAGGACGCTCTACAATATAAATGGCCTGTAACGTGGATTGTAGCAGCCAGATGATGGCCAGAAACGACTTCGCTGAGTATGCTGACACTAATTGACTTGATTCTGCTGGCTAACTGGGGATCCTACAGGGTCTTTCTACATGAAAATCTATAGTGTTTGCTTTTCATGTGAGGCAGAGCGGCTTAGGTTTTATGGCAGGAGGCAACAGAAATAATGAAAAGTAACAGTGTTTGCAGCTGTGATTCCTTGAATAACAAATGTAAAGTCTGAGTAGATTAAAAAAAACAAACCTCCAGAATGAGTTTACAATTCCTGGACATTGCTGCAAATGTCAGAAACACATTATATATGGACAGCATTAGCAGACACCTGGCAGACTGGCTGAGATCTGATAACGGTGTGAGCCAGACCACCTCTGGAGGCCTGGCAGGCCTGATTGTACTAAAGATTCAGATTCAGATTGAAATGGCGTTTTAATACCAAGTGTAAATGTCGGGAAGCCAGGTTTCGCTGTTTTGTTCTTCTCATCTGCAGATTAATTCACCCTGTCAGGGTTTATTTAGTGTAAATGAACTTGGTGTACTCCTTTTTTTTTTCTTCTTCCTTCTTTCAACTTTGATTCAGAAGTATATCTGTTGTTTTATGGGTATGTTCTTTCTGAACCAAATAGTTAGGGCTTGGGGCAAAATAGCAGGTATAATAGCTGTGTTTTGAGATGTTGAAATGTGATAACAGCTGTCAGGGTAATGACTCCAAAATAAAGGTAAACAGGCTCCACAATCCACTCAAGACAATTTAACGGTCTTCCCTCAACTGACCTGACACCTTTCGAAAAACATTTAAGACAACACCTGCCTACATATGTCCTGTAAAAGACAGTCTGCATAGAGGCAATTTTCAAATGCACTTTTTTGGTTAATGTAGTTACCTGCAATCATATGTTTCATGTTTCCTGCACTTTGACCTTTACAAAATTGGTCAAAATCTGTTAATCTTTGCCAATCAATGTTTGAGATATAAGATAACTTTAAATAATAACCAGTAACATAATTAAAGGTTTAGAACTGCTCTAAAGAGAGGTGATTCATATGTCCAACCGTCTCAGTGAGGTACGCGAGTGTTTATCAGCACTGATGCAGTGCCTCTTGTCCAATCAATTTACTCGTTGCATTGGGAATTTCAAATTCTTAGGACTAATCAGACATTGGGATTGTCTTGTGAAAGAAAAAATAAAGCATACATTAAAAACGCACAGACACACACAGAGCTTAAATATTAGTAAAACGGACCCTCAAGCTCAGTTAAGAAAAATTATACTGATACAAGTTCATTTACACTAAATAAACCCTGACAGGGTGAATTAATCTTGCAGATGAGAAGAACAAAACATGAAACCTGGCCTCCCAACATTTACACCTGGTATGAAAATGCCATTTCAATATTATACTTAAATCAATTGACATAAGTATAGACAGTCATGAATTTCCTTAAAATCAATATATGAATTTCTTGAGAATCAATATATGACTAATCCAGATCTGAAATGATTATTATCTTTGTCAAGCAAAAGAGCAACAAACAAACAAACAAACAAACATCTTAGCCATATATTTCCATTTTTGGTTGCTGCCTGAACAGGCCCCCAAGTCTTATAAAATTATGCATCATACTGGCTAAAATGTCAGTTCTTACATTGTCATCAAAACACAACAGGCAATATTATATAACGTGACATGGGTTAAAATAGCTTTTGCTCATCCCAATAAATTGACAACATAATTATTGTGACAGGCCTATGATTATTTTTCTCCAACCTGATGGTACAGAAATGTTTTAGTGGACCCTCTCTTTGACTCTCCTTCATATGCTCTCACTCGGCCTGAATTGTTCAGCAGTCTGCAGCTCAAACTTGTGAGCTTGCATCTTTCCTTATGGCTCTCTTATTTTCCTTCCAGACAGCTCTAACACATTGGCTGGTACGTAGGTAGGTGTTTACTCCTCAAAAAACCTCTCACCTCCCCCACAAACACATTAAATATGGAATCACAAATTGAAAGTGTTGACTCCTTATGTAACCAGACTGTCAGGATGTGATGATTTGAACAAAAAGTTTCTCAGTACTGTGTAGGAGGCAGAGGGCATCGACAACAGCTTTTGCCAGACTGAAACTCATGTTTGGAGAAGTTTTTTTTTTTTTTCCTCTTGTAAGACACTGTGGAGACATCCTACTCTTTGGTCTTGCATTATTGCTGCATTTAGGACGGCATTACTTTGCATCTTTCTTTAAAAATCACTATGATGGTGTTGTAGCTTCTGCGCCTTGCATAGCATCCCATATGTGCCTGTGATGTGAGCTCTTGTATTGACATCTTCTCTTCTCCAATCAGTGTATAGCGATTCAGTGCTGGGCATGACCCTAATTAAATGTGTATAGTGATACTTTCTTCTTCGGAGCCCCGTGAACACTGTTGGCTTCCTTCCCTCTTGCCTATACAAGCATCTTTTTGTCGACCCTTTGCTTGTTTCTTTCCCAGTTTCTTTCCCAGCCTCGGCTAAACATGGCTCCTCTTAACCTCCCTTTTATTGCTCCGTAGCCCTTATCCAAAACACCTCGCCCTTTGCCTTATTGGCACTTGACAAAACAAACAAAATGAGCTTAATGTTGCCCAGGGTCTTTAACCAATTTGCTCTGTTTTTATTTTTTATTTTTTCTTACTTTGGATGATTCAGGCATTGTTCCCATCAATTCTGGATGCACCTAAGCTTATTAGTTTGTTGAGGGCCCCATGCTGGAGCATGTGAGAGGGCTCGGGGGTGAATAACTCAGTAGTTTTATATTAGGTGTTATGTTGTTGCCTTTAATTAAATTGAGCTGGTGTTTGCGGTTAATTAAGTGGTATGTTTTGTATTTTATAGCCTTTGATATGACCTTTATTGCTGCCTAATTGACAGCACAGATAATATATGCTAAAAGTTTTCTCCTGCCAGTTATTCCTTCATAATTCCAGCCATGCTTCTTAACCCACAACACTCAATAGTGGGAGTTATGTTTAAAAACCAATGGCTTGCAACAGCAAACATATTTTAATGGTAAACAAAATGCCCACATGATATATTTTTAAAGTTATATTAGGAAAAGTTTATTTAACCAGTTAGTTGATACTGTAACTCCATTAACGGTTCACAAACAAAAGTTATTTTGTTTTTTTCCCCCTGAAAATGTATGATTATGCAACGCACTATCCAACAAGAATAGGCCGTTTGTCAGTACCAACCATGACGACACATGAGCATTTGTCAAAAGAGGCTTGGTACAGCAGAGCATTCTAAAAACACACACTTCATTACATATACACGTATGTAGCTGCAGTTTCTGTGAATTTATGCTACAAAACTACTAACCTTGGTTTAGGGGGGAAAAAAAAGTCCTATGTTAAAAAAAAAAAAAAAAAAAAAAAAAAAAACGTATGTGAAGGCCAGAGGTTAAGAAGTTACAATGGTGATGTGAGACACAGAAGTTGATTAATAAATGCAACTAATGTTAAAAATCATTTGATTTCATGTGAGACTCAAACCCTGTTCATCTCAAGACCCTCATTTGTTGGTAAAAGTCTATAGTGATCTGAGGCTGCAGTGGACCAAAGCCACAGTCCTTAGTGAACCTAACCTCGCTTCCTGTGTGGCCTTGAAAATAACTATAGTAGATTGCAAACCCTGGACTTTGTTTTCAAACTCCTGCACTCACATTCCACCCGAACCTACCCCTGAAACCTGGGAGCTGAACTTAAATATAGACGTTTGTAGCTGTCCTTGGCCCCATGGATACAGCTCAGAAGAGGCCTGCTTCTAGTTGGGCAGAACGCCATCATCATTTGACTTTAAGTTCAGATTAGGAACTGAAACTACATGGTAAGGTTTTTGAACAAAATATTATATTTTGGAAACAGACATACATTTAAAATTTATACAAATTGAAATTGACACACTAGAATGTAGAAATAGAACCTGAAGTCATCACACATGGAAAGCAGTTTTGAATTGTTGAGTTTTTAGATATATACAGTCCTTAATTAAGGAAAAAAGCCTTTAGTTTAAGATAAATAACATCTAATATTGATTGTCTGCACATCATGAAATTAAAAGAAAAAAGATTCCAAAAATAACCTATAATGTAACTTTTCATTTATACCCTGGGTTAAAGTCCTGTGTTCTCCAACACCATGTCATTATTTCTAGGGCTACTATTCTCCGATCACTAACAATGAGTGTTCACATAGCAAACCGATTAACCAGCATGCAGCGGTCGTCTGGACCTCGTAAGTGAAGCAGGCCTTCTAACCCATATCTATGAGTCTGATAACGGCTTAAACAAAGTGACATTGCACTTCATACATCCAAAAAAAGCTATTTATTTGTCACTGAATTATTAAGAAAACAGAGGGGCACAATAAAATTTCAAGGGGAAAGATTTCCGATACGTTTAACGCAATTCTGTCATCTTTGCTATACTTCAGTGGACTGTGTGGTCAGTGGATCACACACACTTAGTCGTGGCACACAGTGTTCTCCGAAAACAAGGACACCAAAGTAACAAATGCTGTGTCCTCAAAAAACGGGCCACATGCCCTCTCTCTCTTTCTGTCTCTCTTAAAGTTGTCCCTCCGTCACGATCTGTTGCCTGTCATGCTTCCTCTAACTTGATCTCTCTCTCTCTGTCTCTCTTTCACTCTCTCTCTCTTGCTCTCTGTCTGTTTCTCTCTCTCTCTCTGTTTCCCTCTCTCTCTCTCTCTCTCGCTCTGTCTCTCTCCCTCCCTGGCTCGATCTCTCGCGTCGGAGACGGGACCTGAAATGACCAGCACACGTTCCCACTGGGGGGCTTAGACTGATTCATGTGGGAGCTGCTGCAGAGCTTCGCATTTCTTGTCTTAATATGTCCAGGCAGATGAAAGGGGGAACAGAGCAAACTGATGGCAAAGACCAGTGCTGCATTTTCATTCCTTTGAAATGGGGGTGTGATGCCAGGATTCACCAGGGGGTCTTAGAAAAGCCAAGGCAATAATGAAGAGGAGAGGAGGGTTACAGAGGGAGGAGGTGTGTGGTTGCAGATTGGTGAGTGAGAGGGTAAAATAAGGGGAAACGAGACTAAGGGGATAAAAAAAATAAAAATAAAAGCCACAGCTGCAAATGATGCTGAATGAAGTAATGTGCAACAACTGTGCGTAATGTGAAGTTACTTTATATTACAGCCCTTTAAAAGATCATGAAATCGTCTAAATACAACTCTAGAGGATACACTTTTCTAAATTTTTTGAATGAAAAGCTGCAATTGGAGATTTAAAAGAAACAGCTGGACTGATGATTTCATTTTCACAATTCTCTCATCACCTGTAAAACATTTCTAATGCACGTTTCCAGTCCTCCACCCACGCACTCACCTTGTTTCGGCATGCTCTATTTCTAGTTAAACATGTTTTATCTCCTGCTTATATTCAAATGAGCCTGTTGGACATAGCACAGCATTTATTAATTGGCTTCTGCTTTCACAGCAGCCGAGACACGGATGCTTCACGCATGACGCAGAACCAACCAGGGAATATACGACAAGAAACATTTCCCAATGTTGTGCTGAGAGGAGGAACTCAATAAATATCTTTGGGTTTTCTTTCTGTGTAAACTAATTAGACAAATGAAGAACATGCAACGCCAGGCTTCGCAGTCATGTGTTCATGCGTCTGATTGAAGCAATAAACCAGACGTGGAAAACATGTAATTGAAGAGATCTAGTTACTCCCTGTTACACATGCACAGAATTAACCTTTTTTAAGGTTTCGGCAAAGTTTTCATACAGTAATTGTCCTCTGCATGGGACCAATTAGGAGCGCAAAGTCAGAGATTTGGTACAAAAGAGCAACATTTTCTTTTTAATGAAAATCCAAGAGTTTAATTTTAAAATGAATAACAGCATGTTCAATTGTGAAACCATAATATAAATATAATGAATATGATTATAGGAGATTGACTATAATAAAGTCAGCACAATGATCACTTCAGGCTGTATGGCAATGACAAAAGCAGCTCATTTTCTGCCTTTGTGGGTGTTTTGAAGTGTTTCTTCTTTATCTCGGCAGACATTAAAAAGAAGTCAAAACTGAATTTCAGAGGAGTGATAAATTAAAATGATCATGTTATGAAACAGAGCAGGCCAAGTACAATGACCTTACATAGTTGTGTCACTAAATATTATCATGCGCTCTTGACAGAGCTCTCATATCTTCTCACATATTAGTCAATGAACCACCACAGCTGGTTAAATGGGTGAATCATTATCCTAATGTGGCTTCACAGATGTGAAGATCTGCTGGGGTTTTTTTTTTCTTAAGTTGTCTTAAGTTGTTTTGGACGGACAAATACACTTTAGAAGACATCGCTGTAGACTCTGCAACGTTATAATGGAAATGTAGCACTATTTGTTTTACATTTGCAAAGATAAAAGCCTCAATTTCAAAAAGTCTAGTTTAATTAAAATAGGGCTGCGCAATTAATCAACATAGCATCTTTATTTGGTGGAGACCCTCATATCCAAAAATCACACCGTGGTCGTTTTAATGAGAATAACAATGCATAATTGATCATTCCCCTGAGTATTGTGAATCACTTTGCAGCTGCAGTATCTATCACAACAACTGAATATTTTTTCCACATCATGCAGCCCTAGTTATAATAAAACTCAGCTGCAGCTCTACTAACCACAATGTAAGACAGAACCACGTACCATAGACTACTGCCCTGGATTCTCCACAGCCTGATCAGTGACTCTCAGCTTGGGTTACTTCCAAATTATCGCAAAAATAAACCCATTTGAAAAACTATTTCCCCTTGTTAAATCTAGATTCCAGTTTGTTTTTTTAAACTGCTCATCAACGACGCCTAAAACTAATCCCGCTTTACAAGGCATCTTAAAGTTAAATGTTGTCTCAGTTCGTTAACCTACTCTGCCCTCAGCTCGCCTGAAGATCTCAGCCTTCAGTGTTTTGCTTCACCTTCCTGTCCAGCATCACAAATGCTGCCAGTTGATGTTTGTCCCACTGCTTTAGCGGTATCCCGCAGAGACAACTCAGGGCAGAAAACACATCCTATTAAACACTGTTGAGTGCACAATGACCTTATGAGGACAGCACCGCTTTGATTCTCCTCCTAGGGATTTGGTTTTTGGTAAACACATAAACCCCACAATAACCTTTTCTATTCTTTAAACATGTGCACAGGAATAAAGGAACAACAATAATAGGCTCACGTTCAGCCGGTATTCATTACTGGAAACGCCGCAAGTTTAATGTATGTAGACTTTACTGTTGCTGCAGTGTTTCTGCAACCACGTCTGTATGGAAGTCTTTGCACTGCAGCAGAATATCTAAAGGCTCCATAAAATCTACAGTGAAATTTTACAAGGCAATGTAGACTTGCAAATTGACCACACAATAAGATCAATAAGACAATTGTTCACAGCAGCTGTGGATGCTTCAGAGGGAGAGAGACATTGTGGCAAAGAGAGCGAGAGAGGGTGTGTATGTGTGTGTGCGTGTGTGTGTGTCAGAGGTTTTCTCACTCACCCTGTCTTGCCACCATCTGTCCTGAGGACTGGCATCAATGAGTGTGCAGACGGGCACTCGCTAATAAGCTCAAACAGGCAGCAGTGAAAGAAGCCACATGAGGACATCCTCCGACATGCTCACAATCATCATTACTCGGAGAGTGCAAATAAGGGCACAGACAACTGGAGACACACACTCGTGTAAAGACCTGCCAGGAACCCCCCCAAACTACATAGAGAATATCTGTACAAAGGTCTTGTGAATAGTTCTGCAGATATTTGTGAATTTACTTGGAAATTATTTAATAATGATAGCAGACCTTATCTCGCAATGTTAACGTTCAGACTCTTACCCACTCAGGAACTAATTTTCTGAAGTTATACACATGTCTATCGCGTATCTGCCCCATGATTCAGATTCACTCCAAATTTTAATGGATTCCTCCTTGACCAATTTCTTCACCCTGCCTGCCAAGTATAAACAAATCTGGATTGTAGATTTTATGTAATCCTTCTGACACACAGACAAACGGGAGGAAAACATGACCTCGTTGGCGGGGGTGACAAAAAGAATTGCTCTACAGATTAAAAGAGGTTATAGCTCACCGATAAATAGCATGTAGGTTAATCCAAAGGTGCACTGCTTACCTGTCGATGCTGGTATTTATACTTTGTTTAATTATAACCGAAGAGAGCCACAAGAAACAGGTTTTTAGAAACACCGCTATGAGAGTCATGGGCAACATGATAAGAAAACGGGATCACAATTAGAAGACACAATTTTGTTGATACAAGCGACCAGAATATAGACTGATCCAAAATATCTAAGTTACTTTATGACCTTCCTTCACAGCAGACATTGTCATTAGGCAGAAAAGGGACAGGTGTCACTCAAGAAGTTTACAATGTTGGCATGTTTCCATTTAAATGTCCCAGTGAGCCATGACAGCGAGCCAGCTCAGTAACAATTAAGATCATTTTTAAATTACCGTGTACAAGAGAATTTGGCTGCTGGGTGTTTTTCTTCTTCTGTTTATTCAATTTTTAACTCACTAGAAGTCGCTGTGACGTCAATTTAGCTCAAGGGGCAGCAGCCAATATTTTAAGGGCAGACACATGGCCCAAAAATTCTACTTCCACATGCTGGTTTGTTCGATAAGTACCTTGAAATACAAGAAGGGAGTTCAAAGATGACGTCAATGACTGAATTGTTTCATTGTTACATGAAAGCTGATTGAATTTTAAAAAGCTTGTAAAAAGCTAAAAATGTCCTCAGATAAAAGCCATTGGGTTTGAAGATTGCATTTAAGCCAATACAGTCTGACTTTTTCTGTCTTTTTTTGACTGTTAACCTGAATTCCACTAATGTTCTTTCTGTTATTTTCCTTCAGTTTCACTTTTGTTCTTTGTCCATGTGTGTTTAAATACAACAACTCAAACAGAGGAATGCAATGATTTGCAACATGCAATAATTCTGAAAGTGATTCATTTTGAATGTATTCATATTTTATACCATCCAAACATTTTGCAATTAAGATTTTAGATTTATAAAACCGAAGGATGAACATGAAGGTGCAAAAAATGTTCTGATCGCGCTGACCTGCCTTAACCTCAGTTTGCACCAATTAGAGAAAGTCTATTAGTGTCCACGCACGTCCTTCCTTTGACTTTGTATGTGACTGTGCCACGTATAAAATGCAACAGCACTTTCTTCCTTATGCAGCTGCTTATATTTGCTTTATTGTACTCACATCTGCAAATAATATTAACATTCCTTGCATCCTCATTGAATCCTCAAATTGTTTACACGATGAAATGATGACCTCTCCCTTACCTGCAGCTGATCAGGCGTCAGTGTCTCCTTGAGATTTGGCTCAGACAAGTGTTGTTTTGTTTAACACCAGACAGGCAGAGAGCTAAACTTCACGAGGTTTTATGGTTGTAACTCTACCGAGAAGCCTAGAGCTACACAACAGAACACCTGACAATGCCACCAAAGTTATCAATGGTCTACTGTTACAATATCACTGACACTTTGACAGGTGCACATTAGGGGACAAATTTCAAAAACATCGACGCTTTACTCATCGGTGCAGTGGTGTTATGAAAACATTGATAGAAATTAAACCCTTTCTTTCTTTAAATATATCTCTGGGTATCCGCGTTGCATCCTGCTGCTTGCTGGTCTGTCGGCCAAAGAAACGTCCAAACTAAGAGGCTACTCTGAATCGACACGTGAGTGATGTGACTAGCAAGATGAAATGGATTATTATAACATTTTAGGCTTCTCCTCATTGGCTCGCCAGTTGCTGAGATACAAACAGCCCACAGGGCAGGCAACAGCAGTTCATTCAAGTTGAGCGTGAACACTAGTGCTCTTTGATTTAGACAGGGTCGTGGAAGGTGAAGCGGAGGATGGGGAAGAGGTAGATTTTTATCCTCTATTCTATTCAGTGCATGAAGGGAGATATCAGTGACTTGAAAGAGAAGGAGCCAGCATTGAAACGAATCATAAATCTGTTTTGTAGGTTAGTCTTTATGATATTCCATCAGTTGTGGTTTCTGGAGCCTCGCCAGCTCAATAAGTAAGCAGAAGGGGGGGAAAACGGCTGTTTTCCCAGATCTGCATTGTCCTCAGATGAACCCGGAGCTGCTGCCAAGAATCCAGCAAACTTTATAGGAGGTAAAAGTAAGCAGGTTAGAAGACATCTCTGGTTTTCAGCCGCAGCAACAAAAGAGTAATTGCTCAAAGCAAATTTAGACACAGCAGGTGAGCCTTTTTTTTTTCCCTCATCAAAACACGTCTTTTTGCTCTGAGAGGGGTTAGATAATAGAGTTCTAATACAGTTTCTATGTGGGCAGGGAAGGAGGGGTGAGGAGGGAGGGGGAGGCAGAAAGAACTGAAGGACAAAAAGACGACAGATCTGCTAAAATGTCTGCCGAGAAAGAGAACAAGTAATCGTGAGTCAGCTGTTGAACTCATTACAGCTACAATAGTCATCTTTCTGTCTAGCAATCTAAATGAGCTGCCCTCATAAAGTCTGTCAGCACGTACAGCAAACCGTTCGGGTGAAGCACACCAGCCAGGTCCATTTATCTGGGACAAATACAAACAGCATGTTCACATTAATTCAGCTGCTGAGTACACAAGCATGATCTCAGACCGCAAACTAACCATTTCAAGATCGATTCATCATATTATTTATTTATTTATTTATTGTCCAGTTAAAGGTGATATCTTTAAATGTCTTTTTCTGTCAGTCTGAAACCAGACAGTATTACTTTTGATGTGACGTCAAACAGAAAAGCAATAGTTATCGGTTTCTGAGAATCTGGAAAGAGCATTTTGCATGAAAAAAAATAACAATATAACATTTGAGGTATAATTAATAATATTATTATAAAAAGTCAGAATATATATATGAAAATGAACTTGCTTTTTTCCAGCCTGACATGATCACATGACAGATTAGAGATGGAAATGCCATCTTTCCTCAATTTTAATTGCCAACACAATTGATATTTTTGCGTGACAAATTGAGATTTACTAGCTAGATGTTTCAAAATTGTTTAGTTATTAGCTTATTATTTCAGCAGTGATCAGTCATAGAGATAATGCCACAGAAAGAAAACTTGCCACCGTAGTATTAGAAACCAGGTTTGTATCTAGGTGTAGCACAGATTTCAGCAAATTTCCATAAAAATGGTACAAGAAAATGTTAACAAATGCAATTAGGGGTTAATAATTGAGAAAAATTGCTGATGGTGAGTATTGTTTAGTCAGCTTTAATCAAACCGTTGCAGAAGAAAAGATAAAGTCTTTCAATAACAAAGCGCCCGCCAGACTTCAACTCCTGGAAAACGATGTGGAAAATGTGGCATTTATGTTTGTCTTGTGTATTTATGTGAGAAACATAAGACAGATTTTGCTCTTTATGCTTCTCATGTTTATTGTAGAAGTTTGTCACATACCGTTGTTAATGATGTACTGATTTTTAATGCACGGTGGAAATAAGCATAAACAGGTGGATGGAAAATTAATGTCTGATAGGTAACAGGGATGGACCCTGATCTGGACACATTATTTTGGAAAACAAAATGACTGCGATGGAATGAGATAGTATCCCAAGTTGCTTGTGCATCAGCATTTATATTTCTTAAATTGATGGACAGGAAAGTGTAACAATCTTGACTTGTCTCATGATTAAATAAAACAGAAAACCTTATGCTTTGAATGCACATAAATCTCATTGCTTCTAAATGTGAGAAGCTGGTAAAAACTGCTCCGGTTTCTGTTTGATCTGAATATCCACACGAGTATCTTGTTGGTACAACACATACAGACACAAATATAGACAAAATCATCTCTGTACACGCCTAATAGGTAGATATTTAAACATTAATCACAATAAAAACTGTAGTTTTACAATAGACAAATCACATAAAGCACAAAACAAAGAGGGAAGTGAAAACAATACCATACTACAGGAGTGTTTATGGCACTCAGCGAGTATTTAGTGTATGTATTTGTATACTGAGCTGTCCTTTTGACACTGATATGAACGTCCTGTGAGTCATCCCAGCGACTGCAGACAAATGACATCTTCCCTCCATGTCTGGTTGGGGGCCACCCTGCAGCCACATATGACATGGCTTTACTGTAACAGGAGATTAGGGCTTAACCGATATACCATGTGCTCACTAGACCTGGAATGCTTTTGTTGAATAAGCACACCAGACCAGTGAATGGCTCCTGGCCAGTAATGGCTAATATGTGTGTCCAGATGTTGAATCCCATGTGGAGCGCGGAGACGCTGAACAGATCAGACCCTCCAGTGCACAGGACCCGACGCTGACTCATTAACATTAATCTCCGTGCCGACATGAATGTAATGAGGATATTTGTGATCCCCGTGTTTCAGCATGGTAATGCAACGTACAGCTGTGCAAACATGAGAGTGTCAGGAGTTGTGAATCACAGATTTTAAAAGTCGAATTTAGTTATTTTCTTAAATTGCAGATTCAGTTTAAGAGCTTTATTCTTGCTAGATTATTTTCCTTTCTAGAAGTGTTAGAAAACACTGATTTAGTGACAGTTACCCATTACTACGTATTAATTGAATAAAGATGCAGTGTTATTCTATCAATGTGAAAAGTAGGTCTGGAAACATTCAATTTAATCTGTATCCATACTTCAATGATCCAATATATTTGTTGGAAGAGAAAATAGTGATAGGTAGGCCTATAATCTTCAAGATAGAAATTTTTTAGATTTCTACTTAATAATATATACATATAAAAATATAATTATCATCAGAGTAATTTATTTAATTTTATCCAAGCGTCCTTAAAAGTTTAGTTTAAATCATATTTTAGTTGTTTTTTTGTGAGTTGATATGGAACTGCACTATGATAATGTAACTGCTGGTATTTCCTTTGGATATATGTATCTTTCTATATATCTATCTGTCGCAGGAATTGAATCAAAACAGCAAATATCTTTTCATTTTCCAAACAACCATGATATCAAAATGGAACGTGATTATAAACATGATTTACAACCTAGTGAAGACTAAACATCAGAATCAAAGATCGTGTAATGCTTTAGTGTTTTAAATACAAAACAAACACCAAGCCAACGCCAACCTTCTGCTGTTGTAGCTGACCAGCGTGTTCTCATTAATTATTTTGCATGATTC
>JAOWBC010000248.1:10329436-10339915 GCA_028566105.1 Hypoplectrus providencianus | reverse complement strand
TACACACACACACTCAAATTGTTACTGATTTAAAGGATTTTTAAGCTACTTGGATCGTCCACCAATTTAGCGTCAATATGACTGCAAAGGTAATTAAAAGGCTGCTTGATTCTCTATCACCCCAAGTGTTCAAAGAAGCACTTGTGGTTTTAAAAAAAAAGTATGAAATTGTCCTGCTGTACTGCAAAATATCATTTAAACTTTAATATGGCAGAAGATAATATAGAAGTGCTATCAAATATAAAAACAATTTCTCAACAGTCTTTAAGGGACTTTTGGAAAGTTCAAATTCAAACAATAGTGCCTGCTTTTACAGTGTCAAATAATTTAAATAAGACATAATATTCAGTCCCGCTCATTGGCAGGTGGGGCTAAAATGTTGTATTTGACCTGAAAGGACCTTTTGAAATGGAGATGACAGTCACAACACAACTGTTGTCTTCTGCCATGCAATATCAAGCCACAGGACTGTGGCTTCATTGTCCTCCGCCCTCTTATTTAGCTCTACCTCTTCCTCATTGTGTCTTCCTCTGGCTGCTGTTTGTTTAGACTCCCTCCGGTTCAAACTCAGCAGCAGTGTGCGGCGCACTTCAGGCAATACTGTGTGAAAGATTTTCTTTGCTGTGCAATATTGCTGTGAAAAGATGTTTTTAGCCCCCTTTCTTAGCTTTTCCTCTGGAAATGAGTTATTGGCCTTGTTATACATGTTGCTTGTGAAGTTGTGTTTATTTCTGTGGGTGGATTCTCACGGGTGTTTTGTATGTTGTCCTTCGGCTCCCTGGTGAGGGCAGCCATTTCTAAAGTGTTTTCAAAAGTGTCTGGCAGTTGCCTTGAATAAGGTTCCCAGATATATTTCTCAAAGGATTTTTTTCCCCTTACAGTCCTAAAGTTTTCTAAATGTTCATGGTTCCTTAAAGACTGAGCAGTCTGTTAGAGCAGTCAGTGCCGACTTTCTCACCAAAAAAGGGCTGTTTTGGTGAGAAAGTCGGCACTGACTGCCGCAGAGTTGCAGGTCACATCATTATGTTGCATGAATGCTTTACAGTACTTTGATTTGTCTGCTCTTTGATTTCCTGGGTTAGTTAACAAACAGCCAATTGAGATAACAAAATAACAGCTTCCATCACAGTATCAGTTAGCTCGAGGCCAACACTCTTTGATGCTAACTTGGTAAATCTTAAACACTTCACTTTTATCTCTGTTTAATGAATGCAAAAGGAGATCTCCAACCTAAACCTAAAGGGCAGAAGGGCAAAGAACACATAGTTGAGTTTAAATAAGCTGATAACTGAAAAACTGACCTTTGTTAAAGGGGAAAAGTGGAGACAGATGTGACACATCATCAGTTACTGTGAGGAAAACTGTCTGATCATCAGACTCAGTAAATTTAACCTCACGTATAGTCGTGTATCCAGAGTCAGTTTGAGGCTAACTTTATTTCTGTAAGTTAAGCTATAGCAGCTGTTGTAGTAGGTGGATCATTCAGGACGTTATACAGCATAAAGTGCAAAAGAGACTTGAAACTGTAAATGACTCAAGTCCATTTCTGTGTTCAGGATGTTTTGGGTGTGTAAAAAATCATGACTTGATGATGCAATCGAGCCTCCTTTTCAAACATATATGTATTTACTTAACTTAGCTGAAGCTTATGCTAACTTGTGTCAGTAGTCACAGAAATAGAAACGTACAATTTAATAGTGATATCCTATATAAGCAAAAATTCTGCAGTATGCACCTAAAAATAAACCGTTATTGTCTATGGGTGTTCTTCAAGGACCTCCGTGCCAAAGACAACAGGAGACTCGACATTAGAGGAGAGCACTGCAGCACATCTCAACAGAAAGACAAGATTTATTCTCCGTAGTTTATTTGGCATGAACATATTGAGAGACACACAAATTTGATGTGTGACAGCAGCAGAAAGTCAGCAGAGAAGTCAGATCTCAGCGACACGCCCTCAGCGTTTCAGAGCAGAAAACATTGCTCACTTTTCCGCTGTTTTTTACACTTGGTACTTTTTTTCCTGATTCATATTTGTCTGGATGTTTAATCAAATCACATATTTATTTTTTTCCAGTAGTTTTGTAGTTATTTTAACCCAAACCCTGATCTTTTATTGGTGCCTGAACCTAATTGAAGAAGTACTTCTGTTTCACAACATTAACATGTTTTAAACAGCCGAGGCGCAGCTGTTTTGCAAAATTCTCACGTTCATACTTTGTGAGACGTCAGACGAGCTGTCCCTCTGGTTAGTTGTGGTAACGAGCCTGAACGCTGGTTGCAATGAAAATGGAAAAGAAGAAGAGACGCAAACTCGGTGCACTGATGAGTCAGACAGCACAGATGGCAGAAGTGATAGGTGGCTTTTAAGGTAGGGATAAAAACAGCTCAAAAACTCAAAGGAAGAATGTGCGACTGTCTGATTTTCTGCTTGAACAATGTTTAATTTTTACCAAATGAGAGCAAGAACTTTAAACAAGACAGGAACCCACATAAGAAATCTAAATCCAGCACTGCTGATAGCTGGACATTGTAAGTCAGGCGATGTTAACCACATTAATTAATTGGCCGGGAGTCTGTTGAGCAGGTGTTCAACAGGTGTGATATTGTACCATGTGCTTATAATCTCTACTATGATGCCTAATGTGGTCATTTGTGTGACTTGCGTATTTATTCTTTGTCCTTACCAATAAGTGAGCAACCATCTGCTCACTGTGCCTTCCCTGTGATCAGTTATTAATGGGCGTCCGGTGAGCTTCTCCAGACCTCCTCACTGCATACCCTGACAGCCATGGAACAGCTTTCCACTCTGGGTTGGCCAATGTACTAAGTTTTCTCCATCTATTACTTGGTTTGAAATGTAACTCGGTTATTTAACACTCGTGGCTTGTAGTGAAGCTACTCGGTCCAATACGGCTGCAGAGACGCTTCACTGCCAACAGCAGATCAGTGTTATTTAAGTGTTGAACAGATTTTTACAACATACAGTTTAAAATATAACTTGGCTTTGGACAAAATGTCACAGAGCTGCAGGTACAACTTTTTATTGGACACTCAAGTATTTTACCAAGAATGAGGGTCGATTGAGGACACAAACCACCCTCATTCCTGTCGCTGCCACAGTAGCACTGTAGTTCTGGCTGCGCTGAATAATAGTATAAGGTGAGATGTTTTCTGCAATAGGAAAAAAATATTCACAAGTCTAAGAAAAAAAACAACAACTTGCATTCCACAATGTAGATTTGTCTATTTTCAGATTGTGCTTTTTCTCAAAATCCTCACCTTTTCCCTCAGACTGTTGATGCAGAATGTATCCCTTTAACCAAAGAAAAGTATGTTTTATAACATATTTGCATGCAAAAAGGTAGAAATGTGTCCTTGAATGGTAGAAATGTTTTGATCTGCCATCAAAAATGGGGAACATAAAGTACATTGAGTGGCACACGGTGGTGAGAAATCTAGGTTAACACAAGGTTTTTCTCAGAAATAAAGATTTTTCCCCCCCCTAATTTCCTGAAAATATAAAGTGCCATTAAAATGTTGCAAATCATCATACCTCCACTTCTGACTCTTACCTAGATTTCTACTTTGTCACATGTTTAACTGTGATACAGATGAAAGTGACTAAGTGAATTATCAGAGGAATTTAAACGCGCATGTGAGTGTAATCTAACTTCTCAGTGAGCTAATGTCTGTCCATATGGACTGACATGAAACTGCGTCAACACAGCCGCACGTTTCCAGAGAGAGAGCGGTGAATGGCAGCGTAGTATTTCCACAGGACACTCCTTTAAGTGGAGCGTCTGCTGGAGCACGTTTCACTGTCATTGCAGCAGAAAAGTCTGCAGCAGCAGCACCAACTTTAGACTGACACCACATCAGGATGTGCGAGAAACTATTTCTCTCATTTCACATCATGAGCATTTGGGATGAAAAGGTTAATTTGGGCACTCTGATGATAAAATAGTCCCTCCAAAAATCGCACTGCTGTGCCGCCCCCTTGGCTTTTGGCTGTGACTCAAAGCTGTGGAGTTGACAGAAGGTAATCCCCACCATGTGAGGCCTCGGCCCCAGTTTGGAGGCGGGGTGTGATTCATTCAAATCTGCCGGTGATATAAAAAGAGGGGAAGTTGCAAGTAACCCAACTTCAACCCACAAGATCGTGGCTCAGCGCAGGACCATCCAAGTGATGATGAATACTATCAAAGCCATTAAAAATGCATTAGTGTGTCTCGTGCTGCTGCCCCGTTTTCTGATGGCAGCTGTCGTGTTTTGGCTGCTGGACTTTTTATGCATAAGGAAAAGGGTTTTCTTCAGGATGAAGGAGCAGGAGGGCGATGCCATCGATCCTCCGCTCTGTATTTCCGACTCCAATCGTCTCTTCAGCCTGGAGTCCCTCAAGGCAGTGTGGCACGGCCATAAACTGGACTTTCTGAAGGCGGCGCACCTCGGACGCGGAGCGCCCAACACCGAAGTTGTTCAGCTGGAGGATCAGCGGCGCAGCCGCATCCTCGATTACGCAAAAGACAAGAGACCGCTCATCCTCAACTTTGGCAGCTGCACCTGACCACCGTTCATGGCGCGTCTCAAGGCTTTCCAAGGTGTCGTACAGCAGAACGCAGACATAGCAGACTCTGTAGTTGTGTACATCGAGGAAGCGCACCCCTCCGACGGCTGGGTGAGCACTGACGCGCCCTATCAGATCCCCAGACACCGGTGTCTGGAGGACCGGCTGAACGCTGCGCAGCTGATGCACCTGGAGGTGCCCGGCTGCCCGGTGGTGGTCGACAGTATGGAGAACTCCTCCAACGCCGCGTACGGGGCTTATTTCGACAGACTTTACATCCTGCAGGAGGGAAAGATAGTTTACCAGGGGGGCAGAGGACCTGAGGGGTACCGGATCACAGAGCTCAGAGACTGGCTGGATCAATACAGAGAAACGCTGGGAAAACCCAGCAATGTAGTTCTTAATGTGTAGAGCTATTCTCATCTTTGTAGAGCTGCTATGACGAAAACAAAAAATGCTGCATATTTTTCAGTATTATAACTCCAAGTAGATTGATTTTTTTTCTCCGTCAATAATGGTTTATGTGTATTTATTTTTATATTGGTTGGATCAAAGTAATTTGTTCAGCATTGTAGGACGCACTAGACTCCTTCATGTCATTCTGGACATCTAGACATCCTGTTAGGATCCACCCACAAAAAAAGGTTAGTTTGTTCGGACCTTGTGTCTTTTTGTGTGCGTGAACAGAAGTATTTTATGTGTCAAAAGTTTTTGGTTGAATTTTCTTCTCCTCGTGTGAGTGCGCCTTTAATGAACCGGTCAGGACGCTGAGAAGTGCGCAACACTGTGTTTGTCAGTATTGAGTGAAGTTCGGTTTTTAAACGGGCTGAATCCAGAGAACCGAGACTGATGTTTTTCATACTGGACATCACAGTGAAGCTGCTGCTCCCTGTCCTGCATGGCGCAACTGTTTTGTAAATATTGTTCCGTTTTATTGATATATTTTTCATACAATAAAATACTTTGATCTACACCTCCACTGTCTGATTTATTCTACTTTAAATACTTTATTATTGTGCATCACTGTTTGCATGCAAGGTGGGGGAGCTGCTGTGTCCTCCTTTTATTCTCCTTTTGCAATAACATCATGCTAGATTTTACAGTAAATTAGTGTCTTATAGTATGAAGACAAAAGGATGAATGTTCAATTTCCTGCACAATAAAGCACAACGGGCCTCTCGTGGATTCCTCCAGAAATCTCCTTTCTGAAGTGCAGCCACTGAAATCGGTGTGGAGAAGCAGAAAATATGAAATCACTTTTTTAAAAAATGATGGGATCTGCCAAAATCTCCAACCACAAAAAAAGTCTGTGAAAACTGCAGCTATTGCATCATTTTAATGCAGATTAACAATAAAAAAAAAACTAATTTATTCTCAAAGTGAAAAGCAACAGAAAAATCTACAAACACACTGACATTTTATTCATTTAATGTGTTACATTTTGGAGAGAATTGTCTACATTTGGAAAAGCTTTTAGATTTTTTCATGCTTATTCTTTTTCAGAATCTCCCCTCATCCTCACACAGAAACTGCTCGGGATTTACATCTAATCTGGATGTAGTATCTTCTGCTCAGTGGTCAGACGGGCTTTAATGCTGTATAGATAGTGGTTATAGATCTTTGGTTAATACGGCGGTGAAAAAGCCATGCTTTGTTCACCACAGCCCCTTCCTAAGCCTTTGACCTCTTACAATTAAATGAGGATAATCACACTTGATCCTATTATGCTGAGTGATATATCCACCTGTAAGGGTCTAAACACACAAATGTTTTCAGGGCTTAGCACACCAATCCCAGAGCAGGGAAACAGTGTTACGAGTCAAGGCATTTAACTGTGTACAGAATTCCCGTGGATACTGCACGTACGCACGGTCCGTCTGTCCTGACTTAATGCTGTGTTACTGCTCCTGTGAGCCATCAGCATGTCAGAAATCACACATGTTCCCAGATGTGCCAAAAAGAAAAAAGAATGCTTTTTGTAGTTTTTCCTGGAAAAAGGATTCCATTCACATCATCTGTGAAGTTGAAAGAAAATCCTTCAGAGGCTCCAGATAGGAGTCAGGATGCAATACAGACACACCGGGGGGGAGCAGATGACTCAGGGAATAATAACACTGACACAACCTGTATGTGGAGCAACATCTCGGTTTCCCGTGTCTCCAGCTCTCACAGTGCTATTATTTATAGTCACCCCAGGGACATTAGGCTGCTACCTCCAGCATGGCGGCAGTCACAAATCACTGCAGACGCATCACAGCAGGGTTTCACAGTGACAACACAAGGATGCTCTTTGTTGCCAGAGTGGGTAATTTGACCAGCAAACAGTGCGTATGAATCATTGCTTTGAAAGTAATTTGACTTATAGCTTTAAATACCACTTGATGTTTGGAATAAGCGGGTGCAATAAAGTTGACCGCAGTGAGAGGTTGTTGTTTTTTTTTTCTTTTTTTAAGGATCAGAAAAACAAAATCTCTGTTTGTCTTCGTGTCTGAGCCGTGGCAGTGAAATACATCACGTTCCTTCAGGACTCTGTGTTCGTTTTTACGGTTCCGCAGTTAGAAATCTCAGCATCCTGCTCAATCCACAGTATGTTAACATAAGAGGAGATGAGTCCTAGTTCCTGCGTAGGATTACTTGCTGCATCTCTATCTCCTATATCCTTATAAGTTACCATTTTTAAGAGAAAAGATAGATAAAATTGCTCTTTTCAGTGTGGAGTGTTCAGTGTTTCAGATGGCTGCTTCCAAATATTTGTGTATAGTGTTAAACACCATACATACAACCTAACACAGTGTCAACCGATTCTATAGCACAGAGAAAGTCAATAATGTAGAAAAGCAGAATTAAATAAACATTATCGTGTATCTTCAGGGTCAGTTTTTATTTCTGATCATTTAAATAGAAACATAATTAAACTGATCAGAATAAATATATAGGCTGATTCGGGTATATTGTCGCTGATAAATCGGTCAGAATTAGTAAATAACTGTACATTTCTTCTGAGTTTGTCAAAACAAAACCAACAATATCAGGACATTATCTTTGGGATATGGGATAGTTGTGAAGAGAGAAATTACATTTAGCAAAATACTATTTAATTTGTCATGTGACCTTTGTCTTTTTTTCTTGTACCCATAGGTGTCTCCATCACTTTTTGAAATGTCCAATTTTGTCCCTTTTAAGAGCATTATTTGTTTCAATTGTCTGACAAAATAGCTTGTACCAAGGAGTGAGAAGCTTGAAAAAGTTTTATTTGCACAATAAAATCCAATACCAAAGAAATGCAATGTACATTTTTTAAAAGAAATGCACATTGTTAAAAAAAATAATAATAATAAAAATCCCCTCTGGCCTTATAATCCTATACTGACCAAAATGCATGTGATGAAAATGCATGACTGTTACTTGTTACTTGAGTACTTTTCTTGTTCGTTGGCTCTCTAGAAGCCAGTGCTTTGCCCTTTCATGCCCCATCAGGCAATTCATTTACAACATTTATTATCCACTGTGACATCACACCAATCCCCCTTCACATTGCCTAAAATGTTGAAGAGAAATCTTTTCCCACCAGATCCCCTGTCCCCAACTTTTCAGCATGTACAGCAAGTGTTGCTTGTACATAAATAGTTAATTTGACCTCCTCTGGCTCCCAAATATTTTCCCAATAAAAAGAAAAGGACTGGCTGCAGGGGCCCTTTACGCAGTGACCTTACTTTCCCGCTCATCTGGAACACATTTACCGAATAAACATACAGTATTTATGTTGAGCTGACAGTTGACTGAGGGGTACCTTTGCGCTGAGTATCCCCCACCCACTGGAAATCCTTTGAATCTGGATTCCTTCCATGTGCGATTTTTCCATGGATGTTGAGATTCATTTGTCAGTGGAGAGGCGGGCGGGAACAAAGGGTTAAGGGTCTCATAAGGGGGGAGATATTTAACTTTTGCTGTTCTGTTTTGCTTTATGACTTGGAGGGAGCAGAATGTGCCTGCTGAGGTGGGTTTTTGCAGCCGCTCTGGTCAGCTTTGAAGGTGAGGGCCCCTCTCTCCCCAGGGTCATAACTCCACAGATGAATGCCTGGTGGTGGGGAGCCGGGGCGTCAGCACACAAAAATTTAACCATGCTCTAAACAACCTTAGTTATACCGGTATAAATAAACTTGCAAGCAAAACCAAATTTAGGTTTTCTGAGGACACGGTTCCAGGAATACTGACACCATTAAACGTCTGAAAGTGTTGTTATGAATGAAAGTTTATAGAGGAACGTTTAATGGAAACTCGGTTTAGGCATTGTCTCAAGTATGGCCCGAATTAGTTGACCAAAGCGTTTAGTGCGAAGAAAAGATTGCAATCCATGCTGATTAACATTCAGTTTAACATTTGAACTCTTCTGACTGATGTAACTGCTGCCAGATATGCAGATCTGCTGGGCTGCCGGGGACTTTATAAGGCAAGTTGTTGTAGGTCATCAACATGCAGTAAAACAGCAGGAGTCTCCGAGACATTTTCCAACAAAGTTCAGTCTGGTGTGAGAAATTGTTGAATGTAGCACAGAGAAACAAAAAAACAACACAGATTTTCCGCCAAAGGGTGAATTGAAATAGTGCGGCGACACAGTGGGAAACGCTTTGTTATGTGGGACAGGCAGGACTCATCATTGACTCCTGAAACTCTCTGTGTTGTGGCTCAGAAGCTACTAGTGAAATGAAAACCAGGAAGCATTGCCTCCTTGTCCTAATTGCTTATTATTGCTTTTATACATGATATCTTGTTTTTTTAAAATGGTATATTGGTATAACATGTAAGTCTTGTTCATTGATTTTAGCTACATTAATAACAAATGGTTGATGTGTTGGTTCCATCAATGTTTAAACAGATAGTTACTTTATAATTAACTTGTTAAGCTAAAATGCATTGGTTTAAGTGCAGTGAAATCCATCACTTGATGCTGAACTGTGCCTGCAGCCAGCCCTCCCCTGTCTCCTTTTAGATGTGTGACACCTTGTGGTCATACTGTGACACTGCATGTTTCTCCCATCAGAATGTGAGACTTGAACATGCTGCGTCTGCATTGCTCTCTATAGGCTGAAGCAGTAATGGGAAGGTAAAACTGCTGACTCCACTTCTGCTGACTTCACCAAAATATCTTCATTTTATCAAAGCTTTCCTGGTTTGGGAGTTGAGTCACCGTTTAATCTATCTGTCCATGCAGGAATCCAAAGCCAACATCATTATTGTTTTAATGAAGTGCTGATGCTCTGTAATGTATAATGCATATGCAGGGAACACCATTTAGTTAACTGGATTCATCTGTTGAAATTAATTCATTCTAGGGTATTTCTCTTTCCTCTTTTTACATTTCACTCACTTTGGCCCTGTATTTCCCTGCAATATGTCCTGCACCTCTCTGGATCAGCACGACTAGGGCTAGAAGTGCGAACAACTCGATATGTAGTTAAACAGAATTACATAAAAGGAGAAAAGAAAAAAAAAAGTTGAGTTTTGTGAAATTAAATTAAGTGTATGTATAAAAGCTATACCTATCAAAGTAGTAGTTTTTTTTACAACCTGTACTTGCGACTTCACCTGTCCTCTCCTCTCTGCTCTGTGTAAACAGCCTGCATTTATGTCAGATTTGAGGACACTGAGGAGCACAGAAGTTCTTATTTAGTCTTTCCATTTGTCCATGTCTTACTATTTGTTTTTGGTGACCCTGGGGCTGGGACTAGGTGCCTTTGGCCTAATAAATACAATTAGGATTTGAATATGGTATGTATTATTCTATTGATATTAATAGTAGTTCTTCATTTTTCATTCATTATCATTGACTTACTATCCTATCTATCTATCTATCTATCTATCTATCTATCTATCTATCTATCTATCTATCTATCTATCTATCTATCTATCTA
>JAOWBC010000248.1:10253233-10265059 GCA_028566105.1 Hypoplectrus providencianus | reverse complement strand
ATATGTCAATATGTGCAGTGTGGGTGTAGAATACTATACATTTATAGAAAGCTACAGATAGGAAGAGATACAACTGTACTTTATATTGATCCTGTGCAGGGAAATAAAAGAGTACAGCCGCAGTAAAGTACACCTGAGGCTGATAGGAAAGTCATTAGTTCTACAGGTCATAAACCAAAGTATTGGTCAAATTAAAATTGTGGCCCGGTGATATTGCTTCATGAAAAGTTAAAAGATCCCTAAACTTTTTACTAGTTACACTGAGGGAATGAATGTCAGGACCAAGTTTTATGGCAATCCATTTAATAGTGCTTCAGATGTATAATTCTGGGCCAACTTCCTTATGAAACTAACAATCTGTTATCTGGGCAGGTAAAAGTCTCCTCTTTGCAAGCATGCCTCCTTTATGATGATAAAATGAGGCTTACTGCAACAAACACAGTTTTTCTCATGTATAATTTTTGTGATTCATGTGATGATGTTAGTCACTGTCATAGCCATTTTATTGCAGTGAGAGCATTTCTTGCTGTATAAAGTGAGCTGCTGTGACCTCTGAGATAATCACATCATCATGAAACTTGCAATCAGAAACTATAGACCTAGCGCATTCAGGGGATGTAAGGCTTTCCTGGGTGTATTGACAATAAGAGAGAGTTTCAGTTTGAGAACAGAAGTGTTTGCTATCCAATCACAGGAAATACAGAGTTCTCCTGAAGGTCTAAAGTTTTGAAACCAAATCACAGCATGGATTTTTGTTGTTACAAAGGTTTTAGTATATTTATGTAGTACTCTTGCGTTTGGACAATTTTTATCCATTTTTGAGTTCTCCACCAAAATTTGGTAGCAAATGATATCAAACCAAACATTCCTGCCGCAACTTATGGGACATAAGTTGAGCATGGCAATGGAGTTCAGAGAGCCAAACATTAATGTTCTTAACCCATGTGCACTTTAATAGGTTTAATTAACTGATAAATGATATCATTTTATTAGACATTTATGACCAGAACAAATTGATACACAGTACATCTCACCAGCTTTCAGATGATACACACCATTTGAATGCAGTATTTATTGTTGACATGCTATCTCCCCCTAAACATCCACTGCCCACAGCCCCAACTTTCTCAATAGCAGGGAGCAGAATTAGGGGTCTAAAAACAGAAATACACAGTATGCTCTCACCAAGCATAAATATAACTCAGTAAGTCAGCAGCAGCAGTTCCTGTATAGCTCTTTACACCGTGTTGTGTGTGAGGCGATCACTCCTCGTCTTCCACAAGGCGCACAGCACAGGTATGTCACGACTGTGTTGTCGTGGCAACCTCAGTTAGGACTCATTCTCTGTAACAGAATTTTAACAATGAAATCTTAACTCAGGGCTGGTCTTCACACACACAACGTACACATTGAGTGAATCATCTTTTCCCTGCCTCTTTCTTTTCTCCCTCTCTCTCTCTCTCTCTCTCTCTCTGTCTGGCTGCTGCTGCTTGTTTGAAAGGTTATGAACGGGTGAAGAGCAGAATGAACTGCTGCCCTGCGGCACTGTGTAGCTCTGGACCTGTAATATTGTCTACATATGTCAGGAAACACTGATAATAAAAGAGACACAACAGGTTTTGTTAACACATACAGGCACAGCAATATAAGTATCTATCACATTTATTAATTGAACCGTTTTTAATCAACACTGTTTTGTTCTACACAGGCAGCTATTGTAAAGAAATGCAATGAAATAAAACAGGAGACAAAACTTTAAGAGATTTCAGAATTGCCCTGGGCTAAGAAAGGAATTAAATATAAGAGGGTGAGAGTTGTTTTTCTTGATGGGAAGGGAAACATCTTTAGAGTTATAGATGACTTGAACTTCATTTGACCTGGAGAGTCTTTAGTCTATTTCTCTGTCAGACTGTGTGGATGTATTAGAGAGCAGGCACACCGACAGCAGGCACAGGTGCCCAAAGTATCAGGTGCCCCCCTGGCCTTCAGCTGCAATACATCATTTGAAGAAGAACTTACAAGAAAGCACATTTTATGCTGGCAACAAGTCGTAAAACAGTTGCAATTCAACAATGCAATCTTATATCATGTGAACCCTTGTCCGTGGATATAACACTGTAGGAATTTGACCACCCTTTTTCAGGATCTTTGCCAGGTCCATAAAATCAGCATCAGCCATTTTCATTAATGAACTCCAGACAATGTCCAGAGAATCAGGTCTGTTCCAAGTTTTTCCTTCACATATGCAGCACACAAGCGCACATTGTGTATGTCAGGCACGTTCCCACTTATTGGAAATACTCCATTTGTTTAAGGCATTGGGTGGAGCCTGGGTAAAGCATACAGGAACAAGGACATGATTCCAGAAGTATGCTGCGGAAATCATGGTCATAAACAACTGAGTGTCTTGCCATTTCTTGAAGTTGTCTGACTATTTCATTGTCTGCCTTCACCAACAGAAGTCCCTGGATCTCATTGTCTCTCTAGTTGGATATTTTTGATGGCAGCCTTGTTTGAGTGACCAATCTTTTCCCATAGAAGTTTGTATTTATCTGGTTCTATGCCAGCTGCATGAATGTCATCAGCACAAGTGCACATTACACAGACTTTGTCCTTGGTAAATGGCAGGGTAAAGATTGTTTAATGTCCAGTCCAACTGATTCAAATACTTGTGTTCTTACATACAACTTCTATCGCTATCGTCTGGTTGGGTTGCAGTGCATGTTAAAAAGAGGCTTTAGAAAGAAAGCAAATTAAAATTAGCTTTCCAAGAGCCCCTTTAGTTAAGATAATATGGAGCTTTAAAAAGAAAACTCTGTTTAAACTTATGTTGCCCTACTGTTCACCAGGATAATCTCAACACATTAACCTTTAAAGGAAACTCAATTTGCCTGTTTACACAGTGTTTTAGAAACCAATTTATGACCAGAAAGCTGGGAAGAATTGTTTACTACCTACTGTTAATGCTGTCCTTTGTCCATTGGACAGAATATAGGAGGGATTGAGCTTACACTTTTTCTAAATATGTTGTAGACTTTAATGGATTGTTGGAGGTTTTTTTGTCACCCTTATTTGGCATTAGCCAGCATTCTGTTGCTAAATCATTTGTAGACATTTTGTTTTCACATGATCATTTAGCCATATTTCAATAAGGGCCATTTTTTTTTTAATCTCTAGACCACGTCTGTCCACAAGTCAGAATGATAATTTTCTTGTTTCCCTTCGTTCCTTTAGTTCAGACTGCAAACTGAACTCTGGTGCACTTAGAAGAAAATTCAGACCCCCCAAACCTGTTCTTTGGTCGGCACCTCAATTTTGTTTGAGCATTCACACTAGCAAAAATCATACAGTCTATCCAAAACACACCAGTTAATTTCAAGCAGCCATTATAGCCCCTTCAGTTTGTAGTACAAGGCAAAGCTGCAGCTACTTTTATTACATAGAGCCCGTTTGCAACGCGGGCTTTGAACGTTTTCAGACTTTGCAAAACTCCCATCAGACCCACAGGCTGTGTCGTTCCTCCCTTGACTATAAGTTGGCATTAACGTGTAAAATCAGGATAAGTAAATGCAGTCAATTTATTTTTTACTGCTACCAAAATCATGCCTTGGGTTGACAATTAAACCTCTGTTAATCCTCTGTCAGGAAGGAGCGGACAGATTCAGTATCTTAATGTTGGCTGTGACAGATGGCGATCCAGTCAATGCAAAGATATATTGCACTGTGCAGCAGAATAAAGCAGGTTTAAATTGGACTATGAGGAGCTGTGAGCTGCCAGTAGCACACTGTAGAAAGTATGGTTTGGCAGCAGTAAGTTACAGATGGGGCTTCAATTTACTCCCCATTTAATGTGCAGTACGTCTCTAAAGCTTCTCTAGCTCAGTCTTCTGCCACATGAAGCTTTTCCATTGAAGCAAAATGGCTTTATGTCACTACTTAAAAACACTCTGACTCGCTCACTGGGGGACCTGAACAAATAAATACAGTTATCAATGGTTTATTCAATGGGCAAATTAACTCCTAACACTCCGTCAGTC
Source organism: Hypoplectrus providencianus (assembly GCA_028566105.1). Classification (NCBI taxonomy): domain Eukaryota; kingdom Metazoa; phylum Chordata; class Actinopteri; order Perciformes; family Serranidae; genus Hypoplectrus; species Hypoplectrus providencianus. The sequence goes on along the minus strand of JAOWBC010000248.1, from coordinate 10,261,022 downwards.
TTGAAGGAAAAGTCCACATTTTTTTTTGTCTGCAAGTAGAAAGAGATGCTCATGTCTTCCTCAGAGCCAAGCAACTACCAACAACAATGAGAAACCTGATTTGAACTACAAACCCTGATCTCAATTAGATGATAAGGGTGAAGTTAAACACCCAGAAGTATGAATAAGTAAGCAGCTTTTATAACTTACTGACCTTGTAGAAAGAAGGCCAACTGGATGTCTGTTTCGAACCCTGTGAACGGAGCTTTTGCTTTAGCCTGGAGTGAATTCAGTGAATACCTGTCCAAGGTTGACCCTTGTTTTACCTTCGTTTATATCACTCTCACACTTCAATGTCTTTGCCTCATCAACCATGAGGCTCTTTTTCTTTTCTCAGGTAAAGATTCCACATTTACTCCACAGTTTCATCTACTTGGGGGCAGCTACTGTAAGCTTATTGAGTGAAATGCTGTCTGTCGAGCAGTGATGTGAAAGGATTTCACTGTCAAACTAGGGAGTGAATTTGTAATGAAATGTCAACAATATGGGAGAAAGAAAGAGTTTGGCATCCGTTTTGGTTCATCTTATTATCTACCAGGGAAACAAAAGCACATTTTCTACTTGTTTTGGTTGAACAATGGTTGGCACACTTCCTTTGTGCCATAAATCAAGCCTTCCCTTACCCGGGAGCTTGTTTCTGCTGGCAGACAGAGTTGCAAAGTGAAAGTGAGGCTTATAAGGAACCAATTTGAATACAGATAGTTTCATTATTTTATTCCCATATCATTGCAATTTTAACATTTACCTCACCATAATAAGTCAATGCACAATACCTATTATAAGCGATGGATTAAATCTACAAGCATCATTCCATGTGAAGAAGTCAAACAGAGAACGCACCAGCCCTGAACTGCACATCACAACACACACTGGAGCGGGATACGGGAAAGCTCCCCTGCGGTGCCTCCTGCTGTGGCTCCCTGATGAGATGTGATCTGATCAGGAATGGTGTGAAATATGCCTACAAATTGTCAAAATTGATTGAACGCTTGCCGTTTCCTGTGAGGCTTGTTGCACATCAAACACACACACACACACGCTTCTGCTCTACACAAATAAAAACTTTATTTGTATGACTGACGTGCCATCGAAAGGGCCAAGGATACATGAAGGAGCTGGAGGGAGTTTGATGAGTCACAGCGCAGCAGGGGAAGCAATTCATTATCGTTTAATTTATCCCCAGGAGCTTTTTGTGTTGGAAAACAGAATCATGGTCAAAAGCCCAACAGTGAATTGAAATACATTCGCTTTGTGGCCCTGACTGTGTTTGACATCACCTGCAAAAACATGGCAGGGTCTGATACTTCTGTCTGTTACAGCAAATGAATTCCCTCATCTGAACCCTCATCACGAGCACAGGTTAATCAATGCAAGTGTTCAATGACAACTTTAGATTATTTCATACAACCTCGAATAGAAAGTGATACTTTAGGCAACGGTAAAAAGAAGTTAGAGAGCTTTAGAAGTGCTATTAGATTCAAGGCCAACACGTTCTTCCTCTTAGCCACTTAAGGTTGAGTTTCCTCTGATATGTAGATGGGAACTAAAGAAGAGATAAACAGAGTGGGGATCACTCCTCAGTTGCAGTTCTTGTCTTCGGGCAGCAAACTGTGTTGACTAGTCATCATCATTGCACTGGTGACTTAATCCACAGAGCTGTTTTTCTGGCCGCTGGTGGTGGAGCATGCTCCAGAGACTGTTGTATTTCTGGAGTCTTGCATCAGAAGAAATACACAACTTATGCTTCTCAAGTAAAGCCTCAGCTGCACTGTGGTAGATCTAACCAAGAGAGAAAAAGTCAAATTTAGTTGCTAATTATCACCATTGCTGCTCTTGGTTGGTGTGTCTCCTTTTGGCTTTTAGGCTGTTTGTGACTTGCCAGCAGTTGAGATGCACTTGAGGAATGTATCTGGTTTATTGAGACTTTTTTGTAGCTAGTCATCATTCTTACTACATTATTTTACATTAGTTCAATTTGCTGCAGCTTAGGAAGGCAGTGATGTTGCTAAGTATAATGGGATTAGAAGCATTAAGAGCCAGGCAATAGCCCCGGTCAGTTTAACCTATTTGGAAGAGCAAACAAAGCTGTAAGTAAAAAAGGTTTGATTTTCCATTGCAGATTTCCACAGGCTTCTTATTCAACTCTGGACTGCCATACTTCAAGAAGGGAATACTATCAACTTTATGGGTGTTCTCACTTTCCATTTTATCCGGTCTCAGGACAAATTAGTCTCTGGGGGCAAGGGCTAATAGCAGCTATCAGATTACAGATTCTGGATATCTGACCAAAGACATCCCCTATTATGCAGTGATTATCGTTTACAGTCTGATATGCACCTTAAAACTTGAGAATGAAGTTGGGGACTGGATTGTTCCTTTGCCTATGAATGCACTTTCTTATTTTAAAAAAAACAAAAAAACAAAAAAAAAAAACGTCATCAGACTGCAGTAGATGATTTCTGAAAAACTGCATTATAGCCAGTGTTCTGCCTCTGTTTCTCTCTGCACGGACTGTTTACCAGAATGCAAGCACAACCCACTAATACATCAAACGTCAAACAACACAGACTATAAATTGAAACTGGAATGCTTCAATCAAAATATTCAGTTTTTGCTTACAGATTCTACATTTGCATGCAGACAATTGTTTATTTTTACCCCAATTATGTGTTTGGGAAATTAGATCAAATGAATACATTTCCCTTTCATTAATTTCCCCTTGGGGATTAATAATGTAATTTTGATTTGTAATTTTGAATTTTGAAACAGCTGTTGCTAGTTGTCATTTCTGGTTCCTTTCCACCTTGATCATAATATTTAATTAGCAGTTATTCAATTAGTTTTGTCAGTTTTTTGACTGAAGATTGAAGACCAAGCGCCACAAATTGGCCGGAGGATATGCTGAAAGTGGTTTAGTGGTTGTTTACTGTTACCTCCTATCATCTCTTGCCCTGTTGGACTTCTTTCCAGTAATGTCACTGTGCCCCCAGATCTCAGCAGTTACTTTGGTTGAAACAATGTCATCACAACCATTAGAGATGATGGCCAAAACAGCAGAGATAGCACCTGTGGAGTTCTCCTTTAAGCTGGGACAGAAGGCATTACTGTTTACAGTAGATTGTGTCTGTGTGTGTTGCTCACTTAATAGCAGACTTCAGGAGGGATGGCACAGCGGCCATTAAAGTTTAATGTCCTCATTTGGTCGCTGTGAATAGTATATCTGGCAGGCAGAGACTTTACCTCGCTCACCTCCCATAGCTCATTACTAGTAAATCAACCTGCGGGCACCGTAAGGGCTCCCCATTGTAGATCCAAGATGGATGCTGCCTCTATGTGACCTTTAGCACATTTCCTATTAAATTTTTTTCTTCAAAATTAAACTGAACTCACTTGCTATTGCAGCCGTGAAAGAGAAAAAGTATACAAGCAGAGTGGGAGCTGCAAACTGCGTGAAGTAGGTTATCGTCTGCAGCATTACAGCAGCCATTTGTTGTACTCCCTGTAGTGTGCATTGTCTGATCATTATGACAAGTTGTAACACACGGGGAAAGTTTTTCAGGTAAACAGGGTTTTACTCGTGTTTCCAGCCACACAATAGGCTCCTCTTAATACTTATGAGAGAGGAAAGTGTGCTTGATTTACATATCTTTTGCTGTTTTGAGTTCTCTGGCAGTGTAGAAACAGCAGTAAGCCCATCACGAGGTTCTCTGAGGACTTAGATTTGTTTCTTCGTGTGGATAGTGTTTACCTTTCCAAGCAACACCTAAGGCGTCGAGATGTACTGTTTATCCCCCTGAGGGTGGTGTGAAGATCCAGTGAGGGTATAGTACTCCATATGCACTGCAGGAAGCTGTGCGTTAATGTTAGTGCATGTGCGGATGGCTTCTAAAGAACCACACTTACTTACCAATTCAGCAACTATTTCTGTCGCCCTTCTCGCTCCCCCTCTGTGACTTGCAGATAAGAAAACGGCTAGCTGCAACCGTATTAACAGCGTTTCCAGAAACTGCCATTGTTTCCTGAGCCAGTGCTGAAGGGAGATTAAAAATAATAAGTAGTGGTGCCATTAGAAATGGCAGCAGGCGACAAAACATTCAATCCAGTTTGTTGTTGAACTAGTACCCTGTCACTCTGCAGGGACTGATAAAAGTTTTGCTGCTGGTCTCAATTTATGCATTTATGCTAACTCGGCTCTCACGGACAAGACATGGAATCGGTGCAATCATAGCTATAAGTGTGAGCATCGCAAAATTGTCTTTTGTGCAGAAAAACACAGGTATATTGACTGAAAAGAAGTTTTTCATTTTTCTGTTAAATTATTTTTCAACAAATTGGAATATTGGATTTTGAATATAATCAAACAGTTGAACAGTTCATCAAACAGTTTTCAAGTACTCACAAGCTATTTGCATTCATACAAGATAGAAATATATAAAATAAATTATTAATCAATTATTAATAATTTATTTTAAAGTAAACATACATTTCAATGCCGAGGTTCAGCGGTTTAAACATGTAATATGCTAATGCTAACACTGGACTAATGGATAATAGCTGGCTTCATGTTTTACAGATGATTCAAAATAAAAAAGATGGTTCAAATAAAAAAAGATCTTAAATATGGACATTAACGAAGGTTAGCACAAAAAAAAAAAACACTGAATGGCTACAAATTACCATCACTGATTACTATAATTTATTATAATTATATAACATGCCTTTCATCATCAGAATTATACTTTGTATTTTATGTAAAACAACTGATTACACACTTGCATACAGAATATCAATCTAAATAATCTATTACTAATTAACAATTGCCTTTAATTGTAAGAGCACTCCTTCCTTTTCATGGAAATCTCTGTAGCTTTATAAAGCACATTACAGAGATGTCCCCAGCTCTGTATTCACTTAATAAGACATGGGCTATGCATTGGTTTTGGTTATAGGGCTATAATTGTCTGAGAGTCATGACATTGCACAGACTCAGGCCTTGGTCTAGATAATAGTTACCCTGTCTGTATGGATAAAACATATTTTGAAGGCTGTTAGGTTGAGGAATAACAGATGTATTTGGCAGACATAAAGGCTGGCTGCTGCTACTGGAGTAAAAAATGTGTCCTAATCCAATAAAGAACACCTCAGAGCCTGTAACATTAAACTCTCAAAGCATCCTGGATGGCTTCCACACACTGCACAGAGGAAATACTACACAGTGGATGTGCTAGTGGTGAATGAGCCTTTAATGTAACCGCACAAAATGTGGTTAGCTAATGAAATGCTCCTCGACCTTGGAAGTTACGTGTGATTAGGTTACTGCAGTTAGTCAGTTAGCAGCTCACATGGGAGCAGATAAGCCATAATCCATTTATTTCCTTTTGCACTTGTGATTTTTTGCGTGTGTGTGTGTGTGGAAAAGGCTGAAAAAGACATCCCGCAAACGTTTTACTACAACCCAATACTGGCTGCTCAAGATGGGTAGAATCCCCAAGCTTAACAGAAAATTCTCACCAGAGGAGTTTATTAATTGTTTTGCTCTTATTCGAGCATCAATTTTTCGCCTGCAATGATTTGACATTTTATGATTTGTGGCATCACATTGATCGCTAATGGGCATTGATATCAACAAGACCAAATTAAATGCACCTGCAAAAAAAAAAAAATCAACAACTGGGAAGGTTGTTGCTGCTTGTTGGTGGCAGGTTATTAAGTTCGTACAGTGCAGGAGACCTGCACAGAGTAATGGTGAAGGATGGAAATGGAAACACACACGCATTCATCATAACCCTGATTTATTGAGGGAAAAACCTCTGTGGTCAGCTGGTCAATAATTCAGTATTCCATAAGGTCCTGCAGTGTGTGGGGGCTGCATTCATTTTTTCCCACAAAAGAGAGCTAATTAAATGATGAAAACTGAGGCTCAGGTGACAGAGATGTCTTCAACAGTGAATGGTGTTAGTTATATTTTAGAGCTGTGCCAAAGGTTTGTATTAGATTTATAGAAAATATATTCATCTTGGAATAGGAAGAGCAAAGTTCAGCTAGAGGTGCAATATTCTAAAGTATTGCATGCTATTTAAGTTTGTTTACTGAACTTATCTAATTGATCCCCCAGCTGTGCTTCGTCATACCAAGCTGGCTCATTTTCTGAATGCACCCCAAATCTCTGTTTTTCTCCGGAGTCAACAGAACTAAATGTGCTGCTAAATCTGTGGGACTTCAAAGCTGTTTTTCTCTGCTCTCTTGCCAGGGTCATCACAGATAGCCAACTCCTATCTGCCTCCCCAGGCAAGACTTAGAGCTTTCACTGTTGGTTTGTGGTTAGAGTTCAAACTTGGCTTCAACATTCAGCCGACCAGCAGCAGCCGCGGCAGCAGAGGCAACAACTATATGAGAGCTGAGGCAGAGAGAAAAATATGAAAAAGATATATATTGGCAAAACTGCTCTCAAAACACAGAGAAATGGTTGCAAACATCAGAAAAGAAGGTAAGATGAGTCAGTCTGGGGAGAGTTTTAAACTCAAAACATCATTATTTTTGCGGATCCATTTTTATTCATTTTGACTAATGGAAATGGATTCTCATTGGGAGGTCATGACCATTAAAAAGCCATTAAAAACATAATGTGGCATGTATTCATTCCCATTATTCATCTTCATATCTCTTGTCATGTATCAGCAGACATCTACATCAAAGTTAACTCTGCGCTGCACGACAGTTTTCTACATCCGGACACACACAAAAAAATGTAACACCCTTAAAAAAAAAGAATCAATGGCTGTGTGCTCAGACTTAATTAAACTGGCATTACATAGTGATAAGAGCCCAGAGCGGTTTTCACATGTACTTACAATAGCTCTCTGGCTCTTTGCCATGTGATTTTACAACATCACTTGCATGCTGTTAGACAGTGGAGAGGTTGTAAAGATTTTTCTTTTGTTGTAGGCAAGCACAGTGGGCTGAACCTGCGAGCCTCAGCATGCTGGATGCATAAACTCTTCAGTGACTCATCTATTTTCTGTCTATCACTTCAGCGGTTTGGGAGATATGCTGATTTTCAGAATGAGAGCGGTAACAATCCCACACTAGACTCATATTGCATATTGGTGCGGTTTTTGCACATGGCCAGTAGATTTTATTTTGCACCAGCTGTGTTTTCTCAGGTTACTGTGTTGTCTAATGACATTTAAAAAATATACATAAAATTTAATAGTCAGGCTTACAATTTAGGACAAGGTTGTATTGCTATCTTAGATCAGGGCCCGTACGTGCTTCATGTTGCCAAAATGTCTTCAGTTTATCTTACCAAGAGTGTGCAATAACAAGTCTCTAGCACCCAGTTGTCTTTTTAACCTTTTATGTGCAATAGAAAACAGGCTCAAAGCTTAAAATAGCTAATGTTAATCACTAAATGGCAAACCAAGAACAAAGCAATACGATTGGTTGATAAATATCCAGGTCTTATGGACCTTAGATGTCAAATTTAGTTTGCAACTTATGCCAAAGTCCAACTTTTACTTTAAATTTGTGTGTAACAAATGAGCTCAAAATGTATTTTCATAATGTCAGGGTCCACATTATGGACTTATTCTTGCTTGACTACTTATAGACTGACTGCTTACTGCCTATCAAGGCTTAATTAGTGGAGATCTTCAGCCAGACGTTAAATGTAGTCCATTGCCCTGCCCTTCTATTGACACAACACAGTCTATAAGTCTTTCTGTGGACACCATTTTCTCCCCTTTTACTG
>JAOWBC010000248.1:10223565-10235941 GCA_028566105.1 Hypoplectrus providencianus | reverse complement strand
GTGTGTGTGTGTGTGTGTGTGTGTGTGTGTGTGTGTGTGTGTGTGTGTGAGAGAGAGAGAGAGAGAGAGAGAGAATAAAAAAAAGCTTTTTTTTACTCAATAGAAACCACTGCTGTGTAACTATGTTAACCCCATATGAAAATGTTGGGCAAAAAAATAATAAAAATAAAACCTCTATCAATATGAAATCATAAATATATTTGCATACATTTGTTTTTTTTATTATTGTTTTTAATAATTATTTGGTGATTTTTCCCCACTTTTTACTCTATTTACTCTATTTTATGGCAAAGATACAAGTTTTTTTTTAAAACAATTTAAAGAAAATGCTGTCCTCAAATAATGCAAAATCATTTTTACGCTTATCGCCAAGTCCTAACAAGGGAACCCTATAACCAGACAGACACATTTGTTTTTCTGAAAAAAAAAATAAAAAAATGTTAATGTTAATTAAAGCCTGTAAAGGCCAATGGAAATTTAAGATAGAAGATATCTTTGTTAAAGCACTTTTTTTAGGTTTTAAACTGAAGGTGTGTGGGAGGAAAGCCCATAGTGTGTAAAATGGAAATGGTTCATCCTCTGATGAGCACAACATTGCACAGAGAGGTGTGTTCAATTAAGATGTCTCATAGTGTCATTTGTAAAAGTAGACATGTTTGTCTGATAATGTCAGATGCAAGTTGAATTAGCAATAATCCTCGGGGCACCATAAACGTCTGTGCCAAATTGTAAGCAAATTGTGGAAATTAAAATGTGCGGTCAGAAAGATGGATGAGCCAACCAGAAGACGTCGCTGTCATTAGGCTCCGCTGTTGTTGGGGCTAACATGTCACTGCAGCTCAGTCGTTTCTTTGACAGTAATCACTGCAAATGGGACGGGTGTTTCATTTGTCTTCCTCACTCTCTTCATCTTTATTTCCCCCCTTCTTTCTCTCCCCCCTCTGTTTCTGTTTCTCCCAGAGTAATTGATATGATATGAGCGCTGGCAAGTGTAATCTTCTTTTAATTAAGACCTGCTGCTGGCGCTGGCGTCAGACTGATAGTGACTTACGGCTCTCCTCCTCTCATTTTTCTTCCCCTCTTCTATCATCTTATTTTTCTTCTGCTCCTCCAAATTTGGCTTCACCATCTTGCTCTTGTTGTCGGAACACTCAACTCTCTCCTCTAACCTCTTACTTTCTGCCTCCCTGCTTATCTATTCATTCTACCTTGTTTTCTTTTTTTCCTTTCTTTCCCTGCAGTCCCAGCACCATGAAGAGGAAAAAAGAGCCCTCAGCCGGGAAATCATCCTCCTCAACAACCACCTCATGGAGGCAAAGATCACCATTAATAAACTCAGAGAGGACAACGTGAGTACTCAAAGCTGCATCCTCTCTGTCATGTGAAAAATTGGAACTTTTTGAAGTTGTGACACTGCAGCTGAGGACATGCTCAAATTAGATTTCGCCTTCAAGCCCAAAAATTAAGCAGTAGCCGGGGGCATTAAGAGCCACTGAGATTTGGGGCTCTGGGGCAGTCACTGTCCTTACCCAGTCAGTAATCCAGCCTTCTTAGCACCTCCTCAACTTTCACAACTCTTCAAATAGCTATTCCTCCTGATGGAAACACTTCCTGCTGTCACACTGCCAGCCTTCCCTGTGAATCCCCTATTGCTAAAAGTCTCATATCCACTATTTTTTTTTGCAACATCCTGGATATTTGTGCTTCAAGGAGCCACAGCAGATAGAGGAATTAACTCTAAGCCACTGGGTGTTTTAGAGTGATTATACTGAAATCAATGGGCATCCTCCGGGCTGCTAGAATTTGGAGCCAGGGCTGTGTGGATCTGAGCTCAGGGGCATGTGGCAATCTGGTGCCTCACTTTCTTTGAAGTGTGTTTACTGGTTTTGCTACTGGGGACTCCAGGTTGGGTTGGATTTTCTCTCTTTGGTTGATGGCAGTTTTTAGCACTTTGAGCTAAAGAGTATTTGACAATCCCCAAAGATCCGGCCAGGCTGACTGGAGTCAAGGTTCATTTAGAGTGGGAGGAGAATTTTTCCTCGGAACAAGCAGCAGAGCAGGTGTCTTCCTAAGCAATGACATTACTGGTCAAAACATGTCATATTTAATAACATTTTAAATGTGGCATGCTTGAGACCTCATGGGAAAACAGATAGATCCATTTTGTTATGACTCTTTATTGATAAAGACAACCTACAATAGTTAATAACCATATATGGATTACTAAACAAGAGATGTAGAATAACCAAAATGAAACACAAAGTGACAAAGTCAACTGGAAAAGTAAATACCAAACAGCCACATAGACAAGCTAAATAACCATTGAGAGAGGCACGGTTACCACAAGCAAAAAAAAAAAAAGCACTTTGCTATCCTGCAGCAGAAGACAGCAACTGTGCCATTGGCTGAAAAAAATAACATTTAAAGTCAATGCTGCCCTACTTTCCTGTTATTTAAAGGGCAAATGTGGCTTGCAACCATCGTAAGGCATGTATCTCCTGCTTTTACACATCAGCGCAACAGTTAAACAGGTTCAGTGGCAGAGACAGAAAACCACTTTTCCAATATACTGACTTAGCCAGTACAGTAAATAGCAATGCTTTTAAAGTGGGTGGTAGATTACACTAACCCAATGCATACCTAAGATTAATAAAGGGACTGCATAAAAAAACAAAAAAACAAAACATTTTTCCTTGCATCTGACTTTGCACCCAGATGATACACTGAGTTGAAATGTACTTGCATCATGGACTTTAGACCATAGATTGTTAAATAGGACCCCATGTGACTATAAAAATAACCCGACCACATGAAGATGCAAATGACATCAGGGGCAACCACAAGGAGACATAAACAGTCTAAAGTCTTGTACTTTATAGTTGTTTTGTGCCATTTTTGTAATATGGCTCTTGTGCAGGAAGTTCTCCTACATGACTATGTCCCAGGGCCGATTGTCTCATCATCCATCCATTTATTCCTGGCTATCAGGCTGCATGAATGCCAGGTATATACAAAGCAACAAAAAGGTGTCATTTCTCTATTCACACAGTGATTTGAAATAATACGGTACGTTAAGACCTCACAAAAACTGCCTCGCTGGCAGCTTGCGGCTGACAATCCCAACAGAAACTCACCACACAAGTCATGTTAACTAAGACATCACCAGGGTCTCGAGGTTTGTTTGACACATCCACAGAAACTTCAGGGAGTCCAAATGTCCCCCGGCGACAAGAAGAAAAGAAATAAAGTGATTCAAAAGGCAGTGACTGCTAACTGGTGGGGGAGTTGAAACTGTCAGAGAGAAGGCTTTGATGTTATGGGAAGTATTGTCAGGGCTGTGGTGTGATAGTGGCACAGGGGGGCTACAGTGCACCAAGACCTGACCTTTATAAGAGGATGGATTTCACTGATGAGGGAGAGGAGAGTGAGCAAAACCAGCTAACACACACCCGCAAACGTGTGCGTTCAGAAACACAGAGAACAATTCAACTGAGCATCTGCTGTGCCAGTGGATCAGCCTCACTCTGCTCTGCTGAAGTTTAAGTGAAAATTTGAAAACCATCCTTTATAGAGAGAAAGCACAGAGAGGGAGATAAATAATGCAGTGTGGCTTCCTAGGCTGTAACCTGCAGATAAGTGAATGCATAATAGCATTAGTAGAGACTGTACAGGGCAGATACATTACAAATGAAAAAGTTTAGTGGTGTTATTAAGGTCCTGCAATCCACTAATGTCCACCCACTGAAATAATACAGCCAAGGTGACAAATACATGCTAACTAATTAAACTTCACCAGCTTCAGTGGATGAATTTGCTCCTTTGATTTGACGGTTCACTAAATCAATTAATTGCCTAATCCAGTAGGCTACTTACCCCAATTTCCCGATAGAAATGACCCGTTGTGCTTGCTGTATAATCTGTGCTATACTATGAATTCTCCACTCTGTCATCCAATTAAAACTAACTATTCCACAATTACAAGGCTGAAATCTAACGTGTTTTTCCCAGGGGGTGTTCCAACATCCTCCCCCTCGATCAGAAGCCTACTTGCACTGCCAAAACCAACAAGTATTTAAAGCATGAATTCAGTGATTGAGGATAATCTTTCTGCCTCTTCCAGGACCTGTACAGAAAAGACTGCAACCTGGCTGCTCAGCTGCTGCAGTGCTCCAAGTCTCACTACAGAGCACACAAGATGTCTGAGGTGAGCTCCCCGACAGCAACTGCACCGATGTGGAAAATCAATTCAAGCCGTTTAAGACTTACCTGTTGAAAAACAATTAATGCTTTACTTCCTTTAAAATACCACAAGGCTACAAATGGTTCAAATTAAGCAGCTTTATCTGGGCTGTAGCTCACATTGAGGAAACTGGGGTCATATCCTTTGGATTTATTTTGGGAATTCAGGGGTTTTAGCAATCCAGTGGGAGCTTATAATTTTAATTAATATTTTGTCATTGTGGGCATTATAGAGGCTGATAATACCTTAATTTGATATCCTCAAATTAAGGGAATAAAAACATGTTTTGACCCTCTCTGTCCCTTTTTGATAATTAAAACTTATACATATAAGTTTATATATACATGTATTCAGTGGAAAACAGCCAAAATAGCAGTGTCTTTTGAAGACACAAATAGACCTCGTAGGTGCCTTCATAAAAGTCCTAAACTCTGCTTAAATTCTACTCCTGTTCATGATCCTGGCTGCATTGTGCAGAACTTGAGTCTCCTGTTAGAATATATCGATCCTGACGAGCAAACTCACAACAACCAGACATTTTCATGATGGTTTCATTGTGGCTGTGTACCTTTAGAAGCCTTGGCGAGAGTTTTTCACAATAAGAGGGTGGCAGAGTGCTCATGGCCTCTTCAGTCAGAGTGATGAAGGTCTGCTGTCTGAAGTGCCATCTGTCTGCACCCTGGTTCTGCATAATGAATGAGTGAATGAATGAAAGTCAGGCCTGAGACGACACCTGATGCACAATAGAATAAAAGTTATACCCTCCAACAGGACAGACAGTTTCACTCTTTGCATCATAACATATTCACTACATTGTCATGTATTAGACTTTGAACACTTCTAAAAATATTTTTTTTGGTCTGTTTTTCATATAATTCTGATTCTACTTTTAAAAAATACTGATGATCGAGAAGGCAGGATGGGGGTTAATTGTTTCACAGCTCTAAGTAAGCAAATGCAAATTTTGGCCAAACATGACAACCATTGGATACCAATAAATCCTAAACACACAGTGTTATGTGGACTTAGTGATGTCCGTTATACAGCTGCATACCCCTGGAGGTAAACCGAGAATATCAAACCTTTTTCAGTGACCAGTTTCCTGGGTCAAGCATCCAGTTAAAGTTGAGTAAAGGTGTGCACTGTTGCTACTTTATATTTCTATTTTGAAGTATGTGTGTTTTCATATTTCTGAACTTACAAAATCACACTTTTAATAAGGTATATAGTTATAAAGCAGGGAAATGTAAAACCTCTTCGTGATGTGAAGTGCTTTCGGGAAATAGCTTTCACAGAGCAACTGTGAATTTATAGAGCGACTAAAATAATAAGTGCCACTTCCGTCAAACACCATTAAACCACTTATTTCAATAAATGGAACAAGACCTGTAGACGTGTATGCTGTCACGTGGATTAACTCTGTGCGACTGTTAATTAAGATTTGCCTCAGATAGAAGCTAACACTGAGCTAGCTTACTCGGAGCACACACTGTATATCATTTTGTCCACCCCCCCTCAGCCTCACCTACTTTCCATCTCTATTCCCTCTGGGAACGGCAGCTGCTGCTAAAAATAGCTCCGACTTAAAAGATGCAGGTTATTTTATGCCGGAGCGAGCTTCTATTTCTTAACAAAGCCAAGTCAGTATTTTATCTCTTTTTTTTTTCTATTCCCAGCTGGAGACCCGGAGCACTGGTTTAATTTGAATCTAAGCCGTTCCCTGTGGAACTGATATGCGTTTGATGGTAGACAGAAGAAAGACAGAAAGAGAGAGAGACGAAATGAGGGCCCGATGGTTGTGAAGGCACTGGAGCAAGAGGAGAAAGATGAAAGGATAAAGAAAGGGAGGAGAAAAGAGAGAACTCAGTGTGGCAGAAACAGTTCCTACTGACCCTGAACAGCTTTAATAGGCACAAAGAAGCCAGCCTTTAATTGACAGAACAGTTTCCTCAAACACGAGCCAATCAAACAGATTATGTATCTGTCTGTGTGAGTGAGACAACAAGAGAAGAAGAAAGATCAGGAAGGAGAGAAACAGATGGGGGAGAGAAGGAAGAGAATTATTTGAGAAGGCGAAAGTATTTATGCGTGTCAAAAAAATGTCTTTCCCTATTGATACATAGTTATCAAAGGAGAAAGTTTAGGTTAAAAAAACAAAAAGGAAAAAGCATTGTGTCTAAAGAAAAAAAAAAGGAAAGCAAACAAACAAATAAATAAATAAATTGTGTTCAGCAATTTTCTGACAAGTTCATTAGAAGGCCAAGGAGTGCAATTCTCCTGGGATACACAAACTGGTTGGGACTGTGAGCTCTGTGAGAATCAATTACTTTCTAAACCAGAACTATAGATTAAAATCCTTGAGGAATGGCTCTAAAAATATCTTCAGTGCAGACACAGAAAGCACAAAATAGAATATCTTTGAGGAAGAGACTCGAGTTGATTGTATGAATAATTAAGAAAAGGCTATTGAGGAATTCTTTGTTTTTTAAGAGAGAGATCTTCTCCGGCTAAATATGCAGACTAACTCAGCAGCTGCCACATAAATCACATCAGAGACGCGCTAGCTGCTGCTTATTCATGTTTTATAGTCCTTGGACAAAGTTCAAGAATTTTGTTCCAGGACATATGATAATCTCTGTGAGATTTCAAAGAGCCCAATTCTATTCAGCCCCAAGAGTATTTTATTGGGTCACAAGTGTTCAAAATGAGGCCCAAGGGCCAAAAGCAGCCATTCAAGGGCTCCAATCTGGCCAATTGGATGACTTTGCCAATGTCCTCTTTGAAAGAGAAGTGGACACAGTGTGTTGGCTGTTCTCAGAAGAAAAAACTAAGAAGTGTAGAATGCTTTCTTGTTTCGTGATTTCTTATTTTCATCAAGTTTTTCTCTCTCTTTGTATGTTTGTCTTAGCTGCCGGTGGACTTCCAGGAACGCATAAGTTCTCACATGGAAAAACACAATCGGGGTAGCGGAGCCACCGTAGCAATGTGCCACTCAAATTACTCTGATGCCGTTCCCACAGCCATAATTGCAAAGGTCCTGGAAAAGCCCGAGCCAGGAAGCAGTTGCCCTGTAACGCGCTCACCGAGCCCCCAGCCGCAGGACGGAGACTTCCTCACAGCCACAGGGAGCACTGATCACCTGAACCGCCGCATTTCGTACAAGTCATCCGACCTGTACTGCAGCGATACTGCCCTGTACTGCCCTGAGCGATGGCAGGACACGGAGCGCAGGCAGAGCGTGGACCTCCACGGCACCGCTCTGCTCCAGCTCCATGCCCAGAACTCCACTGACAGCAACCCAGATGAGGATGCCTACCACTCTGGAAGTTTCTCCCACCATGAGCCTCCGTCATCCTTCCACCACCACGATGACTTCGGCACCGGTAGCCTCCCTGCCTCCAGTTCCTACTCCAGCTTCAGCCTGGCATCGGACGACAAGGGAGGAGTTAGTGGAGGCTGTGGGCGCACTGCTAGCAGCACTTTATCCTCGTCCCACCAGGGGCTCTACATGGACTGGCGAGATGGTGGCAGTGCGGACTATGAGCGCAAAAGTATGTCCTCTTATGACAAAGACAGTCCAAGCTTCCCAAAGTCCCTCAGCATCCAACACATGGTGGTCCCCAGGAGCCCGCAGAAGGGCTCCTCGCCAGCATACACCAGGACGGCTTCGTGCTTCAGTGAGCCATACCATTCCAGCACCCCTCGCCTGGCCTCCTCTCACAGCATGGGGTCTACAACTGGACTTGGCCAGGCCCGTGGAGGAGCTCTGGACAGCCGAGAGAACGTCCACGTCCCCGAGGACGACCTAAGCAGCCGCTGGAGACAGCTCAGCGTGGAAGACATCAACACGTTCTCCTCTTCCTACCGTGACATCACGGGACGTGTCTCCCCGTACAGTTTCTCTGAGCGCCACTTTGCCATGGGACCCTCCAGTAAGGTCAAGGGGTCTCTCTACAGCAGCTTCCAAGAAGGAGATGACGTCTTCCACAGCCGCGTGCTGGACCAGTGTTTCTCCGTGGGTCCCCCTTCACCCAGCCGCAGCCAGAAACCAATGGAGCATCGTAAACAGGAGAAAACTTCTGTGCTGTACAGAGCCAAGGAGGACAGCCAGGACTCTGAGTGCAGTTTGTTCCTCTCAGGGAGCTCTAAGGACAAGGAGAGCGGTGGGGGAGCAACAGCGGCAAGCAGCGCCAAGAAGGACTACGTAAACCTGAGTGCAGACAGCTCGGCTGAGTCCTTACACCAAAGCTCCCTAGAAGCCTCAAGTCTTCAACACTACCCCAGCCCCAGACCAGTAGTCCGGCCCCGCCCGAGCTCCAGCTCTGCCCTCAGTGTCGGCCCCGCACTCCCAAAGAAGACCTCCCCAAGATACCAAAAATTTGGCAGCACAGGACTGACAAGGAAGGACAGTTTGACCAAGGCACAGCTATACGGTACGCTGCTGAACTGAGCGGAGACAGATGGTTTTTCATTTTATGCATGATGATGATGATGATGATGATGATGATGACTATGATTCCTAACTTACTGTACTGTACTGTTTGTCTCAAACGTCCCCTGCAGCAAACACATACTTGGTGTGACGGGGTATTAAGATGTTGTTGTTTTATGTATCTCTTAGCCAAGGCACGTTTCATGCAGTCTGCGACACTTTTTCTATTGTATTCCATGACACGGTGTAGCTACCTGAGACCAGCTATTCATTATTTCTGTTTCAGTGACAATGATGATAATTAGAGCCACCGGGAATTTCACTAAGAAATATAACACAGACCCGGCTACATGAACTACTGTGCTATTTGCTTATTTATTTATTTATGTATTTATTTTGGTGTTGAATACTGTTAGTAAAACCAGCAAAAGACCATTAATTCCTGCTCCAGTATATACAGTATAGATAATGGACTTAATATTGTGCAATGGGGCGACTTAATTACACATGTTAGGGAGAAGGAGGGTTTTCTAATATGTACAGTGGACCCTGCTGACTGCAAGCTGTTAAAAAGATGTATTCATTCTCTATTTTGGCTGAAACAAAATGCATGCTGTATAATGCATATTATAGGATGGAAAAACTCATTTCCAGCTAAATTGTTTTACTCATTGGGACATTATCTGTAAACGCTACCGGCTGAAATTGATGTTTTGTTACCACTTCCAAATTGGTTGAAGGAGACACTTTTTATCTATAATGCTACGATATATTTATAGACAGACACATAACCAGAGTTCCTTCCTGAGGCTAGACTGTCCACTCGTTTGATGGTAACTTTAAAATCCCTGTTTGTTTGAAAAAAAAAAAAAAAAAAAGACCCTAGAATATACAACCCTGGTTCCAAAAAAGTTGGTATGCCATGTGAAACTTTATAATAAACAGAATCCAAATTTAGAATGAGTGAATTAAAGAAAAAAAAACCCACAAGTTTCCTAAATTGAATATGTAATATCTTTCCGTTCTACTGTATACAATAAAAAGCACAATTCTGAAAAAGTTGGGACTGTTTACTGGATCATGTCAACGTAAAAAACAAATTGCTCCAAAATTAGGGTAAAGCATTGTTATATTACAATTAAAATTTGATCATTAAATATATTGTCATTGTACAGTTTTCAATTGAATACACACTATGTTAAAAAGAATAAGGAAAACATTGCATTCTGTTCTTATAACGTTCCTCCCATCACCTAACATGTTTTGGAATGGGGGCTGTATGAGTACTGCCTAAGGTGTAATTACAATGCGTTGCCAGGTAAAGAATAAATACATTCAGTAGAAATGTTGAATAGAAGTGCAAGATTTTTAGCTGAAATTTTTCTTACTTTTGTATCAAAATGAGGCTGCGCAGTAGGTACCCTCATACCAGGACACTTGTGAAATTGCCTTAATCCTGTTTAGTGGACAGAATGGTCTCCTTTACAACTGTGTACATACTGTATTACCTGCTGTATTGTTCCTTTATGTATACACTACTGTTAACGACGTGTGTTCTTCCTGTCAGACTTAATACACACACACAAGGCCACTCTTTTGGAATAGGATTAACTCTTTTCTTATACTGGGGATATTTTTCAGTGGAGCTCTCTGCTGAAATTTGTTGTTAGTTAGAGACGATGAGGCTTAATCCCTATCTGCAAAATCTGGCACACGCAATCAAACACAAACTCCCTGAAACAAACTCTGTTGGCACTAAGTTGCGCAAACCAAAACAAAAAGTGCTGGATCTTCTGGTTTTCAGGGGAGATTAATTGGAACATTCTCCAGGCAAGCTGGCAGTTCTGCAATGTACGCACAAAAAGTGTGCTAAGAAGTTGGTTAGAAACGACTGATTAAGGACAAAAATGTACAGTCAGTGTGAGTTGTTTTTAAACCAGCATGCTCAATTAGGCTATTTTAGAGAAAACACTGTGAGAATAACAAAGCGTGTGTATATATGAGTACAGAAAAAGTTTCAAAGACACACTGGCTGTTGGTGAATTAAAAAAGATAATAAGACCCTGCCTCATGTTAAGTAAGGAATTGCAGAGAGGTTGTCCTGCTGGCCAAAAATCATCCCACCATCTGCTACCTTTACTAGTATGGATGCGGACAAAATGACAATGCAAACAGCTGTGTGCCCTTTGGCGTCATACATCTTGAAGGATTTCTTCCTGCCTGCATAGCTCTATAGATCTGAGAGGAATGGCGAAAAGGATAAGCTAAATAATGACAATTCAGCCTTGCCCTCAAGTGTTGTAGCGTATAGATTTTTCTGGAATGCCATGCCTCTACCTCTCCCATTCCTACAGATCTAGGAACTGGCTTAAGGCTGTTTTTTAAAGATTTAAAGACTGCATCTCTTCTTTATGACCTTGGCATGTTAGAAAGGTGAAACTGCACCAATAAAAGTCTCCAATCCTACTCCTAGTTGGTGCAATGTATCTGTATGTTAAGGATGTAAAAGGTAAGGAGTTAAATTTAACCAATGTACAGAGGAATTGAGATGATATATGGTATTTTTGTTGTGAACATAATGTATAAAAAGAGATATAGATATTACATACACAATTGTTATTCCACTATGACTATTTTTTATCCAGTTTCAGTTGATGTTCTATTTATGGAATGTTTTGACCCTGAATGAAGAGGCTGAAGCGGTTCTGTCCTGTTCTACCTCCAGCCCTGTTCCAGGAACAACAGGCCCGCTGTCTAAATGTCAACATATTTGTCCGTCTGATGCATGGTTATATATTTTTGCTGTATGTTTATTTACTTAATAAAGATGGGTGTTGGGAAATACGTAACTGACTTGCAGGGGTATTTTTATGTTACTTATTCAACTTTAAATCCATAAGAAATGCCTCACATCCACCTGAAGGCATTTGTTGCCATTTTAACTGACTTCCTCAACTGGTTATAGCCACTCCTTTGAATTTGTTATGCATTATTCATGACTGGAGCTCTTTGTTGTACTGCCTGAGTATGGTCCTTAACACCAAGTCCATTTCAGCGTCCTCTCGCCTAAGCTTGTAAAGGTTAGTGTTAGCCAGAGAGCAGAGAGAAGCTGGGAAGCGTTGCAGCCAGCACACTAGATGCAGGACAGCACACACCAGATGATTTAGTCAAGACACAGGACCACACACTTGCTGTTTACTGGAGAATATCAGAGTGGCCAAACAAGAAACTTGGGATCTTGTGTGATCAAATGGGACTTCATAAAAAGAAAAAAAACAAAAAAACATGGCCAGACTGTCATGGTGGGGCAGCTGGTTCCCCTTGCATGGGCTATGTATGCACTGAAAACAAGACTAGGTCAAAATCAAGTATATGACTGCCTGTATTTGGTCAATGGGATTTTGTGGGCAGTGTGTTACATGAATTGTTAATGGTTAGTGTCCAATATTTGAGATATTTGGTGTTTGCTGTAAAAAAAAACAACAACAGCTGTTTCAATCACACAGAAGTATTTTATACGAGTTTTAAACTTGTTAAAACCTGTTATCTATGTTCACAGATCAAGACTCTGTTTTCGGTAGCGTGCGTGCGTGCGTCCGTCCGTCCATCTGTCCGTCCGTCCGTCTGTGTCTGTCTGTCTGTCTGTCTGTCTGTCTGTCTGTCTGTCTGTCTGTCTGTCTGTCTGTGACCAAGTTTACGGAAAA
>JAOWBC010000248.1:10207328-10223553 GCA_028566105.1 Hypoplectrus providencianus | reverse complement strand
AGTGCTTTTCTAGTTACTAAATGTAATTATGAGAAAGCAGGTCTGTATTACACGTACATACATGACATTAAGTTGAAATTATTAAGGAAAGAGGAGTGAATCTGAGAATGTAGTGTCATGATTGTCTAAGTGTTTATTTTGAGGTAAAACCAGAGGATTTAAACATTTTCCTTTAATAAAATATATTGTTCAGTCCAATAATATTTGAGGTTTGCTGGTGTATATATAGTCTAGTCTAGCTAGTCTATACACTGAACAGACATCTACCGCTATAGTGGCTAATGTGCAGATTAATGTGGTAGGTTAAAAGTTTGGCCACTCACCCGTTGATCACCATCTTCAAAGATGTCTTTCCTGAATGGAGGACCTCCAATGAACACATTGATTTTCCTTTAATTGCTGGTTTTGAGTTAACTCTATGTTGGTTTAAGGCCTAATAGTTTCATCTGTCATGTGATTCTTTAAACAGTAATTGAATAACATTATAATCATCTTTGCCCGGCTCCACAAACTGCTTTAGTTTCCTTTAAAACAATAACAATGTAAGTTGAAATAATATTATCTACAGTATAAACAACTGCAGGGGGGAGAAAAATACTGAGCCAATCGAATTTCCCTCAGCGCCTCACAGCAAAGTGTATTTTAAGGACTGTTCTGCTAGATACTGAATAAAGATCACAAGCATCTGTCTGCACTTCACTGCTATGTTGTTGACTGGCAAGATTTTGGAGGAACCTGGCAATGTTTTGACAGATGTCTGCATATTTTCTTTAGTGCTCTAGTTGTCTCTCTGTGAAGCTTTAAGCTGTCAGTGTGAAAATAAAATGTCATATCAGAGCAGTGTGAACAAAAAAAAAAGGCTCAGAGGAGAGTGATATGTATGCAGAATGTGGCATGAAAAACACCACTGATTAGATTAGAAAGAGAGATTTTATTAAGAATTTTCTGGGGGGGTGGGTTAATAAAAAAAACTTGGATGAAGACCAGAGCTGTTTTTGGAGTTGAAATCTGGCTGTACTGCCTGTAGCTAGACATTATTTCACTCTTTAAGATGTAAAGAAAACTTCCTTTATCTCAAACAGTACATCTTGCCCTGATTTCAGGATGTTAAAACAATGCAACATGGGCAAAATATGAAAAACATGCTTCCAGCAACATTCACACAATAGACACTTCAATGGGAATGAAGATGTGGGCGGTTTTTTAAATAATGTGAAAGCATTGCAAGATAAACAGAGTAAAAAACTGTTCTCCAAAGGCGACAGTAGATAGTAGATTTGCTGACTTCCAGCATTTTTTTGCCAAGTTATTATCATCTTGTGCCAATAGATTATGGGAGACAAAGTCTTGGAGATAGATGTGCATGAGTTTTCAGTTTAATAAAACCGTCTCTTGGCCCTTTTTTACTCCATATTTACTTGTTGGTTACTCACAGTCCTGAGTGCCAAACCTTGATCTCACCAGCCCAGTCACAGGTGGCTGCGGTCGCAGGCAGGACAGGATGCTGGGAAACACACAGGCAGGGCTGGCTGTGGGCGCGGAGCGTGTGCAGCACACGAGCGTTGTGGTAATCATAGAAGTGAGCCGAGCCGGTGGAGCTTCCTGAGGCCAGGATGGTTCCGTCCAGAGAAAACTCACACTGCACCGCGTATCCCTCCACCTGGGACAGGATGTTACATGTGTCAATTAAAATAACTTAGCTGAAGTAATTTTATAAAGTTGGTGTACCTGCATATTTGCTGGTGTTCACTTAACCCCTATACACATGTCCATTTGTAAGTACCATTAATGGTACTACAATAAACTAGGGAACTACAACTAGGAGTGCCTTTGCTTGTGTCTGTGAGAATGCAGAATGTTTACAGGAAAAGCATTTCGGAGAATTGTGTTATGTTCCTAAAATCAGTGAAAATTTGAAACTATCCTTTTTTTCTGTTACAATAAAGTGTTGATAATCACAGTAAATGTTGTTTGATCCACCAGCTGTTTGCACAGTTGGAAGTGTTTGCTTCTATATAATTCAGAAAAGATGAAAAAGGTTCAGGTTCATGAAATGTCCTTGTGTTTTCCGGTACGTTGCATTTTCTGTTTAGTTGATATGAAACGTTGTGTTTTGCACCTCAGGGCCGCCAACAAAGGACCTGGAATGTGAGATACCAATTTGTTTCCTGTCCATCTCTGGATTTTTCTTGAATCAACAAACCAGTCACAGCAGTCGCAGCTCAACGTGCTTTCAGTAATATTTGCCAGCCATATTCTGCTCTGTTTGCCTCCCTCAGTGGAAATATTGTATTGTACTTAGCCTGTTTGTTTTGGGGGAGGGCGATGGGGAGGAAACAGAATATGGATCCCTGGTACACATGTGTTGTGTATGTTATGATGAGCCCTTCATATGTCTGCATAGGTCCATTCTACTGCCTTTGAACAGTTTTGTGTGCAGAAGCACACAAAACCGAAGCAGGAGTTGTTTGTGTGCGTGTACATTCTGTATTGATCAGGCCTCTGTTACAAGCCACCCCACGCCCCCACCCTGAGGCCACAGTCGTTACTGACCTTGTGTCCTTCGTATCGCCTCCTCTTGTTCATTCTATAGGGCTGCTGGGAGGAGAACACTGCCATGTAGTCCCCATTAGTCTGGGCCACAAAGGAGTCCTCTAGTGGGTGGAGAGCCAGGCTGGGACACGTGTACCGTTCCTGGTGGCCAAATGGTGCGAGGGACAAATCCAGAGGGGACATTAATTCATTATTTGACCTGTTCTAGACACTGCTAACCATGAAATCAGCTGCATGTCAACTAGACCATTATTATGAAAAGGCCTTGGTTGATTGCAGCAGGCGGCCACCATCTATGTTGTTGTATTGGGTTGAATTTGTATGGTATTGTATGCTGATTCTGTTTTTTCGCCCAACCTACATATTAAGGGAAGTGTAGAGAAATTTCAAGTCTCTGGATACTTCCTGTACTGTAAATACTCAATTCAACTGCAGGAACGCTGATTCAAGGACACACAACACAATGGGGATTCAGTAGAGCGCACACCTCCTTTAGGGCTACGTAACCGTGTAAATGTGCCAGTTCCACATGCATCATTACCATTTTTCACTTTTCACATTAAGAGGGGTATTTTCAGGAATCTACCTTTAGTGGTTAATGAGATTTGCCTGTTAAAATTCAGATAGTCTGGTAGCTGATAATTTCAACAGCATGTAGCAATCATAACTATATGTATTCTGGGGTATTTTTTCTCATTCAGACACAGATTTGTTTACCTGGTAGATCTGGTTGGAGACCTTGGCTGTGGTCTGGTAGTCCCAGGCGATAAGGGTGCGGTCTGCAGAGTCTCTGCTCACACAGTCAGAGCTTGTTATGAAGTCTGCACCACCTCTCAGAAACAGGATGTCCAAGGTCTGCTGGATCCCTGCTTTGTACACTTTCACCACCTGGAAACACACACAAACACACAAATTAACATAATGAAACTTAGTTAGAAATAAACATATTCACGATGCTTGATGAACAGCAGAAAAGGCATCCAAATTTGATGTTTATATTGTTTCGAATTCAAAGGGATGTTCTTTTTTTTGGAGCTGGGCTGTATAAACCTTACTAGCTACAGTAGATGGTGGTTAACAAGCACCCAGACTGGAGAAGCAGGCAGGAGGACCAACACTAAAGCTAAGCAATGTACTGCCAAGCAGCAGCTGAATGTTTTTAAGTCACCTCAAAAATGTAAATCAGTTTAAGTGTACAATGTATTTGATATATTTTCACAGTTTTACCTTGCCATCAGACAGCCTTGTTTAAGCTGACTTGGGGTTAACCAAGTTGATACTCTGGCCTGATCTCTAAACTAGGATGTGTGCTGACCACCATTTGCTGAGGGTAATACACTAACTGTGGATAAGCACCTCTTTGACCCCATTTAAAAAAATCCAAACTATTTTTTTATGGTAGCCATTAATAAGTATGCAGCATCTACTGCTGAAAAAGTTTAAATAAACTGTCACTATATCGGCTCAGTCCCTCTCTCAAGTTGGAGCAAAATATATGAATCCTGCTGTGTGATGGACAAACAAATTAAATATATAAAAGAAAAGATATGTATGTTTATTCAGTATCTGTAAGCAGATGTTTTAGGCCATAGTTGGCCCAGCTCAACAATAGCTGTCTTCACTAGCACAGGCTTATCAAATAACATTTGCATAGGGTCTTTTTTTTTAATCAGATTAGATTTCATTTTAGAGCTACAAATCAAACAGCCAGCAGCTACACTCTACATGGGGCTATTGAACTTTTGACCCCAACTTAAAGTGCTCTCCTCCTGCTTTGTCACTTAAACAAATCTCTGATCAATGAGTTTGAACCAAACATGGCAGAACAATCTCATGCATCCAGTTCAACGTTGTGAGTCTGCTCTGACTAATGGTCGGATGTTGTGCCTTTGGGCCCAGGCACTTCTTATCCAGTGGGCTAATTTCACCCCAAAGCAAAAAGAACACAGCCCAGGGCTAAGACTGACAGGCAGCCGGGACGCTGCAGCATGAACAGCCTATTAGCTGAGGACTGCTCCGCACTCACTCTGCAACTCGCATTGACACCTACCAGCAAAAGCAATCTGTGTTGTATTAAATCTAAAACCCTGCAGGGAAACGATTCAGTTAGCCATGGGGGCAAAAAAGAAAAAAAAATCACACGTGAGCGTTCACATTCCTAGAAGGTGAACAGGATTATCATATAAAACAGTCCATTAAGCTTTATAGCGATACAAGGTTGCAGCATCACAGGAACAAATTATGAGTCTCAAATGAAACTTTAAATTTGCTTTGAACACTTAGTTTGATAACCTGCATTGTTACTTTTATGCATGCAGCAATATTTTCCTTTTAGTGAAATAAAGCATGGGTCATTGTACACAGCTAAAGAGGACCACCTTGTTGTTACGAGTGTGTAGCTCTCTGGGTGTGTGCAGGGGGGACCTGCCTTAGATATATCAGTTCAAACAACAGTCTGTGAACCAGAGTCAATAAAAATGATAAATCTACTGTAGGGGGTTAATAAGTTTGACCTTGCAGCTGCGAGAGTCCCAGGCCTTGACCACTGAACTGTAACCTCCGCACAGGAATACCTCTGGGTTGCTGGGATGCAGGACCACACACATCACTTTGAACTGGTTGTCCAATTTCACTACCTGCTGCCCTACAGACGAGAACAAATAAGAAAGTGAGAGAGAGGGAGAGAACAAGATCAATCACATCTTATCAGTAGAGAACGCTTGGATAACACACTATCCAACTCAAGTATGATGGAAACTTAATGTGTTTTTATATATTTTCTGCTTAAAGTGAAGATTCTTAGAAGAGCAATATGAAGTGTTTTGCAATAAAATACCAAGTTAATTTCAATCGTGATTTAAATAAATGTATTTTTGTCATCTATATCTTATATTTATTCTACATTATTTAAAAAAATGGCTATGTGTATATAATTCACATCCCATATGAGGAATTGTAGCAGCAACATTTGTAATGACAGAAAATGAATCTGCAAGAATCTTAATATTTCATTAATCATTCTTGTCATTTTTGGGATTTGGATTTGATGCTCCCTTTACTTAATATCGTAGTGAACTAGATTAGTTAGACAGTGATCAGTTAAACAAGATATTTAAAGATGGCAACTGTTAAATAATTTTACAAAGAAAACTATTCTGCAAATTCATTAAAAAAAACATCCTTAGAATTAACACTATAAATAAAAGCTCTTAAGTGCAAATACATTTTAATTGAAAATAATAAATAAATTAAGCTTCCCCTTACTTGTCAGATACCTGAGAAAAGATGAGAAAATATTTTTAAAAAATGTCTTTTCTTTGCAGCTTTTCACACATCAATGTCAAACACAAAGGTGCATTTCAAAGGAATCAGCACAATCTAAAAGGAGTTAGGTATCCTTCACATTATCTGTGTGTACGAAGTTCAATACTTTCTCCCAGACTGCAGAAAATAAAAAGGACCCCATATGCTTCCAACGACCTTCAACAATGTCAGTAATCTTTCGGAGAGGCAGTAGTCAACAAATAAATATATATTTTTTTCATTATCTTCTTGATCCATGAAACAATACGACACTGACATTTTGACCATCTCAGACTTGAACATGAAACTTTTCACATGGAGGGAGAGAACTGTTTATATTTGTGATTTACTCAGGAAAGAAACTTTGATGCTTCTGGCTTCAGCATCCTAAAGGTGTGTCCTTGTGAGTGCATTCAGTTTTTGTGTGTGTTGCTTTTTAAGTGCTGAGAAACTTCCCGTTCCATGCTCATCTCTGACCCCTGGCTGGATTCTGTCCTCCCTGGGCTCCAACATTTCCCTGAGTTGCCAAAGCAAACGCCTTATTGTTGTTTACTCTTCGCACAACATGTGCATTAGGCAGTAAACTCCCAGTGAATAGGTGCTGCTAAGCTTCTGGGATGTGCTCAGTGATTTGGTAGAAACAGAAGCAGGAGCGTTTGTTCTTCAATAGGTACAAAAAATAAAAAAGCCTCAGACTATTAAACTAATGAGTAAGGACAAATTGTTGCAGTTTGTGCCACACGAAATGCTAAATTACACATTTAGCCTTTCTCAGCTGTCACGACTAAACTAAACACAACATAAATTTCAACTCCATCTCCTTTGAGATGCAAAATCTGCTGAAACTTGTCTTTGGTGTATTAATTGAGCGTGCTGCGAGGATTCAATCCTCCTCGTGAAGCTCCCATTAGATTCCTGTGCAGTAAACATTGTGTGTAATCAAACTGCGCTGTCGCCTTCGCTTATAACCAGAGCGATGCGAAAACAAGCTCGCTGATAAAAGACACAGTAAATCTTGCTGCAAGTCTTTGCCATCGAAAAAAAGAAGTTTTCCCAAGTCTGTTTACCTTCTGAAAATCATGTAGGAATGATTTTAAAGTAAAAGGATGATGAGCTTTCTGTGATCATTCCAGATTAGAGGCAGGGTGAGAGCTTTGTTTACAGGCTCCATCTCATCTTTCTGTCACTAAAAAAAGCTCCCCGACACTTTCTCGTGATAAAATAAAACTATTTTTATCTCTGGGTGCCCCAGAACAACTCAACTGTCTGTGTCTGTGTCATTTTAATGATGGTGGGTGATGGAACTGACCAAAAATCTGTAAGAGCTTTGTTTTGCTGGCTGCAGCACGTTTACAAGCATGTGTCTGCAGCACATCATATGTAACTCCCAGCTAACCGCTTGGGACAAAGACAAAAGAGATAAACTAAACTAATAGAGACAAAAAAATGTTAAAAAAAAAAAAAATAAATAAATAAAAAAAAAAGTAGCTGGAATTTAAAGCACTGTTTTGGCTAGAGGCGGCTTTATCTAAAATCAATTAAAAAATGTCATACTTAAAAAACAAAACAAAAACACTGAGGGGCTTAAATATAATTAAGCCTGACAGGGTGCTACCAAAAAATTAGTTTCCTGGGAAAACGATGAAGACGGCTACATAAAGAGGGAGCCAAGCCAGACTTTGAGCCAGCAGCTCTGTCAAAGGCTGTGCAAAGTAGAACACCTCGGGGTTCAACAGCTCCTCATTAATTCATCGAACAAACAACAAAAAGCCCTTCCATAACAGTCGTAGCCCGCAACAAAAATGCACTTCATTACACACTTGTTCCAGGGTGTTCCAACTAAGTCCTTTTAGAAGGGACAATGAGACACAGCTAATAAACTGCAGCAAAAAATGGACCTTCTTTCACCTAATGGCGGACCAGCACGCTCCCAAATTCGATTGCATTGATCCAAAGTTTTAACAGGCAATTTCGCCGGGCTCACACATCCCGCTTAATTGGCTTACTCACAGCGATACGGAGATCTGTCATTGAGATTTTAAACTCGTGTTTAAAACTCAGATGATGAGAAATCAACATTCTCCTCATAATAAATAGGGCCTCGTCGTGTTTTAATTAAGCAAGATTAATTAGCTTGCTTGAGAGGGAGAGATAAGGGGAGACGCAGTGATCTGTCCCTCCACTCTCCATAGTTTACTTTGTAGTCCTGAAACGACTGTGATCACGCTGTAGAGCCGACACACACGGCGGCTGACTACAGGGCAGAGGACATTAGGGATGATTGGGACGAGCCCCTTAGAGCAGAGGCAAGCTGGGGCGAAATGGATATTCTGCCTCATTACTGGGTACACCAAAGCAGGGTGCTGTCACTGCAACATAAGCAAAGGTTAGAAGACATTACTGGGTTCAGACAGGGCGTGTTTAAAAAGTGCTTTGGAATAAGGCTTATTAAGCTGCATTTGGGACAAACACTGTCTAAACTCCGGCTATATTTGGGAGGTGTTTACACATTGTTGTAGCAAATTTACACTGGTACTTTAAGGCTCGAATCTGTTCAATAATCATTTGTTTAGTGGAGAAATGAAGTGATTTTCGCCTTGTTGACCGCCATCTGCAAATATATTGACTTTCACAGATGGCAGTAGCCGATGTTTATCTGTTGTGTTGCATCAGTTTTGCTCTGGCTAAATATTGTGATGGTTATTTGTGGCCAGACTCTGACACAAGTAGCTAGCATACACAAATGCTCTGTTGCTAGAGCGGTAGCCCACTGATCAGAGGGTCGAGGGTTCGATTCCTGACCACGCATACCACATGTACACACTAGCTACATGTCGAAATACCCTTAGGCAAAATACTGAACCCCAAATTCTCCCCTATGACACATTCATTGGTGTATGAATGAATTTCTGAGTGGCAGGTGGCACCATGTGGGTTGGCCTCGGTCACAGTGTGTGTGAGTGGGTGTAGTTTTAGAACTAGCAGAGCACTT
This sequence comes from Hypoplectrus providencianus, assembly GCA_028566105.1. Lineage (NCBI taxonomy): Eukaryota > Metazoa > Chordata > Actinopteri > Perciformes > Serranidae > Hypoplectrus > Hypoplectrus providencianus. The sequence continues at coordinate 10,214,705 of JAOWBC010000248.1, read as the reverse complement.
TACTATTGCAGTCTGTATATCATTTAAACACCTAATTATTCAATCACATGGCAGTAACTCAGTGCATCTAGGCATTTAGACATGGTGAAAATGATCAGCTGGAGTTCAAAGTGAACAAGAGAATATGGAAGAAAGGTGATTTAATGACTGAATGTGGCATGGGTGGTGGTTGCCAAATCTGGGTATTTCACAAACTGCTGATCTAACAACCATCTCTAGGGATTACAGAGAATTGTCTGAAAAGAAAAAAAAAGATCCAGCGGGCTCTGATGCCTTGTTGATGCCAGAAGTCAGAGGAGAATGGAGAATGGTTCAACAGTAACACAACAACTGAGGTGTGTAGAACACCTTGTCTGAATATATAACACATCCAGCCTTCAGGCAGATAGTCTACAGCAGCAGAAGCTCATATTGCGCTTTATTAGATACACCTTGCTGGCTTATAAAGTGGTCAGTGAGTATGTACTCTTACTGCATCTTCTGATTCTGAGAAGAAGCCACTGACTGAAAAACACTCTGGCATGATGGAAGAGACATTGGGTACTGTAGCATGTGTGGTGTGCTCAAAAACAAAAGTAGAAGAAATGTTGTCCGTGTGGGAGTATTCATCATTCGAAAAAAGATCGTCAGCAGCAGTGTTGTATTCTGAATGAAGAACACAAGAGGTAAAACATAACCTCAGATTTATGCTGCTTATTGCTCTTGAAAGAAATCTCTTTTTCATCCTAAAGAAGGTTAAATTACTGGCTGTTTCTTTGAGTTTGTGCTCTTAAAATGAAACAAGTACCCTTTAAGTGAATTCCTTCTTAAAGGTTCAGTTATTTTTTCATAATGAAGATTTCTTTGTTCCTCTGGCACAAAAGAGGGAATACTTCTGAAAAAAAAATTATATTGACAACAAAAAGCTCTTAGATCAATATCCACCTTGAATATCAGCCAAATTCTTCATTTAAGTCTCAGTATCTGGATCGGGCCAGGTCTCAAAATAGGTGCATGATCCTTCACTCAATAAACACGCTTCCATTAATAACCCTGCATGAAAGCACAAGTGGGCAACTCGTTCCCCATCAAGGGCTGCTGATGAAACAAGTGTTGCAAATTATACTTAAAGCGGTTGACATACCCTATTATGGTACAAGGCATAATTACTGGAGAAAGCAAGCAGACAAGACCGTCAAAGTGAAAATAATTCAAGTATGTAGGAGCTCCACCAGATGCACTGACTAAACAATATTAAAAATAAACTAGTGTCTATTTATTATGATGCCAATGTGAGTTATAAATGTTGCTACAGAATGAAAATGAAGTGAAACCTGTGCAGATATTCACTGTTACATGAATCTTTCAAAGTAGGTCATAATGCACATATGCTCGCCGGTGGCATTTGGAGTTAATGCTTCGCTGTGTGCCGCTGCTGTATGCACTGTCTCCCGGGGTGCAGCGCTTAAGGTTCCTTTGTTTATACCGCCACAATGCTCCAGTTACTTCCATGAACATGTGAAGCAGGTATCAAGGAGGTAATATAAAAATATAGAGAACAAAAAAAGCAGACATGTTTCCAGTTTTATTTGAAACTTTATCCAAAATGTCTCACAGAGCTATAGTAAAAAGTAATGGACACAGAACTCCCGTACATATAAAATGGAGGATGGTTTGGACCTACATTTTTATAAGTTTATCTTCATATCCTTTAAGATTACATTGAGTTTATGTTGGAGTAATTTCTATTAAATATGTAAATGTATGTATTTTTTAAACAAATTATGTGCCTGAAGTAACTGCAGCCAAATCCCGTCCCACATCAAAATATTGAGCTCTTACCCAAGGGTGTAAATTATATATATTTATATGTTTAAAAGAAAGGTTATTGCAAGTGCTGATTTTTTTGTGCAACAGGAAGTGGACTTTGTTTTTTAAGAAAAACCCTTGAGCTGAGATATACAGTATATTGCTGTTATGTTTTAAATTAGATTTTTTCTGTGGGGTGACTCAAAGTTAAAGGGGGGACTGGCATGTATGTTGTATCACCGGACATACGTATTAAACAGTGTAAGCTATGAGATGGAGGAAGAAAAAGTTACTTCCTGGAAAAATATAGAACCAGAATTAATAGCACCAAAAAGGTTAAAGGACACTCTCTTTATAGGTATCAAAAAAAATGTGGAATTCTGCCTCTTGTATATTGTAGCTCATTCTCAAACACAGGATTGCAATTAAGGAACACTCTATCTCACAACTAACCTATTGTTGAAGCTTTTAGCTACAACCATCAAAATATGATTCTGCAAAGCCAAAGGGAGGTGAAAGGGCAGCGCACAAGCCCACTCCAGTACTGGCACAGTCTTTGTGTAATATTGGTTTTTAGAAAGCGAGGACGATCTTGTTTCTGCCAGTGCCTGAAGGGATCTGGACAGAAGACTCGAGTTCTGCATACACATGCATGAACTGACACTTGAACCTGTGGCAGCCTGTGGGTATATGGGCATATTTTCCTCCACCAGCCTCTGCCAATCAGCTTTTTCCAAGGACAGCCGTGCAAGCGCTGGACAACAGCTGCCACTTCACACAAATGCCCTCCAGATGAAATTCATTTATTCCACTCCCCAACTCCCGCTCTCTCTGTTTCTCTTTCTCTGAATTTATTCTGCCGCGTTTGATTTCTTTCTCTCGTATTCTTCCTCTTCCTGCATCATGCCTCTTCACCTGCTCTCTCTCCGCATATCCTCCACTCCCTCTACTCTTGCTATTCAGCTGTGACAGCCTGCCTGTTGCCCGCTGGGACTGGATAGAAGATTCTACAAATTAAATTGGACACAGGAACAACTGCAAAGACAGCCAAGGAAAATAGGGCCCCCCACACACACACACACACCATGCTGAATGCATAGGCTCCTTTATAATTCCATTTCTCTTTTAACACACCAATTGGTGCAGCGTTTGGTTAAGCATGCTGTGGGAAAATACGGGGTCAGGTGTCCTATAACACTCTCACTGATCATTAAAGGGCCTGCAGACATCTCCAAAGAGAGCTCAATTGAACAGAATAGGCCCAGCTGCTTTCCTTGTTAGAGCTGAGAGGCTCTGCATTACTGTGAAGAGCGTAAAGATCACATTCATCCTGATTACAGTCTACTGTGGCAAACACTCAGCTGTCTCAGAGTCCCATCTCTCTTGGTAGATTTAGTGTTAATGCATTCGCTGCATTAATGTTTAGAGCTTCATTAATTTTTCAAATATCACTGTCATAATGATGCCAGCACCTCAGAGCAGCCCTGTTGTGCCTGTGTCATACGAGTAATCCTCTGGAAAGACGGGAGCCGGAGCTTACCGTGTTGTGTCAGGGCTCAACAGTAAGGAGTGCCTGAAGGCAAATAAAATGTCACTTTGGACTAGAAAATCTAGAAACTCACACACCTGAACAGGGAATGAATGACTGAATGATGGAAGTAGCTAAAGAGCGAGCCATTTCACAACCACGGTGCTGGTTTTGAATTCAAAATGTTGGTGGCAGATACAGACAAACCAATGGGACAAGTTAATTTGAGTATATATTATGGTCATTCTTTCGCCGTGAAGTCAATAAAGTCAATGTTGGAGTGACTTTTCACAGCCTTGTTTTCTGAACATTCTGAAACTATAATGGTATTTTTCAAATCAGGAGGTAATACAATTTGTTTTCAACCTTTCTCTGTCAGATCTGCCAACAAAAATCCAATAGGTACTCAATTTTCAAAGTTCCAAAAAAAAAAAAAACAATCAAACAAAAAAAAAACATGGCAGGAGTCCCATATATTTTTTTTTCTATAGCAAGAGAAAAGCAACATTTCACTTGTAGGGAACCTAATGCCCATGTGCCACTGGTGTGATCCATAGACAGAGAACCATGTCATTATGGTCAGCTCCTTAATTCAAAAAGTTGAATGGGAGATTGGCTTACTGAAAATTTTAAATGTATCACCGGGCATATGTATTACAGTCTAAGTTATGAGATGGAAGAAGACAAAGTTTGTTCCTGGAGAAATATAGAACTAGAATTAATAGCACCAATAAGGCTTTTAACAATTTGCTACAAGTGCTTCAGAGCAGCAGAAACATTTCTACAATTTAAAATCATGGTGCAAATCATCTCGGATATGAAACAATAACCACCTTCTGTCTGGGGGAACCATTTCCTATCAAAACTTGGGAGGAAAAGGTATTACTGCTATTCAAAATATATATTGATAAACACTCTTTTCTTTTACTTTAGTGGAAAATCAGCTTGTGAAGCCAACGAGGTGCCAGATTTAGATTCAATCCCATTTCAAATTGGATGCAGAGTACTTTAAGACAGATAGAGTCACATATATATGAAAAATTAAACTCTCACAAATATATGCCTGTATCAGGAATCAAAGCCTGGGAAAGGGATATGTCTGAACTGGGACAGGATTTAGACCAGGATGCTCTTCAGGATCATCCCACTGTTGCTTTGAAAAACCCAAATCCTCAGTATATACACTTGAAATTTTGTCAGAGGGCATATCTAACACTGAAAACTAGACTGGTTTCTGACACTTATTGCTCATTTTGCCCTCATGGAATTGTTGGCACTGTACTATACTATTTTTGATTTGTGGGGGAATGTCTCAGTAGTCTTTCAAAACTACATGAACAAATGGATCGTGCTGTACATCTTCTAAATGATGACCTTTCCATTTCCACCCTTGGGATAAATAATAAATAATATGCACAAGTCAAAAAAATGACTTTATTAAGTAGATTTCCGATATTTGTCCAATTCTGCGAGTGTGAAAAAAAGAAATTATGAAGCTCTTTGTGATTTTTACTGGATTCATGTGATTGGTTCAAAAGTGTCAGTGCCGAGGTCTTCCCTGTTACACAATAATCTGCTCTACAATTGTGCAGGAACTGGGATGGAATTCCCAACTCCCATTTTAATATGCAACTAAATTACATTTTCTCCATCTCGTGCTGCCATTGGAATGCTTATTGCTGTGTTGCGCCGGCACATATCTGCAGACCCCTCATCCTCTGCTAGTCAATTTTTACACAAATAAATAATAAAAAATAGTTGGAAAAATAAATAGAATTGGTAAAAAAAAATCATGAAAAATAGAGGGGTTGTTGTAGGATTGATGTGTTGGGGATCTTTGGATGTCTGACATTACTTCAAAGCGAGCACTTTGACCTCACCAGGGCATCCTGCAGTGCTGAGCAAGGTGCCGGTGGCTCCCAAAGAATAAGGCCAAAATATGGGTCTATTTATGGTTGTTTATGGTTGTGACGTGTAAGGTCATGGTGGCTGCTCCTGTGGTGATGTATCCATTATTGATCCCCTTCCTGGAGCTGCCTGTGTGTTTAATGGGCTGGCCAAGCTATTATCCGTAGGCTTTATTGGCAGTATTGACAGACGTGCTGAGAGGGGAAGTGCAAACGGCAGCAAGTCATCACAGCAATGTGTTGACCCTGGAGATGTAGATGCCACAGGGGCTTCAAAACAATGTCTATTCCTCCCTCCATAAGCCTCTTTGAGGTCTTTTTCTTAATTTATGAACATAGTGAGGAATGCACAGAAGCAACAGGTATAAGGATTTTGATATAATCCTTGGTGACTCCTTTATCTCAGTTTGAACTCTTATTAACCTTTTGGATTTTCAGTTGTGTAGAAATTCATGAATTGAATGAGCTGAAGGAAATAAGTGGCCTAACAAGCAGCCTCCCTGTTGTAGATTGACTGTGTGATTGGTTCTCGTCTTTTCTGCCATGCGTGTTAAATGAACGCTTGGCCGGAAAGCAAAGCATTTCCAAAACAAACCAAACCATTGATCAGCTGTAAATGTCACCTTGAACGGTTTGAATGATCAAACAAATGGGCCAGCAAACACAATGAGCCAGCAGATTCACTTCATAGGGAATTCTCTTACTGGTAGATACAAAACTTAATTTTTCAGAGTATAGCTCTCTTTGTACTATATACTTGCTTTTTGATTGTTGAATTATTCTCTAATTTTTTTTGCACTTATTTGTTATATGTGCTTATTTTGTTTAGTGTTCATGTAGTTATTAGATGTTATTTTTTCTTGACTGGTGTATCTTGTGTCTGCACTCATCCTTTTGCTTCAAATGTCCCAGATGTGGAAGAAAATAAAGGATTATCTTATCTTATTGTATCTGTGTGGTGTGTGTGTGTGACATACAGAAAGAGAAAGAAAAAGAAAGTAAGACAGAGTGGTATCCTATTTTAGGGACCATCTCCATTGAGGTGTATATGTGTTCCTCATAGAACTTCCTTGATAATATTTTTAGTGAACAATGCAGTGGAGGACAATGGAAAGTGTATATAAAGTAAAATGTGTTATTCACCTAATGTCTCATCATTACTATAGTACATTAGAAAAGTGTCACGTAGAGTATATTTATATTACTGTTTGGTAATCTTTTGTTGAAAAGAGAGCACTACCAATTAATTTTGGGGAAAAAATACCTAAAAGTGGTTGTTAGATTGGATTTTAGGGAAAGAAGGCAGCAACCCTTGCATACAGGAATCTTTGGAATAGGATTGTTTCTATGATTTGTTTTCTTTAGAAATGTGGATTCTGAAGTTTCTCCCTGAAATGTATCAGACCACAGAGAGAGAAGCAGCTTTGCAGTTTATACAATAAGTTTATAACAGGTTTTCAGGCCCAAGGCATTTCAAAGTCACTCCATACATAAATTACCGTGCTAACTTTAGATTTGAATAAGAGAAAAAAAACACACTAAATTTTAAGGAAGCAAATCCCCGAGACTCTTTTCCCGATAACACCGGCAAAACACACCAGAAAAAATGTCTGCTGTAAAGCCACTAAAACTGACTTTGAGTTAAGAAGACGCGATTCAGTTTACCTTCGCCAATGTGTGAAGTTTGAATGTAAATATAAAGGGACAGCACAGTCAATCCAGCTTAGTGTACCTGATCTGCAGAAATATGCTAAATCTTCTTCACTGCTGAATGTGGTTGCGGGTGACTCCACAGTGGTTTGTTAAGCGACATCGTGTTCATCAGACCTACAGAAAGAGGTGTTGCTTCTCACCTGTCTGAACGTCTGTGATCACAGCCGTGCTGTCGAAGGAGCCGGTGAGAAGGTGTCGCCCGCAGGGGGTCCAACAGGCATCGCGCACGGCTCCCGAATGGCAGGTGTAAACCCTCAGGCACCGGCCACTCTCTGCTCCATCCCACACCTGCCAGACATGGGCACAACGCATCAAGCCCAAGCCGCAAACACACCAAGACTGCAGCGCCAAAGTCTCTGACTGACTGTGAACAAGCTCCAACCGTTCTGCAAGAGAGCTTTGTAGGTCTCCTGCAGGAGATACACAGAAGGTGCTAAAGAA
>JAOWBC010000248.1:10166523-10193215 GCA_028566105.1 Hypoplectrus providencianus | reverse complement strand
TTGGTGCACAAAATGTGTCATTATAATCCTGAATATGTGTTTTTTCCATTCAGGAAAGATCAGCTTCCCAGCCATCCAGGCCGCCCCGTCCTTCAGTAACTCCTTCCCACAGATCTTCAACGGGAGGAAGGATGTGCAGTGTCTCATCCCCTGTGCCATAGACCAGGTAAGGACAACATTTCAGTAACACAGGACAATTTTGCATATTAACATGATTTTTAATACCGGCATGTTTGCATCTCGCTCTTCCAGGACCCGTATTTCAGGATGACCCGTGATGTAGCTCCAAGAATCGGCTATCCAAAACCTGCTCTGCTTCACTCTACATTCTTCCCCGCCCTGCAGGGAGCGCAGACCAAGATGAGCGCCAGTGATGCCAACTCCTCAATCTTCCTAACAGACACACCCAAGCAGATCAAAAACAAGGTGCCGCCATTACTGCATGCAATGTTACTGACTTTGCATAATGTACTAGCATAATGTTACCTTTCTGCTTCATAGCTTAGCCAAAGGGTTCTTTGAGCTAAACAAACTGTAAATCTTGTGTTCTTTAGTCGTATCTAAGGTTCTTCCTATTAACTGAACAATTAACTTGTATAAGAACCATGCAGGATAGTAACAACAACAAAAGCTGAGATAATGCTCCAGTCAAACTGAAACATTTCCATTGCAAAACCCATGAAAATAAGTAATGGCCTTAGTTTTGTTTTCTTTGGCATGAGACCATACTGTGCCTCATACTAGCCTCACTGTCATCCATTAATTCCTGATAACTGACACCACCTCTTCAGGCATTATCCTTTAAACTTACGAATCACATAGATATTGCTTGTATTGGGCTGACAGACCTATGTAACCACCCCTAACAGGTCAACAAACATGCATTTTCGGGAGGAAAAGACACAGTGGAAGAACACAGGAAGTATGGTGGCAACGCAGATGTTGATGTCTCATTCATGTACTTGACCTTCTTCCTGGAGGATGACGAACAGCTAGAGAAGATCAAACAGGTGAGAGTGAGAAGCAGAGAAAAAAAGTTGTATTTCATCCAGACTTGAGGAATGTGTTTGCTAATCACTGCTTTTCCTGTTTTCTTTGTTCATTCCAAATCCTCCTTCAACGTCCCTTCTGTGCACTCCTCCCATACACTCCCACTCCTTCCATCTCCTCTCCATAGGATTACACAAGTGGAGCACTCCTAACAGGAGAACTGAAGAAGCTTTTGATTGAGACTCTGCAGCCGATGATTGCGCAGCATCAAGAGCGGCGCAAGCAAGTCACTGATGAAACAGTCAAGCAGTTTATGACACCCAGGCCTTTAAATTTTAACTTCTAGCCAGCTTGAGCAACTGAAATGTCAATGTTAATCATGTCACTAATCACATTACAAAAGCAAATAATTGGTTCATCTTTTTTTCATTTGAAATTAATGTAATTTGTAATCTGAAGAGGGACATTCTTCAAAGGGACTGGAGAAACGTTTAAATGTAAATTATTGGAGCATTTGTGTGCTCGTCTGTGTCAGAATTAGCATGGCATTGTCCTCGTTTCCATGCAAATTGTCATGCTACTTGTCTACACTTGCTACACTCTGCACTTAATGTACTTCATGAAGTGTTCGCATCTACAGCGCTATCAGCTGTAATGATCCAGAAGCCCTCCTCCATGCCATGAAATCTGTTGAGGATGAATGAAAATTAAAGTGGTGAACAAATGTACGTTGTTGCAAAATCTGTTTACAGCACAGCTTAACATACACTTTGAAAATGTTGATTAAGAAATATGACACAGGAGCTATATTAATCTCTAGAGGGTGAACACATACCAGTAAGGGGGGTGACAGCGTCTTACTCAGAGCAATGAAAGCGAATGCATTTGCTTGGTTCGAGGGAACTCTGTCCATGAACATGTTCTAGATGAGGAGGTAAGGAGAGGAGGAGACTAAGAATTAAACTGTACTTGCATAAGAAAAAATAAATCTTCTAAAAATGTTTCTATGGTCATAAACCAAAATTGTCCATTAGATCTGTGAGAAAAGAAATGTTTGAGAGCAAAGGACACACAGTGTTAAAAACTATATCAGTATCATTGAGGTACAACATATTGCAAGTAAGTTTGTACCTTAATACCAAAGATACTTTTTTTTTTTTCAAAAATGATACATAAGTGTTTACGAGTGTACAATGTTCTGATTTGCAAAGTAACGGTTCTCATGTAAAGTTAGATTAGTTATCTGGTAAATTCTGCCATAGTGTAAACTATAATAATAAAAAAAAAATGTGCAGGTGCTCTCTGAATAAAATTAATAATGATTATGATAATAAATAATTAAATACTTTAAATCATTTAAATTATTTGCATAATTAGTAATGTGTATCCATTTTGGTTATAAAGCTCTTAGCAAAAGCCAAATATTAATGTTCTGTTTAAAAACAAACAAACAAAAGAACATATCTATGTCCCTACTAAACAGATTAAAATGGGGTGACAATAATGCATAATGGTTCATTGTAGGCTGTTTCCTCTATAATGTGAAGTAGCAAAGGTTAAATGCTCAAATAAAGTTCAGGTTGGCCTACTTCAAAGTTGTACTAGAGCACATTTGATTTAATGATGTAAACTTAGACAGTTGGTCACTAGTGGAGGCAGGGCTGTTGTATAACAGTTCCCCACACAGCACAGCTGTATGATGCTGTGCCCTGAATTTGACTCCCCGATCACTCAAGTATCTCAGTTACAAGCTGATGACGACCACTACAGCGATAACACTATTTATTTTGACGGTGGGGAGGGTCAGCGTTGATAGTTTCAAACTCTCCTCTACTGCTCCACCAGCCAGCAGCCAATGGCGGCGAGGGGCGGACAGTTCCCGCGAGGGGAGTTGTCTTCCTCCGAGGGATTCGATTGGGCCACCTTCAAAAAGGGCAAACACGCATCTTCTTCTTCCTCCCGCGGTGTTACAGAAATAGAAAAGGTTTGGCAGAAGGAGTCCTTCTGGTAGTGAGCGTGTGGACACATCAGCAAAAGAAAAAAACTGCCACCATACCGGAGGAAATCTCTCGTTTGCTCAGCATCAGCAGCGTCTTAACCCCCAGAAGAGGATACTGCTAGCGCCAACCAGCTTGGCTGTATGAGCACCAAGCAGGGGTTTGTTTCAAGTTCTGACAGATTCCTGGACTCTTCTAACAAAAGTACCCACTAACTAAAAGGCTTTCAGTTTCCATTTGACAGCCACTGAGCTAGCCTGATACATTTCCACCGTTAGCTTTGTAAGGGGAATGGCATTGGACTTCGCTGCGGGCTGCATAGGAGGTGAGTAATTAGCCAGTATTAAAGTTAGCTAACTTAGCTAGCCAGGATATATATTCTGAAGCTAGCATTAGCATTAGCCAGTTTTCCCTTTTTTTCAAACGTCAAGCAACGCGTGGACTGCTCAGGCTGGAAAGGTAGTGATTTGTCCACAGCTGCCACGTCTGAGATACACAATAAACAAGCTACTGTGACAAACTGCAGATCTATCATCCAAAATATGTCTTTTTCATATTAACTGTTGTGAAATTCCCGGATGTAAGTTTGTGAAGTTACATTCCATACCTGTACCTCACACACAGGGAGTGGTGCTTATGTTTTCTGTTGTCATAAATACCACTCCCTACTCAACATGGTCGTTTTATAAATATTATTCTGCAAACGTCCGCATCCTGAAGGCAAAATGAAAGTAAATGAAAACAGTTTTATCAGTCGCCAGATTTGACATCATATTTTCATTTTTTATTCATCATCAGATATGAGAATTCCAGCCTGCATTGTGAAATAACCCGTACCATTCCCAGTTAGGGAGTGACCCTTTTGAGAAAGGGCTTATCAGAAGTTAACTGCCTCAGTGCCTTCCTGTTAGAATGCATCCAAGGCCAGTGAGTGAAGCCTTTGCATAAAACCTGGGAGTGTTGTCAGCTGTTTTGTCTTTGCCTACCCAAACTACCAGATTGTCCCTCTTTAGAGCTCAGCCATGATAAAAAAGTTTGTCCAGAGAGCCTGGTTTCAAAGTTTCATTGCTTTCCACCAGGCTGTGAACTAGTGTCTGAAGTTACCCTAGATTCACTCCTTTCCTCATTAAAATTTTTGTCATTCATTCACTGGTTCATACATTCCATGCCTGTCCAAGAACAAGGTAGTTAACAGTAGTTAAGAGTAGAGTGCCTGTGTAACTTTTGTAACCACCTGCTCAAGCAAGTACATTATAATTGTGATACAATTTTATAAACAGTCATATTTAGGAGGTAATGACAATACTATATAATAGTTTTATTATATGAGGGGAGAAGATAATAAATAAATGTTGAAATAAAAACATTAAAATAGATTTTGAAATGTATATTTTTATTTATACATTTTCCATACCAATTTCCAAACATACATGTATTTTTTCCACATTTATTTAAAAAAATGTTTTATCATGTATTCATTAATTTATTAATTTATATTTATTAATTTATTTTTACTTATGCAATTGTTTTGCCCCTCGTAATAACCAGCTTTTATTACCCATTAGGTTTTGCATACAGATCACAACAAACCAAATGACTTGAGTGCAAGTGCTAAAGCATGTCTAAGTTTTAGGACTCAATCTACAGTACTCTGTACATCCCAATATGACATGGTCAGCAGTTCCTGATCTATAATGATTTTTTTGACTCGAGTCAAGGACAGGACACCCTGCAGCTTTCGTCACAGGGTACAGTGCAGTGACCAGCTGATTACTTTGCTTAGTCTCTGGGGGAGGGATGTTCTATTTGCTTTTTAAAAATGTGCGACTTGATTATCCAAAATTTTCTATTTAATAAATAGATTTTGAATCACAAGCAGCATTTTCTCAAATGATTTTAAATCATGTCACTTGTTTTCCAGGTGCTGCTGGTGTTTTGGTTGGACATCCATTTGACACTGTGAAGGTGTGTGTTTCATCCTCATCTCTATTTACTCATGTGAAGCAATGCATGATTCAGTAGGTTGTGTCAGACAGTCAGACCACTCTGTTCAGTTTGAACCCAGATAAACTAGATTTTACAGTGGGCATGAGATTATTAACCAGATTACAATATTTCATTGATTCCTGTCGGAATATTAAGATGTATCTTTTTGTTTTAACTCATGCATTTCAGGTTTCCTGTTTAACATGTATTTATTTAATCCTGAACAGATAATTTATTTATGTGTTGTTCCCCTTGAATGCCAGTATTTGCTTTGGAAGTTCAGTACATGGAAGTGCATTCACTTCCTTTTAAATTTAAAAGGACATTTCACTCCATAATCAAATTATTTTTCAAATGGATTATATGTTATTTCAGAGCATTGGCTGTCAGACTTGCTGAATGATGTTGGTGAAAAAGTCATAGAAAGTCTTGTAGTCACTAAACTTGTCCATGTGTTAGTCCTTTGGCTTGAAGCTACTAAAGAAAAAAAATGCAAAAAGATTTTCTTCACTACCTGTATTGTATGTGGTTTTCTGACATCAAATGTGATGATTTCTGTGTCTTTAATTTTACCTTTTTAGTTTGAAAAGAAAGTCAAGAAAGTTTTCAAAATTGTTTAAGATTGCAGTAGCCTTTTTGGAGGCATACACAAAAGGTCAATGGTTTGGTTGTAGCTCTTTTCTACCTTCATTATGATGTGATTTTTCCCTGAGCCTGTGTCTGGGGGATGCTGTCTTTAACAGCAACAGTGTCACTGTGTTTGTAGATGAGAGAGAGAAATAAACACCCTCTCCATGGAAATGTGACCTAGTAAGTATGGTCAAGGTCTTTTTTTCCCTCTAACCCAATGTCTTGTCTTGAGCAATAGAAATATAAAGCACAGAAGACATTTGTTTTTTTCATACAACTTCATTCTCGGTTAATTTTTTCTTTCCCCCATATTGCACCCCATATACTTTACCATGAAAAGAACAATTGTAGAGATGTGTTGCCTGCTTGTTTCCCTTTTTAATTCTGTGTTTAGTAGTTGTTGTGGCCATGTCATTGGCCTTACTGCTGTGTCATAGGTCTCTAACCTGAGCAATGTCTCCCACAGGTGAGACTTCAAGTTCAAAATGTGGACAAACCTCTGTACCGTGGGACATTTCACTGCTTCCAGTCAATCATCCGCCAGGAGTCGGTAAGTTAACAGTGAATGCCTCTTTAACTAGTTTGTAATTTTTGCCTTTGGCATTACAGTGAGACAAATCATGGCTGTTAAGTAACACGTTTAATCTACACCATGTGCTGACTACTGTGCCAGGGTTGAGAATGGGTACTGGGCTGATTCAAGTATCCAGTTACAGTCCCATCTCTAAACACAGGCATCAGCACATGATCAGCCAGCATGTTCCTAACATGGGGTGAAAGGGGGCGGAGGTGTGTCTTTTGGCCAGGGTCAGTGAGGACCTTATTCCTGCATGGGCTAAATAAAGCTTTGGACATGATGCCATTTGAGCTAAGTGGAGTAAGAAGGGTCTCGGTGAATTTCTCGTGGCTGTTTTCACATGGAGCTATTGGGTTGTATTCCTCCTACAGCACAATATGAAAAGTGATTCTTTGCTTAATTTTTCAAATACAACCTCTACTTTGAGTGTAAAAAAAGAGCAGGATTTAGACTTTCAAACAGTAATATGGGCACATTTAAAAAGGGCCGCTCACACCCAAAAATACATATTTTTTCATTTACCTGTCGTCATCTTAGTCAGTCTAGAAAGCTTTGGTGATAGAGGGTTACACTATCTGAGATGTTTGCCTTCCATTGAATATAACAGAACTAGATTTAACTTGGCTTGTGGTTTCCAAAGTGCCAAAAATAAACTTGGAAATCTAAACTGCAGTGTGTCTACACAATATTACAGTTGTTGTCATTATCAGTTACAATGACCCTTAAAGGAATGGAAAAAAAGGGATCATTTTGACCAAACAAATACTTGTTAACCTTTCTTTTTAATGGAAGTATGTGTAAACGGTCACCCTTTTGAAAATAAGTAAACGCATACATTTTCATACAATACAAACCTAATTATTACTCATGATTATTAACAGACCTTGTTAGCAATTTCTTGTTATGTTTCTTTCTACCAAACTCCTATCCACCAACTGTATCACTGTGCAGAAAAAACCTGGACATATCAATGGATAACAGACTTGTGCTTGTGAAAAGTTAAAAGTTAAATAATGGTGCCTAGGCTAAACTGTGAAGCTAGGTTTTGCACAGTGATATGGTTGGTAGTTATAAAGGATAGTTCCTGTTTTGTCTGTAACATTGATATTTACTGATACTGTTTGAGCAGTATCAATAAGGCTAATTAATTTCTAAGAATGTATAACTAATTTAAATAATCAAAACCATCCTATCCGCATGGCCTTGTAGCGCTCCAACTCCAATTGTTTTTTCCATTCTTGGTCCCAGTACCAACCACTGGTAACCATTGTTTCTGTCTGCAGATGCTTGGTCTATACAAAGGCATTGGCTCTCCAATGATGGGCCTGACCTTCATCAATGCCATCGTTTTTGGTGTCCAGGGCAACGCCATGCGCAAGCTTGGACGTGACACGCCTCTCAACCAGTTCATGGCTGGAGCATCTGCGGGAGCCATCCAGTGCGTCATCTGCTGCCCAATGGAGCTGGCCAAGACACGCATGCAAATGCAAGGCACAGGAGAGAAGAAGTCAAAGAGGAAGCTGTATAAGAACTCTCTTGACTGCCTGGTGAGAATCTACAACAAGGAGGGAATCCGGGGTATCAATCGCGGCATGGTCACCACCCTGCTGCGTGAAACACCTGGTTTTGGTGTGTACTTTCTTGCCTATGATCTGTGGACACGTTACCTGGGCTGTGAGCCAGAGGATCCATACATGATTCCTAAGCTGCTGTTTGCTGGTGGGATGTCCGGCATCGCTTCCTGGATCTCCACCTATCCCGTGGATGTGATCAAGTCGCGTCTTCAAGCAGACGGGGTGGGCGGTGTCAACCAGTACAGCGGCATCATGGACTGTGTCAGACAGAGCTTGAAGAAAGAGGGCTGGAGGGTGTTCACGCGTGGACTCACGTCCACTTTGCTCCGAGCATTCCCTGTGAATGCCACAACGTTTGCCACCGTGACTCTGTTTTTAATGTACATGCGCGAGGGAGAAGAGTGTAGCATCCAGGACTCTGAACCACAGGCTGTCCAGCTGCAGCCTTTGCAGCCACAGACACAGCCGACCAGCATGTGAGCTGACGTGCAGCAGTCACTACAGTCAGCACAGTCTGTAAAGTGTATATGAGTAGAGCTTTACGCAGGTCTGTGATCTGTTAGCTGTCCACAACTGACAGGGTAAGGTAAGCCCATGGAGCTTCAGCTTCAGCCAAGTGACCATGTTTTATTTAAATAATATATATTTTAAGATAAAGGCTGCACTTGTAAATATGGTAAGGGTTTTAAAATGTCTTTTAGTTTTTGTATATATTTTTGGAGATTTTTAAGTAATTTGGTTAATTGGACTGTTACAAGACATTCTGTAATGTGAAGTGACAGTTACAGATGGTCTTAAAATTGGGTAAATGAGACAACTGTATTTAATGCTGTGTTCAGGACGTAATGCAGTATGTTTGCAACACATGCAGGTCAACCACTATTTGTCTTGCCTTAACTTCAAGTATTCAGTGATGCTCAAAGATAGTCTGCAGATTTTGTAATGCATTTTTTAAGGTTTAATTTTGCAAACTTCAGTCAGTGAAATTAATGTGATTTTTTTTTTAAAGAATCAATTCACTGATTTTTATATTTAGGAATGTTCTCTCTATGATGACTAGGTCAAATCAAGTTAATCCCCATTTACCTCCACATAGTGTGAACATGGCATCATGTTATAACGGTTGCAAACACCAAAATGTATCCATGTACAGTTATGTAGATATATTGTTTTTTTTCTGAGGTTACAACTGTGTATGTAGTTCAACTTTCCTATGGGAAGCCAGAGGAATTTGACATAAGGTGTAGATGCTGTAGGACGTATTAATTGGAGAAAATATTTTTGGCTCAGTCATTGGTTTATTTATGACAATGGTTTAGATGTAATCATGTGTAATAATGTCTTTAAATATTTAAGTTAATGACACAGTCATTGTCAAAACTGAATCTGATGCGTTTTTATAATCTTTTTGTTTTGGCAAATGTACGGTGTCAGTGTCAGAGAAAGCACCTTATGGTATGATATCACGCACATGTACGGTTAAAAACTACTTATTGCCTAACAGATTTTTTAACTTCCAAAGATTTTATTTGTTTCACTAATGCAAGGCTCAGCTCAGTGTTGAGCAAAGCATTGTAAAGTGGGCTTTTTAAGTTCTTGAAATCATTGTTGGTAAATGTTGGACGCTATATTTCAGCAGGCACAACATCCTCCACAAGAGGGTTAGAGAAGCGTCATTGTCAGAACAGTTTTGTAAGTGCTGAGTTGGGCCGCTTTGTGGCACAAGAAGTAAAAGGGCCTGCAATTTTAACAATTGCAGCTACCGGTTTTGTCCCTTCTTATAAAACTGATGATTGTGTAAGTTGTAGCTGCTGTACGTCTTTAACTAAGAAGAAGAATACTGCTTATGTCCCTAAACATGTACTTATATTAATAATATTGTTACAGATGTTTGACTGTCAACAAAAAGTGTTATTTTTAAAGAAAAATGGTTTCAAGTTGCTAAGAGAGCTTATCCTCCCAAAAACTGGTATTGCGAACGTTTAAATTTGCAGCACCAAAGATGGAGCCAAATGATTGTTTTGAAATCCTTTGGAACTATTTTTTTTAAGTGTCTCTATACATGACACAAGAAACCCCCCATAACAGACAAAATTGGGTTAAGGCACCTCTTCTTTGTCAGAAATGTAACCTCTGTGTTTCATCCCCAGATAACAGCTGCTTGGATTCACTTAACATGTTTAAAGTGCAATCTGTCACTCAAACACAAAACATACATTTTTTTTAAACCTCCCGGCAGTCAACATGAGTATTGATACTGCTTAAACTATTTGCTTACATGTAGATGGTGCACTTCTTCATATCTGTAATTCTAAAATGCTGCTGTTACTTTTCTTATCAATGAGTGGCAGATGTTTGAGTAAAAGAGCATTGGGATTGTCTAAAGACATGTTGTACATACTGTGAATTTTTTTTTTCTGTCATTATTTACACGTTTAAAGGTGTGAGATCGCAATAGGCTTCAGACTATCCTTTATCCTGTTTTTTTGTTTCAGGACTTTAGTTCTTTCTCTGTCTGTTTGAGTGTAGAGGTGGATGATGCATGATTGCTCTTCTCTTAAAGGGCTGCTTTAACTGTCTGAGGTTGCCTTCATGTTCTGTGCTTGTTTATGTACAGTATCTTGCACCAAAGCAGCATGCACACTTTGTAGTTGTTTGAGAGAATGGTGAAATAAAAGTTTCATTTCTTTCTCATTTTTTTCTGAAAGGCAGTTCTTTGTGCAGCTTTCAGTTTACCTAGAGAAGTCCAGAAATGTATCTGTTAAACTAATCAAAGACTGATCTCTAGTGGCTGTCTTTGGGAATTGCAGGCTCTTCTGACATTTGGTGCTATGAACTCATTCCGATCTTTGAGGAGGAAAACACTTCTTGACACTAATATTAAGAGGTTTATTTTATAAATCTTTTTTTAATATTTCAAAGTAGCACTGTAAACAAATATATTCATTATTGACAAAAATAAGTTATTCAAGTGTTGATGAAATAGTAGACTTCTGATAGCAGAAATCGTTCTTTCTGAAAGGATTAATGCCTGGCCAGGAATCATGAGGAAACACTGCTCAACCAAATGATCACTTTAAAAACATCATTATACAGAAAGCATGCTTTCTATCAATAAAGCCATGGTATTCTATAACATATACACTGAGTTGAGCGGTGTTCCCCATCAACTTATTGTGCAAGAAGGTAAAACCAGCATCCTGAGAGAGAGCTTCACAGCTGTTACAAACATAGTGTTTTTTTCCTTTCCCTAAAAGAGCGAAGGTATTGGAGAAATAGAGGAAGAGTTGTAGAGGTTTTAGTTTGTCGTTTTCCAACAGTGTCTTTCCTCTGCACTGCTAGCAGGTTTTTGATGAGTTCATGAAGACTGAGTCACAGGAGTAGCGCAGGAAGCGGTAGATCTCTTCGGCTCTGGATTGACTCATACAGCCTCCCTTCTGTATGGCTTCAATAGTGCTGCAGGAGGCACAGAAGGAGGTGAGAGGAGTCTATACAGTGTAAAACAGGAGGAACACAAAATAACTTCATAAAGAAATCATCAAACCTATAAAATATATACACGTCACTTCCTTTACCTGTTTATGAGTTGGGAGATTGACCTGAAGTTGTGGCTCATGCTGAGTGCGTGGACGTAGTTGACTGAGGGCAGACTCAGGTAAAGCTGCAGGGCCTGCTGCCTGTGCTGCCCTCTGACCTCCAGCGGTGCAGTGATGCCCTGACCTTTCCGCTGCTCCAGCTGTGCCAGTTGTGCCAGCAGGCCGGCACTCTCTTCAGCACCGTTGCTCCACAGCAGGCGCACGCCGCTACGCACCAGTGCTGTCAAAGTGCCGTCGTAGTAACGTGTTCGCTGAAACGGACGTGACGCCTCGCCTGAGAAAAAGTAAGTGAATCAAACTGTTTCCTAAAGCATCTCCATTGTCAATTCAAGCACTTTTTAAGAATCTTAAAGCCTATTTTTCAAGATTTTCCAGCATCTAAGAGTTATAGTGTGATACATATTAATATACAGTATTGAGTATAATGAATATTTTACATCGTTATGACATTAAATTTGATGTTACTGTGCTGTTAGCAACAAAATGTTTCAGCGTTCTACAGGATGGTAACAAGAGAAAACAAATGGAGTTTCATTTTTCAATTTGTCAGCTTTTTTTTAAGTCATCCTCTATCATATTAAATCTATCCAGTTACAAAACCTATATTCAAATAAAACCATCTCAGTTTTAATTAGCAGGCTGACTGACCTGGCTTGGTTCGGCCCTTCTCCACTATCAGACAAACGCGCTCAAACAAGCCCTGCAAGCTGTTCACTCTCTCAGCCAATCTCTTCCGGTTCTGCATGGCAGCGAGGTCCAACTGCCTGTGCCTCTCCACTGCCGTGCGGCTGCTGACGATGAAGTAGCTGCCATCCAGTGAGCAGACGTGGACGGTTACTGCGTGGCGCTGACGGAGGCTGGTCACCAACTCCACTCCAGTGCTGAGGCAGCGACTGTCCACCAGGATGCAGGCGGACCCGGGCGGAGCAGGAGGCTCACTGACTGATGGGTCCTGTACAGTGGATGCCTGTGGGACTGAGGGGGCAGCAGGGGGCGTCTGGACCTGGAAGAAAATGCAAATGTCATTAACATCCTCAGTTTGACTGGCTAATATGTATGTTTCAGTGATGTGTCTGTTCCTCCTTAATGCATCTTACTATGACACACACTGTATGACCCTGAGAGCAGATGTGCATGCACCACATTTGCTCGTACCTTGGGTTGTTCCTTGGTGGATGACTCGTCAAAGTCCAGTTCATCAGAGAGCAAATGCTGATTTTCCAACCTCTGGAGAAACCTGATGGAGAGAGAAAATGATGCTCTGGTAGGGTGGCGTAATCATGGCAAAACTCCTTATCCTGATTATTTGGGCCATTATTGAGATCCTGCTTATTTAACATAATAGCTCACGGAAACAAATATCATGCATTATTAATCTCGACAAAAGATTTTTAACATGAAATCTTCTTAACTTGAACTTAAAACCTAGACTGAAAAATGAATGCATGATTATAATAATGAATATTAAACAATAAATACAAATAAACTGGATATTGAGGATCAAACATGTATAATGAAAACTACTGAACATATTATAATATAGTATAATAATATTCAGTATGTGAATACTGAAGAAAGTTAATTTGACATAATACATTTGATCAACTCCAAACATTATTGCGATTTAAAAGATGTTTTCTAAATTTTTACCCTGTGAAGCTGAAGGCAAATTTCCACATTTGTGGCTAAGAAAAAGTATTATTATTAAACATATGTATTTAAAGTTTTAGTCAACTTCAAACAACATGATCCACTTGGGACAACTCAAAGTAAACAGGCCAAATTGCAGTACTAAAGGAAAGGTGGGGTGTGCTGGATGTATAGCACAAGACAAAATAAGAGCATCACTTTCAAATAATAATTTGATAACTGATTAATTACCCAACCCTATTAAGTGCTGGATGAATGTTTGTGTGCCACCTTAAGTTAATTTCTTACCTCTGCTTCTGCCCCTCAGGCACTGAGCCCCTCAGTGTCTTGCTCAGTGCTGACACCTTGGATGCAATGGTTGCCGCTGAGGAAGAGGAGGAGGAGGAAGGTGCCTGCTGCTGCTCCTGCAGCCTGCTGGGCTGCGGCTGTACCGCCTTTGGCCACAAGGGCGCAGCAGCAGCCCCTCCTGTTGTTCGACCTTTCTCCTCCCCAGCTTCCTGTATGTCCTCATCACTAGAGTCGTTAATGCGTATGACACGGGAGCGCTTGGTTTTCACCCCGGCCCTGTGCTCAGGTGGAGCTGCAGCCTTAGTGGCGGCCCCGGCTCTTGCTCTTGCATTATGCAGGAAAACGCGCCGTCTGGTGGCATACTGCCTCCGCCCGTCTACATACGAGTCCTCGGGCATCAGTTCAATGTCTTCACCTTCTTCCTCGCTGATCTCCACCTCCTCTTCATCACTTCCAACCACAAAGCTGTCCTCTGCATATGTTTCATCCATCTCAGGAACCTGGGAGCCAACATTAGAAACAAACACTGGACTCAATAAATAGAAGTTTTACTTAGTTGGAAACCAAGTTTTTTCATTTGCATTAAAAAAAAAGCAAATAGTACCTGAGAGAATATGTCCAGGTTGTGATGATTTCTGTAGGACATTTTGAACTTCCCCTGGACTGCAGGACTTCTCACTGACTTCATGTAAACACCATGCATCTCTGAATCTGTCACAGAGGGGAACAAACAGGAAGTCTACATGTTACAACACAATAACAGCCCACTTAAACTCCAACAGTGCAGTGTATTCAATTTGAAAAAGAATCCACAGAAAGTGCAATGACGGCTGTCTTGTTATACCGTTCAGCCCCTGTGAGAAGTGTGTGTTGTCCACCACAAAGCCATGCAGAGAGTGGTTCTCTTCTTCTTCGTCCTCTTCGTCAGACGACACGTCTTCACCGTCCTCCTCCGACAGCTCGGCTTCTTCATCCAGGAACTGGCGCCCTTTCCGACACATGGGGCGCTGATAGAAGGAGGAGTGAAAATGTCACAGTTGTCAGATGCTGAAGGTGTCTGTGACACATATTTATAGATTTGACATTTTTATGTGAGGAGAAAGCTGACATTTTTGGGGGTAAAAAAATTGATTGGATTTTAACTCTCAACACTCTTATATTGTGAATTTTGGCCCGACAGCTGTTTTTGTGGGGAAAAAAAAACAAAAAACTTTTAAAACAGACAAACACAGTTCCTGACTAGCAAGTAGCAGCTTTGAGGTGAGGAGATATATTAGTTAGGAATTGGTAGAGACCAAACACGGAGCCAAAACAGAGTGAATAATAGACTTACATTACATACAGGGAAATGTTGCTTTGTAACTGCTGGATGTTTAATTAGGTTTACTAGAGCCTGACAGATAAATAGAATGACTGATATTAGCAGCCATTTTTTATTTAATACAGTTTAATGTTTAAGGAAGTAGCTGTCTGGGCACATTTGCAGAGTGGTGAATTATCCACATAAAAAAGTATTTTCCTTACGGCTCAGACAATTGCTACAGCTGCTATATAACTTGTTGATGAAACTTCCCTCTGTCAAACTAGCACTGGCCTTTTTTTCAATGTTTTTTTCTGCTTCAGCACTTAAATTTTACAGAAAGGCACTAAAAGGTGCATTCCAGTTTCTGCACAAACAACTCTGTAAACAGAAAGCAGAATGAACTTTCCACCAACCACCACAACCACCGCTGCACGTATCTGCACAGCTTCAGGCCGCTCATTGTATTCAGTGTTATGAAAACATGGGAAGTAAATGATATCATTCAGATTCAGATCATGGGGTTCTGCCTATTGTCACACAGACCTTGACTCTGCCTTGTTGAACTCGTTGCCTCTCGGCTCCGTGTGCTGCTGTTCTGCCTCTGAACACAGACTCGTTCTGGAAATCATCATCAGAAGCAGCTTTGGCCTCCATTTCATCTGACTGGAAATCAATGAAGGGAAAAAATTAGTCCCGCACTGTACACTGCTAATGGTTTATGAAGCTGCATACTGCCAACATATTATGATTCATAACTATAACTAATGCAAGGAGTGCAAGTATTTAAATCAATTGGGCTGTGTTTAATAGGATGACAGTTTGCTAATGAAGACAGTCTTACAGTATTAAGTGCAGCTGTGCGTTTCCTCTTCACAACCAGCGGGGAGTCCACATCACTGCAGGTCTGTGATAAGCAGAGACGGAACATGTCTGTTA
Source organism: Hypoplectrus providencianus (assembly GCA_028566105.1). Lineage (NCBI taxonomy): Eukaryota > Metazoa > Chordata > Actinopteri > Perciformes > Serranidae > Hypoplectrus > Hypoplectrus providencianus. The sequence goes on along the minus strand of JAOWBC010000248.1, from coordinate 10,177,688 downwards.
TGTGTCCGTCCATGGTAAATGTCAATGTTGTGTGATTTTCATACTTAATATCAGGACATTTCATGATTTACAAATGCTTATTCACTGCTGCGAAGCTGGTAGCCATGACAACTGTAGGTGCCTTGGCAGTGAGGGACAGAGGCAGCCGGAGCCGTTTTACCCAGACATCTCCTGCCCTAGATGTTGTTTCTGTACCACAGAGTAATATAGAGGGGACCCATGCTTTCTTTATTTGTAATATAGGAACAGAGATTAGAATGTATGTACTTTGTACTAAAGCATTAAATTTAAGTGAACACATTTATGTACATAATTAATTCATCCCATGAAAGGAAAACATAAATAATATGCATCAATTGGAGATGTAATGATGAAATATAATTAATAAACCATGTTTGTTTGTATAAACAGCTTTTGGTCACTGTTTACATGTTTACATGTTAAAGCAGGAATTTGCATGTTACTCTGAAATTATCTCTTTATGCAAATGATCTCCTTTTACATTATCAGACCTGGATGACTCAGTGCCTGAAGTTTTGGAGCTGTTTCAACCAATAGGCTGTTTTTTGGGGATAAACCATGACTAAAACTAAGAGTTTACCCATCATGAATAATTATTTCACCTATTGCAATGCCAAATATTTTGACATTCCTAGATCTGGCTTCTTATATCCAGTACATCTAAGCATTAAGCATTATTTACATTTATTCATCTTCCTTTTACATCTGCCACCGCCTCCTCTTCAAACTCTTCATTGTCTCAACCTCACTACAGATCATCGTTCGCCATCTCCAATGACAGTTTTCCTAGATGCAATCACTCTCAGCAACAATGAGCCATATGTTCTGGTCATGTAACTCATTGCGTAACATTTGGACCACTATATTTGAGGTATATACTGATATTTGTGATGAATAATACATCCTGAAACACTCATAGCAGTGTTTGGCATACCTAAAATCCGGCAGGGTATTGCATCACGCCAGTTAAATGCAATTGCATTTACATCACGGTTACCTGAGGGCCTTAATTCTTGTTAAATGGAAGGCTCCCTACCCGTCCTCCTTTTTACAGTGGATCAAGGAAGTCCTGATGTAAAAGTAGAAACGCTTCACCTTGAAGAGTTCACTGGGAAGGTATAATCGTACTTGGATGCCTTTTATTGAATATTGAGGGCATATATGTTGAATTGCTGATCAGACCTGATTTCTAATTTCACAGTGTCCCCTTTTTTCCTATCACTTTTCTTGAGTGCAAATAAGTGATATATATTGTTTGTGTCGTACAGCTGACCTTTGCTTTTATTTTTTGTATGGTTGTCTTCTGTTACTGATGTGACGACCGTCTATAGCCGTTTATCGCATAATCACTGAAAATGTATAGAAAATGGGGTTGTCCACATTTGAAAACACTTTCTTTATAAAAATTTTCACAGCTTCATTAAGAGGTAATACTTAAGTGAAAAAGAAAATTAACAACTAAGAACTTTTTTGTCAAATTCAGTGAGTATCTCTTCAGGGTGTGTTATCTCCAGGCTCACGGAACCATACGACAATGTGTGCTTCGTGCTCAGGACCTGATGCATAAGAGAAGGGCAGTGGCATTGAGAGGGACAGTAAAAATTAAAGGAGCACTGATGGGAGTGCAGGACCTGCCTGCGTGTTGAGTTTGAATCCAATCTATTTCCTGAATAGCAGATTCTACCTTCAATAAAATAATGAAATAATAAATTATCTGCAGCTCTGATATGAATACACATTGCTCACCATTTCCGGAGACGACAAAGGTTTGACCTTGTTCTGATGTTTTCTTTTATGATGCACAAATTCAACATCACTGCCGCTGTCGCATTCAACTAGAAAAGAAAAGGAAGGTGAGTCAGACAGAAAAAAGTCCTCTACAGCCCTTTCCAAGTGAAGGGCAAATAAACCAAAATATTAAAAAGAATGTTTACCTTTAGGACTAATATTTTCTGAAACAAACCTGGATGAGGAGGCGAGTTCTCTTCCTGTCCTCTCAGTTTAAACCTGGGGACGGAAGACGGGGTGCGAGGCCTGGTGTACCCAGACATCAGCGCCCGCCTCACTCCTGGTGATGCGATGGGAGATGGAAGTGCCCCATTTTTAGACGCTAAAGGCGAGGCGAGAAGAGAGGACTCCTCTCTTTTCCTGTTGTCCAGCCGCATTTGTGGTGTAGACATCTCGGACTCACTAGACTGCAGAGGCATCCTCTGTCTCAGGGAGCAGTTATAGGGAGTGGAAGAGTTGGAGATGGCGGGCAAAGGTGTGGAGTCTTCTTGTTTTTTAGGCTGCGGCGAGGGTGAGGTGCATGGACCAGGAACGGCCTCTTCCTCTGCCTCATCAGAGTCCTCCAGAGAATAGCCGAGGTCAAAGTTGACAGAGAAGAAGTCATGAGAGCTGTGGAAGGACTCTGAATTTTGTGGCATTGTGGATGATTCACAAGGACCTGTGATTGCCTTGTCCTTCTTTACCTCGGTATTGGTGGTGTTCAAATCCTCTGTGTTTATTCTGTGTGTGTTTTCAGCCGTACGTGTAGTGCTATGTTGGGTTTTTGTGCTACTAGCAATGTCTACTGGAAGAGGGGAAGTCCTGGGTGTGCCGCCTGGGGTGGAGATGTCCGGGATGGTCATCTGCAGGAAGGCCTCATCATCCCCAAACAGATCCATGCTGTCGTCCATCTGAACTCTGCACTGAGAGTCACCTTTTGGACCACCATGTGTCAGGTCATGCATTTCCTTGTTCCTCACATCATCCCAGAGGATCTCTTCTTCCTCCATCATACAATCATTGTTGCTCTTCATTTCCTTCTCAGCTTCCTCACCAGCCAGTTTATCCTTTAGGTCATTGTTCCCATCGTCATCTGGCACCTTATCATCTGCCCTCATGTCATGATTATCATTTTCTTCTTCTTCCCCAAATACCTCATCCCAGGACGGGCTGGGTGCTGCTGCGCTGTCCCTGCTGATGCTCTGCTGTTGTGGCTCTTGATGAGGCCCATCATGACAAATCTTGGTGTCCTCTCTATCAACTGGAGGCTCGTCTGAGTCTGGCCTCATGTCAGCATCACTCATCATCACCTCATCGTCGTCATCGTCATCGTCCACATCCAGGGTGAAGCTGACCTTGAACGGCTCATGAGGCCTCTGAGGAGAAGGGGGAGGTGATGGAGCAGCCATGTCGGCCTCTAAATCCGTCAGTGGGGGTGGAGATCGGGACAGGAGCTCCGCCACGTTGGCCAGGATGATCTGATCTGCTCCCTTGAGGATGTTTGCAAAGGACAAAGGAGGTGTTGAATCCCATTTAGGAAGGTAGAACATGGCCTGTAGTTCAACATCTTCTTCATCTTCGTCAATTTTGGTGATCAACTGTGAAATTTTGTCACAATTTACAGGCTCTGACTCTACCACAACCTCGTCAATAATAGCACAGTCTTCATCCATGTCCACTTCTGGATAGTCATTGTTTGATAGACGAGGACAAACTGCCTCAGGTCCTGGCTGATCTGTATGTTGCTCATAATGCGCCTCAGTATCATTTTCAACAGGAAGTCTTTGTTTTGACCCATCAGATGTTGAAACTATACACCCTGGTCGAGTGTTTTCCCAGTCATCGTCATCATCGATGAAGTCCACATCAGACAGTGTCGAGTGAGACGGTTTGGCTTTACTGCTGACAGTTTTACTGCAGGTCTTTGAGCCTTTCGGTTTCCGCTGCCCAGCCTTAACATGGCCAACAGCATTCTCTTTGTGTAAGTAAGAAAGTAGCTCCTGTTCATAGCGACACTCCCCCTGAACACAAACACACACAGAAGAGTTATAAAATCAATATCTCACTGCAGGAGAAGCAAGGACAGCAATCAGCCTCTGGACTCTCTAACCACACGTGACACTCCTGGCAACCGGTTCAACAGTCAAACAGCTTCGGTTCATGCACATGCAACAATTTTATCAGGAAGTGTCCTACAAAGCGTTGTTAGATTGCAATTGTCAAATGTCTGATGTCACATTTACCTTTTAATTGTGTTTTTAGTCAAAAATTTGGTTTTCCTTGTTAAACCATTGTTCTATCTCCTCCATCTCTTTCTAGCTACATTGTTTGCAAAAGCACACACGCAACCTAATCCAACACCTGTCATCTGTTCAAGCCATGTGACCTGGAAGTGATTCGTCTAGAGTGGTATCCTGCCTGGGCCGATAGGGTGCCATCGAACCTGAGACCAGCAGGAAGATGATGCTCAATGAACAGAAAAGAAAGGAAAAGGTGTGTGTATGGGCAGAAAAATACTGCCCTCAGCCTCTAAAGAAGGCAATAAAAAGCTGATAAGAGAAGACCTTACATCACTATATAGATTAAGTGTCCCACTCCTGAATGTGAATGGGAACAAATGGAGAGACTGTCTATAAAATCTGTTGGGGAGAAGAAATTGGTCATAGCTCCTTCCACATGTACTCAGTTAGAAAACTGCATTATTTCAGACGATTACGCTTTGCAGAATGCCACTTGGTCAGGTAACACGTGTTCATTCCAGATGAGTTTGGTAAGACCGTGCTGAGTCTTTACAAGATCAGCTCAATGAGTGAGAGTCAACCATTGAACTCGGTGCCAAAACATTTACTGTGAAACGGTTGTTTTCTTTTAATTAGACATGCTCTAATTTAATAAGACTTAATAAGAAGACACTGGCATAGCCACTTTGACATTGTCAATGGCATTTTGGCATTAGCCTTGTTGATTGTTTGAAGCCAGAAGCGACCACACCTGTATACAAGCATATACCAGCAATCTAACTGCACCTGAATTCTTCTGTGCAAAGTCATTGCCAACAAAGTTAGCTCCACATCTGAGGTAAAAAAAAAAAAAAAAATTACAGGTTCACAGTTCTTTGAATCTACACAGTGCCATGGACATGCATAGTCAGCGTCTATCCTGACTGACATGTCACTGTGGTAGTAATCACAAGGTAGATCTGTCCTAAAGAATACCCTACTTTATCTGGGGCCATACTTTATTCGTTTGTTCCAGATGAGTTTGGTAAGACTGTGCTGAGTCTTTACAAGATCAGCTCAATGAGTAAGAGTCAACCATTGAACTCGGTGCCAAAACATTTACTGTGAAACTGTTGTTTTCTTTTAATTAGACATGCTCTAATTTAATAGGACTTAATAAGAAGAAGCTGGCATATCCACTTTGACATTGTCAGTGGCATTTTGGCATTAGCCTTGTTGTTTGTTTGAAGCCAGAAGGGACCACACCTGTATACACGCATGTACCAGCAATCTAACTGCACCTGAATTCCTCTGTGCAAAGTCATTGCCAATAAAGTTAGCTCCACATCTGAGGTAAAAAAAAAAAAATTACAGGTTCACAGTTCTTTGAATCTACACAGTGCCATGGACATGCATAGTCAGCGTCTATCCTGACTGACATGTCACTGTGGTAGTAATCACAAGCTAGATCTGTCCTAAAGAATACCCTACTTTATCTGGGGCCATACTTTATTAAATGAACAATATGCAGTACTGAAGAAACTACAATACTGTAAAATACTGTATTTTTGCAACCAGGATAGCCCCCCCTCTGCTGGATATTGGGAATTTTATACACCCAATTCCTTTCTACACCAGCACTATTTACTATTTTCTATTCTAACTCAAACTTTTTTCCCTTGATTTATTTAAAATCAAACCAATGCTGTCTGGTGAAAGTTAGTTCTGCCCTATTTCCATCTTCTCCTGATCATTCAGAGTCTCTAAACTGAACAGCCAGTGAATAAACACCACATCCAAGAGCATCATCAAAGTCACACATAATTACTCTCTGGGGACCATGAATGTCTATCAAAAAAAAGGGAAAAGGAAAAAATATTTTGATCAAATAACTCATTTCCCCTGGAAGGTTCAGTTTGACACTTTCTTTCTGTTTCCAACTCTAGAAAGTGTAAATTCAGTGTATTGGTAATATATCTTAGTTTGGAGCTGATTGGCTTAATGATCAACAGACTGCTCACATTTGGTGTGTAAATATTTAATTGACTTTCGCTCGATTGTGCATTTGAACTGGTGGTATTCTATTGTTTGTAATGTTGTGTAACTGCAGGGACAGTGTTTATATGTTTTCATTATGCAACATGAAGTAAATGTCGAGAATGATAAAGATTCTTGATCGGCAGGTTTTTACCACACCTATCAAACCTGATTATCAGCAATGCGGTCTTGATTATCAGCGTGTTTACTCACGCACACAAAACAAACAGAGCTATTATTCAGGCTCTAAAGCGGCATGCAGAGTCATCAGTCACGGCATTTCACCTGCAAACTTTCCACCACAGAAGCCATTGTGATGTTACAAAATAACAATCAACAACCGAATTATTATTTTTTGACACGCAGCACTTCCTCCTTCAATTCTTTAATTAGACAAACAGCCCTGGAGGCAAACACTGGGCAGCTTGCCTGCGTCACTCTGCACAGCCAGTGAATGTGAGCTGTAATTAACACTTCAGCACTCACAAGATTTCAATGAGGCCTGAATATTTTCAACAGGTGGGGCTTTCCATATTAAAATGTCAGCTGTTTCTGCATTGAATACAATACAAATAGCATGAATTCTGTTCCTGTTTAAAATAAAACAGCAGGGGCTGGAAGCGAAGCATCAGTGACACAGATACCAAGATCTGATGGAAAATAAAATAGCGAGTATATTACTGGAAACTCTTATTTATCTACTTGTAGCTCCCCACATCAGACTTTCACTACAATCCAACCGAAGCATTTATAATATGACAAAAACACTTTCTATAGTTGCCACTTTTCTTTTGCCGTCACTGTTGTAGAATACTGTGAAAGTATTACGCTAAATCCAAGGAATAAATCAGTTTTTAGGGGGTAATCCATCTTATACAAATCCTCAAAACTCCTGTATCATTCAGACGCAACGCTGCTCGTAGCTGTCCACTTTGCACAAAGACTGAGGCCACGGGACGTCCTTTAGCCGTCACAATCCTCATGAAAAATGGAACAAAAGCTTTTAGGTATTCAAGGATTTATACTCACTGGACACTAGGGGAATGAATGATCATGTTCGCCCCTAAAAGATGAATTTTTTAATATCTAGCGATTCTTCCCGCTCTTTCTTGACAGTCCTTTGGAAAAATGATGAAAAGAACTGGATTCAGGATTAACCTTAACCCCTGACACAATTAATTATTTAGCAGATTAAGTCTCAAGATCAAGAGATGTCGCGGACAGAAATAAACTTGATGACGAGGACGGGGAGAAGAGGGGAGAGCGAGAGCGCTGAGGAGGCTGGAAGGGTCAGAGGGTTCATGTTGTTTCAGACTCAATGATGAAGGACGCAGCAAAGTGGAAAATGCTCTCCGTTGATGATCTCATTGGAGGACATAATCATACAAAAGTGATGCTCATGGACACACACAAAGAACGCGCCGTCCATATTAAATCAGTCTTTACTTCCCAAAATTGCCATGGCTCAGATAAGATTGCTTGGCTTTTACATTTGCATATTTTTTCTGTGGTTATACAACTTAATAATAATCTGAATACATCTAAAGAATGCAAGGCATTTTAAAATCAACTTCTGGCAGTAGTTCCACAAAAATGTAAAGCTTGAGCAAAGTCAAACAACAACAATAAGCACAAATGAAAGTGAGGCAGCCACAGAAAAATGCGTTGTGTATTTTCTCTAAACGCATTTGTATTTATCTACTTCTATCTTCTTTTTGCATCTGTTTTTTTGAACTCCCGCCTGCTCGCCACTCCTCGGCCCAGCACGCTGTACATGTAGGTCATCACTGCTCGACCTACTTCCAGCTTCCTGGGTTTATGTAACAGTTCGGAGAAGTGTTACATAATCGCAGGAGAGGAGGCCTGTGTGCCTCGTGTCTCCTCATCACACAAAGAGAAGCAGCGTGGTGAACAACACGGCATGCTTTTAAACTCCATGGCCTCATGTTAGATTAATGACTTCTGCAGTTTAGAGGCCATAAGGTGAGGAGGGCAGGGTTCCAATTTAGGTGCTTTTTGTTGTCTTTTGTTCCCCCTTTGAAGTTTATGGAAAAGGTCAGAGGGAATGTTTGAAAATTTGGGCCAAGTCAGTTAGCCGTGGTTAACACATAGTAAAGAGCAGTGGAGGACCAGGAATACATGTTTTAGCACAAACTGTAAAACAACCATAAGAAGTACACTCTCACTACAGTGCGACACAGTACAACCTCTTTCCCGCTACTTCCATTTCCTAAATTCATCATCTCTAAATGGAGAGTTAATGCTTATCAAACCATGTTGAAAAAAATAGTAACACTGTCGGGCTGAAGGCACTGCATGACAAGATAAATAAGCTTGGTGAAATTAAAACTTTTTTCATGTATCAGTGGGATGGAAAAACTGAACAATAACAGTCTTGTGTTTTAACAAAAAAAAAAAGAATCACTGAAGAATCATTTCCTGGAAATGTTGAATAAGTTTTAAACGCATTACATCTTCCATGGAGGTTTTGTTTTTGTTCCCATCCGTACTGCAGGCATTGAAAACAGATTTTAATTACATTTAATAAAAAGTTAAGCTGTTGACTTTTCTTTTTTTTCTTTCACCCAAGACTGGGTCACACTGCAGCACTTGCTTTAAATGAAAAACACTAGCAGCAGTGATCATTTGTGCATTGCTTGATGCAATTCCAGATGCATCAGTTGCTACGATTAAAATATTTAAGTTTAAGGATTTGCAGCTTTAGTGGAAGTGTTGGACTGGAAAGCAAACTGTTTGCTGCACTCAAGAAGTGAACTCTGTTGAAATGCTCTGCCACTGTTAAAAAAAAAAAGTACTGTGTAAACAGAAAATGCAGCATAAAAGAGAATGCTTTAAAAAAAAAAAACTACTAGTAACTAATTTATTTTTATCAATCATCAAAATGCAAAATGAGTGAAGAGAAGAAAAATCGGAATCAAATCGTGTGTGACCTCCCTCTGCCATCGAACCTGTGGCCCCTGCCTAGAACTTTTGCACAGAGCTGTGTTTTTCAGCTGCAAATGTGTACTTATTTACTTCACTGTTTTTATTGACTCATTAACCTGCGGATTAAACTTTACGCAACAAAACGTTGACTAGTTTAGAAAATATGTAACAGCATATAATATTATTAAAAGCAGCTTCCCTCCGCACATCAGACTGAATACAGGGCATGCCATTCAGCATCACGTAATTACTGCGTACACATCAGCAGGATATCATTATTTAATTGCTATATATTCTGTTTAAACCCATTATTCCCACACAGTTGTAGAGAAACTAGGTTAAACTAGGTTAGATTAGATTCCGTGGATGCTGCTCAGGTTTGTATTTGACCTGTATTCTCTGAACATTTTCAGTAACCTCAAGGTGACTTTGCAATGCTTTTCAGGAACATTTTCACTGCAGTCACAACTGTTTGCTCTTCCATGAGCAGCACACAAAGGGAGGCACACACCTGCGCTAACAGACTGCTGGAGCAGCCAACTGCCATCCAGGAGTTACATTTATATGACCACAATAACCAAAAATCTAAGTTTTTCCAATTAAAAAGGGTTAAAGTTTTATATCTTTTGAAATACCCCAGGTCCTTCATTTAAATGAAGGACATGTTTGAGTGTTTAAAACATTTTTGTACCTTTTTTATGACATCATCACTATCAAAAGTCATGTGAAGATTCATCTGAAAAACCTCAATAGAATGTACAAATATTAAAAGATAACATTTAGTACAGCCATGAAATATACAAAAATGCTATATTACTAAAACCAAAGTTCATTAATTTTAATTTAAAACAACTGGCTGTATATATTGTAACAGTTTTACGGGGTAATATACTTAATGGGCTCAGAGGGAACGTGGCCTGAATAAGATGCGTGATATGTGGTGGAGCAGGTCTAGCTCTACCCAAACAGCAAATAGAAAGCAATCAGATGTACCTATTGAGCAGTGTGTACAAACAGCTGCAGGGTGACAACAACACACACAGAAAGCCTCTGACGGGGCCAGTGCTATGCTCGCTGTTCAGGATCACACACTTTGTGTTGTACAGTGTGCTGTTGTTGTTGTTTTTTTTTTTTACTTCTGGAGAAAAGTTATTGCTGTCATAAGTTGTTTCCTGATCAAATGTTTGAACCGAGGCGCATTTGTTCGCTGGGTATTTCCTAATGACCTGAATTCAACCATCAGCTTCCATCTCACCCTGTAATCCATTTTTGTTTTAACAGGTGGGCTAATTCTCTCCTCTCCCAAGTATGGTGAAAACAAAAGGTAATAAGAGCCTTCAGAACTTCGGTTTTACCATAATCTCTGACCTAATTTCGTGGATTTGGAGAAATTCAGGGGTGTTATCCATGGCACAATCTTGTAAAATAGCAGATGGTGAAACAAATAGGTCAGAATGTTCTTAAGACCGATATTTGGATGTGATAGTGTGAATAATGGGCATGGATTGGAAACGTGTAAACAAGGTCAGGAGGTGTGATGGTAGCTGCACTACCTGACTGACACTGCTTAAGAAACCACGGCTTCACAACAGAGTGATTTTGACTCTGTAAAACACAGTTACTGTTGACGATTCAGCATGATAACTCCGCCTGTATGAGTGCTTCTCGTGGCTCTGATGACCTCGCTGATAGGACGGATGAATTCAAACTGCCACAAAAAAAAAACAAAAAAAAATCACGATCGCTCCCGGAAGCCCTTGAACCGCGCTGCTGTAACGGCAGGAGGCCTGCATGTTCCAATTACACTGTCCTGCCACAAAAATAGTGTTGATTCTTTGATTACTTATTTTTACGCTAAATCAAAATAAAACCACAGAGCCCTTTTTTTAGCAGGAATTTTCCTTCGGGCTCAAAACCATGAATGTAGTGACGCAACACAAACCACAACCGTATGCCCTCATGAAACTCAGCTGACTCCTTTTAGCCTGGCGAGTTTATGAAGTTTCCTCTCCTTTCATAATCACAAGCTGTTTCAGGCCGCTTGGTGAAACAGTTTGCCGAACAGGAAGAGCTCTGATTAAGTGGCGCAAACCGTTTCAAGAAGCGGTTTCATCCTCATCAGGTGGCCTTACTTGACACAAAAAACGTTCACTTATTTTACCTTCATGCCCCAGA
>JAOWBC010000248.1:10129465-10140341 GCA_028566105.1 Hypoplectrus providencianus | reverse complement strand
TGTGTGTATTTTTTTCCACTTTCACAGTTTAAACATTCAGAGTTAGATCTTTGAACTAACTGCAATCCTAATCATAACTACCAAATATTCATTAATGTCCTGAATTTTGCTACATGCCGTTAATATTTCAAAAATATATTTTCCAACTTAATATCAGGTGACATGCATTTGCTTCATATTGCAAACATGAGAAAATGAGTCAACCAAGTGCAAGATCTTTAAGCTGGTGATTGAACATATAAAAATGAATAAAATAGAGGCCAATATTTTATGCTGTCATGGCTGTGGGGGAAACAACTTGTGGTTTTACTGTGGGATTTTTTTGTCCTTAAGGGTCTGAGTTTCTGTAATTCAGCTATATTGTCTATTATGAGCCGAGTTGAAATCAGAAGTTGAACTTCCACAATTTGAAGAAATGTATTAATGCATTAATATCACAGCGGAAAAGATCAAATTAAGATCACAGAGCCAGAAATTTCCCTTGTGATGCACAAGGGTTGAGCACCAAATGACACTTATTTCCCATTACAACATATCACAGCTTGTTAAACTTTATTACCAATACTCCAGCACCGCCTTGGACAGGGTGGCCTAGATGTTCAGTGACATTACACGCATTGTCTATAAAACCTCAATCCACACTCAATCAAAATTACAAAGTGAAGCCACAAGGAAACAGGAGGCTGCTTTATGAGGACAAACACTGCTCTCTCTCCATCGTCTGTGATAAAAATGGGCTCCAAAGTGAAGGAAAAGCACACAACCAGGTCCAAAGCCCGTCCGCATGACTGGTTCATTTTTCTGATTTGATCAACAATTATTAAATTCTGCCTGAATGACTGCAGTGATGCTCATTTTACACTCGGGTGCAGTGTTATCTCTATTTAGTATACTGTCTGATCAAATTAAGGGAGGGTGGTTGGAAATGGAGGTTAATAAGCAGGTTGCAGGCACCTTCCGGCCAGGCCTTAATATGAAGAGAAGGTGAAAAATGAAAGTCAAAGCAATTAAAGCACCAGCCATATTATTAACAATATAAAAGGATCCAAAAAGAGACAAAAAAACACACACAAAAAGAAGACCTAACAGAGCTAATGTGCAACAGGTTGAAACTCTCAAATGCAGGTGTCACATTCCAGCTGTCCAGCCGGGTGAGATAGATGAATTGTAGCTGCACATTTACAGTACAGTACACACAGACAGTGAAACAACCCGTGACCAGGAGGGAGAGCCTGTAGGGTCCGTTAATAATAATCCAGAGCCACAGAGAGCCAGACCACCAGGGGTGACAGGATGTTGCTTTCAAGGCAAATTAATCAATTTATTATTAAATCACCTGGTATGGACTACACAGTCAGAAGAGAGATGTGTTGAGGAGAAAAGGACTGTAGCAAACTGTGGCCACAAGCTGGCAGCAAAGCACAAAAAAATCACATGGTGACACCAAAACAAAGAGGACCAGTGAGGTAAAACAACTAAGTGTGTCTGCTGCAGTGTGGGTGTACTTATTACTGATATGAATCCACATTAAAGCTGGACTTAAATATGAATTAATATAGAAACTCACAGGGCTCCTACACCTTTTCCAAAGCCAAATTTAAGCATTTTCAGAGTGCATTTCCAAGCTTTCCCAGTACATACAGCTGTTAAAAAGTACAGTGCTTATTGTAAACTTAATACATCACTGTTATACGCAAACTAAATATATGTTTTGTGGAAGCATTCTACAGAAAAGAGACCAATTAAAAAGAAAAAAGACTTACATTTTCAAAATGTGTGACCATTTTTTAAATACCACATGGTTTTCTATATAACCTCAATTTCAAGCAGTTTCAAACACATTTTCAAGCTTGATTTAGCACACGAAAAAAAGTGTTTCCAATGTTTTCCAGGACCCTTAAGAACCTTGTAAATCATGTTTCATCCAAACAAGAAATACATCTATTTTGGTTTCTGGCAATGTATAAAGCATGGAGGAGTATAGCTAAGTATGCGGTGCCAAATGACTTGCAGTTATCTTGGCCAGGACTACATTGGAAGGGAGATTTTGTAATCACTGGGATTTACCAGGTCAAATACTGTAAAGGTTTAATAATATTCAAAATAATTAAAAGAGCTTTTGCCTACCTGCAGGTAGCGGGCCTGGTAAGCAGAAAGAGCCTCCCCCAGAGGAACCACCACTTTGTCCACACTGCGCTGGTGAGAATGGGCCTGAATGTCTGGGCTCTCCTCTGAGCGCAGTTCAATATGTGAGATGAGCAGATTGGAAATCACCGTCTGCACTGCCTTTAGGGAAGGAGAAGGAGTGGAAAGGTGGAATCACATTTGAGAAAGGTCAACCGAATTTTTTTATTATTAGGTCACACTGGGCCGGCGAGACAAAATGATTTACAGATACAGATTAGGTGCATACTTCTTACCTTTGTGTCGCCCCCTGGAGTTGCACTCAGGGCCAGGACGCGGAATTGCAGAGTCTGGCTGCCGAGCTGTCTGATTACCTGAACAACAGAGAGCAAGGACAAGATTAGGTAGGAAATTTTTCACTACAGTCCAAATATTTTAATCTAAACTAAAAAGGCTACCTTGTAGGAAATAGAGAGAAATAAAATTTGGGGGGGGGAGATGTCCTTTACTAAAGTCTTTCCATTTAATGCTATCTCATATTACTACTGCAGTACAACAGGTGGAACAAATGTGACAGCCTTAATAAATATTCAGATTCATAATGATATTTATAACACAGATTTATAAAAATATGAATTTAATACTTTACACATCAATGTACTTTATCACATTCAGAAAATAATTATATAACATTGCCATAAAAAGTCCTATTAGTTGATTTAAATTGACCCACCATCCAATACATATATATCCAAATTCTCTGCAATAGAATCATTACATTGACCAGTGGGTGTACTTAGTGTGGAGATATTTTGGGTGGAATATATCGTTAAAATCCCTTAATTGCAGGTACATAAGCAGAACTGGACTTGGCAAGCAGAATATAACCAGGAAATAAAGCAGAAGTATCATGTGTCTGAACTGAGTGACAAGCTGAAATCATTAGTGGCAGGTTTGTTTACCTGACTGTAAGCATGGTTGCCCAGCGCCTTGTGGGCTTCATCGATCACCAAACATTTGACCTGCTGGGCAGGACAGGTGTCTCTAGATAGATCGTTGACCATGACCTGAGGGGTGAGGAAGAATACGCGCTTGGTCCTCCACACCACCTGCCTTTGCTTTGCTGCTGTGGTGCCTGCAGAATAAAGAGAGACTTGTAAATATTGGATACAGGTGTGTGTCATGGTGTTTATGTCACAATTGTTACCTGTCAACTCAGCCATGTGTGCCTGTGGGATCCCCATCACTTTGTAACAGGCCTCAATCTGCTGTGCCACCAGAGGTTTGGTGGGAGCCATGAATACAATCTTCCCAGATGGATACCAGCGGTAGAAGTTATACATGACCACAGAGGCTATAAAAGTCTTTCCCAGACCAGTGGGTAGACACACTAGTGTGTTTTGAAACAGTGCAGCCTCTGATATCTTCAGTTGGTACTCCCTGATGGGATAGTTGGTGGGATAAATCCATACCTTAGCTGAAGAGCTGTCAAAGTCAGGGAAGTCTGGATAGCATGTTTGCCCACCTGACGGGATGGGAGAGAGGGCAGTGCTCTCTGTTCCTCCAGGGTCATCACATTGTATAGAGTTTGCATTATCAAGTTGTAGGCTCTTTTCGGCTTCATAAACAGCAACCACCATCAGATCATCGTCATCTTCACCTCCATCAACAGGTGTAGGATCATCTGTCCTACATGTGGGCCCCTGACCTATCTGAGTCCATAGAAGACTTTGAGGAGTTTGTATTTTAGCTACCTGTGCCGTGTTGTTTGGGGTTGTTCTGCGCCGTCCAGCGGCTGTCTTGCTTTCCTTTTTCGGTTGAACAGTTTTGTTTTGGGGGGCAGATGCCCCCCAGGTCTGGAACAACGTCCTCTGATTTGTGCCACTACTCATTTTCTTTAATTGTGGCGGAAAACTTTGAGAAAAAGTGCCATGTGACCAGCAGCAACATTGCAAAGCGGAATACCCGGCATGCAGATACAGGGTCACTTCCGCACACGTCCTACCAATATAAAACACCGCTTACACGGCGGTTGTTTTACTCCATTCATTTTAATAATTTTAAGCGAGCCCAGTTGCAAAACAATATCTCTATATTGTATGACGGTTATATATTAAGCAACAACAGTCGAACCGGTACACGTATTCGGCAACATTTAACAAAGAAGCTTTTAATTTTTTAGTGCATCACCGGAACAAAATTAAAAGTTGAAGTTTCTCTCCCGCTCTCTGAGGTAACGCTGTCATGTTACCATAGCAATGGACAGAACCAAATGGCAGAAGATACTCACCTGTTTTCAGGTATTTATGTGATTTAATTAAACTTATTTTATTCCGGACGTTACATCTCTCGCAGCTGCTTCCTGCAGCATTCAAGTCAGTTGTTTGTTTGTTTGTTTTTTGCTAGTTCGGCTTTTGCTCAGCCCGAAAATGGATGCTAACAGCTAATGTTTTTAGCAATGGCGTTACTGTACCAGGAAGAAGACATAGTTACTTTAGTGACTGTAACTACCCTTTCTTCGGCAGGCGTCTGCACGGGGATACCTGGTGAGAAACGAGCTCCGTCTGGCTCGCCAAGACTTTGAGGATATCGTGAAAGAGATTGATGGAGACTTGTCCCATGTGGAGTGGAAGGAGACGGTCATCCCCTGCCCCTACTTCACAGACATCGTGAGTAGCTGTAACTCTATTCAGGTCCTTAACGTTATTTAGGTACTAATGCAACTGTTCTTTTATAAGCAAAAGGCCTACATTTAACAATATGTACTTCAAGTAAACATAGTCATTGTGCAATAAAATGCTGGTCAAATGTCTGGTTAATTTATTTATTTATTTGTCGAGCACCTTTCATCCTTAAAATGCAGCTTAAAGTGCTTCACAGGACGGCTTTAAAAATAAAGCAAAAACAATAAGACATGACAAAAAAACAGTTCAATAAAGGAAAGCACAAGATACAAGCATTCATAAAATATATGAAGAGTAAAGGATACAATTGAATGGTCAAAAAAGTTTTTTAAAAAGGATGTAAATTAGCTCAGAAAACGTCTTGTTTTTATCTTTGTGACGACTGCAATCTGAACAGTAACCAAAGTTGAGTAGATGTAGTGGAGTAGAAGTAGAAGTAATAAGATAGCAGAAAACGGCAAATAGCAAAGTTCAAAGTTCCTTGAATTTGTACTTAAGAAACTTTGGTAAATGTAGTTAGTTACATTCCATAGCTGTTGAATGGGGTTTGCAGCATCTCTGTGCTCTTGTCATGTGTTATCTCCTGCACCTTTAGGTCAGCCCACTTCTACGACCCAGCAGCTCTGCCAGCAAACTTTCAAACCCTGGACTACAAGTCTGTGCCAGTCCATTGATTCAAGCAGCAGAAGCGGAAGCAGCAGCAACCCTACCAGTGCAGAGAGAAGAATCTCATGTCCTTCTGGAGAAGACAGCAGCAGAGAGAGATGATTCACAAACCAAAGGACAGGCTTCTGTTTCTCAGGACTGCAGTGTTGTTGGAACAGATGGAGAGGGTCAGAAAGGAGTCACTGTGGGGGAGAAAGATGGAGACTCCACCCCTGTCTGGAGCAGTATGGAGCTGGACATGAACTATGGTCAGTCTCACAAAGGTGAGAGTTGTGCAGTAGTTCTTTATTCATTTTTCTGAAATGGTTATGGGAGTGGCATAACTTCCAGTCAATGGTCCTAATGGGAGCAAAAGCATATACTTTCATTAATCTTTTTCAGTTACAAATAAGCTGAAAGAGAAGAAGCAATAAATAAATATCAGTGCTTACCTGCTGGTAAACAGAATTGTCTCCCGTAGTCCAGATGCCGTATCAGTCATTTTAAATGTGCTATCCCTGTCTCAGGTCCACAGCAGTACTGCCTAGCTCAGGAGGTGCCCAGTACCCCAGAGGCGTTGCGTCTCCATAGAAACACCCTGACCATGGAGCTGGTGTGGCTCCAACAAGCCATTGACAGCAGGAAAAAGGTAAAAAGAGGAAGGGAAAGATGTGGTGTTTCCCTGCATTTAGTCAACAGTGGCAGTCTCCTGCTGTAAGAGAATTGCCTCTGTTTCAAGACGAAATTTATTGAGCGAACTTAAAAATAAGTCAGTACAGTGGGTCCTAGAAGACTGTGTACAAATTGAATCCCTTAATTAATCATTCTAACAAAGTGAATGTCCTCATGAATCCTACATCACTGCTCGCATGAAGCACCCTGCAGCTCCAGATGGTGTAGGGGTGCCAAGATGTGCAATGAGTAATGCCAACAGAAACACTTAATGTTAACTCCAGCCAAGCTAAGAGAAAGCAGAATATACTTTTGAGTTAATGGTTACCATTACCATTGTACAGTGTGATGTCAAACAACTACCTCTTCAGAAGGTAGATGGATTTTTCCTGAGTAAACAAGAAGTAGGTCAACTTCTGGGTTCTCTGGAATGCAGCTTTAGCTTTCCTTGGATAAAACTTGGCAGAAAATTGTCTTTTAATGATTGTTTTTCCTTTTTTTTGTTTCTCCTACAGTACTTGTCATTGAAGGAAAGGCTGAGCGCATCCTGACAGCAGAAGTTATCTTAACTGGATTTGATTATGCAGGACTAAAGGCCTGATATTTGTCAGCTGAACACAATCGATCATCTTTTTGAGCCATTTTTGTACATATTCAACGAAACCTTAAAGTTTGTCCTCAGTTGTATTTATTATGTGTTTAAGAAAATCTGTACATTTTAGTGTTATTTGCTTATGTAAAAAATGAATAAATTGTATTTTCTTAATAAAAGAAAGTCTTCTTTCTGCCGTTGTTGTCTCTGCACTGCACAGGCTTTGCTGATATTGTTCTCATGACATAAATTATGAGTGAGTGAGGTAGTTAATGTCGTGTAGGAGCAGAGATCATTCATGGGAATTCAGAGGAGGGTCCTTGGCTATAAACAGGATTGTGTTGTGACGACAGAAGCTCAGATTTCCTATTTGGATCACAATGAATGAGCCCTCACTCATCACATGCAAATTTTCATGTGGCTGTCTCCTATTTAACTGCTGTTGTCTTTTGATATTACAGTTATCTCGTTTAACAACTACAGTAAGAGTAAAAAGGTCACTATCCTGCTACAAAAATGTTATTTTTTTAGGTTTTATTTTAAATACTTAGTTTAAAAGGTCACTTGAGAAATTCCAGTACTTGTTTTCATACCTGCTGGTTCTTTTATTGCTGAGTAACACTCACATACATGATACATTTAGCAATCATGATGGGGAAAATGCAGACAGCTGGGGTGTAGAGGTTATCTTATTGATTCAGCTTACAACACAGCGACCCACCCATTCTCTCCTCTGCTGTCTGTCTCTTTTGTTGTGGTTGCTGCCGATGGTTTGGCCCACAAAGCCAGTCATTGCTGGCCATGCTGCCATAGCAACCAGAAAATACTCACCGCCGTCAGTGGAGTAGTGTGTGAATGTGTGTGTGTGTGTTAGGGGGATAGAGAGAGCAGAACGTGGCGATTGGGAGTCCAGACGGACCACAACAACACAAGGGGCTCATTTTAACCTTTGCCTTCAATTCTTCGATTTCCATCGTCCACCAGGCTGGTGAGTGCCAGTTTGTATGTGTGTATTTCTATTAATACATGACCTAAAGAATATGGCATGTGAATGTGTCTTGTGTGGGAAGAGGTTCAGTGAATGCAAGGAGGTTTAGTTATTGAAATTCTATGGCTGTGCAGAGAATGAGGTTGAGTGTGTTTCTCAAAAGCAGCTTTTTTAAAATGTGTGGACTGTGACAGTAACAGCCGGCTCAGATGGCGGCCAGCACCGCAGCCACGGCTCTACTGCCTCCAGTGAAGAGCGTGGTGGTGTACAGGAATGGAGACCCCTTCTACAATGGACGCAGGTTTGTGGTCAACCAGCGACAGGTGACCACCATGGAGGCCTTCCTGACTGAGGTGACCCAGAGCATCGGGGCTCCGCTTGCCATCAGGACTCTGTACACCCCCAGGCAGGGCCACAGGGTCACAGACCTTGAGGATCTCCAGACAGGAGCCCAGTATGTCGCTGCAGGCTTTGAGAGGTTCAAGAAACTGGAGTGAGTACAAAAACATTTAATGTGTCGACATTAGGAGTGATGTTTAAGTTCTAATCTCTTGAATGGATGCTGAGTTCGGGTTCAGGGTAGGGGAGGGGTTAGGGGGCCAAAGCTTATGACTAAAGAAGTGTAAGGCCAAAATGCATGTATGAGGCTTTATTCAAAAGGCAACGTTCTCTGATTTAGCTTTGTATTATGAGACTTTCTGTCTTTGAAATGAAAGTGAATTAATTAAAAAATTAATCCCAACATGTTTGTTGCTTGGATAAGAAGATGAAGCGTTGTAAGATTTTTCTGTGTCCTATCTGTTGTTTTTCATGCATAGCTACCTCAACGGAAGAACAAAAAAGCAGCATGTTGCACGTGAAGACACCCAGGTATGTTTTTTTTGTTTCTTGTTTTTTTTCATGCAGATGGTTTTCTTTAAAAGGTCCCACATTGTAAAAAGTTAGATTTCCATGTCTTTTACAAAACTAAACTATATATCAGTTCTAGATGCTATATGAGTCCTGTAGACTTTCAATAACAGAGAGAGATACACAGCATGTATTCAGACACAATTCAGACATTTAAACCAGAGGTCATGACTTCTGTTGGCTTGAGATTCGACAACTTTAGTATAAATGTAAGCAGGAAGTACTGCTAAAGCACTGTTGACATTATTCATTGGCTACTCATCGATACAGAGACCCAGGGATTACAGTAAAGACCCACAGACACTGACCAATCAGGGCAGACTGTGCTTTTTTGAGAGAGGGTACAGGTACAGGTATATTCAGACAGGTGGAATAAGTATAGCATTTTTAATGTTAAAGCTTCCAAACATGTTCTAGTTGAAGCCCAAAACGCAACATGTCCCCTTTAAGGCCATCAGCAGAGTCCATCACTGATTAATCCCAGTCTAACCAGTAGGAATGCACCACCAGGCCGCACTGTACTCATATCAAGTTGATCCTTCTGGACTCCTGCCAAATCAAATATGAAAATCACTGCAGGACTTTCCGCTCGCTCATTTTGCCTAGAGATGTGACGACACAGTGTTATGTTAGCATTAGTTAGATCAGGGTTAACCTTTCACTTACTGTGCCATTGAAGTCACTGGTTGTCATGTAAATTACCGGAAACAATAGGTTAGTGATTGTGCTGTCCATCAAGCAGTCTTTCAGGCCAGGCACGGTGCCCTTTAAGTGTTTCATGTAACATGTGACTCAGTAATTACAGCTGGATATCGTCAGAGATCAGATATTCCCTGAGTATATCAAGGGGTATGATTGTTTTCCTCAAGATAATTCTTGTCTTTAGCCAGTTTCCAGGGCGCAGTGATGATGATGATGATGATGGTAGTATTATGCAGGCAGGAGCTCTCTAAACATTCACTCAAAACTGATTTCAAACACACACACAGAGCCACTCATGCTGACAAGCGCTGGCTTTGTATTCTAACCAGCTGGCAGGGATGACCGCTTGGTTTTTCAGACTCAGAGTGTGCTCTCAGTCTCAAACCATCACTGGTACTTTTCTGAAACATAAAAGGAGCGGGGAGTAACTGTGTGTGCCTTGGGAGTCTGCCATTTGGAAAGCAAGAGTCCTTTGGTTTTAAAGTCTTACATGCCTGTGTTGTGGTTGCTGTGGAGCAATTCAGGAAGTGTGTCCGTATGCTAGTTTTGTTTGATCCAGCTTGTGAAACAAAGAGTCATGCTTCCACAGTGTTATCAGGGCTGTGTGCATGCCTGGGCAGGCCTGATGCCCATATTCACCAACCCCACGCCTGCTTCTCTGCTCAGAGACACGGTCAATGCATTAAACGCCCGCCACTTCAGAGTAAAAACAATAAGGGAAGATTATCAATGTCTGGTTGCCTCTGAGCTGATTGATTCAGTCCAGCTAAAGACAGACACAGACTCTGGCTCCATATTTCATTGATATGGGATGACATGGGCTTAGAGCGGAGCCCTCGGATCTGAATGTGAATGTGCCATTGAAGAAGAGTCGAAGTGACGTCTGTTGCCTTGACTGCAGCACTTGAGCTGACATGAGCAGAATATTTAGTCAGTAATTACAATTTGTTGTAGGATAACTGATTGGTCTGTGATGGATGTGCAATGTAATTCATGTGCAGGATATCAGTGACATAAAACTGATTTTCAATATCGCTGAGAAAATGGCTAAATTATGATGTTTTGCAGTACTGTGCTTTTGATTTTCTGAATGTCCTCTGCAGGCCAAAGCAACCCAGAGGCCGAATGTTTCAGCCAAATGGAGGAAGGTTATACCTCTACCGTGCATAATACAGTGAGTTTGAAATAACACATGCACTCACACATGATTCTCCATAACATATTTAGATCATATCTAAGGAAAATGATAAATGGACTGCTATTGTATACTGCTTTTCAGTCAGAGCAGCCACTCAAAGAGATTTTACCCCGCTGCCCCTCAGCCTGTATTTTCCCTTTCTGTTGGACATACTGGGCATCACATTTTGGGCACAAAGCTACAAGCTTTATGACCAAAAGATGATGCACAGAAATGTATCAAACAAATCTAAACTAAACAAAATGAGAAAATGCATTCAGAGACAATTTAGTTGGGTCATGAGTGATGCTTGACAGGAATTATTTTAAATGAAAAATCCTGCATAGCATACCTTTCAAGCGTATTTTCCCTCAGACCCAGCG
>JAOWBC010000248.1:10077312-10099434 GCA_028566105.1 Hypoplectrus providencianus | reverse complement strand
CCCTCTAGTCTTGCTGCTGTAGCACGACATTGTAAATTCCTAGAAACCACTAACACCTCATCGCCTTTGTGATTCTCTGATAAGTTCTCCTAATTACAAACTGACTTTATTAACAAAACGGATAAGAGAAGTGATTTAATCTGTACTTCTCCTGACAATATAGAACAGCTTTGGATTTGCAGCGGCGGCCAAAATGTACTCACTCTTCCTGAGGGAGATAAAAATGTTTACACTCTGCACTTATCGCTTTATTGCATTAGGAGACTTTGAATTAAAAGCTGAGGTAAATGTTTGAATTCAGCCAGAATAAAGCCATTAACCAGTATCTGTTGTGTGTGTGCTTTTAAGGAACCACTTTGCTCATTGTAAATATACTTGTCAACTGAAGACTAATGCATCACTTAAGATTCCTGCACTAGGCAACGTTGGTGCTGTGTAATCCTAGAGAGCACCTTTAAAGGAATCTGGAGACACCGGCCCCATTAACACCCACGGGGGCCATCTGATCTGCTCCCCCTAGGTGCACATGCATCTCCACATTAAACAGTGAGGCTCATTGTGGAGAGGAATTTCCCTCTGAAAGGGGGCTTTTTGTGTCATGGAGAGGAAGATAGAGGAAAGCACTATGCCTCATCTCACAGCTGGTGCTCAGTCGTCTGCAAACTTACTGCTGTTTTTACCTTTAGACCAAAAATATAACACCTTTCTGACCTCAGATCCTCAGCACACCTGCCTGCTAAGGTTGAATAAAGAGTGTTTTTTAAAACTAAATGAGTCGACTTAAGGGTCTATTTTTTTTTTTTAAAAGACCTTCCTCACGCAGATAGATATCTTTTAGTCCAACCTGTTGTTACAAAACATCTTTTTTTGCTAAATCATGGCTGACACTGCGCTCCAGTTTCGGCCTGGTTGTTTTTCTCCCCTCACGTAGTACTGATGTGCAGCGTGTCAGAGGGAAATGGATGAGAGAAATCTATTGTTTCTGGACTCACGAGCAGTCATCCGTCTTCACAGCTGGCACGAGGAAACTGCAGCCGTGAAATTCAATAGGCTGCCGTACTGTAGGTCACGGCCGTACTACAGAAACACTCACCTTTCAGGTTATAAATTTCATTTCCAGCATTGCTCACTGAAAGAATCATTAACTCAACCTTGCTGTCAGTGTCATTACGGCTGAAACAAAGCTCTGACCAAACACAATATTAACTACTGTTTAGTCCTTGGGGGATATATGAGGTGCAAAGTACAAGTGACAGTATACCACTGTCGTACTATTGTAGGTTTTAAATGTTACAGTGGTGATAACGTATTCTATTTTATAGTCGGAAAGCACTATACCTATAGGAGGAAATAACATCAATTTACTATATAGAAATAGGTCACTTTCAGCTACCATCCTAGAAAAGGAAATATAGCCACATTTTCTTGTTTTTAAATGTAGTCGACATTATTTTAATATTTTTTACTTTCTTTTAAAGATGTCATTCATGAATTTACCTTTATGCTTGATTGGTATGACCATAACTTAAAGGCAAAACTAGAAAAAATATGTATAATCTCTGAGGAAATGTTCCTTTAGATTCTACTTTTCCTCTTGAATTAAACAGCCCTGAAAGTAAAGAAACCTGTAAATAAACAACACTAAACATGGCTTTTAAGAATAGGTCTTTATGTATTTCTCTAAGTGAAACAAATGGCTATTATACTACACAAATAGAAGCGGATACTGTAAGAGACAGAGACCATCTCTGCGAAATAAGTACAGAACATGAAAATACACATACCGGTATTATAGAACTGTAAATTATTGCTTGTTTTGCTACTTTGTTTTCTGGATTCCTACAATACAAGACACAATATTCATATTTCAACAGAAACAGTACAACAGTGACAAACGGTATTATTGACCTTTTTAGTAGACGTTCCCCAGAAATAAAAGAAACATTCAAACAGAGTCCATGTTGAACACAACACAATGACAGTTGGTTTTTGATCGAGCATTTTCAGGACTTATTGTTACACATTTTGTATGTTTTTTTTTTCCATTACAACATTGCCAAGAGAAGCCGTAACAAACTGCACACTGGGACTGGCCTCAGCAACAAAAAAACACTTGGCATATGTACATAAATATACATTTTTCATTTCAACTGTGACCAAAATGCACCCGGTTTTAAACACCATGACCACAGAGAGTAAAAAAGTCTTCACGAGTGTCTTCCCCCTGCTTCTTCCTCTTTATCATAATGCACCTCCACAGTTCCACCAATCTGATGTCTGCTTAGATAACTGCGACAGCTTTACTGTAGTGTCAATAAAACCGCACTCTGCCAACATTTCAAAGAACTCTCTCAGCAGATAAGATGAATGTTTCTTGCGGACAAACACGAAAACAAAGACATTGATTTTGCTCTGCGGTGTCATCACGCCTCGTTCAAAACCTTTCGACTGTACTGCACGTCTACACCTTTACAGCGGTACACTCCCAGATCCCCCCAAAAAGGCCTGAAATTCTCCAAGGTTCACACTAGCAAAAAGGAAGTGGAGTGTTTCACTCACTGCAATATGCTGGTGAAAAGGCTAACCAGGTGTTCAGCTTGAGATAAAAGAACAAAGAAAGAAAAAAAAACAGAGAAGAAATGTGCTTCCTACTTTGTCTCCAATAGGACTATTTTATGTAAAGGAAACAAAACAAAACACTGACAATAAAGTGCTCACATGCAGAAGGACTTGTCTTTTGCTTACTAATATTGTTACACAGCAAAAAATTACTTTTAGATTTCATGCTGCCGAATGAAAAAATACAATTTCGACTCACCGCTGACACCCAAAAGCCCTGTTAGGAACATTTGTTCATTTTGCTTCTGAAGCAGTGAAATATTTCATGAAAGGAGGAGGTGAAACACTGATATGATACAGGAATGTGTGGAGATTTCTTTTTTTTTTTTAAAAAAGGAAAAATATATCAGGTAAATATTTTTAGAAGATTTGTTCTATTTTCCAATGAGCTAACCCTAATGGAAAATAAAATGCAGAGAAAGTAATGTTGGGAAAAAAATGATTCTTTCTGCTCATTTTAACAACATACGTCAGTGTCTCTGAGTAAATAAAATAGATTTTATGATGCCAGGACAATATGGGGTGAGTGAATGCTTTGGTTGATATCTCATGAGGCTACCTAATTTTCCCTTTTCTCAGCAAAATGCTTCCAGGTAAACTAGAAAATCTAAAAGGACTATTTCCACGAATCTACTGCTCAGCTATTTACAGCGAGAAGCAGCGCAGTTTTCCCGGCAGAAAGTGGTCGACGGCCCGCAACTGCTCGGAGATATCAAGAGTGCAAAACAAGCAGAAGTAGGTTTCAGAAGAAAACCTGACACATAGAAAGTGGGTTTGATCAAAGAACAGACATTTAAAGATGTGAATTACAACAAACAGAATCAGAAAATAAATCACATCCCAAACCCCTTGAAGAAAATGAGGGGGATGAACTGTCTCTGATCCATCGAATCCCAACAAAAGCGAACTGAATGTTCAATCTCACAAAGAAAACCATTCAGCTTTTTTTCCCCCACTAAAACTTGAAGCACTTCACTTTAAGCTCTGCACGAGGATATACACTTGCGTCAAAAGTGTCACACTGTTTCCCTGTCATCACGAACAACAATTAAAAAACACCTCAGCTCCTCATCTACAGAAGTAACTAAGCATGCAAAAAGTGTCGGGGTATCAAATACATAGTAAGAATACACATCTAATAGTTTAGCAAAAAACAACACCTCTCCAAATAAAAAAAAAAAGGACAAAAAGCGAAAACGAGCCAAAAAAAAAAGAAAGTCAAACAGCCACCACAACTTTGTTAGTCACATATGGCGCTTCGTGCTGTGTGTGATGTTAAATAGGTTCCTTTTTCTTGATATAGCTTGTTAGTATTCGTGTTTCTGTACGTAATTTTTTGTAATACAGTATATACATGCAGACAAGAGCGGGAACATCACACACTCAATCTTGATGCAAGCTGAAGCGACAAACCACCAGATATGAAAATGGATGAAAAAGAACAAAAATAGACATATATATCTATATATATTTATTTCATATATATAATCCGAAAAACACAATTTATTGTAAAAAAAAAAAAAAAAAAAAAGAAAGATGAAAAAAATTGTCTCAACCAAGGATTATTGTGCACACAAGTGTGAGACAAAGGGAGAGGTACAAGCTAACAAGCTAACTAACTAGCAAGCTACGGAGCAGGACTAGCAATGAGAGCCGAGTGTGTGTGATAAGTGACAGGTGCCTGCGTTGGGACAGGTATTTCCACCCCTCTTGCTGAAAACGAGGGGGGGGGTTTGGTGGGGTGGAGGCAAGCGTGCCCACCGTTCCCCACGCTGTCCGCAGAATGTGATGAGTGTGTGTGTGATTCTCATCCATCCCCTTCAAGCCGCCTCATTCCATCGCCACGCTCCCCACAAACACCGTCTTTGAGCAATGTTTGTTGGTTTTGTTTTTGCTTGTAGTTGAACTGAAATGAGGGGCATCAACGCTCTCTGTGAGTGCAGAGACGAGAGAGAGAGGGCAGGTGTGTTGCGGGTTTAAGGGGCGGTCGGGGGCCGCGCCCGTGTCGGGGGAGGAGGCCTCTCTAGTTGAACACTTTGGGGGGTCCCTCGGGACGTCTGGTCTGGACGATCTGCTGCTTTGGCCGCGCCGCCTCGTCCTCCTCTGTCTCGCTTTCGCACACGTGGACGACCACGCTGGGGGTGGACTCTGTCCCCGCGTGGAGCTCGTACTTTTCACCTGGAAGAGAGGGAGGGACGAGGGGAACAGGAGTTATTAGAAGACATACGTCTCATTTATGAAGAGGTAGCTGTGCTGCTGGTGCTGAGGTACACTGTGCTTCCATTTTGTTCAACATGCCCCAATCAGATGGAGTGCTTCCTGGAGTTGTGTCTTTTTTACTGTTGCTAGGCAACCTCCAAATCAAATGCCCTTAGCCCAACAGTTACTTTTCAGTGAAGCACACTTACAGATCTGTACCTTTTTATTTTCAGGTAGCATAAATAATGAACAGGTGGAGGACACTTGTCCTGGCCCTGACGGAGGTTGAGCAGCTGTCCTCAAATAGTATGTTGGACACAGGGACGTGGAGACCCTCAGAAAGACGCTAATTCACATGAACCATTAAAAGCTGGTGCAACGTGAAAGAAGCAAGCAAAAAGCTTCACTGTCATTGAAAACATGGAGGAACAGCCGCCTTAGGTGGATAAACTGTCTGATTGGATCCTAAAGCACATTTATTCAGTAAGAAGGCTGACCTTATTGTCAACTGCAAGCATGAAATTATTTGAATTCAAAGCCTGATATAACTCATTTATCGGCACCATAGATCTCATCTGTTGTTCAAAAACCAAAGCTGTTATTTTTTTTTAGTTATTTTATTTCTTGAAGTACTCAGGCTGCTCTACCTCTGTTGCAGAAGACACTGAATCCCAAACTGCTCCTGATGCTGCTTCAATTCCTGATGGTGGCAGGTGGCACCGTTTACGGTAACCTCGGCCACCAGTATGAAGGTGTGTGTCAACGGGTTAAATAGTGTTGTGGGTGGGATAAAGTGCTTTGAGTGGATGCAAAGACTTGAAAAGCGCTATTTAAGTGCAGGCCATCTACCTTTACTCCCTATAGAACCACAAATGTATTAATTTTCTGCTGAAATACTCCCAAACACAGGCACAATTTACGTCAGTTTGAATATTGTTTGCTGTTTACTGTTTATAATAAATCATTCATTAAAGAAAATATATCTTTTTTTTTTCATCCATTTTTGAAGATCTACATCTTAAGTACTATTATTTTGAAATAAGATAGAGATAATGTGTTTGTTTTGGTACTTTAATTGAACTAACTGGATTAAATATTCAAATTCAAGGCCTGTTGTTGTTTACTTAAAGATCTGAATATTTCTTTCACCACTCTTGATGGGAGATTTCAGTAAGGCAATGCTCCGACCTTTGGTAGCTCTAGTTTAGTTTGTGTATTTACTGTTTATAACATATTTTGGATATTTCCACGGCACATAATAATCTGCTGTTTGTCTGTCTGTTGCACTGGGCATAAGCTCTGCACATGGCTTCAAAAGAAACAAAGAGACCTTCCTAGGAATAGTGCTGCCATTTGTCCAGATGCCAAACTCAGAAGCCTAGGATTGAAAACATACACTTGCTAGATTGTATCACAGTTGCCATGGAGATGAGATCAGACAGCTGGCAGACAGGAGGAAATTGGTCTCGTCGCTTTTTTCTCTGCGGTGCCAAACAGAAGGACGGACAGTGAATAGAGTCCTGCTGTTACCGCAGGGAGGTGACAGAGGGAGTCAGCGCGCTGTGCTGCAGCCCGCCGCTAATCTGATTTCAGATGCCAGGATGTGAGGCGAGGAACAAAGCCATTTCCTGATTCCTCATGTTGCCATGGTAACTGCAGAATGTGTCAAGTTATCCTCTGGGATGGGATGTGTTAGTGTGTGTGCGTGTGTGTGTGTGTGTTTGTTTGCTGGAAGTTTTATCATGTTTTTGCGGGGAATGGTGTTCAGCTGAATATGGACTTAGAAGAAATGTTTTGTGGCTTTGCTGAGATGGAAGGACGCTGTCCCACCCACACGTTCTCAGTGTCCTGAGAACATAATGTGTTGCCTGAAGCTTGAGAAAATCTGTCAGGCTGTGCGTGGATCTGATAAAACAAGATTTGCAAGATTTTAAGGCTCATCTCAAAATCCTGTCAGGGCTCCTATGTGGTATGTGTCTGATGTTGTCACTGAAATCTATTGTATTCCACTGATACTATCTGGAATATCATTATTGCTATATTATTTTCTGTACTAATTCATTCGTTTTTTGTGTTATTTATTTAGTTTTTCTGATTTATTCTCTTCATATACAGTGTCCATTGCAAATGCCATGTGTGTTCTTATACTCTCTACTTACTCATTCATGTAGTCATTATGTGTTAAACTTGTTTAATAAGCAGCTGGAATGAATGTCAGTATAATCAGGAAAATGTTCTTATTGTTTATTGAAAGTACGTAGTAAAATGCCTTTGGTGATTGTTCTACTTGTATTTTTGGATAATCAGATAAATCCAGATTTATCAAAATATATAAAAGGAAAAGCTGTAAATAATCACATTGGAAAAATAAATAAATAATGGCAAAGAAAAATAGTTGTCAACGATTATGTGACTTATCATTTTAGCTGTTCAAATGTTTGTAAAGTAGCAGTCAGTGATAAAAAAAAAGCAACATTTACCCCTGAAATGTATTGGAAAAGAAGAATAAAGTGGGTTAAAATGGAAATACTAAAATAAATAATTAAAGTACTTATATTTGGGTAAGTGGACTTAGATACTTTCCACTAAGTCAATCCACTGTAAGAGCATTTTAACTGTTTATACAATAAGTTAGGGGGAAAAAAGAGGTAGTGTTTTTAACTTCACCAGCAGAACCACACACCCACACACACACACGGACAGACAATGTGGACGTGACACACCTTTCCGTGTGTGTGAGGTGACATTTTATAAAGGTTGCTGCAATCTAAAATCTTGTCGACATGGCAGACAGAGGCGTCATTATTTCTGAGCAGGGAAGCTGACTGAGGGAACGAAGCTGCTGAGAATGATCTAAAAAACCTTCCAAATGTAGCTGTGCTGCCTACACATTTCATACACTTGCTGAATCTGGAACAGGAAAGCAAGATAACTACACTGAGATATTTCTGTGGCGGGGTGAAACTGATCCACATCATAATCAGTACATCGGGTTGCTGTGTAGTGTTTGTTCATTCCTATATTTGGATTTAAGATTAACTTTCTATCATCTAAAGGAGTTGACAACACGTTTATTGCACATTTTGTGGCAGATTGAACTCTAGGTTATTTGTGAAACAAAGACTGTTTGATTTTTAGACAAATGTCGACAGAAGATATTTTGTCAAGAAGAATGAAGAGTTTGTCTGCTGTACCTAGCTGGCCAATTACGCTAACAATAACTCACAAAGTTTGATAAAAGCTGACTAGTATTAAGTAGTGTATGATAAGGAAAGATTGACATTTTATTGGTTTACATACATGTTTGCATTTTAAAACAATATGTTTTTAGTTTTGACAAAGTGTTCTAAGGGGAAAGTTAAAATCAACTAAATGACAGCTGCCAAAAAAGTGAAGCTTAAACATCTTGATTGCCCCCTGGTGGCTGGCTGCAGTATAGTTCATGATGAATATTTAAAGTACAAAACACTTTTCACAAACATTATCTCTATTTTAGAGAGTTATTATGAAGCTGATATGCTGTATGTTCTTTTCTCTGAAAATCTGGGCTCTAAAATGAGTTGCTATAAAAAGGAGCTCTGACATCATAACTGACAGCTGTGATGGACTCACAGTTGATTGGTTGGGGCTGTGATCAGGATCTTTGAGCTCCTCTAGTCCCGAGTCTGGCTTCTCAATAAGGTCAATAGCACAAGACAGTAGCACCCATATCCAGGATATCTTGGCTTTTTTGTACAGTGGGACACTGTACAGGAAATGGAGACATGCCTCCCATATTTATATGGCAGTGATGCATATTTCCTTAGAGATGTCAGAATGCAGCAAGCGAAGGTTAAGCACCCATGTCACTGACAGATGGTGACCAGCACTGTGGATTTTATTTATGGGCTTCAAGATGATTTATGTATTTTTTATGTTGCTGCCTGACCAAGCCTGTGTGCAGTCACACCGGAGCAGGAAATTCGATGTTGACAGCTGTTTCACACGGAAAGATCGATTTTAAAATGCCACTCAATTCATAATGACATTATGTAGGCAGGTAATGGAAGTCTTAGATAGAAATGCATCTGTGATCAGGTAAATTAGACCTAATGCTGCTGTGCAGATATTACTGAAATGACTGCAGGAAAAGTCACCAGTGATGATTCAACAATGTCAACCCCAATTCCTTTACCAAATTGCTTTCCAGACAAATAACCTTTCTGTAACACCCTTTGAGGAGCGTGAAATTATTTCCTGTTTGTATCTGGATGGCTCAAATTAGATGTTTTTATACCATCATTACACACCAATAAGCTTGTTGAAAACGTGTACTCACCAGGTCCTAGCTTAGCTACAGCACACAGCAGGTCGTAGTTGATGACGGGCGTCGCGTCTTCGCTTTGGCTCCAGCCTACAGGTGGCGAAGCAGGCGGTGAGATCAGGAACTGTTTGACGGGCTGGGGAGGGGCCAGGTACGACTTGTCAATGTCCTCGTCTCCGTTCTGAACCTATCGGAGAGAAGATCAGAGCTGATCAGTGTATGTGATCAACAATGAAGGTAAATATCTATTGGAATTATTGTTGAAGAAGAGTTGCCAAAATTCCTGCACTTCCTCCATGTATATATTTTGGATACTTAAGAGCAAGAAAAAAACACATCTGGATTTTAGTCACGGCCTTCAAATGAGAGCATTTTAGCGTTTTGATAGCAGGCAATTGCTATAATTACAATACGTACATGTGTCTGAGGATAAAAATCCTTAATCCTCTTATGTCAAAGTACTGAGAGGTGCAGCAGGGGTAATGACTGGTGATGTATTTGTGATAAAAAAACGCAGAAATTATAAATTGACTCAAGGTTCCACAAAAAGCAGGAAACCAATGATTTGCAGACAAGAAGATATCTCGTCATTTAAGCTAAACTGTGTTTTAAGTGACTTTTTTTAAGGCCTCAAAAAGGGACTATGTCTTCTTTTAATATAAAGCATGTCTAAGTTCTGTATAAATATAGCTGAGAAAGTATAACAAGGCTCAATCCAGGTGGAAATGTACACAGCCTGTATTCAGAAACTGCCTTTAAATAAGTCATCAGGTGATGTCACAGTTATGCCACAGTGTACAGTAGAGGGGGTGCAATTGGTATATAGGACTGAGTGTTACTGACACTATATGATGCGCAGCAAAATATGTTAAATTTGAATAATGTCCATCAAAATTTTACAGATGTTCTTTATATAATCCATTTTCACAAAACAGTGAAATTCAAGCCCAGAAAGAGCCTAAAACTAAAACAATACTGTTTTTAATCCAAAAATTTGTAATAAAAACAAATAAAATAAAGCTTTTTTTTGTTTATTGTGTAAGACGGATTTGCCTTGCTGCAACCTGTTGGCTTCATTGTGTGTCCCACCATTGTTTATGTTTCAACATGGCTTTTCCTGCATCCTGTATTGTAAAACAACCAGACATTTATCCACTTACAGATTATAAAATTGATGCCAGATCTAATTAATTTTTTTCCCATTTTGTAGCTATTCAGCATCACAGCACTAATAAAATATGATCTTCTTTTTTTGTGTTTGTACTAGAAACACACTTCACTTTGTTTTCCTTTCCCCGTCTCCCCCAAAGGCAACTAACAGCCACACACAGACACACAGCTATGAAGGCAGAGAAATCAAGAATTTATGTGTTCATGTGTTCAATCCTGTGACTGATGAGGTCTGACAGCGGGCTTGATGGGTTGACGAAGCAGTCAGGTGTGGCTCCGTAAAAAGAGAATAAAAAACAAGTGAAAGGAGAGCAGATTTTGTCCCTGTGGGGTTTGTGTGGACTTGTGTGTGTGCATATTTCAATAAATCATGCTCTATATAACTTCCCATGTAAATAATATCTGCTCTTCCTTAGTGGGTCCGTATCCCAGGCTCCCTTCCTGCCCTTTCCCAGACCCCAAAACGGACACTCACTTGGGCGAAGTAGAGTTTGAGCTTCTTGCCGTTGAACTCGGACTCGTGCAGCTCAATGCGAGCGCGGGCAGCGGCCTCTGGGGTGCTGAAGTTGATCCGGACTCTCCGGAAACTTTTGAACATCTGGAAAGTTGTCTGTTCATCGTAAATCCTAAACAAGGCCTCGAACCTCTCCTGCAGAGGAAAAAAATGATAAGATATGGATTTGAACAACTTAGCTGTTGACATTTTGTCTTCATTTATGCTGAAATTGTAAAGGTACCAGGGGGGACAAGTCACTTTTTCTGTTAATTAATCTGGATAAAACACACTTTATGTGAATGATAATGTGAAAGGATGTCACTAGCAAGTAGCCAAAGGTTACAATAAATGTAATTTTGTAATATTTTTCAATACCTGGATTTGCCATGCTATTTACCTGCTTTCAACATCACCAGACACATTTTTGATATACATGTCTGCTGCAGTCTTAGGATGACTTGTTTTTGCCAATACTCAGTTTACACAAACAAAGAACAGGGAAAACCAACATATCCCCATGTCTTAACAGGCAGAACCACCATATTTGCTTCAGAAATCAGTTAAACAATTAGTTGACTGTCAAATTTGTTGTTGATTCATTTTCTGTTGATTGCACAATTGATTAAATCACTAATTGTTCCAGCTCTACTGACACAGAGGATTTTGCTTTTGGGTAAAAATGTGATATTATGTTCTCTTCCCTTTCCTTTATTCCTTAAATAATACTTTGAGAAAACTGAATCAAATATTGTTAAAACCTGTTTGTTGTGTAACAGATTCCCTCTCGGCATTAAGTCTATAATGTGGGAACAAAAATGACACAAATTTAGGGTGAGATCAAATTTGTTGGGTTAAGTGATTCGCTGGCACCTCTGTCTGAGCATCAGACGTGACTCTAACTGCTCTGTACCCATTTCAATTGCTATTGAGTTAATGTGGAAATTAGATTTCCAACTTCCTGTCATTTTCCTGCAATCTTGCCTGATGCTGTTGATCTCACAGTCCTTTCTTTCTCACTCTCCTTGTCTCTTTATGTAATTCTCTATTTTCTCCAATGAACCCCCCCCTCCCTCCCTGTACACTATACTTTGTTTTTTAACTATACCCATATGATATATTCCCACATCTCCTATGTTTTAGAACTCCATCCTCTCCATGGGCACCAAATTGGTCTCCTCAGCTGTGAACTCAATCAAGCAGCTCAGTAGGAGGGCGAAAGGAAAAGGAAAAAGGCCGCCAGGAGAACGAGAGTTTCTGAGCAATCAGTAGCTGTTCTTTGTCTCCTAGCCGACCATCTCCCAGCACAGGAGGGAGTGTGACTGTAAAGCCTTCCCTCGAAAAATCAAGATGGAGGACAAACTGAACAGTTTTTAGAGCATGATTTTGCACTTAAAAGTTTGCGCAAAGACAAATGTACACATGCCAAGCAAATTATCATACTGCTGCCTTTGATTTATTCATGAGCCCAGTGTCCGAGAGCACCATGTGTGCAGTCAGCGGCATCGGCATCAAACTGTGAGTTTGGCCCCTATCAACTCAGACCATGGCTGTGTTATTCGAGCCACTGTTTGTCTTGATATGTGTCAGTGGGAAAAACAAGACTGAAATACTCCCACAACACTTCTCTCATTGGGCTGACACAGCACCTCTCACCAGGATGGAAAGGGTGCATGTTAGCTGGAGGAACACAGGCAGCATGTGAGACCTGCCTCTGCACATTAGTGACAGCTTAGTGATGGCCGACACCAGGTATCTGTAAGCTCAGCACACTCAAATGAGCACTCGGTTCTGTCTCCTCTGTTTGTCCTGTGTCCTTTGGATGATTCTATTAAAAACCAAGCTGGTCTCATCTTGTTTGACATGTTGTATGTTATTCTAACACTTTAAACATGTAGCAAGGATCATATGAACCAATATGAATTGAATTCTTATATTTGTCACAAAACGACCAGCTGTGCACTGCTATAAGGCTGCAACTAGCGCTCATATATTGTTATTTAAAAAAAATGGAGAATGCAAATCAAAATCTGTCCATACATCTTTGAGTTGAAGAAAAGAGAAAGAAATTTTTACCACAATGTGAGACAAGGACTTTTAGCTGTAACACTGTAAAGAAATATAACTACATAAAGAAAGTAGGTTTGTGGTTTTGAAGCCTCCTGGATATTATTTCAGGAGTGGAAAGTTAAGTGACTAAAAATAAAAAGTTACATATGCGTATAGATGCATATATGATCATAGTCTGCATTGTTCAATGATAAAAATCACTTTATAACATTCTAAAATACATTATTTTTCTCCCACAAAAGAAATCAAGTCCAAAAACTATAGGTCCAACAGCCTCATCCTAACTGTTGCACTATTTTGCATTATTTAATGAATGTCTATGTTGTTATAGCAAATGACTTTTTAAAGCAATTGTGATGATATGCTCTAAAATACAGGGTGTCTTTCTGCATCTCTGCAGAGAAATTACATCATCACCCTGTCTGACACATGCAGAGTTGTTAATGACTGTGCAAGCTGTGAACCACAGTTATGCTGCAGTGTGGTGTACACTGTGGTAAAACAATTTGCATTTAAAAAAAAATAAGCAGATTAACTCTTTTACTCATAATCCTCTCTCCTTCCCTTCTTGTTTTATTTCCACTCTTTCTCCCCATGTAAGTGCATGTGGTCTTCCCTTGCTAAACGCCCCAGGGTGGCTGGCTAAACTTCAGAGCTGACTTCACCTACGGGCTCCGTGATACCATTTTTAGTCAGGTTTCTAGATCGCCATACAAGGTGCATTCTAAAGAAGCAAGGAAAAGGGGTCAAGTCAGGAATGTGTGAATATCTTAACTCCTTTTATGCGATTGGAAGAGAATAACAGACTAACTTAGCAATTAGTGGCTACAATCCCAAAAAGCAAGAGGAGAGGGAAAAGTGTGACTCACCCCGATACAGGGACAGCCAAGTGTTAAGTGTGCTCATTTAAAATTGATTCTCTCACCCCCACAGTCCACAGCTAAATAGTGGTTAACCAAATAGCCACGTTCCTTTAATTGTGTATAAACAGCAGATGAAACAGTAGGTCAAAGTGCTGCATAAATGAGGGTCACCCCCTTGAAACCAGGGGTGCATTCCAATACTCTCATTGTCATACTATTTAGTATGCCAGAAAGAGCTTAAGTATGTCCCAATGTCCAATGCATTATACCAAAATACCAGAAATACTGCAGTGTGATAGCCAGCCAGCTTTGTCTTGCTGCTGAAACTCACAATCCTCTGCACAGTAAATCTAAGCAAGAGGGTAAAAGTTCAATGCACAATGTTATGTAGAAGTTGTACATCTTAACTGTATTCAGCAGAATTGTACATGCTTTGTAAAGGCAGCTGCTATATGTACCAAAAGCATGCCATTAAA
This sequence comes from Hypoplectrus providencianus, assembly GCA_028566105.1. Lineage (NCBI taxonomy): Eukaryota > Metazoa > Chordata > Actinopteri > Perciformes > Serranidae > Hypoplectrus > Hypoplectrus providencianus. The sequence goes on along the minus strand of JAOWBC010000248.1, from coordinate 10,085,241 downwards.
GTATGCAATTTGGAAAGCAGCTATTTCTATTTTCATCAGTCTCCTGTGAGTACTCTTTCATTATTTAATTATCTAATTAAATAACATTATCACTGGCGATATTTTGTCATGTGTTCAGTTTTTAAAAATCAGGTTTTGTGGTTGTTTGAGCCTGTGGACAGATATTACTTCATAAAAGAATTTTAAAAAAGCAAAGATTAATATCAATATATTTTTGATTTTGTAAAATCTGACTATTAGCACCCCTTTATATAGCCCATATGGAACAATCCATTGTTTCATAACCAAACTTGGAGGCAAATCAATGAGTCAAATCAGGATCCTAAGATCGACCTGCGGTATAATCAGCTTTTCTGGGTCACCATCAGCTGAAGTCATGTGAAGGAGAATAATAAAGCACTGTTGTTCTCTCTGCGAATGTATCTGGCTTATTAGCTTCTTAATGCTTCACTATGGTCGCTGGCTAGTTGTTAACTTTGTCTCTCTGTTGTTAGTGCTGGGAAGATAGTACATAACCAGCTTAATGGTGCTTTTTCTAAGATTTTTGTTTTCTCTGTGAAGAGAACAGTGACTGAATGTTTCCAAACCAAAACAATAAGCTAAAAGCTCCATAGAGTTAAGTGGTTTGACACCATGACTACTCCTTTCCACATACCAGAATGTATTATTTAACATTGCTAATTTAAAAATATAAATTGGTGCTGCTTCAAGGAATTTCAGGAAATCTGATTTAGTTTGGGTGAAAATTTCATACTATGATTTTGGCGAAAACTCTAATTTCCCTGCATTCATCCAGCGATTGTTTGTTCCCAAACTCCTCTGATTTGGGTTTTATTGTAATTAGTTTGAGAATGACAACAAAGCACTTGTTTGGCCTTTCTGCAGAGCCCACTTAAGCCTTTATTCAAACCGTGAATTTTCCATGAGCCTGAGCCAGCTACTATGACTCACATGTCATCAAACTCCACTTGTGATAACCGATAAGGTAGTCTTTCTCATGCACTCACACATCAACACACCCAATGGGCACTTCCTTCACCCAAATTGATGTTTTGGCATGAGCGGAGATGTGGGAAAGCTCCGAGATCAAGTTCCATAATAGCGTGTACTGTTTGTTTTTAACCCCGCACACTGACGCTGATACACCCACGGCCGATCGGCGTGTAACAAGTGAGCGTGGTCATCAGTAATTTATGGATTCTCTATGAGCGGACATCCTGAGGGAATGAGAGGAGGAACAGGAGGGGGAGCGAGGAAGAGGAGAGGGGTGTTGAGTTACACAGTGCTGAAAAGTGGCCTGCTCATCTGCCAATGCAATGTTCCCCGCAGTGACCCACTCCCTTTGTTCCTGTTATGCATGTGTGTGTGAGACTTGTGAGTGGGCGTGTGTGTGAGGCTCACTGTTTGTTCAGGATTCTTCACTGTGTTTCCACAATTAGCTAGCTGATATTTCAGTACACACACACACACACACACACACACACACACACACACACACACACACACACACACACAGGGCACATCTCCATAGCAAAGTAATGTGACAGGTAGCGGCGTTAGTACCTAAGCACAACTCAAGGACGACTGTTTGCTTGTCAGCAGACACACGCACACACACACACGCGCACACATGCACAGCTTGATCCAGCACCTGCTACTCCTGTATTTGCAGTGACTGAGAGCTGTAGGACAACAGATGAGAGAGGAGAAGAGAACAGCATGTTCTTGTTTTTCATTCTCAACAAGGCAGATAACAACATCTATTGAAGGAGCTGGAGGAAAATATGATTTATCTCACATACAGTAACTAGGTAACAGAAAAACAAGAAAAAATTGGACATACTTTGAGAACAAACGAGGAGAAAAACTGAATTCATGTGCCTGACCCTCATCCTCACTGTCACAGTTCCTTCTCACGCTAAAGTTTATGTTTTACTCACAGGCTTTGTTTGTCTACCAACAGAAATCTGATGTGTTTCAGACGGAGACAGATGAGAGGAGGACGTGTGAAGTCATAGCTCTCAAATAGCAAACAACGTGGCTTGATTTAAATGGCAAGAGCTGTTGTTATTGCTGACCGCATGTTTCTCCATGTCACCTTTACATAACACCCAGGGTGAACCTAAACATGCCTTCCTTTCCTGTCCTGGATTGTCTTTTCACCTCCACCCTGTTGTTGCAAAACTGGGCCCACCTAAGCAACATGCAAGCTGCACTTTGCACAATAAAATCTCATGAATGGGGACATATGATTTCCTACAGTGGAATTATTTTGATTCCCTGGAGAATATGGTTGCTATTTTAAACTTGTTGGTAATGTTATATTTCTAGCTGCGAGAATACCACTTCTACTATTGTTGCAGTAAGCTATGTCCACCTGATGGGTCACACAATGCTTCTGGTCATAGAATGTGAAGGGCAAATTGGGAGAAAATGCAAATAAGCTGCTCATATTGTGAAACGCAACTTCAATTAATAGCTGAAATACAGCAATTGCTTTTTTTAAAATCAAATTTTGTACCTATTTTGTATTAAATGGCATGAGCAATCTATAAGCTTCTACAAGAAGAGAAGGTAAATAAACCAGTTACTTGGTGGTAACAATCGACTTATGAAGGAAATAAAAAAAGAGATAAAGAAAGAATAGGAATGAGAGGCATACAAAGGCCTGACAAAGAGACAGACAGCACACCGGCACAATAAAAATCCAATGCGGAGAGATGTAAAGCTCACTAGTGTACTGCAGGCACTCCAGCAGTGGCTGCAGGGCCGTCCTTCAGCTGATTGCCTCTCGGGTAATGAGGCAGTTATGTTCCTGACGGTAATGGAAAGGCTGTCATCGTGGTGGCAACAGGACATGACTGTGGACACGACTCACATTCAGCGGCACAGTGTGGCACAAACACAGAAACAGCTAGCGGTCATGTCACACAATGATCCGAACAAAAGATCAGTGGGCTTAGGGACGAGGCGCAGGTTTATTTGGGGGCTGTCGACATGGTCTCATATGACAATGAGAATAACAAACGGCAGTGATTGACAGTGCAGAAGTGGAAAAAAGTTGAGATAAAGCAGAGGTTTAAAAGTATTTACACTTCATGTTCTTCACACCTCTACCAGGCAATGAATTAGTCAAGTGGCAGAGTTGGGTGTAACTCTGTGATGGACTGTGACTTAAGTGTTTTCCCATCTTATGTAAAGGAAGGATTACGTTTCTTCAATGTGTAGGGATCAATTACAATTAGCAGCACTTCAGGTCCATCCTGTCCTGTGTACACTGTAAACAAAATGACTGACAAACAGGCAGCAAACCCAACGTCTGCTGCAGCAGAACATCCACAAAAATACTAGATTCTCAATTAGTTCTCAGCAAATTGTGCTCGAACTGCGATGTTTTCGAAAAGCTCCGACATGCTGTCAACAGTCATTGTTGTCTTTGTCGACTGATTGTGCAGTTTGGGGAGTTAAATAAGGCTCAAAGATTCAGCTGTTTGTTGCCTGTCACTGGTGAGAGTCACGTCAGCTGAAACACACAAACATGTCCCATCATTCTTTTCATCAGCCATGTGCCCGTAAACACACACAATAAAAGGTGAGAGAAAAAAAAATCACCTCCGTTTTCATTTCTAATGAAAAGCTTTTGGATTGTTTGAATAGCCTTGAATAGCTGAACATGCAGATGTACAACATGAATAGTGGTACAGATGGTTATATAAGAGTATTATGGCAAGTAAAACAACATTCTAATGATGAACCAATAGCTGCTTTATTTATACATGTAAAAAATATATATTAAGTACATAAATTGATCCTTTTTTAGAAAAAATGCCCACTATTACAGCTTTGGCCTTGGTTTAAATGTAAAAAATATCAACTTGTTTATATAAAATATAATAAAAAAAAATTTGGCTTTTGCTTGTTTGTTTGTTGGGACAGAACAAGCAGTTCAAAGTGGTAAGCATCAGCTCTAGGACATGTAAGGAGCTTTGGAAACTATTTACCAATATTTCATAGACAACGATGCATCGATTAACAGAAAATAAGCTTTTAATCAGCAATATCCATAGTTCCAGCCCAATTTCCGAATCTACAAGCATGGTTCGTCTGTGTAGCAATCTGCAGCCACCACTTGCAAATCCACGAACCTAGTCACAATGCTCTATTTTGATCTGGTTTCTCATTTAAGCTTGTACAGTATTTAAATCACATTGGCACTCAGATACCAAAATCCATGACTGTAATCCACAGGCTAGTCCAATTCTATGTTGAATTACACCATTTGGCATTTTGGATCAAAATGAAAAGATTAAGCGAGCCTAATTGGGACGTAAAGAAGGGTTATTCAGTGTTTTTTTTCCCCCCCTCTTTGGCGAAGCCCTCATCTTTCTCTGTGACACGTGCGTGGCTTTAGTACAGTCTAATCCAGACTCTCGTGCTTGAATGGGATTTGGGTGAAAACCAACAAACTAGGTCACGGAGCCTCAGGGTGAGTCAGGGACAGTGATACACTAAAAATAGATTATGTTGGAATAATTAAGAAAATTCATTTCTTAAATGTGTGGACCATCGTTTTTAATTACCATTCCCCCTAAAGGGCCAAACTGGAACCAGTGTAATGAGGTTGAACAAGAGAGGCAGATTGCAGAGATAACAGACGCAGCTGGATAATAAACCTCATACCTGCATGCATGGCTCTTCCAGCACATTTTTGCTTATCACATTCCTTATTTTTTTCCATTACTGTTCCATAAAACAGAGCCAACTTTCCACTGCAATTATGTCTGTGTGCGGTTACAACTATCACTTGTGACACGAAAATGTATTATGTTTGAAACACAGCAGAGCTTTCAGCTGCCAAACATTACTGTGAACACTGCAGAAAGTAAAACAAATACTCGAAATATGAATATATTTCCATTACGTTTTTCAGGTTTCCAGTCCTGTTCTACACACAGAAACAAACACCTTGATTAACCTGTTAGTGACTGGCTAATGTGTTTCAGTTTAATGTTTTGTTCGTAGTTGCAACCGTGACTGACAAAATGACAAAATGACAAAAAATGTGTCCTTAAGAAAATCTTTAACGATACAGGTTTATGAAAGAAAACAAACTGTTAAAATGAGAGCATAAGTTACAGAAGTTTCTATCAGAATTTTTTCTTTGATATTACTGGCACTGTATTTTACATCCTTATTTTCAATATATAAACTTGGAATAACTACATTTTGTTAAAAATATTTGCAACACTCAGCAGTTATGTCACAACAGAAGGCTGTTTACACAGAGCAAAGAGGAGAGGACAGGAAAGGTTGTAAAAAATGCAAATAGCTCAATATTTACATCATGTTGAGACTCACTAGTTTTTTTTTTCATGAGACTTGTGGGCACTTGGAAATGTTATTATATATATTATAACATATATTTGCATGTTATATATGTTCTTATATATTGCAGTAAAATATAAAAAGAGCAAAACAAACAGAAAAAAAACAGTGAATCAGCTTGGGGTTCAACTAGTTAACAGCTGTAATAAAAATATGGATTTGGCATGTATACATATTCCATCCAGTGATGTCACACCACTAAGCATTGGAGTTTATGGCCGGTGATTTAACACAAGGAGGGCCTGTAACCTACCGTTAGCTTGATGACTACTAAGGATGAGGTAATGTGTATTAGTGGATAAACTCTGAGGTTGTGTGTGTGGTGACCCAACACTCAGGCAACCAGTTTCTGTCAAAGCAGCCATTAACATTAGCATAGCAGCAAATCCTCGGTATTACAAAACAACAAAAACAACGTGTGATTAATAGCTTTGTGTGTATTATGAGGGCTGCGTAAGCGCTGGGGAGGCATGAGAATGAATGGGGGCAAGTGTTATTACAGTGGGATCAATAGCTCGAGCGGGGGAGCGATATCGACAGAGGCCGACTCCGCGGCGCTACACTGCCGCTCCCTCGGGGACAGCGTGTCCACAGCAGGGAGATTGAAATCAGTTTACAGCATGAGGGGACACATTAATCCTATTACCACCAATCTGGTCGTTATGGTTTTTATTGAGGCAGGAGCTTTTCCTAGTCAGCAGCACTTAGGCCTCGTTTGAACACACACATGTGCAGGCACACACATTTTCACACACTCTTAGCATGCAAGTGTGTCCACACACTCCCCCACACAGATTCACACACTTTAGAGGCGACAGTAATCCAAAGAGTTATACAACATTATATAAGGTGGCTAAGAGATGCTGGAGCTCTTACCTTCAGCCAGCACAGCATATGGACAGATGAGCTCTTTTCTCTTCTGGCTCTTCTTACTGCTCTGTAGCTTTTTACCTGCCCATTTACATTTTCTTGATCTGACTGATTGACATCAGGGCAGCACACGACCCAGCTCTAAAGATGATCAAGCATTATCAGGGCATGGCTGCACGGCTGCATTAGTGCTGCAACGATTAGTCAACTAATCGCTTTATCAATCGCCAGGCAACTGATAATCAATGAATCTTTATGGTGATTTTCCATGCATGGATGGCAGAAAATGAGGTTTTCAGCCTCTCAAATTTACAGATTTCATGCCTCTTACAGTCATCTGCCACATTAAACTGAAACATTTTTGGACTGACAAAACAAGACATTTCAAAACATCACCTCTGATCCTGAGAAAGTAGATTACTTTCTTGAGTATTTTCTGACTTACTATTAGATTAGTTCATAATTCATAGTACATTCATGCATCAAAACTTACAAATTATAATTACTAATTAATAAAGTAAAGTTGCTCGTTGCTCTCTCCACCTCCATGTAACTAAATAAATATTTTTGTTACTTAAAACATTGTATTACATACAAAAATATATGTACATATGTATATGTAGTGTATATGCATCACCTGGTTAGAAGATGAAACCATTCTTTTCAGTTTGATAAATGACTGATAAATTAAAAATCAATCATCAAAACAGCTGCCGATTCATTTTGTGTGGACTGACTAATCAACTCATTATGAGTATAATTAGTACTTCTGCATTATATGTTCACAGATATATAAATAGTGCCGTAGACAACGTGAACAAAGCTGGCCTTTATATGCTGTAGACACAATGCTCTGACGCCCAGCTGTATTATTTTAAGGTAATTGTTTTGACATTGCTATTTAAAGCACCAAAGCGACCTTATCTTTCCAGAGCTGATTGTGTCGGAGTGGAAATTGTATTGGAAATTCTGACAGGAAAATTATATTTGACCTGTAATTTCAATAACAAAGGCCAATCATTGTATGACGCAGTTTCCTTGCTGTTTTCCTTGGCGAGTAAATTACAGGCCTCTACATTCCGTTGCAAGGCCTCTTTCTTTGCTTCTAAACTTATCACTTCATAGTTGTGTCGTCTTGGACACACAGTAACCAGACACCCCATCCAGGAGACAGTCCTTTGTTATACGTCACCCTAACGGACACAGCACTAACCTTTAGCTGACACCTGAGCCCCGGCACTTCTCTAAGGTTTCAGGCCAATGTGAGCTGCCCATGTCCACCTGCCCAGTGCCCAGACTGGGGGAACAGGCACACCTGAGCCCACTGCTCTGGCCCAGGATCGCTCAACCTTGCCAAGATGCAGATCTGGTTTCCTACCAGCACCAAACATGATACTGTCAGCGTCTACATCCATCCTGTCTGTCCTGCCTCTGCTCCTCTGCCTCTTGCCTTCACCTCAAAAACTGGTCAGAGTGCATCACGACAGTGTTTTGAAATGCTGGGCCAGGATCATATTAAAATTCAGACCTGATTTATGTTTGATGAGCAGGGAGTGAGAGGTCTGTCGGTGCCCTTTCTCTAAATAATACAACACTGCAGAGAAAATAGGGTACTAACTAAACAACCAACGATTGCTAATTGGACTACCTGGGATGACACTTGATTCAAATCTA
>JAOWBC010000248.1:10063788-10076858 GCA_028566105.1 Hypoplectrus providencianus | reverse complement strand
CAGAGAAAATAGGGTACTAACTAAACAACCAACGATTGCTAATTGGACTACCTGGGATGACACTTGATTCAAATCTAGAATATATTAGCAATGCCTATTCAAAATCTGAAACAATAAAATGATGGATTATTTTATTGGTGGTGGATTACTCCAGCTTCTTAAAACCAATCCAAACCAAACCAACCAACCAACCAAAAAGATTAATCTCAAGTATTTGTACTTGCACAAAAACAAAATACAATGTACAATGTAATATTGTTATATTATAACTATATTATTATTTGTATTCATATTATATTTGTTATATTAATATGAAAGGAATTTAATAAAAAAACTAAAAATAAAATCTGCAATCAATTTTTTTTGTCAATTATTTTTTTCATAAATATTTTGTTTTTTAAAACATTACATCAATTTATTTGACATTTACTAATCCATTCATTCATTAATTTTAGCTGGAAATAAAGTGAAATATTTCACATTTAATTTATTTTCAATAAGAAAAGGTTTACTGCTGTAATAAATCAAGTAAGACATACTTTTCTCCATGACTTTCATACAATCTGACTTCCATATAGCAGCAGAGTTGCCCCCTGCTTGTCATTAGAAAGAATGCAGGTTTTAGGCACTTTGTCTCACAGAAATCACATAAAATTACATAGTGATACATTGTTTTGTACTTTCCTTTGTTGTGAGGTTGCTGAAAATAAACACTGCAGATCAAACTGAGTGACAGCGTGTTATGTAAGGGTGTGTATCAAAAAGGCTGGGAAAGAATGAGAAACATCACAGGCGTCAGCAAAATCACTTCAACTACAAATAGCACATTAGTCATCAAATCTTTCCTTCTTCCTCCAAACAACTTCTGTGGCGACAAAGCCTGAGAACGGACATATGACACAAGGGAGAGGCAGACAGACAGACAGACGGGAGGACAAACGGAAAGTGACCCAGGTTGACGGAAACTTCTCCAGGCGTCCTCGGTGAGGAGTTGTGTGTGTTTGCTGACAGAGGTGTTTGTCTGTAGGTCTGTGAGTCCGCTGACTCACTGTTGTGGTTGGAGTGTGTGACTGTGTCAGTGTTACTACAGTTGTCTGTGTGTGGGAGAGCAGGCTTAAATTGAAAAAAAAACAAACAAAAAAACAGCTGTCCCTTTGTGGCTTGCAATGCAGTCACTCTGTAGCTTGTTTTAATAATATATTTCTCTATAATAATCTGTGAATGGGTCTTGGTGTCAAAAACCTGTCTTCTCCCACTGCCTCCTAATTAAAACACTTTTAATTTGGTGACAGGCTGCAGCCAGAGAGGCACTTATCAAAAGAAAGAGCAGGTTGACAGGCTAATTAATTATTCATACATGTATAAAAGAGCAAATAAATGGGCAACCATCAAACTGGCAAGTGAATAAATAAATAAATTGGATGTAGACGCCCGCCTAAAACCAGTCATGCAAGGTAACTGTAAAGGCTTGCGTCACACTCTGTAATACACTCACTGCCTGCTGACGTGCTATGACCTTCACCATGTGTCCTGTGCTATCATCTGCTGATGCTGCTACATTTTTCCAGGTAATGATAGTGTTGTGATGAACACACACATACTACGGCCCACAGCTCCGATCTCACATGGTAACAATAGCCCTTTTGTTTGCTCCAAAAGGGACACAAAGCACTTTGGTATGAAAGCCTACTGTACCACCAGCTCTGCCATTATTGCAGCAACAACCTGCTCCGTCCACAGCCTCTGTGTTTGGCTCATTAATGATGTAACCAGCTGGGATGGAGCCAAGGCAAGCCATTTCAACCGTGTCAAAACAATGGCTCCAAAACACCACAGCCAGTCGCACGGCATCTCATCTAATTAGAAAACCCACCATTCACTTATTTTCTTCATGCCGCCCATTGGCCCACCACTGCCGCTGCCTGATCACTCTGTCAAGTGTCTAAATATAGCAGCAATCCTCTTTTGTTTTGCAATAAAACAGGAGCCTTGAGATTATTGTTCCTGATCTTTCAGATTTGGAGATATTAATAAAAACAGGAGCCTCGGACAGGCTCAGATCTTGTTGAATGATAATAAAAACAAGAGCAGCCTGACAGGGAGGTGAGCTCAATCTGAGGCCGCTCCCCACGTGCCCTGCTTTAATCTGCCCTCTCCCCCGGCGCTCTCCCATCACTCTCTGTGCGCCAGAAACCAGGATTAGTGGTGTTCTTTGTGCCATTCGAAAGTCAGTCCTGTGTCTGCTCTTTTAATTGTGCACCGATCCCCTTTTCTTTGGGTGAGTCTGAGAGAGGTGTGCTGATAAGAGCAGCTCGACAGGCAGCTTTAGTGAAAACTGCGTACCGATCAGACTGTCCTGCCTGTGGCTGTGTAGAGCCTGTCTGGAGAAGACGGCTGATCTCAAAACAGCAAACCAGGCTGAATGAACAAAAGTAAATCACAAAGAATGAATGGCATGTGCTGCAAGGTCTCACCTTTCAACACAATACAACAAGTCCCGTGTAAACAAAGAGACATATCAGTATGGCATAATCAGGAGTCTACACCTCCGACGTTTTGTAAACAGCTATTTTTCTTCCACCCTGGGAAATCTTACAGATTATTACTGTTTCCCATAATTACACAACCACTGCAGGGTGACACACTGGTGTTTTTCACCTTGGTTGGTCTGCAGTGGTTAGAAAGTGTAATGAGAGTTGGGAGCAAACCCAGCAGCTGCCTGGCCTTGCTGGAGGGACGCACGCTGCAGGGGGTGGGTCAGAATCTGAAATGCATTGTTTGTTATGGTCATATATGCAAGAATCAAATTACAATTGCATGCCGTTTTTTTCATGCATAACATGCCATGACAGACAAAAGAAGTAGGACATTTCAAATACACATGCGCACACACCCACCCACACAGACACACACACACACACACACACACACACACACACACACACACACACACACACACACACACATATCCCCTCTTGGGCAGCTGCAGCACATGGAGTTGCAAAAAAGTGATAAAATATGGCTGACCAAGGAGCTGTGGGGGATGGGGGTGGGGTGACTGGGTTCTTAAAACCTGCAAATGCTGCTTTTGGATGCAAGAAATAGCTGAATTCAGCCTTCACCACACCAGAGCACATCAATAGCACAATCGTAGTTCAGAGCTGGTCTGTAGCTTATTCGTTCTCCCTTTTCTGCGTCTCTTTCCGTCTCTTTGGTGATGAGTCAAATCAGACAAGCAGACAAGCAGCCAGCAGGTGAGGGAATATATTCTGACATGGAATTTCCAAAGGGTTTAGTGGGTGAGCCAAGCTTTGGCAGACCATCTGCGTGGCCTTTTAAGACCCAAAACTGGCACTCTGCAGTGCTAAAGGTGGGGTCCCAGGTTCACTTTGAATACATTTAAGTGCAGTTCTCTTCCTGCTCTGTGAGTGACAGGAAGTATATCGAATACTTGTACCTACCCCGCAGACAAGTCAATAAAAAATACGGCCGTAGGGAATGTTGTTGAGTCAGTACTCAGTTTATACAGGACTCACCTAAATGTATTTTGAGTTAAGTCCTTTTTTATTCACACTACATTGCAAGTTTATGCCTTATTGGCACCATTTAATCCCATACAGACTACCATGGCTGGATTAAGCATTAATGTGACATTATATAACAATTACCTTGATTTTAATTGTATAATTATGTGTGTGTATCTAATCTAACTCTGTTCACCTGCAATGCTGCTGGGATGAGAATGAGCAAAGATAAAGAGGGGGGGAGCAGGGTCTGTCCACCACTGCGTCTAAAACTGCCTCACTTCTTCCCCTGCATGTGTCTTGCATGGACAATTCAGTCCATCACACCCTCCCATTCAATTTACGCATCATCTCCCAAAAACCTCTCGCTCCCAACTTACACAACAATTGGTGCATTAAGGATCTTTTTTTTTTTTTTTTTTTTTTTTTTTTTTGGCTTGCGTGTCCCATTCATGTCATGTCTGCCCATTTCTGCAGTTCATCAGGCGCCAATCAAATGTGCGTGCTCGGCGACGCGGGACGTGCGTGTCGGCGAGCTGCGGCTCCCATTGATAAAAATCCTCGTCTGAGAAACAGGGCTGCATTCAACGTCACCAAGACATGCATGCACGTCTATACAGCAGCATGCAGTCGGTACACAGCCGTACAGCGCAAGGGCACAACCGTAATGATTAGTTGCAAGGTGCGTTATTGTTCCTTTTTTGTGTGTGAAAACCGTACCTGCATTTTGTCTGATGTAAACACCTCGGTGTCTACTTCGCAGGCGATGATGGTCACCATCTCCAGTTTCATATTTATCGATGGCATTCCCTTGCGTGGTTGGGGGGAAAAAACGAGTAAAAGTCTTTCTCCTCCTCTCTGGCAGCTGGTCGGAACGGTCTCTCAGGTTCTTCCTCCACAAACTTGGGGTTAAGTCCAGCGGACTGTTGTGGTGGGTCTGATCAGCTTAGAGTTGCTGCTGGACTCCTCACTGCACTGACGCGCTGCTGAGAGTGATGCTGCAGCAGCCGCACAAACTCTCCTTTCTCTCTCCCTGTCTCTGTCTCTCTCTCTCTCTCCCTCCTGCCCTCCCCTCTGGCTCCACATTGACGTCATTACCATCCTCACGTTCGTCGTGTTTTACGCCACTACAGCGCTTGACGAAGCATGCATGGGGCACTGCAGAACTCACGGTCCGGTTTATTCCGCTTTTTCGTTCGTGTTTTTTTGTGTGTTTGCGGAGCAGCTGCAAAAAACATCAACAACAAAAAAAAAAAAACGTGTCGCAACGGTTTTGAAAATTCCTTCCACCAGCTAAACTGTACATCAAGTTCTAAAAGCATCAGTGTCACCCTGTCTAAACCTCTGCAATCCAACAGAGAGCCTGCTCTTTATCTTTCATACCTTTACATGATGCTCTTATATACATACAGTGCAGTGAACACAGGGGGTGGACATAATGCCACATCTCAGTCACTCAAGTCTTATGTAAAAGACCTATAATAACTGCTATTTTTATCTGTGAAGAACTGAGAAGGCATTCTTGAGGGAAGAGGCTTTAGCAAAACATGGACAAAATAATGGGTAAATAACACATAGATCATAAGTAATCTTAAATAAACATATTATAAATAATAATGCCCTATAATAATAAAAAATAACTACTGCTACAAGTATTAGCATAGAAAAAAAGTACCCATGTTTAAATACTATATATCAAATTATAGTTATTGTTGTGTTGATATATAAGCTTTAGTAATGTAGCTTGAACTGTTGTATTTGCTGCTGGGTTGATAATCCATAAATAAACGACACAGTTACTTTACTTTTCAAAATAATGTAGTGGATATGATATACAAAGTAGCATAAAACAAGAATACCCACGTAAAGTACAAGTACCTCAAAATTATACTTATACTTAAGTAAATGTAAAATGTAATGTAAAACTAGTTAAGCTTGGGAGGCTGAAAATGTTTGGTATTGTACTTCAAAAATTATTTAAACAATAAATGGCTGCATTTATTGCTGCACATCGTTGTGACTGAAGTACAATCATATAAAAGACCCCCCAAAAATACATATAAACGATATATGTTGTATATAAGCCATGGGCTCACTGACAGCGTCAAAAACAAATGACATTATGAAGGCATCTATGGCACTTTTCCTCTCCCCTTTAAGGCTTAATTGCATAACCATGCCTGTCAGCTGCATGCCCCGGAGCAAGCGCTGCCTTCGCTTGACATGATATGTGACTTCATGGGCCTGAGAAGAGCAGACAAACAACATGGTTACATGGCGGTCACGCTGGTGTGTTCAGTACCAAAGCTGCTCTCTCCCTACACTCCCTTTCCCTCTGTTAACAGACATTAGAGTCTTCGGGGCAGATGCCTTGTAGATCCAGGAAAGACTCAGATATTAAACTTTAAAAGAACTTCTTAGTGAGCTGTACTTTTAGTGCTGACTTGTTGATTGGAGATTAACTGTACTGGGCCCTTTATCACTCACAATGAAGCAGCTGAAGAAGCCGACTGAACCACTGCTGCCACAGCTCCTTTTTCTTATAATTACGATGATACAGTGCGAGTTTCCACTTCAGCTGAAGTCCAATCATTAAAAAAAAATTCCCACAGACATTATGCCATTGCATAATAAACCATGTCTTTTTTTTTCCATCACTCAGATCATCTCTCCCTCCCTCCGTTTCATAATAATAATTGCCTGGCCGGCCGAGACAGCTAAGTCCCCTGTAAGCCATTAATATTAAGGCTCTAGGCGGTGAGGGCTATTTATGTCTGCGTGTGTCAGGCATTGTCCATGCTGTGCAGACGGAGAACATGACTGAGATATGTGAGGATGACTGTGACATTCCTCCACCAGACAGCATCAGTCAGTCACCCAGTCTGGAACAATCTGCCTCGAAACACCACAAAGCGCTGCATTTCAGACGCGCTGAACGTGTTGGCCTGAGACTGAACTGCATCGTCAGCTGCTTCGTCTGCTGGGAGTGAATGTGTTTTATTCTTTCAAGAGCAGGCCGTAGAGAAGATGTTTCTTGACAGGTTTAGATATTATTTCAAAATCACCCCCACAGCTCATTAATCACAAGCTCAGAAGTGATAAAGCAGTGCGCCTGTGTCGCCTTTTCTTTTAAATCCACTCTGTTTTCTGGAGTCTAATGTAGCCTCAGCTCACCAAACGCTGTGATCATTTATTTATGGCTTGTTGGAAAATTCTCTTTTCACTTGCCCCTATTTACAAAGCCTTGGGTCAACAGAAGATGGGAGAGATTCACTGTCTTGCTGATGGAAACTTCAGCTGAGCAGGTGCTTTACTCAAAACCATCCTGTCTGTATTTAACTTCACATTTAGTCTGGACTGGTTTAATCTGGTTGAGTCTGTTACCATCACAAGTGTTAGTGCCTTTATTTATAACAGTGATGCTCAACCATGAGGACATGTAACTAGGGGGACTTCAGCTGCCATGCAGTATGTGGAAAGGCAAGATTATAAGGTAATCTACACACTTCTTTACAAATGAGTGTGACTCTGGTCTTTAAAAAGGGGCAAAATCCAGGCCTCTTTCTTTTCAAAGTTCATTGTAACAATCTGTATGCTTAAAAATGCCTTTTAAGCATCTGGCTGCACTGAAAATATCTTTAAGTCTTTAAGAATTGATAGAATTTTCCTGCAACAAGCTGCAACTTTAAGCACAGTCTCTCGTCTTTTCTGTGAACTGAATATAGCTGCCCTCATGTGCAGTTGGAAATGTCAACATTATAAAAACACTGACGGAAAACAACAAGTTTGAAATATAAAGCCTTTTTGTTCATAAAATGATGTCCCGCCAATGGCCCACTCTATACTACCCAGCGGCTGTACACCACCATAAACTGGGTCTTGTGTAACACAGCCTTAGCTAAACTAATAGACAAAATGATGCTCGATGTTACTGGATATCAATGGCTTTCATTCATTCATTATCCTTAACTACGGATCTGAAACTTGGGTTGCAGGGGGCCAATCCCAGCTGACATTGGATGAGAGACAGGTCACCAGACTATCACAGGGCTGACCCAACATTCACACACATGGGGAATTGTTAAGTGTTAAGCTGCTTTTTTTAGGATTGTGTGAGGAAGCCAGAGGGAACCCACGAGGAACTCGACACGCCACAGGCCAGATTCTAACCTGTAAACTTCACCATCATGCAGCCCTGAATGGAGCAGATAGCTGAAGAGTAAAAAGAAATGAATAAATGGTTGGAATAACTGGAACTGGTGTAGAGAAGTAATGAGAAAGAAAAAAATAACTGCAACAATTGCCATACAATTTGGGAAGAATAAAGTCAAAGAAACCACTCATGGTAAGGTGCAAATCCATAAAATGCAAAAATAAGGTTAATAGTAAAGATCACAAGATCTAGGTGGTTGTATTTGGATTGTAGAGCAAATGGTGGAATTGCTAACATGTTTAGAAAAATGGGTAAAATGGTAAGCTTAAATTAGTAAATAAGTGATTTTAAGTACCAACATACATGATGGATGAATGCTTAAAATAGCTAAGAAAAATTACTAAATGGCTGGCATAGCTAAAGAAAATGAAAAAGTGGTGTAAGTAGTTGGCTTAAACAGTTAACTATTAATTACAAAACACTCAGCTTCTGCCCCTTCTAGTACAATGCCAACTTTATGAAAAGGAAAACTGTAATGCCATCCACTTTTATTTTAGTAATAATATTAAATTACACCTGCATAAAAGCCAATTTGTGAGCATGACAAGTGGTGTTTATTAAGGAGTCCTTAGGCTCACATTCCCGGATGGTCAAATAAGACTTTGGGGGAAAATCAGCTGCTATAGTCCTGACATACAGTTCTGAATGTATGCTTCAATGTTTTTAGTTATCAGAGTGCTCCTCTGATCCTTTTTGTCACTGCTGATAAGCAGGCTGAATCTGTGGATGATGAAGCACAATTCGTCCTCTCTAGCCTCATTCTGCAGCTCTTCCCCTCCTCCTTCTTCTCCCCCTCCTCCTTCTTCTCCCCCTCCTCCTCCTCATTCTCAATTCTCTGCTCCTCATTCACAATTCCCTCTGTAAGATCTCACAATCGGCACGCCCCAAACAAGACTCCATGTCTAAAAATGCTACACAATATTTATTCATTTCAAAAAGGATCTTGCACCGTCTTATCTCATTTGAAATGCAGATGATTCCATGATGATTATAACCTTTCACATGCTGCCACCTTGGAGGTTTGTTAATAACGGTATCAGTAAGTGTTTAACTTTAATATCAACAATTATGTTGAAAAGGTTGATATCACTTTTTTGAATGGTGTATTTTCTCGAATGAATTCACACACTTCCAATGTTTCTTGCTGAGAGTTAGATGAGAGATATAATCCTACATTCTCGCCTGTATATCTGAGCCAGCAGCCAGTTAGCTTAGCCTGCACAAAGACTGAAAAACAGCCAACTGTTCAAAGGCAACCAGCACCTTCAAAGCTTACTTTTCATCTTCTTATCTTACTTGCGGCACGAAAGTGTTTTTCCCGAAATGTCAAACTATTCCTTAAGGATAATGGACAGAAGCTGAATTTGTAGTGATGCAGCTAAAGCCACAATGAAGTATTCTTAAGGTTTTAAAGTGTTGCAGTATGCACACAACACAAAGGAAATGGAAATAGCTGTTTCTACATGTGCATGTAAAAATACATGAACACTGAGGCAGATGAGGCGCACAGTTAATTAAACAGCAGGATATCGAGGCATTGCAGAGTCTCGAACGTGCACGATGCACTTTATGAGAGATGAGAAGAGGAGGAGGCAGCAGAGATGCTCAAAGGGTGAGACGCTGTGTCTCAGACTCACTGACGAGCACAATTTGTATTCTGAAGTGGAGCTCTGCAGAGAAGCAGGGAGGGAGGAAATCAGGGCAGTGGATCATCACGGTCGTCCGATGTACGCATGCTCAAAACACACATGTATGTTGATGCAGGAACCAAACAATGCAACACATAAACACGAGGACGAATATTAAAAGATGTATGCAAATATATGCTGTTTTTTTCTGCCACATCATCTGGAAAGGACACACAAAAACTTCCCAAAATAGAAATGCAGAAAAATATGACAACAGCTCTCACTGACACCGTGTGTATGTGTGTGTGTGTGTGTGTGATGTGACAGCAGAAGAATGAAAGGAATGACAGTGTTAAAACAAACTCTGGAGCTCGGCCACTGCAGGCATGCAGACAGGCTGCTCGTGCACTATCCTCATGATCTTCACGCACACACATTCACGCTCCATCCCATCACTGCCAACCTCTTGTTACACCAGGCTACCTCTTTTGGCCCAGCCAAACCAACCTCTGGTGCCAGCGCCAATGCAGCTGCTGTAATCTAGGCCAAGCTATTTATAAAGCAAGCAGCCAAGTACAGGCGCAGGGAGCCAGGGGGAGACAGAGGGATGGGAGGATAAAAGAGTGTCTACAGGGCAGAGAGACAGATCTACAGAGTGTAGGTGAGAAAGAGCGGGGGAGAACAGAGAGGCGCAGGGAGCCGGGGTGGTGCAGCGGGAATATAAGTAGTGAGAGACTGAGTAAAAATAGAAAGAGGCGCAGAAAGATACAGATGTTCTGTCGAGAGCAAAGGAGAGCATGGATACCTGACGAGCAGCCATCAAATGTAAATGACAAACACAAGTAGCCTCAATCAACATTCCTTCAAAGACTGAATATTGTTTCATTTGGTGGTTTGAGTTCTGCAGACGAGCTGCACAATGAAATGTGAAAGAGGGATGCTGCAGCGTTTAGTGATGAGAAATGTTGACAGAGTTTTACATGACTTCTGGCTATCAAGCTTTAATTAATAGTGATAGACAACTCCCAGAGGCCAACTCTGACTGTAACAATTTTCTTCTAATTAACAAAAAAATGAGTTGTCATGGGAAATGTGTACATGCAACAGTACAAGTAGGACATCGTGTATTAATATTTATGTATGAAACTGTGTGCAGACTGAGATTGTGATTACAGAGGTTTCGATACTTTAATTGAGACATTTTTGTCCGTCATGTTTGCTCTTTTCAAGTTGGCGGGGATCAGGTGGAAAAAAGTGTTGCCATGTACTGCTGAGCACCAATAAGACTTTAGCAACACTTGAATGAAAATCTGGGGACAGCTGTTGGTTGGAACTTGCAGCATTAATTAAAAAAAAAAACCCCATTGAATTTAAAATGATGAATATTTAGGATAACAGGGAGATACCATAAGGTTTGAAAGTTTTCAGTAAAAATCTGGAAAATAATGATGGGTATTTTCCTCTATTTTGTGGTATTTCATAGACTAAATAATTATTTTATTAACGATAAAGTCATTTTAAATTTAAATACACAACAAAAATAGCTGCAGCCATATACAGTGTATTGTATCAGGGCAACCAAAGTTTGCAAATCAGGCACCCCCATAGGGAGTTCAGACCCAACTCAAATTAAAAAAAATAATGAATCATAGAGTTACTGCAAAGGAAAAAAAAACTTACAATATAAAGTACACTAGTACACATTAAATGTAGTTTAACTTTGGACTAGGTATGGTAGTAAAACATACTTTTAATAGTACACTACTGCTTAAATAAAATCCATATGTACATTAGTAAAAAAAAAACAGAATAACAAGACAAACTTCATGTACAAACAAAAGCATCACAAATGCTGTCCAAACATGAGAGCTGACATCATAGTATGTTCTGGTTCACGGCCCACATCTGGTGGGCCACCGGCAGCTGTTCAGTGTTTTAACCGAGTGCCGCGGCTTAGGAGCTGGAGAGATGAGCTGCCGTATAGCTGTGTTAACGGGACACAGACAGAGGGAGGATGCACAGAGAGACACGTGCCGATGGTTCCACTGATTGCTTTGCTTTGAAATCAGGTCAAATCTTTGGATTGGTGAGGCGGACTCTCCGACCCGCCTGCAGGCAATCGCGTCTGCTAGAATACCAGACACAACATAAAGGAGGAAAAAAACAAAACAGGTGGGGAAGGACCAGAGGTTGTCTCAGAGTGTCAGCAACACAGTACCAGTTTCTGGGGCATGCAAAAAAAAAAAAAAAAAAAAAAAACAGGGATGAAGACATAAAATACAACATTCTATTCTTTTTATAATTTAAAGACAACAGGAAGGCAATATTAAGACTGTCTATAAATAAACTATAGGCGCCTTTCAGACCTGCAGTGTTTTAATAATCATCTACTGGTTGGTTCAGTGGTTGTTTGAAAGTTTATTCGAACTCTTCTGCAGACCAAACAACCAAACTCTGGCCCACCTTCAAATGTGGGTCTCAGTTCCCTTCCAACCATTTTAGAGACCATCACTTAATAAATATAAAGGAAGTAAACCACAAACAATTCTTCTCATCTCTCATCAAGGACTGCCTTCAGAACTTTCTCAAATTTTCGCTGTCTTGTTAGTTGTTATTTTTCACTTTCCTCTAAAATATTTGATCTATTGAAAGCCCAAGCAAAACCAAAAACCCCTAGAGTGCATAATTTGGTTCTGCTCCATTATTTCTGAGGCCAGGAAGTGTCTGTCCAATGAGCCAATGAGGATTTTTGTTTACAATGTGTGGTGTGATTGACAAGCTGCATTGCAAATGAAAATGAATAATGTTGCAACATTACCCAAAATCCCACCAAATGTACAGAACTAGATGTGAAAACTCCCAAAAGAAATTGCAAGATTTATGGGAGAGCATTCATATCTGTTTCAGACAACCCACCTGCCACCAAAAGAAAAGATGCATAAATCACAGGGACAGGCTGCCACACAGGTCTCCATAAGGAAATAAGTTAGATATAGGCTGTCAATAATGAACATGAAGGGGACAGAGAAAGTGAGATAACTTAGAGAGAAGAAAAGCCCTTGTGGGGGATCTAAAGAAAACAGGAAATAACAAGAGCCAAATTCAATCAGGGACAGTCACATACATGATTGTATTCCTTTTTGTCAGCAAAGAAACAACAGTGAAAAACAAGTGGTAAGAAAAAAAAACCCTAACAGCAACAGACTGTCAATAGTCCTTTTCTGTAAATGACAACCGGCAGAAATTGATTTGGGTGCCAGTCTCCGCACCTCGCTCTCTTCATAAATAACTCCAAGAAGCTTCCTCACAGGGGACCGGACTCAGGAGCTGCACAGCTGTAAACAAGCTACAAACAATTTCTATAGGTAAACAAAGAGGAAAAAAAGGAGAAGGGCAGGATTCGAGCCAAATGGGAGCTGCAGTAGTAGTGTACAGTGATGTACAATGTCTTTTTTTCAAAAGGAACTACTTTTAGATGAACAACACAATTCAACTGCCTCTGATAAGAAAAATCTGTTATTAAAACAAATCTGGTTCTTAGAATTCCTCACAGTCTGATTAATTACACCTCCTGTTGTGGGTTTATTTCAGCTGCGGTATTACACATTTATATACATGTATATACAAATACACATTTATACCAACTGTCATCTTCACATATTTTTTTATTTCTTGGAGTGTATGATTGCAGTTGTATCTCAATTC
>JAOWBC010000248.1:10040596-10055031 GCA_028566105.1 Hypoplectrus providencianus | reverse complement strand
TATATTTTCCTATGACACAGTTTATGACTGAACAGCGACGGTTGAAGATCGTAAAAATATTCAAACCAGACAAATATACCAACATATACTTTGTAAAAATCAGGAGAATGTACTTGGAGTAATAGAAGCATTCAAACCTGGTAAAACTACAGTATGTTTGCTTAACATAAAGCAGTATCAGATGATATTGTTAGACATTTACTGATGGACATACTTTTCACCAGCGAAATATGTAGTTAGGAGAGAAAAAAAGGTTATTTTTGCTGAGTGACATAAGAGATAAGATTTAAGATGAATTAACACAAATCACAACACCAAACATGGTGCCAACCTTGCATACCAGTCTCCAAATTGTGACCTGAATTCACCCATTATCATGACACTTATATGGCACAAAATTGTATAGAATTTCAAATGAAAAGAAGTTTGTGGCACAAATGAACTGTTCAAGTTTCATAAGCTGGCAGTTTTAATAAAAAGACAGGCTTTAGTTGATTTACACAGTGATGCAATGGTAAATTTATACACTCAAAATAAACCAGAAGATATAGCCAAAAGAACTATGTACTGAACACTGTAGAAAGGTTCTCTGATTTAATAACACTGTATAAATGCATTACCACATACTGTATGTATAACTAGAGTGTCTATCCCATTATAGGGTATTAAGATGAATCTGAAAACACTTAACATTTTTTTTTGGAAGGTTACATTTAAAAAGAAAAAAAAAGTGTACCACAATAACATGATTATTTTGAAAATCAGTTTCATTCTTGATTTGTTATCAAAAAACTAAGGCATCAGGTTCAAGGGGAAAATAAATTATTTTTAAAATGCAAATTGAAATAGTTGTGTAGTTCTCAGTTATTTTAAGATAAACTGATGATTGTGATTCAATTCCCTTTTATTTGAACCATCCAAAGTATTATCATATTTCTTTTTGAACCTTTCAGAATTTTATTACAAGCACTGACAGATTACAGTTTCTCTTATAACTAAACTGCTACAGTGATGCTACACACACCTATGTTATGCAACACCTTATCCAGTGTACAGCTACTTGATAAGGCACGCTAAAACCTAACTTGAAAGTTAATAAATACATTGCAATAAATTAGCATTTGGACCGACTGTTTGAAAAAAAATATACAATGAAATTCCAAGAACAAGCAAACAAAATTGTGGACTGAACAACTGTCATATAAGAGAGAGTTATAGGCAGATATTTTAAGTTAAAATGTTCATTGGCAAGTCTGCAGCTACATTAAATACCTCAGAGGAGATTTGAGAAGTAACATCACAATCCTCAGTGGAAGAACAGATCCCTGTATGATCCCATAAATGAGAGAAAAATTGCTTAACAGTCATAAAAGTGAGTCCTTATAACCTTCAAAGAGAGAAAGCACAGTTTCTGCTGTCATATTGAGCCATGTTTGTGAATCCACAGCATCCAGCAGCTTCAGGTGTCTTCTGTTCATTTTTGGAATGAAAAGAGCTGACATCTTCGCAAAAAGTTAAAAAAAAAAAAAAAAAAAAAAAGAAGAAGAAGGAAAGTTTTTCAAGGTAACGTTTTGGTTTCAGAAACGAAAGACCCTAAGGCAGAGTAAATCTGGGCTGGAATGGTTTTTCGTGTATATGTGACAAGAACTGAACATTGCCGTCCTGGCTTTTCAAGGTCCTTCAAACTTGTTTATAGTTAATATAGAAGTACAGAAGAAAAAATAAACCAATACTCAAGTTTAATCTTCCTTTGGATGTGACAGCCCTTGAGATGCATCAGTGGATCTGGAGAGGACTGGAGGTTGACCCAGCTTGACTGGTAGAGTGGTGGGAGCCACTCCATCGTTGTTGACCAGAGCTCCATAGGAGAAAGCACCGTTGGAGTCAGGCTGAACCACCAGGCCTTTGTCATGAATAGTCGGGACACCTGATGACGGAAAGGACAAGCATGAACAAAGGAACTAAAATTTTAACTGACAACACAACATGTGTGGGGATGTGATTGTAATGGATATTGTCTTGATGGACTTTTTAAAGGTGGTCAAAATACACTTTGCTGCTGCACCAAATCCAAAGCAGAACAGTTTTTAGCCTTATTGTCATTACGCACTGTCCCTCACATTGAAGGCCAGCTGATCCACACCTACTGTAGCTATTGCACTATCCATGCACAAGTACCTCATACAACCCTACTTCACAAAGCCTGAATTATCCTTAAGCGTTAATAAGGAAAAAAATATTATTGTCCTCGAGATGCCTGAGACGTGTCTAATGTAGCCACTGTGTTTTGGTTGTTTGACATGACAAATACAAGTACAATCCAACTGTAATATTCTTTAAATCTCAATTTCAATTGTCAGTATTTATTGAAAATTGTAACCAACCATTAGCCATATCCATAGTGACATATGGCTCAAAGGTCTTGGTCCTCTTCCTGTTCTTGGTGATGAGGAAAACTCCAAGGAAACAGAATGCAGATCTTTACAAAGCACAACATATTTGATTATTTTCAGCACATATTCATATCCAATGTATGTTTTTGGTGTTAATGATATTTGGTGTTAAATTACAAATTAGGTTAAATGCATGCACTGTCACAGCAGACAGTAGAAAAAGAACAGGTGTTACTAATCTAAACAATAGCAACGGCTCTGTCTCGTTATGTGTCCCAGTACTCTGTGACAGTGTGACTGTGTGTCAGCATGCACAATACCAGGAAGTAAGAAAGTGAAGTAGCCAATTAAAATCCAGCCCTGATTGATTTTCATTTTCTTCAACCTTTTCTTTTTCTTCTTTGATATGTCAAAACATCTTTGACAGCTCTGATGGACAATCACTCACCCCAACAAGAACATGCAAATGTGAAGGGCATCTTCATTCTTAAACTCCATGTAAAACACAGCACC
This sequence comes from Hypoplectrus providencianus, assembly GCA_028566105.1. NCBI lineage: Eukaryota > Metazoa > Chordata > Actinopteri > Perciformes > Serranidae > Hypoplectrus > Hypoplectrus providencianus. The sequence continues at coordinate 10,052,125 of JAOWBC010000248.1, read as the reverse complement.
TGTAAATCAAAAAGCAAGATTTATTTGATCACTGTAGAGGTGTGGTAGCAACAAAGCATTAGTTTCAACTCTGCTAATCAGGTTCCAGGGCACTTGCTCTAATGTGCCAGGCACTGGATTTTAATACACTGGTTGACACAAGCTCAATTAAAAAAGAAAAATCAGAAAAGAAGTGCGTTACTCACCAGCTGTGACTGCAAAGACGGTGGAGAGGATGTAGTTGACACTGGCAATCAGAGAGGAGTCATAGCGCATACAAGCTTGGGAGAGAAATCTAAAAAAGGCAGTAACACAAAAAAATTGGCAAACAGCCACCATTTATTAAAGAATAATGGATTAAAAGACCCATACTTAATTTTATTCACCAAGAAACAACAAAACTCAAAGCAGGTTAACATATTTTTATAACATCACAATATGTTGACTATTACTGAAGCCCACTGCAGCCATCACGCTTACCATGCTTCGAGGTAATATTATATCTTAGATTTTCATTTAACTCACCGTGCCTGGAAGACCACTGAAGCCACCATGCACACAAACATGACGCTAAAGATCGGGTAGTCGAGCTGCATAGAGCCCTCGATGGAGAGAACCAACATGCCCGACACCGCCTTCACTGTGATCACTGTGACCGAGCCTGTACACCGAGGTTTAAAAAAAAAAAAGGCTGTTAAATTTAGAACAAACAATTGGGTTGTACTCTGATAAAGTGTTATGGTGTTACATTGGCCGTCTTCAATGCTGGAGACTCACCCAGAAGCGCGACCAGCAGCAGAATAATAACGAGGTAGTTAGCATTGCGCTGTTTGTAGAAGTATAACAGCAGGCAGAACAAGATGATCTCCAGGAGCTGTTGATAAGGTAATAACAACGATAAACAAAAATTTATAATGAAAAACGATGGCAGTCAGGTACACACAGTTGTGCTGAATAATAACAGGTTGAGTAGACTGGGACGATTGCTGTGAGGAGTCAATTGTTCTTACTGCCACAGCTTGTGGCGTTGTAAACAAAATATCCCAACAAGCGTCTCTCAGCCAGTGCTGACAAAGGAAGACTTATTAGCACAGTTCCTCTTTGCTAACATAGTTGTCAAGCATTTGTCATACTATGTTTATTTATGGTTTTAGACACAAACACAAACCAGGAAGTGGCTTCAAACGTTTGTTAGGTGTCATTGAAGGAGATAAATATGGCAATACCTCCATTAACGATGACACATACTAGTAATTGGTATTCCGCCTAATATGACTCACTTGTTCCATTGTTCACTGCCTGAATTTTTGGTGTGTCATTTAGAACCTGCTACATAAGCGAGGTGAAGACAAAACAAACACAGGAGGGATTAACTTGCAAATAGGACCACTGGTCACAAATAGGCTTTTACCAACACTTACTGAACTACAATGCATATCTTCTTGGCAACACTATAAATGTCAGTTTCACAGGTGACCACTGAGCTGATTTTAACCCTTGAACATTGCAGTAAAAATAGAACTTGAGTCATCCAAACCTGTACTGCAGGGTAAGTGTGTTTCTTTGAAGATGTTTTTTTAGGCAGAACCTAAATGACGGGTGCAAGAGTGGAAATACTGCATATTTCAGGCTTAGAAGGCTGAACTGTGTAAAGGGGAATTTTGCAGTTATCAATCTATCCATCTCTATCGATCCATCTAACCATCTCATTTTCCATTTATACATTTCTTTTGTTTTTCAATTGAATTATGTTGAAAGTTCAAGAAGATTTCTTATAAAGACCTTTCAAAGATAAATTATTGCAAAGTCAATATCAAGCAACTGCAATGTAAATTTTGACAAAAATATAAAACAATATTCCATAAATACAATAATAATAAGGTCTTGGCCTTTTGCCATAACAGAGCAAACAGAGCATCCTAACTAGAATTAGACTTACCATATACAAGAGAACAGGCCATCCCACTAAGTGCTTCACAATGTTCTCTGCTTGGGGTTTTTCATGAGAGTTTGGTCCAAATGCTACAAAGAGGTATGTTCCTCCTATGGTCAGGATACAGCCCAGGAAGGCCAGCGCATAACGCTCTGGAAAAAAAAAAAAAAAAAACAGTATTACATGCATTCAGTTCCAATGAAAAGTTTTCCGGAAATTTAGTATATAATCATACTGTGGAAAGATTATTTGACAGCACAGTGAAACTGGAAATAGTGAAGTCTATCACATCACTTATGTGTTACAGAAATTACAAGCAGCCAGCAGTCTGTCATGTTCAGCATGAGGCTGATCAAAAATTTGCATACAATGGCATAGTTCCATGATATTTGCATATGAGGATCTTCAGTTAAACACATATGGTGAACTTACTCGCAAAGTCCCTTGGCTTGGATTTTTCGCGCAGAAAAATAAGACCCAAAATTGAGCTTGCTGAAAACAAAAAGAAAAAGAAGACAATTCTAGAAATGTCCCTTGTGATTCAAATGCATCTCAGACTAATTATTTCACATTCACTTGTCATTTCAGTGAGATTAGATAGAATAGAATATTAGGCAGCAGATACTCACTGAGGACAGACACAGCGTTTAAAGGGGCTATCAGAGCGAGGGGGGCGAAGGCGTAGGATACAAAGTTGGCTATCTCCCCCAGACATGTCAGTACAAACCCGAACCACCATGTTTTGGTGCGGTAGAAGGCACGTAGGTCCTTAGTATCTGCTAACGTCACATGGCTGTATTTCTGTGAAAGTGAAAGGCAGGTAACAGACAGTGACTTGAGTAAACACAAAGACTAATGCAGCACATTTACTTACAGACAAAGTAAACACGTGGAGTAGGCTTAAACCAAACAAACGAGTCAAAATGGTTTTGCAGTAAAGCTATTGTAAATTATTGGTACAAACAGGAGCAGCAATGGGGACAATCAATCAATTACAGTGAGGACGTGGAGGCCAACGGTTGTACCTGAACACTCAAGGAGATGCTGACAAGCACATTCCCGAAGATAGCAAGTAAGGTCCCAATGAGGTTATCCTGAAGAGGAAAGACAGAAGCCTTCGATAAACATTTAAGACAAAACCATACAAATAAAAAACATGCGTGTGCTTTTAAGACAGGAAAGTTAAAAGGAAGCTTGTTTTACTTCACGTTACGTATTTCCATTCCGTCGGCATTTAACTTACACTACTATATGATGCCCCTAAATAAATGCTAATATACAAAGTTTTAGATGGGAAAAGAAAGAGAATTCAAGAGAATTTAAACATTTATACAAGTGTTTTTACACCTGCAATAGCAAAGAAAAAAAAAGTATCATCAGGCGCTTAAAAAGTAAACTGTCGTTTATGTCTCACCGTGTAGGAGCCTCCGTCGGCTTTGCTGAAGTCCATCATTTTCGCCTTCAGAGGCAAATTATTAGTTATCAGCTGTAGCCAGACATTCAAATACCAGATATTTCATCTTGTGGCTGTTACAATATGTGTTTTTTTTGGCTCATATTCTTTTGTGTTTATCCGGCATTACGCTGTGGAAGACACCATCTTTACGACGCGGAGCATCTTACTTCCGGATTTGATTCCACCTGTTTCAGGCTACGCCTTGACGCACGACGGTTACGCTCTAATCACGTGACAGGTTGATCTTTTTATTTGCAAAATTGATAAACATAAATAACATAACATTTACCATATACATGTGTGACTCTACTCATGGGACGTATCAGCTTCCAAACTTATTGGTAAATTTATATTCATGTCTTAACCTTTAAGAGAACAATTTGCGTTCTAGTATATTCAATAACTGAATTATGAATGTGTATTACTTCAAGCATTAGAACCAGCATATTATTATTATTTAGCTATAAAAAAAAAATAAGCCAAATGATGCTAGTCATGATGACCTGCAGCAGGTGAAAGGTTACATTATGTTACGTTGCCTGCGTCATAATTACGTACAGCTGTTGTGCCTAATAGTAAAGACTCGCAGAGACTTTGTCGAGATTTTATGCTGTGAAGGTAATTAAGAAACACGTGTAAGTCATGTGATTTTTGCATTGTATGATACACCACCTTCATGCCTGTTAAGTAATGTGTTCCATTGTTTTCACACCGTTGCCAAACTTCGTTTACATTGTTTTACATTTAGGAAAGTTTGAAAATATTGTTGCAGTACCACTTGAGGGCAGCAGGCTGTAGCATTGAGCTGATGTTGATTCAAGAGAGATTACTGCTGAGGAGGAAAATATTTATCAATTTAATTAGAACTCCAATCCCAGTCACTTATTGGATATCATTTTAAGCACTTCTCTGGTGTCATTAGACACACCTCGGACACATCCAAACCAAATGGAACAAAATGAAAAGCAAATACATTATTATTAATTTCATCACTGGTCTATTTTTCTTATTTCATAGATATATTTTTATTATCGAAATTTCATTGTCATTTTACCATCATTTTAATGGCTTGCATTTTTTTTAAAGTTCTTTGAGCTATCAACTCATTTAAAAAAATGCCTTCTAAATTAAGTTAATCATGGACAGTGTTTTCCCACATTCATATCTACGACAATCTTTTTTTTTTTTTTTTTTTTTTTTTTTAATATATGAAAAAAAAGATTATAATGACTCATATGTCACGACATCATCACATCATGACCCTGACTAATAATGATGTGTTATCTTTCCTTTGTGTCACTGCAGCTGTGCAGGAGGGACGCAGTATATTACGTCAGCAACAGTGTTTCTATAACAGGAGCTGTGAAAAAACAAAGGTAGGTCAGTGAAGGGTGTGATCTACAAAAGGGTGGATGTGGAGTTTTTCCCTTGTTTTATTCTAAGAGGAGGATAGAAATAAATGAGTGAGTCATTGAGTCCATATGCAATAATGCCAAGAAAATGACAAAGTGATAGTAGTGTTTATACGTGAGCAGTGATTTACACATCACTACTTTAATAATGATTAATGAAGATGGAACTTAAACTAAAACTGGCACATTGGTACATTTAATGTGGAATATTTGAATCCAGGTTTGAATTACATAATGTTCACGTGATTTGAAGCAAAGTTAGTTCTTTGATTTTTGATTTTTTTTCTTCACATTTTATTTGCTGACCAACAGAGGGAGTGAAACACTACAACTGGAAGTCAAATCAAATCCAAAACATCCAAATCCCCATTTGTTTTTTGATTGGCAGCCCAATTTCTTTCTTCGTCTGCAATAAACTGACACTGAATACCTTAATGTTTCATATGAAAGTGACATGAGTAATGAAGTATGCACTACTGGCAAACTCTCCCGTTGTGCAAGTTTATCAAGGGGATTGCTGTTAGGTCTTACTCGAATAATATACAGCATACAGATATGCAATGTATCAATACATAATGAGGTCTGGTTTAATTATATAGAAGCATGCTTCTGCATGATATGGCTCGGCATGGCAAGAAGGCCATAAAAAAGTACACATATGAAGCTTAGACAGCCAAGGGAATATACAGAAATACACAAAACAAAGAGAATTTAAATTAAATAAAATATACTAATTAACTAGAATACAACGGGATAGATTAAACAGAATGCAAATGACAGTGCAGCCACAGTGCAATGCAAGACATAACCAAAGAGCCCCACATTCATGTTATAAAAGGCTGAAGCACTGATTTAAAAAGGCAGATATCGGTAACGGATTCATGCATGTGATGCATTAAAACTTCGCTCCTGTTTGGTTGTGAGAGAAAGCAGACCTGTCCCAGATGATCGGAGGGGTCTGGGCAGCGACTCAGAAATGTGTTCTGGCTTCTAACCACTGAATGCTTTATAAAGCACCAGCAGTAGTCCATTGTTTGAAGAAGAGCAAGCCAGTGTGCCATTAAAACATAATCTCCTCTCCTGACTGCCGCGCCTGTTACAGTTTAATGTCCTTTTGCGACTTGTTGGAATGAGACGTGGTGTTATGGATCGTAGATATTTATCACCCAGACGCTGATTATAGCTCACAGTCAGGACGCAGGTGAAGTGAACAGGTGCTTCTTCTTCCTCAGGCTGTTAACAGGTGTGTAGAGGCATGCAGGTCTTTTCTCGCTGCATTACCTCATATGAAGTATAAATCATGCAATGCAATTAGATAGACCTTTCAGTTAACTTCTGTATCAAAGTGCAGAGAACTTAGTGTTGGTACACAAAGACATAATAGCTTTAACACCGAGGTAAGGTGATTCATTAGAATTAACCGTTTGCTTGTCAGTGAATAAATAGCTACATTTTATTTAAACATTAACATATTGTTAATGTTGTTGGGTTTTTTTTAATATCTTTTTCTTCAGTTTAAGTTCAGCATTATTGCAGAGCTAACACCCATCAATGTTTTTGCAATGACTAATAAGAAAATAATTATATTCAATAAAAATGTTGAAAGTAGTATAGAAAAACATGTAGGAAAAAAACTAATGCATCCTGCACCCACAAAAAACTGCAGGAAAGTTAAATGTCCTGCCACATCAGCATTCTGGCGGCACATCAGAATAATTTCTATTGTGAATTATCAATGTAACTTATTTATAATTAATTCAGTGTAATGCAATGCAATGATTAATTGCAAAAAGAACATTAAGAACCCATTTGAAAGCCTCTAAGTTTTTTTTTGTAATGAAATTGACAGAAAAACATCATCATAGAAACATTAAGAAATTACATTTCAATTTTGTTTCCATTAAATATGCAAATTCTCCACAAATCAAATATTTTACGCCCTTTATATATTTATATATTACACCCTTACACCAGAACTAAACAATTATGACTGTTTATCATCATACTTACAATGCAATGTTGGTACATTTTTATACCTAAGATACAGCATTTTGTCATTGTTTTGAGTTACTACTTGGTCGGACATCTTCAAGGTGTGTCCCTTCCTGAGGTCATCCTGCATAGTGGATGGACCTGTTCACTGCCGTGTGTGTGTGTGTGTGTGTGTGTGTGTGTGTGTGTGTGTGTGTGTGTGTGTGTGTGTGTGTGTGTGTGTGTGTGAGGAGAAGACAAACAACAGGAGCAATTGGGGGAAAAAAACAAAGCAAAAGTTCCTTCTTGTACATCTGTGCCTCTATGGTAGATAAACATGATAAAGTGTGTGTCCTCCAAACGGCCCAAATGTGCAAGAAAACATGATAAAGTGCATTTAAGATGCCCTTCCTGTGGAGAAAACATACACTGCCCTACATCTTGAAACAGTTTTGTTTTGTCCACCCAACAATCCAAAGCCTGCTTATGCAGCCTTTAATTTTGCAGTCGTAAAAACAAGATTAATAGCTTTGAATAAAATTAGCCAAAGAGTCACCTGTGTGATTTCAAAAGCAATGATTGTGTTTACACCTTGTTTTTGATCAGGTTTTTAAATTCTTTTGACCGTGCACGTGAGCTTCGATGAGCACTTATCCTGTTTATGAGAAACACAAATATGCTAGCGACACCGGGAATCTGTTGCATGTAAACACCCGATCTCAGCCAACTATCTGCTCAGACGGGCCTTCAGCCAAGTTATGAAAAACAAAGAATGGCGGCAGCAAAAGTGTCTGACTTCTGGAGAACTGAAGAAAGAGAATTTTGTGTTGAGACGCTGAGACACTGTCAGACAGGACGCAGTGGCAGTGGCACTGATGGTAATATCAGGATATAGAAAGGTTCAGCCGGACAGCTGCTGAGGATAAGGCAGAAAAGTTGTAAAGCTGTAGTAAATCGAAATTGAAAATGTTACTTTTTTCAACATGAACGGTACCTGTAAATACCCTCGGTAACCGGGAAACTGTTTATCATGTATCTGGAGGTTGGAATAACCAGACGTCTGTGTGTTGCATGCAAACATCATGTCCCTAATATGATCAAAACCTGAATACTCATAACTAGGCTGGCAAATTGTTTCAACCTGCTTACGATTGGTTTATTATAATCAACAAATTTTTGGCTTTCAGTTATCAATTAATCATTTAGTCCTCAAAATATCAGCAACATCTTTGACAGTTACCAAGAATCCATGATTACATCTTTGCTTTTTTGTTTCCTGGTTTCTAGCATAGAAAAAAAACAGGCAGTACCATGATTGAGAAACTGCACTTTTTTTTGTTGTTGCCATTTTGCTTTGAAATAGATGCAAAACATGAATAAATTATCACGAGTGTTTGTTTCAGCTCAATGCAACCCACCTTACCCCTGAGCCTGTTGTAAGATAGTGAGAGGCCAGAGAGAGACTGAGTCACAGGCTTTTATTGCTTCAGGTTACAAACATGTTTCCATTTACATCTTCTGATTTTCTGAACTTTTATGCCTGTGGCACCAACTTCAAGTGCTTTTGTATTCTCTAATTTTCAATAGACATGGAGTTTTTTTTTAAATTTTATTTCTAATGCTTTTCTCACCTTCCGCCTTTTTTTGTTTTTGTTGTTTTGGAGTTCTAATTCAATTGATAACATTGACCAACATAAAGAAACATGATTTCCATAAGATGATAAATGTATTATCAACTTTTATCAATAAAAAACTTGTGATGATTCATTTTAATTGTAATTGTCATTTGAAAGCTTTAAAAGATTTTTTTGAAATACAAGTCTGATATCATTTCCTAATATGAATCATGTAAATGGTGTCCATTGCAAGATAGCAAGAGGTCATAGAGAAACAGGTTGTTTTTTTTTGCTTCAAGTTGCAAAGAAACTTCCATTGACATCTTTTGAAATTTGTGGAACTGAGTTGGGAACTCCAAGTCCCATTGACAAGAGACAAGGAGCTTTCTCAGATAATTCTTTCCCCCTTCTGCTCCTTTTGTCAACCCCAAGAAAGGAACGTCCTTTAAAAAGATGATATATTTCCTGACGACTTTCTGTTTACTATCAGCGAAATATCTTTGTGTCTCTTGTGCCAGTCACCTGTGGTGCGTGGGCGCCGTCCACCATCTGTCGAGGAATGCGCGAACGTTAGCACGGCGGTGTGTATTTAATAACTGCCAGGCTGGTTTTAAAAACCAAACGGACCAGCATCCATTTGTAATGTCTGAAGAATGCGCGTACGTTAGATAGGAACAGGGAATGAACGGGATGTATTCATTACAATATGGCACCACGCAACAGGAAGTCCTCTCTCGGTCAGGTGATACTCAACCTGCGAAGGAATGTTAACACGTTATAAAGTGGTGGTGGAAGAGCAGGCTTTTCCTAAATCCTCTGCAGGTCCAGGCTTGTCGGGAACATTTCTACCAATGACTCCTAAGTGACAATGATGACTGGATTGAATATTTGAGCATAATTGAGCACAGCCTGTGACCGTGGGTGTAATAATGATTGTGTTAACAAATCAACTAACTATTGTGATTTTTGGGCATCCCTCCAGAACGTTAGTTTCGATGGCATTGTATGTGCCTATAACCATCAGACAAACAGGATGAAGTGTGACAAAAGGCCAACACAGAATCAGCTTTTAGTTCCAATAATAACACGGATATCACGGATAGGTGATGATAATTATCCAGCAATGAGAGAAGGTTCAGTTGTGTTTATCCCTTTTGTCTTTGTGAGTACATGGAGTCTCTTTTGAGACAGACGCTGGCAAGCAAATTCAATCATTGTGAAATTTTTATCATTTTTATGATAGGAAAACACATGTTCTAATGTCAGATTTAGAGTAAAACTGCACTTTAATTGCTTCTTCAAGAGATTATAACCAATATAACAAAAACAACTTAGTGCCACTTGAGGAGCAAGATTTGCCTGATTCCTGCCATGAATGATGCTCAGACTCATTCATGCATTTCATCACCAAGGCTTGACTAGATAGTAACAACTTTTTACCTGGCTAACCTAAATAGGCTGTTAACAAACTACAGTTTCGACAATTAATTCAGAAACTAACCAAAATAAGATAAATTGATCACATTATCCCAGTTGTCATTTCATAACATTGGTTTCCTCTATACATTAATACGTTAATAACTGATTGTTCGATTCTTTTTATAAAATATTAGCTAGCCTATAACACCAGCCCTATTATTACCCAGGATCAGTCCTAATAGGCACATGCTCAAGCTCTGCATCACATAATTACAGTCTCCTAAACATTCCTATAGAAATTAATTAATAATCAATTTATTATTTTCACTTATTCATCTGTGTGTGAGTTGATGTAAAAGTTTAACCCCATCAGGCATGCTTTGTAATATTTTGACTTTACTAATCAATTTAATTCATGGGAGCAATCAATTCCCACCTTTGTTTAAATATCCATTTCAGATAACTGAATCACCCCAAACTCTTTGAATCATATTTATTAACATTCATAAAGGAAGAAAACGCCAAAACATCTGACGACCAAAATATTAATCCCAACAATAAAACTGTGTCCATCTTGCCTCCGGTTGTCCCTGTCCATGCATTGCTCAGGTGTTGTTGTCCTTATTGTCGTACCCGGCTATTATGTGTGAGAAGAGAATTACGGCGTGCTAATGCCTGTAATTAGTTCTTTCTTTGTGCATGCACAGAGATAAAAGGTCACAAAGGCTGTAAATGACGTCTCTGCCTGCACTCGATTAAAGAGCATGTCAGACGGAGTGGAATTCATGAATAATCATGATATGGATATAGATGAGGTGGGGTCCTTCAGATTGTGCTATTATTATTATATGCTATGTGGCTAATGGAGGTACAGCTAGAAGAGATTCACATCTAATAACCAAGAAGACACTCCTGTGCTTTTTCCCAGATTTAAGCTGATATTTTATTTTCCAAATGTCCTGTGGACAGGTTTTTAAAAAGCATTTTATGCTACAAATCTAATGCAACTGTAATGTCCATACCATATAAATAATGGTCAAAAATATAATTTAAAGCCAAATTACAAAGTTATTAGAAGTAAATGAGTATGTTCTATGAATAGTAAAAAAACACCATTAACACATATATAACTTTGTTTCTTCCTTTGAGCTAAATTGAAAATATGATTTGTATCTCAAACATAACAGAAAATAAATACAGTTATTGGCATGTTTAAATTAATTCTTCCTAAAAGCACAAGTTGTTGCCAGTTTTGAAGTCTCCTCTGATCCCATTCTTTTCATTTGTATTCAAAAACTTTTTTCCTGTCATATTATCTTTTTTTCTTCTTCTTGTATTTTCTGTCTGTAATTGTTGTTAATAACTGTGACCTTGCTCACACATGCATCCATGAGGTTTTGCATCCATACACACAGACACAATTGAAATCATCAATTAAAGTTGCGTAAAGTAATTTTTGCTTGAAACTCAAAGTAAAGTAATAAGAAAGTCGAGATTACAGAGAAGCAGCACATATTTGTGTCATGACACATGACCATGACTCAGAGCTTCAGTTATAGATGTATTACGTTAAAGAACCCCTGACAGTCTCACACCAGAGTCATAATGCTTCATGAAACCACGTTTCTGCTCAGCTTCTGATGGCCATGCAGAGGCATGTGATTGCGTAACATTTAAGATGTTATTTTACTTCTCTGGTTTTTATTTTTACAATGCATGGAAAAAGGTTAAATTACTTCTATT
>JAOWBC010000248.1:10014075-10027017 GCA_028566105.1 Hypoplectrus providencianus | reverse complement strand
AAAAAAAAAACAAAAAAAAAAAAAAAAACAAACAAACTATAATGTGTCTTAATTCTGCATAGAGCAATATGATGTATATTGTATGTATTTCTATATAGAATGTTGTTTAACATTTGAGGCCATTAGGCACTTGAATGCTATAATGCTAAAAGTAATTATTTTTTTAAGGCATTTGCACTTATTGTAGAAAACACAAGAAATACCTAGGTTAAGTTATACAGTAAACTTCTTGAAAGTATTTTTTATACATTGCAGGCTGCTAATTACTGCAGTAAAGTTGGGCATTTTAACATTGGTGTCTGTGGGGATTGACTCCCGTTTGGAGCCAGCCTCAAGTGGCCATTTGAGGAACTGCAGCTTTTGGTCACCTTCTCAGACAAGAAAACAAACGACATTTAAAAAAATGTTCAGGCTAAATATTGTTTGATTCTAGCATTATTCTAGACAATGATTAAATTTAGCTAATAATACTGACATTATAAATAATTTTTTTTTAACCTTAATATAGTGCTGGTGTTCAGGCTCATCACGTCATAATTCCCAATGATGCATCATCCATTGTGAAATACTTTAACCTAGAACAGCGTGGGTGGGTAGGTGTCGAAAGTGAAAGTCATTTTGGAAGAAATGGTGTGATTGGAAAAGTCAAAGCACTGCGGTTGAGGGTAAACATTCTGCAGCTTTACGGTAACAGGTGCACCATTCAATGGTTTCCCGATGTGAGGAGCAGGCAGAGAGTAACATGCCTCGGGCTCCTCATATCTCTGTCAACCCTCAGCACACATTCCTCCATGACAAACCAGGCATCAGAGCAGATGAAGGAGAGAGAGATGGAGAGATATGAATGCTGTGTAGGCGTTGATGAGAAGAACCAGCCACAAAATAAGAGCAAAGATTCCGCTTTTTATTGGTATCATCACCTTATGTAGGCTTTTCATTGAGATTAAGAATTTCTTCCATCTTCATGTTTAGTGTAAAGGGGTCATGATAAAAATGTTGCTTGGTTGCAACAGCGGGATATTGATCCAACAGTCAAAGGGGAGAAGGAACGGGAGAAGTAGGTGAAAGGAAGAGTCAGTGGGAGACGGGGGAAGAGAGAAATGGAGTGGGAGGAGAGAGGTGATGAGAGGGCTCCTTCTCAGCAGCAGCGGTGCATAGAGCCAGCGCTGATCTCTGTTTGTATGCGACCATGCATGGCTGCGTGCTCACATGCACATGCACACAAACAGTCAAACAACACACCAAAGCACCAGAGCCACTGGGGTCCTGGTCTCCTGCTCTCGGGTGAGTTTCAAGGCATGAAAGGAAGTCGTTTGAACTTCTTGTGACATCCATCTTTCCCCGTCATTTCCACCATCAGGCCGGAGATCTGTACGGGGCCTTTGACACTTTTATGCAATTACACATGAAAGTTGAACACAGAAAGGAAAATTTTAAAATATGCTTGATGGATCTTTACTTAGGCCAGGGTTTGGGTTTGATTTTAAAGGTAATATGTGTACATGCTCATTAAAAACAAGAAAACCTACAAACATCAAAAGGCACGGCAGTGTCAAATATTTAAAAGCATGAAAAATGTCACATAATCATATTTGAGGAATCTGTGTCCTCATATTGTCAGTATGGGTTTGTGTTTGGCAAGCCTGGGTTCAACAAGTCTGGTTCCACTTGATTTCACAGCTTCATAAATTCCTCATAGTTTCTCAAACAGCCCCGTTTAAACTCAAGATTTTATTTTTCATTTGCATTTTTGTCATTTGAAATACCTAGATCCAATAAATCCTGAGCTCCTCAGCACAAATGGGAAGTCATCATTGAGTTTGCTGGGACAAGCGGTCCAGGGACAAATATTCATTGAAAATCTGACAGAACAGCTGGCTGTTTACACAGAGCAGAGAGGAGAGGACAGAGGTTTCCAGTAGAGGTTGTTAAAAACGAAAGAAGTTCAAAATGTATCGCATGCAGAGGCCTCTTTCCACCATTTGTACCAGTGGGCACTTGTTAAAATCCATTTTATTCAAGATATTTTTAAATCAATAATTTATCAAAGCAATTCAACTTCATCCCCTTTCTTATGATTTCTGTCCTTATGACTGTGTTGTAATGCATAAAGGACATGCCTGTCTTGTTCCCGCTTCTTGTTGTCATTGTGCTGACTCCATCGAGCTGCAGGAATCACCTTCTCACAGAGATAATCTGGAAGAATTTGCTGCATGTTGCATGCTGCTGTGTTTTCCATGTGCAGTTGAGCTGTTGTACTCTAGCTAACAAATGATCTGTGAATCTGTAAAATAATGAGCTGGAACTTTACAGATCAAACTGTGTCTCCATTTGATGAATAGAAAATGTCATATTTTTTGGAAATGAAAGTTATCTGTTGCTTACCACAAATTTCACATTTTTAAATTCCAACTTGTTGAAGGAAACAGACATCATATACACAAGAATGGTATTAAGGCTAACAATGGCAAAGCAGACACAAATTGTGATAGTGGCTAAATCACAAAATGTCTCATGTCTGATTCAATGAATATTTCTCAACTCCTTAAGGTTATTGTGTGACAAAACATGATTTGGGATCTTGCTGTACATGTTGTAGTTCAGTCTTAAGCAGTTTCATCTTGTAACATTGCAGATGTTATGTTAAGAGCATTTTAAAATTGTCAAGGGCCTTCTATGATTTCTCCTGTGGTTAGCAGAGAGGGAAACAGAGAAACTTAAGAGCGACTGAAGTGTTAAACATTTTGAAGTGTTAATGTCACAGCACTAATGACGGACAGAGAGAGAATATATAAGAAAGACGGCGTGAGAGAGAAAGAAACCAGGGACGAGAGAAACCGTTCACACCCTCAATGAGCTGATGAAAAGCCAGAGAGCCTGACCCACATCCATCTACCCGCATCCTGTGCATCTACATTTCATATACATGGGAATAAAAATCATTTTAGCCCGCCGCATTTGTAAAGTGCATTCAGCAAAGATGCAGCTTGGATTACTTTAATCCTTATTAATTGCGTAGACGCACTTTGAGGACGTATCCTGTGGAGTAATGAAGGTGTGTCGTATACAGAAAGTCTTGCTTCTTTCTCCTAACTCCTCTGATTCCGTGCCAGCTTGCCCTCGAGGCTCTGTGTCTAAGTGTGTTATATTTACGAGGGTGTGTGTGAGTCCATGGGCAAGATGCACAGCACGCACCCTTGTGTGTTACCACGCCAGATTCCCTCAGGTGCCAGCCTCAAGAGGTGCTCTCTCTCTCTCTCTCTCTCACACACACACACACACACACACACAAACAGATAAACAGCAACTTGCAATTATACACATGCACTGTACGGTGTGTGTGTGTGTTTGACTGTGCCACACGCACACACACTGATCAGTGTGTGGGTGGAAGATCCTATCCTATCCTTGATTGACATGACAACCTTGTGTGTGTGTGTGTGTGTGTGTGTTGCGCTGATAAGTTATTGTGAAAGTGAACATTTCTTCTTGTAGACATGAACTACACAGTTAGAAAACATTAGAAAATGTGTTTCCACTCAACTTTTCTGTGTGGAATTAAATGAAGAGTTCATTTGCAAAAGCAGATTTGACGAATCTATTTAAATCATATATCTTTATATTAATATTTGTGCACTTCAGTAAATGTCAATCAAAAAAAATAAGCTAACTCAAAAACATTTTCAAACTCATGTAGGCTATTTATTTGGCACTCTAAGGGATATATTTATTATTATATTATATGCATGTTATACTTTTAAGTTCACTATGTTTGTTTGAGAGCTCATTACTGTAAAAACATGTTTTTATTCCCAACATATAATTTAATAAACATTTATAGATGCCCAACACCATAGTCATTAATTTCTTTACATATAAAGCATCAATAGCAATATTACCCCACTAACCCAGTAAATATGTTGATATAAAGCCCCAATAAAACCCCCCTGTGAATCCCTCTGTTCTTTAAGTAAGTATATTTTTGTATTTTAAGTATAACTCTGAATTTGTGGCATTGCTGCTTTTACTTAAACTTCGCATTTATTACAGTACTAAGGCTTTGTTATGTTACAAATTTAGCTGGTTTTAGTATAACATCTTAACTATTTGCATTAAAAAAAAAAAAATAAAAGAATCAATCATGAAAAATTATAATTTTACTTGCCTTTTTCAAATACTGAAATAAAGGAGTGAATCCTGTGTGTGCATACTGTATTTTGCTTTTTTTATTGTCTAAATTCAGATTAAAGCAGTGATTAAAAACTGAATGTGGCTGCTTAATTCTAAATGTATAGAATTTTATTTTGAATTAGATTTTTTTTTGTTAATTTAAATCCCTATCACTTTTAAAGTTGTATAATTCTGGTTTTCTAATACGAATTTGTTAGAAAAGCTTCCCTTAAGCCCATCTATCCAAAGCTTCCCTTTTTACATCTTTGATCCCCAGGAAATGAAGAAACCAAAACCTGTGTATGCCATGGAACTAAAGGGGGAGAGTGAAAAATGATACTAAAAAAGTATTAACATGTTAAAGCTGAGTTCCAGATCTTTTCTCAGACTCATTACTAAACATTTCACACCTCTGGGATCCCCAATCTCGCTCTTTTATCCCGGGCTATAATGAGATTCAAAGCCCCCCTGAATCAATTGTCTTGCAAAGTGCTCTCTCGCCTGCACACACTCATACACATGTAAGCCAGTTTCTCTCCAGCCTGGGAAGAGTTAATGATCCTACACCTGTCCTATCAGACACCTGTTTCTCTCCTCAGCCAATCAGAGAAGAGAGGGAAACTCTGTGCAGGAATGAAATAAATCTGGGCCCCGCTCACAGAGAATCACAACACCTGACTCATCTGAGTGTCACTGCTTTTCTCTGCTAGACTGATAGACTCACTGACTCGGAGAGAAGCTCGTACAGGCAGTGAAGAGTTGAAATTAAAGGAACCTATTCCGACTGACTTGGATTGAAGACATGACCAAAGAGACTGAGTAAGTTTTGTCAGATTTGTTTTCCATATTGTTGCTTAAAAAGTTCTTTTTTCTTTTTCTCGCTCAAAAGTGTGTTTTTAAAGATAAAAACATGCTGATTAAGTTTGTGTAATACAGTAAGAAGGTGTCTACCTCGGGGGCAGAAACCCCCCTTCTTCCGTCTTGCAATGAGACCCCCATGTGAAAGCTCCCTGTTTTAAGAAAGGGGTGTTTTGCAGGGGAAATTGATATGGATAGTTTTAACGCACACACACAAACACACACAGTCAGGTCTGTGGTGATAGCGGGTCTGTTTCGGCTTGTGTTGTCACTAACCTAGGGGCCACAGAGCACAAAGGGGGCCGGGAAACAAGAATCTCCTCTTGAGGTGTTGGACACAGACAGAATGCAATGACAGCATGTAATGCATTGAATTACATAATGGTGAAACCCTAGACAAGACCCCCTCCTCCGTGTCTGTGTAAAAACATCTGCACTCGGCTGGTTTTAGGGGGAAATGGAGAGAAACTAACGCAGTTGTGTGGTGTTAAAGGGAAACAGGTGCATCTTAGAGCAGGTGTATGAGGCTAGAGTAAGTACTTGTTATGTAGCTGAAATGTTGAAACAGGAGACTATAATGTGGCATCAAAATAAAAGCTCAAAAGTATGGTATTTCATGCTTGAATACAGTATTTCTAGTTTTCCAGGTGTTGCGTTAAAATGCAATTTTCAGCACTCTTTCATTAATCCTTGCGAGAAATCATGGGATTTCTCCTTTAAGCTGCAGCTCTGTGGTGCCTGTGCACACCTGTGGTCTTTCCCTCCTGTCAGCACATTTAATTAGGTGTTTATCCAGAGTAAACTGCAGCTATTTGTTCATTAGCTACTTCAGACAAACTCCTAAGGGGGGGCTTATCCAGGTAGGAAGGATATTTACAATCCAATGTCACTGCAAGTCTTTTCAAACAAATCCAATCCTCTGAATGCCCCAATTTCTTATTTACACGTGGTCTAGAAAGCCAGAGCTCAGCCCTTGTGGGTGTCTGTTTACTTGTCATTTCTCCCGAGGTCCATGTAAATAAAGAGGGTTTAGGCAGGATTCAAGAATGTAGTTTTTTTTTTTCCTTTCACAACTACAGAAACCACAAGGTGTGTGTGTGTGTGTGTGCTGGGGGGGATTGGTGGAGGGGGGTATTCGTGGGTGGCCCTTGGCTTTGTAAACCCTTTCTGACACCGCTGTTTTTGAGGGATGTTACTCAGCTCCGTGGCTTTGCAATCGAAACCCTCCATGCTCAGGGGCAAGTATGTGCAGTGCCCTCAGGCGCAGCTGTTAAACTCTGGCGTCAAACCCTGTGTGTCAAATATGCATTTCAATTACTTTTTACTATTCCCCCTTTGGCCCACTGAATAATTCTCCATTTGAATGCTTTTTTTTGTGTGTACAGTATATTTTGATAAGTCAGTCAAACTGTGAGTCTAATCCCTCACTCTCATCTCTTCCCTGCAGGACTCTGGGACTAGTCTTTCAGAGCGAGAACTTCAACTATAACCGCTGCAATAACTACATCATGGACTCCTGGCCTTACCTGGAGAACCCTGTTCCTGAGCAGAACATCTCTAAACCCAGACTCCACCCAGGAGACGACCTGGCAGCCTTGACCATGCTTTATGAACAGTGCAAGGTAGATAAAAAAAATAACAAACCAAACCTCAAATAATTTAACCCCATCAATATTCCTTATTGTCTCATTTTGACCAATTTTTATTTATTTTTCCAGAGCCACAAAGAGCAGAAGATGAATGCCAGCCGCAAAACAGAGAGGTAAGAAACATGCACAGAAAAAGCTTTAAAATAATTTATGTGTAAAGAGCTAATCAGGTTATAGTATATGTTACACTGCATTGAATGCATACGAAATTTAAATAAAAACAAATGCAGCAAGATATCACAGACTTCATGGATTTTTCCTGTTAACTCAAAGGGAGACCTTTAAAGTAATTTTAATATTAAGGGTGGCCTTTATCTGTTTTCATAAATGAACTCCATCCCCTGTTGTCTCTGAATGAAACACATTAGAGTGAGTGTTAGCACAGAAAGAGAAAGGCAGGGCTTTGGAGGGCTGTAAACAGGTGAGTGGGTAATCCCCAAGTCAAACACAGTCAGGAGGATTATTGTCTACCTCTCCAGTCCTTCCATCCATCCATCCTCCCTCTATCACCACCTCTGCCTTGCCTAAAGAGTTTCACAACATGCAGACAGACGTTTTTTTTTTCCTCCCCTTGTCCTCGCTGAGCTTTCTGCTCCTGCCTCGGCTGAAAAATTGCCATTGTTGGGCTGTAGTGTTGTCCCCTCAAACATTTTGAGCAGAGAAACTCAAACATAGGGAAGAAAAAAAGATGGATTAAGAGACAAATAGTACCCACCCTGACTTAAACCGTGTCTTTCTTTGAGTTCAACCTGCAGTAGCTGTGTTTTTGGGCACAGGAAGTTTAGTACGTTTGCACAAGCTTCTGTCATGTTACTACAGTTAGTCACGTTCAGGTTTGTTTCCTTTCTCTTTTGCTACCATGCTTGTATTACCGGGTCATGCTGACCTCATGAAAGTACCTTTCCTGTCATCATTAATCATCTACTTCCTCTTTTTCAGGACTCTAAACAACACCAATGAGCTGTCCTCATTGGAGGCGACCGCCAACGTCATGAAAATCCTTTCTGAGAGTGGTCCCTTGAACCATCCCCAGGAGGTTTTGGGATCCAAACAGAACCTGCCCCTTGGTGTTCCCAACACTCAAGACACCTACGCCACCCTGACCAGCGTCGTGCCGGACGCCTACGACAAACAGGAGCTCAACATCATCTTTGACTCCCTGCTGCAGAAGTGGCCAGAGACCGGTGCTTTCCCTGAGGTAAGCCTGACGTCATTATTTGATACCTGAGCCCTGTTGGGCATTTCCCTCTCCAGGCCTTTCCCTATCCTTTGATTAACAAATGCCCTTTTGTGAATTTCAGAATCTTCCTTATAGTGATCCCTTCCCTGAAGAGCAGTCCAGCCCGGTCTACTCGGGCTCTAGCGGATCCCCACATGAGAGATTCAGAAGTGAGTTCCAGTTTACTCTGGGAGCTCCTCCTGCTTCTTCTTACAAGTCCAGTGAGCTTCCCATGGTGTACCTGAACAAGGGCCAGTTTTACCCCATCACCCTGCAGGGAGTGGACAGCAGCGCCTGCATCACTGCCACCAAAGTCAAGGTGAGTCACGATGACACATCAGGAAAGAAGGAACCATTTTTACATGTTAGTAAGGAGCTGTTTATTGTTTTTGGTTGCGTAAAGAAAATTGGGGACTATTGTTCTTAGTGGCATCCAACCCTTTAGGCTTTTTTCACGGGCCGATGAATACATGAATTCTTTGCGTGCCACCAAGCCAACCCTTCCCAAATATCTGTCCCTCCCTTGGAGCCAGCTCCTCTGTGACTAATTCCCTGCAGACACCCTGCACACCGGGGTGGTTCCATTAAAAATTACAGTGTCCTGCCCTTTATAATTTATTCCTACTGCGGTGTAATGAGGCCAGAGTGTAGAGGAGCTCAAAATGGAAAAAAAAGAGGAGTGGACAAGGAGAGGGGGGAAGGTGTGGTGTGGGTTTTAAACACAGGCGACAAACCTTTTCTTTGTCAAGTGAATCGGAGGACAAGAAAACACACAAACACACACCCGCTCACTGCAAATAACTGATGACAATGTGGGAATAAAGAGAGGATTTGGAGTGATAAATGAAATCTGTTTTTTTTTAAAAAGGAGACTCTTGGAAATGCAGGCAGGTGAGAGAATTACACTGACACGTGTAGCTAATGATCTGCTTTGTGTCACTTCTCTTTCTCCACTTGCAGACAGTTGTGATGGCTGTGTTCGAGAATGACAAGAGCCCAGAAATGCAGCTCCGCTTTTGGAATCACTGGCACGCACGTCAGCCAACTGCCAAGCAGAGGGTCATTGACATCGGTATGTTCTTCACACGCAGAAGTACCGTACACCTGAACACAGACACGTACACCGAGTGAAATATTCCCTGACTTTTCTCTCATGTCTTACACAAGATTATCTGATTAGAAAAAAAAGGTTTGTATCTAATTGAGGGATGTTTTCTTTTTCTTTCACAGCGGATTACAAAGAGGTGTTCAGCGGTATTAGCAACATAGAGGAGGTGGCCTTCAATGCTCTCTCCTTTGTGTGGAATCCTAATGAAGAGGCCAAGGTAAACACGACTCACACACAAAAGCATGCATAGATGTTTTATATAACCTTCTCCGAAGGAACAAGAACAGGTGGAAGATTAAGAAGAAAGGGAGGAAAGGTAGAAAAGGGAGGTGTGGAGGAGAAGGAGCGGCTAAGGAGGGAGGGGAGGAATCCCAGAAATGTGTTTAGCCCTGAGGCTCCTGTCACCACAGTGGCTTATTCGAGCTTCTCTGTGGCCCAAAGGTGCTGGGGCGGGGCCACCAAACCTGCTGCAGGTGGAGAGGTGCAGGAAGAATGGAAGTTAAATGTGAGGATAGGGAGGTCTAGGACTGTGCTTTAATGATTCTTGAAAAAAAAAGACTTGTTGCCCCAGATTCTTCCTTTGTATTCATTGTCATCCCTCCCCCTAACCTGTCATTACATCTGTACTGGGACCCATGTACAATACAGACATGACATGGAAAAAGGTTTTCAGCGATCCCAAAACATCATGTACTTAAAATACCTATTCCCACAGGTGTACATTGGCATCAACTCTCTGAGCACAGACTTCTCCGCTCAGAAGGGAGTGAAAGGCCTGCCTCTGAACCTGCAGATCGACACGTACGATTTCAGCTCGGGAACCAATCAGCTCCTGCACAGAGCCGCGCTGCAGGTCAAGATTTTCTGCGATAAGGTATGGCGCTTGTGTCCTTTGACTTCATCTGTCTTTTATTGCATAAACCGGCATTTGTGGTGTCAAAGGCAGTACTTTAACCATGTGCCTGCGTGTTCTCAGGGTGCAGAGAGGAAGATGCGTGACGAGGAGAGGAAGAGAAGCAAAAGGAGGGGGAAGGCCGACGCTAACAGTGAGTGTTGCAAAGAGTCCTAACCTTTTCAAATCCCAATTATTTTCCACAAGCAAATTTAAATGTTGGATTTCTCAATGCATTCATAAATCATTAGCAATAATAAGAAATAAACACTTTATTATGTGTTTTCAAGAGTTTATTTATTATCCATTAATGATGAACAAAAAATTTTTTTGAATAAGAGATAATTTTATCCCACACATAAAGTATAGAAACACAATTTTAGAGTTTATTGTAATTTCCTGCTTTTGTTTCCAGCCAACAAAGGTTTAGTGAGCAGCTCCATGGGCACTGACTGCACCTTCTTCCAAAGCCTGGATGACCACATCACCCAGCCAGTTCTCTTCATTCCAGAAACACACCTCTCCAGTTTACAGCGCATGGTAGGTCCTCTCCTCTCCTCTCCTCTCCTCTCCTCTCTCTCGAATCATGTTCCGACCACTGTATCCCTGCAGGCGGTAACACAGGATCAGGGAAAAAACTGTGGGAAAGTATGTAGTGGGAAAAGTGGGCTGGGAAGGGGAGGGGACGGCGTCTGCCAAAGTGAGCCAAAACACAGACTTGAAGTCAGATGAGCTAATTGGAGTCGAAACCAGGCACAAATACAAGCCGCTACAGCTGCTGACACTGACATTAAGCTATGGGGGCTTACACTCGCACACACATACACACACAGAGACACTTGACATACAGTATGCACCACCCTCATGTCCTTTTCTTTTTTTTTCTTCACACACACACACACACACTTGCAAAATCAGTGAGGTGAGGGTGCTGTTCAGACAGGCCAGTTTTCCCACACTGTGAAGTATATGGGGATGTGTAGCAGTGTGTGTGTGTGTGTGTGTGTAGAGGGAAAGTGATTTTTTTTTTTTTGACACGACATTCCTGATTTATAGTAAACCAACACGGGACAAAAGAATCCCTTTGAAAATGCATGAAAATTTTCCAAATGAACCGAAACTACCTCCAAGCCATATTTATATAAATAATATATTCATGTGATAAAAATACAAATGTCAAATTAGATGTTAACCTGGACATGATCACTGCAAGAGGTTTACACACTATTAGAGATGAACTTACATAATGCCCTGCAGTCTGCTATGAATGTGTCAACGGCAGCAAAGGTTTCTCTGTGATTGGCCTGTAAGATAAAGCGTGGGAGGGTCCTATCTGTGTCTCTCCATCAAGCATATGTGGTGCTGTTCAAAGTTATGGGAAATGCAGTCCTAAAGTAATGATAACATTCCTTTTTTGGAGGTATTGTGCACACAGACAATGGTGGGAAAGATGACTTTAAGCAATGCTTTTATCAGTGGAGTGGTGTTTAATCAGATCTCTGGTCTCCTCTCTGTTTTTCTTTGTCTCTCTAGGCCACTCCCATGGATGAGATTGACAGGTAAGCATAGTAAACAAGGCAACGTTACTGTTGCAGCTGTCCATCAGCTAAATCTTCTTTCCGATTAAAGCCCTTATCTGTTTTGACCTAATGTGAATGCCTTTTGGGTTTTTTCCAGGAGTTCCATGAAGAGATTATATCCAGACAGAGACCAGAGCAGCTCTCCGCCCAGCAAACAAGCCCGCAGAGAAGACCCACAAAGAGGTAAATAGAAGAGTCTAGTATTAAGAAATGATGCAAGCAATGAGTGCCACTTCCTGGTCTTATGTGCCTAATTCTATTCTGCTTTCCAATAGTTCTTCTGTATGTGAGGACATGCGCCGAAGAGGTGTTTGACGCACTCATGCTCAGCACGCCAACACTGTCAGGCCTACGGGAAGCTGTAAGTAACAAACTCACAACTATCTGATTCCCATCTCATCTCAAACACATACCGTGCTCACATTGCAATGAATTTAACTTATGTTATCGCTCAACTGTATAAGGTTACAACTCAAGATCATGCTAACTGTCGTCTCATGTTCCTTTCCTCCCTCAGGTTTCAGAAAAGTACGGCATGCAAAAAGACACCATTGGGAAAATCTACAAAAAATGCAAGAGAGGGTGAGTATCTTGTTGTGCTTTTGGTTTGTCTAGGTCGGATTTAAGTAGTTCATTTGACACGGACGATGCGCATAAACTGAGGGTTTAGTGTGGGGATCTGTTAATCTCATCTCCTTTGAGGAAGTTGACAGACTGGGTAGGTAGGTTGGTTGGCTCGGCCTACTGGAATGTGTTAATTGCAGCCTCTGAAAGAAAGACGGATGGCTGAGGGAGGATGAAAAGATTTCAAAAGTCCTGCAGATGAGTCATGACGATTGTTGTACTTTGTATTTATGTTTTCATAACCTTACGGAACATCAGGAAGAACTGTGGTGTTGAAAGAGATACCTGATTTGATAAGGCTTCCAGTTATTGCTTGTTAAGGTAGAACATAGAGTTGTGACTGCCACGTGTCACATTTGAGGACATTCTGGAAAGTTTGGAAAATGCCTAATGTTAGTCGTCATGTCTTCAGGGTTAGGAATATGGTTCCTCCTTCAACTCAAAAATGCTACATTTTTTATTTGTTGTCTCGCATCAGAAGAGTTAAACTAGCAAATGGTTAGTTAGCATAAAAATAAGCCTGATTAAAATATACAAAGTAAACTGATTCCTGTATATTTAGGTGATGATAAACACTTCTTGAAAATCCTTGCATAGGTATCTTGAAAGTGCTTTTTCTTGTAAAAAGTCTTCCAGAGATAGATAGTCTGTTAGAGCCGCTCTTAATTTGGTTGCTGTGGGATGACTAAAACAAAAGGACCTCAGTGTGTTTCATTTCCTGAAAGCACTATTGATTACGAATTGGAAATGTCCTCTCTTGGTGACTGATGATTCACAAAGATCTCATGAAGTGATAACCCTCATAGCTAGGACACATCTCATTAGCAAATTTTCCAAGTGCT
>JAOWBC010000248.1:9971062-9988000 GCA_028566105.1 Hypoplectrus providencianus | reverse complement strand
TGTGTGTGTGTGTGTGTGTGTATAAGTATTGCTATTCCCCTAGGGTGTGGATACCTGAGACTTGCAGAACCTGCAATATATTGATTTACACCACAACAAAGCACCTAAAAGCGTTCTGATCTTTATCCTTTAAACTAGTCTTGTCCTGGCACACTGGATGTAAGTCAGTATGTTACCAGGCTAGCTGGTTATTTAACACAATAAGAAAAATGATTAAGAGTAGATATTTAAAACATTGCATCTTTGTTACAATACAAAATATAAAGAACAATGATGCTGAGGCTGTAACCTTTGTTTGGGCCATCTAATGTTACCAGCAACATATTATTAGTCCAAACAGACCTAGGTGAATGCATGGCTGTTGGGGTTAATTTTAGCCCCTCTTAAAGTATTTTTTGTGTCACATAATATAAAAAAAAAGCCATACAAGCAGTTCCCTAAGAAGAATCCTGAATAGTAATGCTAATAATACTAACGGTCTGAGCTTTATGCTAGTGTCAGCATGCTAATTGGACACTATGAAAATGGTAACATGCTGATGAGACATAATGAGACAGTTTCCTCATTATGGCCCTGTATTTCACTGCAAAATATAAGTAGCCTAAGTTGTTTTTTGCAGTATAACATAGTTATAATGACATATATCATACAAAGTAAAAAAGCAAATATAATTTCTCTGAAAATTGATTTAAAATTGGAATAAAAATCATTTATGTGCAATATTTTTCATAGTGCACATAAGGGTCACAAATACAGGGAAAATAGGTCCCCAAATGTAATACATATCCAACCTTTTGCATTTTTATAAAAGCTATTTGCAACTTCTCCTGTCCTCTCCTCTCTGCTCTGTGTAAAAGGCCTGCTGTTCTGTCAGACTTTCAGTGAATATTTGTCAAGTGAATGTCCATCTTGATAGCAGTTGTCCTCAATTTTTGGTTATGCTTTAATTAAGATATATAGAAAAAAGTCAAACGTTTGTGGGCAGATCGGGTAATCATTGTCCTAGAAAGAACATGAGTGTCTGCAAACGTTTCACAGCAAATAAATGACTGCTACTAGATTCAGACAGGATTTACAAAAAAGTCAAAAGTTCTAACAATACTAAAACAGTGACTTGAACCCACAACAGATCCTTGAGTTTCTAATCTCGTTGCCACCTCCAACCACGAACCGCAACTTCTGCTTTCGTTCCATTAATAACACCTATGCCAGCGTCTCACCACTGCGTTTTAGGCATAACGTAAAAAACATCCACACCTCTGTTTTTTTCTGTCGTATTTGGAGCCATGCCACTGACTGGAGGCTTTCCCACAACAGAACAACCTGTTCTGCATTTCTTTATAACAGGAAATGACACATTACTATGTGTGAGGTGGGCGACAGGTTCACTTCTGCCCTGAAACATATGGTCACAAAACCGCTAATACATGGAAACATAATCTCTTTCTGATTAAACGGAAGTGAAGAGTGCCTCCAATGCATCTTAAAATATGAAGAAAACATATCAAACCAGCTTAAAATGCATATACCGTAACACACATATGAATATGAGGCGTATGAAGCCTTTAAGTTTCATACAGTACCATTAAAAAACATAGTGTGATTTTATGAGCAGCCCTGTGTCCGAAACAACAGCGCAAATGTTTATACAACAGAGCAACATTCAAGATTGACCTTTTATTCCACTTCATTGTAGCAACAGTGGTTACATATTAGCCACAATTTTAAAAAAAGGCAGACAATACAAGGCTAAATGTGCTGCGCAAAGATTCCAATGATCGTTCTGAGAAATAAGGAGAAAGAAATTTCATCCTTCAGTAAAAGAACAGAATAAATTTGGAGGGTTGTCATGAAGGGTGAGAACCATTAATTCCTTTGCCTTCTGCAGGCACCTACTGGATAAGAAGAAAGGTCTAGTGTGTGTTGTGAAGGCTGGTGTGTGTGGCTCGATCAGGCGCTGAGCTAACTTTACAGCAGCGTTCTGTGCCTGAAAGCTGTTCTCTCTTTATAGTTGTCTAGGAAACAAAGACAAGCTATTATGTGGGTGTAACACTTTGAAGAAACGGCAGACAACAAGAATGCACGCAAGCATGCATGGACACACATGGACAAAAAGGCTGAAACTATCACACAAAGGTGAAAGACCGGTGATAAGACAACAGAACACATTTTATATCTTATATGTTATAAATCAAAAGCAGCGTGAAGTCAAGCCCCGTCATGTTCGGTCTTGCATGTTTACATAGTTGCTCTTGTACCAGGATCTTTGCCACCAGGTCAGAGCTGCTATAAAAAGACTAGATTACTATGTTAGATCTCTTACACCTGCTCCTTATCTTTCAGTTACTTCTCTGTCAGCCCTTTTACTACTCTTAATTTCTCTTGTGCTCTTCCTTACTGTTAGCATTTGAGCATATCATTATAAACTATTCCCAAGCATTACCCAAAACGTCCCCTTTTAAACAAAGAAGCTTGTAGTTCATCAAATGTTAGATCCAACAGTGGTTCTGTAACAGTCATACTTGCAAAAGAAATCCTTTTTTTTAAGAATCCCATTAGTACTCACATACCTTCATGCAAAGCTTTGAAATTCATTTTTTCATGTATCCGAATTCACAGTTCACAGACCCCTCTGTCTTCCCTCCCTGTCTGTGCCCTGGACTTTGCTTGCTTGCTTGCTGCTCGGCTGGTTCGAGGCAGACTGAGTGAAACTCTGACTTGACACCTCCACTGTGGGATCCCAACAACACCAGCTGACTGCTGACCTTGATCGCCCTCAGGGTGCGAGAACACACACACAAACCAACAGGAAATAAGAGTCCTTTCTTTGGTGGGAGGGATGTGGTGGAGCTTCTGTGGAAGAAGCTCCCCAGTAAAGGACGTCATGATGAAGCCACGGCTTCCTGACAGCACGTCAGAACCCTCACAGCGGGGGCATGACACCAGCCTTCGTTAGCCGCCAGCACTTTTTAAGAGGCTGTGACCGAGTTGGTATGTATGAGTGCAAAGGTCAGCGCTACTCTGCTGATGGTATACACACACATGTGCTTATATAATGTGATACAGTTGTATCGTACTTCTGCAGAGCCCGTACCTCCAGATTTATAATGCCATGATGACAGCTAGACTGACATCATCTGAAATGTCATTTTCCCCTGTCCTTTTCAACAGGTGTGAGGACTTCTCAGCTGTCCAGAACTGACCTTTTAGCTCAGTAATCTTTTTTTAATAAATACCAACACAGTAGGCTGCTCATTTAGGGCCAGAATCATTATTATGATTATTTTGGTCACTGAGATTACAATTAATTTACTCCATAACTCATTGACTTTGATACCTTATTGCATTAACTGAAAATAAATACATTTAAATAAAAATAAATAAGTTATTAAATTAAATAAAAAAGACCTGTCTTGTCAGTGGGGTTTTAATTTTTTATTATTATTATTCATAATAAAAATAAAAATAATAATATTATCAGCACTACTAGGAGTAGATGAAATATATTTTCTAACAAATGCATTTCCATATCTGAAAACTACATAATACAAAAATTGATAAGACTCAAATTAATTAGTTCAGATATTTTCTGTATGGTAAATTTAAAATGCATTATAAAGAGAGAACATGAGGCAAAATAATGTTTTTTATCTACATTATGTTGATTTCATAATTGTTAGAAGCCAAAGTTGTAATTGAAAGTAAAATTGGATTTTTCATCCAGCGCAACTTCATAACACTCACAACAAGTGCTATGTAAGTTTAATACATATGAAATTAGCCGTCCATTCCCAGTTTTGGTTTGTGAATGGAGTTAGCTTCTGTGTGGTGATTTATTGTATTCAGTGTGTTAAGACAAAAGAAGAAGTTCACAAAATGAACCTAACTCACTGACAAGAACTAAACTCTATGGTCAGAATACTCTCAACACAAAACTGCTTCTTTAAGGACAACTATTCTCACCTGCAGGTAAAAACACACAAGTTACACACCAAAGTTCAAAAACAGGAATTGAGCAAACAATAGCCACACATAACCGAGCGATGATCAACCTCTGAGAGGGACTGATGGCAAGAATCAGCAGGGGTTTTAACTTACTTATCGCTCACTGCGGTGCCAGACTGACAATGAATGAAAACAGCAGTCAGCAGGCCTGAATGTGATTCACTCCTCAATGACAAAAACATCCTATCAGGGTCAACAAGCTCAATAACTCTCTGAAAACCATACTTCCTTCCTTGCCCTCCGGCCCATAAGAATAATGGTACTGTTACTTTACACCAACACACAGACTGCATATCTCATTGAAAGCATACTATATCTATATAGTTCTCAGATGAGGCTTAAATGACTCCTCACATTATTATCAATTTAAAGTTATCTACACACAATGATGTTTAACTTTAAATTATAACCAACAAGCAAAAATAGTGGTGTGTAGCCATTTTAAGCGGTGCAAAAGCAGCAAAAGAAGCATCACCTTGTGGGGAATTATCCAATCAAAGAGGTGAGAACTGTACCTGTCGTGCTGGGCAGGCGTCCAAAGCTGGCTATAGAGGTCTATATATAACCTGCTCTAAATACTGAGCCTCCTCTTCCCCCCACAGCTCCTCTGACTGCCTCCTTAGCTCCCTCTAATTATCTCTCATTCTGTCCTCTTTCTGCCGTCTTCCCTGCTTCACTTCTGTCAGGCTGTTTATCTCTAATGTCTTCAGAGCTAATAGTGTCTCAGCCTGTTGCTCCCTGCTGTTCATTCAGCGACATGCACTCCCCGAGGAGTCAGAAGTCATTTAAGCGGCGGTGCAATCCCTCTCTCAGTCTCCTCCTCCTCTCTCTGCCTTCCCCCTGTGCCTCCCGCTCTGCCCTTCCCACCCTCCCCCGGGCATTACAACATATCCAGGCCTGTCCCTTCTGCTACCTGTGAAAACTTTTCACACCGTTCACATCCATCCATTTATGAATTCTCCTTCTCCTCCCGTTTCCTTTCACACATTTCATACTACTCTGAAGTAATAAACACAAACTGAACCCGGCCCTCTTCTTTGGAAATTCTAACTGCCAACCTAAGCTTCTTCAAGGTACAGCCGCCTCCAAATATGCCAGGAATGCAAAGATAAAGAATTCATTACTCAAGCTAAGCTGAGAAGCAGGGAGTATGTTTTTCGCTTCTGTTTTCCTTGCTGCTTTTTAGGGGTTGATTTTTTAAAAAGAAATCATACAACAGGTTGTTGTTCCTCTTTGGAAGTTTCGTGTGCACGACAATACCACTAGACACATGGTTCTTTATATGTGGTTCCTCTTAAGATAAAACACCTCATGTTTTCATGAACACATGGGCAGTAACATGCACTTAACCAGCCATTCAGTCTGCAGACACTTTAGAGCTTTTTAGCCACAGGAGACAGCCATTTGGTAGACAAATTACAACAGTATAAATGTAACAATAAATCACAAGATCTTTGTGAACTTTAAGGGATAGTTTGTTTTTTCTGAATTGGGATTTGTTTCAGTATTTTTCCATCTTGTCCAAGCCACCAGGCTCCTTTATCCCAAACAGTACTTTCACCTTACTGCTGCCTCACTTGGTTAGCTTGATTGTTTTTGTCTGGTGGCCTGAACGATAACATGGAACAGCTTCCAACCAACCTACATTGTTGGTTCCTACATTGTAAACTCAAACAGGGATTTCTGAAGGAAAGGTAAAGTGGTGAAAATATTCAAAACATAGCATATGCTGACGCTGAAAGTTATGTTTTGAGGTAGTTAAAAACATTCGGCTAGGCCCCTTCCACAACAATATAATGCTGCCTCTGTATCAGTACTCCTGCTGGCTTCTCTGAATCTGGGGCAAGCTAATTGACATTTCCTGTTAATTAAAAATATGTAGAAAATAACTCATGCTAAATTTGAGCAGGGCTATGGTTGTTACAGTTAACGCATGTTCCTACTAGTGGTTGTATCATTTGCCTTCTGCTTAAAACAGCTGGTAATTAATTATTTTTCTCACTTAAATGGAAGAATTGTAAGAGGGAATCAGCTGAATAAACTACCCATTAATTAGACACTGCCTCCAGTCGTGCTCTTGCTGGACATGCTATAGTGTTTGCTAGTCAGCAATGGGAGAATTCATCACCTAAAAGGAAAAATTCATCACATCTACTGTAGATAATACACTGATTATAGATGCATACCTTATACAACTTCACGTCAAAATGTCAAAACTATTCCTTTAACTGCTTGAGGACATAAAGGGACCAACCTTGTGCACAATGTCTCCCAGCTCTCTGCAGTAGTTGAATATGTTCTTGGTGGAGGTGTATCCGCTGAGCTGGCAAAACTGATACCTGGTGAGACAGGGATTAAATTTCAAATAACTCTGTGTAGAGACAGGGAGGATTTAATGCAAGCAAGAGCTATTAATTAATTTAACACCGGTGATTAAAAGGAGCAGACACAAATGAATCGTGTTAGACACAGAAAATGAAAGAGAGGGTACACTTTTTAGGAAGACACACCAGGACAGGAACAGATAAAAGGTATGCATAAAGGCCTTGCTATCCTTTTTTACATAAAACCTACAGCTAGAAAAACGACAGCCACAACTATTTTTATAAACCACAGCAGAGCACATTTTCTGAGAAAAAAAATAACTGCAGAATAAAATAGAATTTGGAGTACCGTATATATAACGGTTAGATAACTCCCTCTTTACAAACCTGTTGAGCAAAGAGAAGAGTCCTTTGGCGGAGGTGATGAGCTCCACAACAACCTGCAGAATGCCAGCCGACAGCTTGGTGGCGCTCCGTCCATCGTAGCTGTTGCGGCGCCAGCGGCCCTGGATCCCCATCTGGAGGGTGTGAGCGACAGCACGCAGCTTCTCTGTCAGACCGCGTAGGTTCTCACCACCCATACCGTACGTCTGGAGAGCACCGAACACACGGCTGGGTAAAGGTCTGCTCCACTCCTGAATACTCCCACAGTGTTATACATAATCAGTCTGCCATGTTTAATGTTTTGCTTCCTCTCTTCCAACACTTCACAGAAAGCAGGGGTCAAGTATTTGAGACCTATTTCATACGCTGAGATTTCAGCATCGGCATTTAATTCTGGCTGGCGGTTGCTGCTTTTAAGTTGCAGTCAGAAAATGGCAAAAACACATATAACTGTAGGTATTAAAGGAAACCAATACTGATACTGACTGAAAAATGTATGTATGTATGTACAATGTATGTCTCTTTTAAAAGAGAAAGGTATTTGGAATAACCAGATAAAGGTAAACACTAACTAAAATCAGTGTTTTAAAGTAAAAACATTTATTTTTGCTCCTCAGTGAAACTGTGAAGCCTGGATTGATACTGCTGAGACAGTATCAACAACATTCACTTGCACTTAAATTGCATATAACTGTGGGCTGTTTACACAGATCAGAGGGGATAGGACAGGAGAGGTTGTAAGTAAATGTTGGAAAAATGCAAGTGGAGGTTTTGTTTTTCAATTTCCATGACACCTGCACATGTTGCATATATAAATGAGATGATTTATGTCATTATAACTGCATTATTCTATAAGTATAGCTGTACACACTTCTAGCTATGAGTGTGCTGATTCAATAGAGGTGCAGATCTTTACTGCACCACTGAAATACAAGGCCATAGTGAGTATTGTGTAAAACAGCAGAACACGCCTTGAAACTGCTTTGGGTTCAAAGGGTTAAAAAAATGATTTGTGCAGGTTTGACATTTACTACTGCTTAGTACAATTAAAAAATAGCCTTATAGTATCATTTTGCTATCATTTGTGTGATAATAACGTTGATTTTTAGCTGAATATGCAAAAAATCAGCAGTTCTGTTGCTTTTTCAACCCTATTTATGTTGATAAAGGCAGGCTTAAGTCAGTATAATATATTCTTTTTATGGTATGATGCAATACACACTAACTGAAGCCATAACATCATACTGAGCGTGGGAGAACGTAAACAGAAAACACAGAGCCTCTCTCTCAAACGCCTGTCACCACAGTTCTCTGCCCAGCGGTGGGAGACGTGACTCTTCACAACCACTGAAGAAGAAGCAGGTTATTGTCATGACCCTCTCATGAGGGGTGAAGAGGCTCAGGGACAGTCGGGCTTTGTAGTTACACATCAACCAGCCGGAACAATCGTCCGCCATGGAGTGCCTATGAATTTTTCATGGCCTCGCTGACACTGAACTTGTTAATTATGTAACCGTGTGCTTGAATGTGTTTGGTCTGTTCCATGTGAGCCTCTGATGCTTGTTATTATGAATGAGCGTAGTGTTTGCACTTCACGGAGCATCAAGACTAAAAGGGAACAGAGGTGCCACACGCACACACACACACACACACACACACATGCACACACAAACAAAACTGAAAATGCATGTTTCCTGTTTTAAACAATTACACACAAGTGCATTTACTTGAAGCTTTTACTACAGTGGGACTTTATCCACACACTCATTCATGCAGACTTTGTGCTCAAGTGTTAATGACTATTTCAACAGTATTACTGTTACTTGAACAATCTGACAACAAGCGGTTTAAGCAGCCTGAGCTTTAGCCTAATGTTCACAGACTGTTACAGCACCAGAGCTGGACGCCTGCCTGATACTGTCCAGCTCAATTAGTCCTTCCAATGAAACAAAGGCCATTTTGGAAACACACCAACACCCACACACACACACACACACCAACATGACTATTTAAGTGTCCTAAAACTCCCTCTCAACATTGGACAGGGAGGAAAATTAATTAGGCAGCAGCTAGGGAAAAAAAAGAAAAACAGATAGAGAATCAAAGGGGAGGAGGAAGTGTTTTTTAAAGGCGAAGACAAACTTTCCCGGAAATTTGCATGTCAAGTATTAGACGCAAGCTTTGTATACTAAATCTGCTTTGGTTGCAGTTGAAGCGTGACTAGTCCTTTGATGTTAGGTAGAAAAATAACAATTTTACTCTTATATGCTTGACTGAGGGGCTTTGATATAAAAGTGGAGGGCAAAGTGAAGCAATGAACCCAAACTTGCTGCTTGTTGCTAAAAGCTCTGAGGGTACTTCAGTGAGGCAGGACTTTTATGACAATAAGAGCAGTTGTGTATTCTGGCTAGATTTACAAAAGAATTGTCCAATAACTGCTGGTGCCACTTCCCAAACAAGAACAGTGTCTAAAAAGTGAAACTGTACACATCTGTGCTGTGATATCAGAAGAAAAAAAAAACACCAGCGCAAGACAAGAAGACAGCTCAGTAAACACCCAGAGCACACACACTACCTGCACAACACACACACACAATCCTTGGATACACAGAGCACTGCCATGGACACATACTGTACACAAACACACGTCTCTGCTTCCTCACCAAGCAGCACAGTTTCTCCACAGCCTCCAGTATGAGCTCCTGGTGTCCGATCTTGTGCACTCCCAACTTGTCCAGGTCGTGACAGTTCAGCTGGAGCAGATCCACACCGGACAAGTTCCACTCCGAGACCGGGTACTGGTGCAGGGGGGCATCGAGACCTGCAGCAGCACACAAAAAGCACATGCACAAAGGGCTTGTGAAAAGTCTAAATGAAAACCTCAGATAGTCATAAAGTCACATGTGTGTACAGGCAGAGACATGCAGAGGGAGCATGGCCTAACAGAGGCAGGAGATCAGGACAGCTGCTCATATCCTGAGTTAAGCATGGAAAAACACTTCTGCTGCACATGTTGGGTAGCTGATCAGTCAGATTTATAATTTACTTGCAAAATAGTCAATAAACTATGTGAATTCTCACATTATTTGTGTTCTTATCATAGAGCGCACATCCTTCAGCTGCACCTCTAAGCCTCAGTGGTTGCAATACTTAGCTGTTGATACACCCCGAGGGCTACTTTACAGCTAACACCTAAACAGTCCGCAGTGAGGTCCTGCACTATTTATGAGATAAATGTAATTCCTCTTTAATGTCTACTTTCTTCTTACTTCAAAATAAAACCAAAAATGGGTAAAGTAAACTGTCATAAATGTTTTTTTATATGTAATATGCAGCAATGGAATGTCAGATCACTTCAAACTGCACAAGCACACTATAGAGCTATTCCTTTCACAGTACTACATTATATTTAAGTAAACACATTAGGAACTGAATGCTGTAATCAGTAAAAGCACAGATTTTGAGAAAATAGAAATGAGATATTTACAAAAAGACACATTTGTTAAAGCACATAATGCATGTATTCAAATGTTAATTTCCGTGCGTGAGAAAGGAGTTACTCGTGGAACCTATCTGGATACTGGTATATTTATTTACAAGTTAGTGTCAGGCATTTATACCTCTACATTGTTTATTATTATATTATGAGATCATTATTACTTTAATATAATTGTTGTTACTGTTCCAACAAGTAATATGAATTCCTTTTACAATAGGATACTTTGTTCTGCAACAATGTGTCATATTGTATTGGGGATTATGTGCTTTACAGGCATAATCTGCATATGAGCTAACTAGTAATAATAGCGTATGGACACATGTTATAGATAACAAGAATAATATTCCCTCTAAAATGAAGGGAAGTTGAGGAAATGTGCTTAGTTATTTCTCAACACTTGCAATGCGTTACTGTACGTCAGGCAGATAATCTAGCACTAGAAATAGTTAAACATTCCCCTTGGACACCGCTATAGCCTTTATATTTTCAACCAAAAATCCTCAGGCCTGTGAACGCAACATGTCCTAGAAGCAGCAAAAAGACAACAAATAGTGTTTCTGATCTAATAGCACCTGATCACAACTGTTGTGGCTTCTCTCTCTCTCTCTCTCTCTCACGCAGGCCACTTCCTCATTCCACCTCCACCTTTCACTTCCAAGAGGATTTACGTGACGCTTCTATTTCTGACTTTAACGTTCGAGCCAAAGTCCCCGTGAGGCGATCAAGGTGTGAAAAAAAGCGCAAACACACGCAATATGTTCCTCACCTTGGAGCCACTCGCCGACTCTCTGCTCGCTCCACGACGTTATAGGCTCCATGCTCGGAGTCCTGCTGCAGTCGCTCGTTCAGTTTCAAGCCGTCCTGGCTGACTTCTACCTCTCTGGGCTGCTAGAAGAAGGAAAAGTTGATTCTGATTTGGAGTCGGACGATGACGACTGGCACTCCTTCCCACAGGTACAGGTAAGCAGAGTCCCCCCCCCTCTGCTGTCAGCCAATAGTGCGAAACTGTCAGGCTCGACCAGGAGCGAAGACCCCTCCCTCCCAAACCCCCACCCTCTCCTTACCTTACCTGGAGGAATAGGTGCTGCAGCTTTAAGGATTCATAACTTCCCTCATAGTTTTTGTTTTCATGCACAATCACGTCATGCGCACGGAAAAGGCGCAGGGTAGGCCGGTAGTAATCCGCACAGAAACACCTGGACCTGCACCGTCAGTAAGAGTATTCACATACGTTACTAAGTAAAAGTACTGAGGAATAATCCACTACAAGTAACCTAACTGCATTAAACAGCTTTAAAAAAAAAAAAAAAAAAAAAAAGTAGACAAGTTGGAGTAGACGTGTGCAGTTAAACGTTCCATATCAGTGTTTTATTGTTGTATATGATGTGTGTGGATTGATATTAATCCTAAATTCATGTGCATGTTGGATTGCATTGCTGTAGATGTGCTATTTTAACGCTTAATGCAATGTTGGCTAAAGTACAGCAATGCATTTTTTTCTATAAGATCAGCATATGTTGGTAGTGTCATTACCCTGTGAGAACCACAAACCATTTTAAAGTTGTTATTTTCAAAGAGTTGATTCATAATTAGGAGAATTTTCAAGGCACATTTCATCCTCCAGTAATCACATTTCCATTTAAAATGAACACATTTGAATATTTTTCAAGGAAACGGAAAATTGAAATATGATAAGTAACCAGCCTACATATGGTTGAAAAATGTAATATACTGAAAGCACAATGTTTGGCCTTGAGATGTAGCCTTGTGGAATTGAAGTATAAAGTTGAAAATGGAAGTAGTCAAGTAAAGCAAAATATCTTACAAAATATATTATACTTTAGTACAGTATTTAAGTAAATGCACGTATTTACTAAGGCCACGCTGATATTGGCTTATCACACGTTAGCATCTATGATAACGGTTTTCTACAGATCACATAATGCAATTGATTGATTTAAAAAATGGATTCAGTTAATTATTTAATTTTTAATGTATTCCTCATTTTAATGGTCAGCAATGCACTAATAATTAACATTATATAGCTATTTTTTTTTTGTTCATCTTTAATGTCTTGATTTTCCTATCTAGAACTGTGACAATTGAGAATAATGTATAATAATCTCCAATATTATTTCAAATAAAGTTATTTGTTTAAGTAAACAAACTTCTGAGTGATAATCATATGGGTGTAAAAATACATTCCAACAGAGTTTAATGCAACCTTGTTATGCTGCTACTTCAGAGACAGCATGGACAGAAAGGTCCTCATTAACCCTGTGGTCATTCT
Organism: Hypoplectrus providencianus; assembly: GCA_028566105.1. Lineage (NCBI taxonomy): Eukaryota > Metazoa > Chordata > Actinopteri > Perciformes > Serranidae > Hypoplectrus > Hypoplectrus providencianus. Next base: position 9,975,498 of record JAOWBC010000248.1, on the reverse strand, counting down.
GCATACAACAGATACTCAACACAGTTATTACGCCCTACAAGAAAAACACACAAAAGCCTTCAGATTCCCTTACAGTGCATGCATTCTTTACCAGACTTAAGGGGAAAATAACATGTTCCCCAGTCCAGCAGACTTAATCCTCTTCCACTGGTTAGGCTGCTCTCCTGGGAATTTTCCGGAAATGTTGCTTTTTTTATCCTTCAAACTGTGTTAGCTTCTTGGCTATTTAAAAATAACCCACCATCTTATCCTGATCAATAATTAAACAATGTCCAATGTTTTTGTAGTGTGAGATCATGCTGTTTGCTTGCTGAATTATTTAAAGTGTCAATAATTACATCAAAAGCATGCCTCTGGAGGAATTTATCATGAATAATTTAACCATAACACACATAAACAGATACAGGTTTTGGCTAATAATAGGACTATTCATCTATGATGTACAGTTTATGGTGTCTTGGGGAATTAATAGCCTGAGACAGCAGTTGTGCTCAACTCGTTATTTATTTTTCATAAGAACTACAGAAGAACACAAAGCATCTGCTGGCTTTTGAGTGCTATTATGTTGAATGATGACCTCCATAAAATTCAATATGAAGCCTTTAATCTGAAACAGAGACCGTGTTACAACAGCTCTGTCTAAATAACGTTTGACTTGATGATATGCTGCTTTCTAACTTCTTTGAAGCAGCATTCATGCTTATCACATTCAGTGGAGCACCTTAAGGGCTTTTATGAATGAATGGCTGTGTCCACGCTTTGAGCTGCGCTGGGAAATTAATTTACTTTCCTAACAATTCTGCCGTTAAATGTTTCTCCCGGAGTAAAGGCCAACGCCTGATGAAAAGGCTGTAGTCATGAAAGAGCTGCCCTCCGATATCTGGCACCCCCTGCTGTTTTCCTCTTTGAACCTACAGAGAGGATCAGAGGAAGGGGAGAGGTTGGAGCCATATGTCAGCAGGCAAAATGGCAGCAACGCATAGCAAATACCGGTATATGTTTTGTTCCGATATTTAGACACAATGTAACAGACTGCATGCAAAAATATAATGCAATTTGTCTTTGCAGAATAATGGAAGCAGCAGGCTGTTAGACGATACTGTATTTGCATCATTAGCATCATGGATGATTGTTTTTCAGAGTAAACAAAAAGTGAAAAAGTATAATAAATAGTGAGAAAGCGTTTTGGTCATAGTGAGTTCTGACTGGATGACTATTGATTTTCTGCTGAGACAAAATGTTCTCTGCTTGAAAAACCAGAAATAACTGAGCTTAAATGTAAAACATCGCTCCGCTAGTCTGACAAATCAAGGCTGATCTTATAATTGAAAAGCAATGGGTTGCAAAATCCTTGACCATTCTTGCTTCCAGTCTCTAACACTATCCAATGCTTGTGTCCTGTATATCCTGGCGCAGGGGTTTTATTCTAGTGATAACAGTGCTTTAGTGGCACGCTATTAATATAGATGTATGCTGTTGTTTTTTCTTATTTCCAAGCCAGAACAACAACACAAAAGCACACCTTATCTACTTATTGACTTTAAATGTTCCAATACTTTTCAACGGCTTGGTCCATTTCTCAGTGAAATCCAATAACACAATGATGCTTTAGTGAGGGTTGTTTGTGCTGAACTTGGTCCCGGTGGTTCTCTGTCAGACCTTGTGCTGCCTTTGTGCCCAGCCCAAATACCAGAGATACAAAGTCAAGCCTCAACATGCTGCTCCTGCTTGACAGCGCACCCATTACATTCAGATTATGTAGTCAGTCAGCTCTGTTATGACCTGTAACTGCACAACATAACATTGACAACAAAAAGCATCCAGGTTGTACTAATAAAAAACCAGCAAAGGAGAATTATGTAAAATGAGCCTCTCTCCTTTTGTCTTTATATCTACGACCAATCAACATTCTCCCCCCAGACAGTCAACCTGCAAATGCACGCTCCCAGCACTCATTTTTGTTACAAACGATAATCCCACTGATGTTTGAAGCACAATAAAGCTATTTGTTTATCATGTCTATATGGCACAATCCCAGCTCTGAATCATTACTATGCTGTCTTCTCCTGCTAGTTAGTCAGCAGAGATCGGATAATTACCTTTGCTCCACCACTGTGCAGCTAATTAATTTGTTCTGTGCTGCAGCCCCACTGATGGCGTTGATCCTTGCACTGCGGATATGAAGCTCATTGAGATCAGCTAAGATTGAATCATTGGCAAAAGCATGAAAGCGGTGTTGTGGAAACCTGACACACCCTGAGTTTTACATTTACGCGGAAATGAAGTATAGGATTACATTTACGCTGCACAGATTGTTTGAACTGAAAATACCATGTCCATTAGTCTGTGCATGCTGTATTTATCTGCACAGTGGATGGGGTATATTTAGTGTTGTGCTGTCATGCTTGGATGCTTTAAATGGAGTCAATTCCTGGTGCCTGTGTTGCATCAACAAATTAATCCCTTGGATTAACTAAACATTTAGCTTGGTGCTTGAACTCTGTTCTAATCTACTCTTGATGTAATTCAGGTTTACTCATCCTTGTAATGGAGAATAAGTATCTACAAAGAGAATACCTATCAAACACATGTAATCAAATATTTTTTAAGCAATATACAGAGCCTGAAATTTTCAACGATTTACTTCTAAGAATATAATTCACCTGCCAGGCTCACAGCAGAACTATCACAGTGGTGGGAAAATGAAAAATATTAGTATCCCCTATATGGTGCTGGATGTTTGTTTTGCATTGATTTGCATGGTTTCTGTCAGTAAGAAGTATTCAAATCCCCTACTTAAGTAAAAGTGTTAATACCTCACTGCAGAATTAGCCTTGTATTCAAAACTTACTGAGATTATTATTTTTATTATTATTATCATTGATATATTTACTTAAGCAATTGGAATTATCCAATATAGTTTAATCACACACACACACACACACACACACACGCACGCACGCACGCACGCACACACGCACACACGCACAGACGCACAGATGCACACACGCACACACACACACACACACACACACAGGCACACACCCAAGATAAAATTTTTCTTGACGGTCACATATATATCAATAAATATGCATTTTATTTAAATAAACTATTACTACTATACCATTTGTTTTGGGGGTTTTTTCTGAAAGGAATAAAATCTGAAGCAAAAATAAACAGAATCAGAGAAAAGCAGCAGTTATAAATGAACAGATGAATTTTGAGCTGGTGAGACAATCGGCTGCCACCTCACAACTGGAGCATGCATGAATTTCCATTTTGATAAGACTATCAAATCGTGTTTTTATTTATTTAATAGTGATATCATATGATTCATTGTTTGTCATCTGCATACTCAACATCACTGTCCGTCTCTGTCGCTTCTGTGGTTTTTCAGCTAATAATTATGTTAAACAGCAGTGTCCTCTCTCAATCACTCTATTTTTTTTTTCATTTGGGGACTAAATCTGCCATCTATTTAGTCACAGCTCAGCACACTTTGCTCCTGCGTCAGTACACCAACAATTCAGGGTGGAGTTCTGCTCGGTTGCACATGCACGGCAAAGCTGGACTGAGTCATATTACCCATAATGCTTCTTGTCTAGCCAGAGGTGGGGGGTAGGGTATCCCTGGAGTCTCTGTAGCTGGATGGGAGACACCTCTGACTCACCGCTGTCGCCTGTGATGTCACTGCAGCATCATGAATTAAAGAAGAGATTCCCTGCAGTCAGAACAGCATTGAACTTAAAGTCAACATGTCATTCAGAATCACACAAATTTCTTCGGGGTTGTCCATTTCTTTCTGGCCACTCAACCCTCTTTTTTTTTTTTTTTTCTTCAGTGTATTGATTTTTGGAAAAATCTCTCCATTCCCAGGCCTCTTGAGATGACTTTTCACCCCTATGAATCATTTCTTCTTGTATCCGTTCTCATAAATGATCTTGTTCACATCCTTAACTTTCCCCACAGGGTCAAATCAAACTTCATCCTATCACATAGGACGAACATGGGAGGATTATGAAACAAAGGGCCTCTGGGCAGGACACTCTGCCCTTTTTCACGGTCACTGTGAGTCTCCTTGCGTCCCTTTGCATCTGTTTTTAGTTATTTTTGTCTCTTTGGGGTTATTTCACAATTATTTGTGGTGATTTTGCAGTTGCTTTTTTAGTTGTCCTGTACATACAGGAAACAGGAAAAAGAGGATGAAGAGAGGAGAAAAAACAAGCAATGGTCCATCGTGTGGATGCACTAAACAAACAATATAGCATTAAGCGGTGCCATGGGTGTTCCCTGAGCAGCTGCTTATCCATCATGGACACGAATCGATTTTTGAATGTGAGCTTTGGGAGGGCAGAGACTTTGAATATTACATACAATGTGAATGTGATGGATAACCCTCCCCCTCTGTGTCGGGATCTTACCTTCCTCAACACCCT
>JAOWBC010000248.1:9948856-9963893 GCA_028566105.1 Hypoplectrus providencianus | reverse complement strand
TAGCTTTTAAACCTTGAAAGGGAAGCCAATGCAGAAGTGCCCTAAACCTGCATGCTTTACTTTACGAAGGCTATGAGAAAATGACTGTACTTTTTACTTGAGTTATTACATCAGTAGAAATTTTCCTAATATGTTTATGGTCTCAATATATAGCTTCAAACATGGTGTTTATTTTGACAGGTATGCTCTCATATGGTAAAATGTATAGCACAGATAATGCTTTAGGGCAGGGTTACCTTGTGATTGCCAAGTAAGTTCAGTGGTGACCTATGTTTTCTGGTTCTCAGTCAAATCACCCTCTTATAAAATTCAAAATTTGCCCTCATGGCTCTGAAATTCCAAGCTGCATCAGCCCTTATTTGCAGACTTTTGCTTTCAGAACAGTAGTTAACAACCAAGCAGTTGACGTCACAGTGGCTATATCCACTTCTTTTCTGAAGTCTGTTATTTAAGTAGATAAATTCATCTGCATAGGCGTTGTTCAAACAAACACTACAATTCCTGTTGGTTTTCCATGAAATTACCGCTCCTTAAACACATCTGTGCTTGACTTCGAACTCCACTTGGCTGCTTAATTGTTTCCATTTCTCCTGTCACTTCACATTACAGCTCTTATGAATGGCACAGTTTGACTAAATTAAATTGCCTCCCTCGAGATGATGATTAAAGTCCAACCAGATGAACTGCTGGCCTGTAAGACTTGCTGAGGTTGTAGCACCCATCCAATTTATAGCTCCTGGATTTTTGCGAGAGTGAAACTCAGGAATTCAGGAAGTATCAAGTAGCCAAGCCCATCTAGTCTCTCAGCACACAATAGATTGTACAATGAGAGTAAATTAGATCTACAGTCTCTGTTCTTTCTGTACAGAAAGTCTTTTTTTTCCTTCAGTATACAAGCAACTCTTCTGTCCCTGCCTGTGCTTCCTTTAGGTCTTGCACTGTATACCCTTTCTGTTTGCTGGTTGATTGTTAAGGCCATTGCTTGACATTGTGTTGACTGCCTGTCATGTTTTGTGCAGTCTAAAGGAAGAGGAAGAGGGAAGAGGGCATGGAGGAAGCGAGCAAGCTCAGGGTCGCCCCTATGTTATGGAAAAACAAAGCAGAAATCGGAAAGGGATGGGGGTCGTTATTTAGGGTGTGCTCACACTTGGCCTGATGCTTGACAATGAACCCAAATAGTTTCTTTGATCACCGGGAGGGGTCGACTATCATCATGGATTTATTTTACATTTTTCAACTCTATACATCAATTAAGGCCACTCCATCCATTTTACATGTAAAGGTTGATGTACTATTCATAGGGAGTAAGTCCTCATAGGAGGACCATGCTCAAGTTTGAGAAAATGACACAGTTTCATTAATTTTTTTTAAACAGAAAGTCTGCATTACAAACTGCATTGGTGAAGTTTGCAAGGCATTAAAAGGAAAATAGGATCTGACAAAATATGACAATAAATTGCATTATGGGAACAAGGGTGTTTTGTGAATTTGACATGTAACAGGAACTAAAACTGCTTTGATTTTCAAATTCTTTAATTGTTTTTAGTGTTTTAGTAATCATATTTTGTAAAAATGACCTCATCTAGGTTGGGAAATTCTTTTGAAAGGGAAGCCAAAGTGAAAACCAAAGTAAAATAAATAAATCAATCTCTTATGGTCTACAATGTGAAGTCCTCTATAAATGAATAGATGCAGTAAGCTAATTTACTGATGCTTCTCTGCAGTCTTATATGGGCAGTTGCCAAATGATCTGCCTTTTTTTTTAAATGACATCACCGTGCTCTTTCCTCTGCTTGGTATCCTCCCTCTCGTTCTACCTTTGAGATCAAAAGAACAATACACACATCTAATCATGTAATCACGCTGAGATCCTTCAGCATGTTCAAAGTGAGCCACCCACTTCTGCCGTATGAACATGTTGATTTCCTCCCATCGGCATGCTGTTGTCTTACAAACAACAATGATTACCCTTTTCTGCAAGACCTTTTCTACCGGGGGGACGGGTGAATGGTGAGCATTTGTGTGTCAGCCCTACTTTATTAGGTTTGCCAGCAGAGGAGCAAAGTGCTGGATGCAGTGGACTGCTGCCACCCACACAGTCTTGCAAATTTCTCTCTCGCTCTCTTTCCTTGTCTGCCTTCTCTGCACACACAAACACACACATATGATATGTGCACTGTCACTCTCTGACGGGTTCTCTTATCTGCTTTCTTGACAGAATGGCCAGAGCACCACTGAGGACGGAGTCACGCCTGCTGTCAAGGTACATGGCATCACTGGAACACACGCACATTTACTCACAAACGCATTGTCACACATGCACACAAGTGTGACTCAATTTTCATGCATCAACATCAGATAAATTAGAGCGAGGGCTTGGCCACACTGTAGAATTCTTTGGCTTTTGTTTGTGCTTTCAGCAGAAGGCGAAATTCCATCAAAGGGCAAATTCTTGTGTGAATCTTCGTTTTCAGCCGTTCCCGTCTCTGTGAGAGCGCCATCATGCTCTCACTCACGTGTCCATGCAAATGTGCGACTGTCCGTTGATTTATTCATTTAGCTATTGCATTGACAGCCCTCAGAGGGCATTAGCTGACCGGGCTGTAACGTGTTGAATACTATCTGAGTGAGGCCCATCGAGCGACAGGACAGCTGCTGTGTTTAGTGACGTGTCTGGGTCAATATAATGGGCCCATAGTGTCACTCACTCTGCATGTCCTCATGTGTCCTGTTAACATATCGCAGAGACAAACACGGCAAGCTTGCTCGTACAGAAACGCACACACTGAGAATCATCGAGTCAGCCCTTTCCTGCCTCCTGGCTGGCCTCTCCGCTTTATTGTCCTGCTCCGAAATGTGATCATGTTTCCTCCTGCAGACTATTACGCGCCAGCCATGTACCCGAGGACAAGGAAATGTTCCTTCTCACTTAGCCCCTTTCTTTTTCACTTCTGTCCCCGCTCTCGAGGGGGATAGAGTCCGAAGAGCAATGTCTTCTTTTCTTTCAGTTCACAGCAATGTGCTCTGAACTGAGGGGAGAACTGAGTGCGCTGGATGAGAAGGAGGGGTTTCAGTGAAAGGAGTCAGCACACAGGGGCCGCACTGGTCAAAGCCTGTACTGTCTGATAGCAAGGGAAAAGAAGACACAGGCTTCTTGGCATCGTAAGAAAATGTGGGTGAGATCATTATCTCAGTATCAAAGGAATACTTCACCCCTGACATGATCTGATGATTAGTTAGCCACTCTGTGTTGCCTTCAGTTCATTAAAAAAAATGTTTTCAGTGCCTCCATGTTAGATAAAAATTGTGGAGTAACTTCTGAATAAATTGAAGTAAATGGGGGCTGCTGTTAACAGAAACTATTAACAAACACTCACACAACTTGTGAAGTATAATCCAAATCTTATCGATCCAGTCATATAGTCAGGACTTTGGAAATACATGCTTTTCACTAAAATAATACGATTTCAAGTGCTCCCTCACTTGTGTGGGCAGGAAACAGAGCAGATGATGAAATAGTGAGGGTTCTGCTTACTGTTGCAAGATTTTTTATTTATTTTTCTAAGGTTTTAGATTACTGGAGTTTCTGAACATTACAGAGGTTTTGAGACAAATGACAAATGAGTCATTTTGTGGCTATAACAACCATTTACAACGCTGCCTTTTTAATGTTGACACATACGTGATATACCAAATGCATGCAGAATCACATATAAAAAAACATTCATAACTTGCTCTATATCATTTATACAATACTTTTCCCTGAAAACCCTCTCCTGTGCACTGTGAGATCTTAGTGTAATGTGATGCCAGAGATAAAAGCATTAACTGCATGTCTTGACAGAATAAATGTGACTTAAAAATGACAGTAAAAAACGGGAAGTGGATTGGTCCCATCATGGCAGAAACCTAATCCACATAATAAGGTCAGTATTGGCACTGGTACAAGTGCACTGGATTGGTACACCCCTAATCATATTATGACAATATGACTCTGCAAAAAAGTCGATTATACTTAATTATCGCTCAGGCTTGGGCAGTGCTATAATTATGTACATTACATGTTGCACTAATTGATTGGGGAGTATCTGAGTGATCTGATCAGTTGTGTAATCTTGTTAATTAGGATGACCTCCAAATGGGCTTTGGGATTTTAACGGAGAGGTGGTTTGTGTTTCTCAAACAAAAGGATAGATGACATGAAAGAAGATGAGGCTGGTGATGGATTTTCAAGTGCATGTGGCAAGATAAAGCCAGTATAAAAAATATGTCTGGTGGACCTCGTCCCCAGACCGCTCTGGCACCATGCAGTTGTAACCGGGCGCTACGGCGATCAATGCCGGGCTGCTGTTTAAATGCTGGGAATTCGATAATGGCTGCTGTTATCTACTCTAGCCATGGGAGTTACCTGGCTCCAGCAGACCTAATGAGGGGAACAGAGGGTGAGGGAGTGTGTGTGTGTGTGCGCGTGTGTGTGTGTGTGTAGGGGGGGGGTTAACGATTGAAGGGAGGGAGAGGATGCCTGCCCTTGCATGCTGAACTAGCATTTAAACCTGGAATAGGATTAAAATCAGTAAAGTGATTGTCTTTAGCATTATGGCGTGTGTGTGGGTTTGAGGGCATCAAGGTGAAGTCAGTCCTCTCCCCCTAGAGAAGACATGTACTGCACTAATGAGCCATCGTCTTTGTCCTGACACTTCTATGTCTCAGCTACTCTTCACATGCTGTAGAAATGGTTGAATACAGGAGAGCATATTACACGGCTAGTCCTGCCGCTTCTGCCCCTCCGAAGCTTTTTCTGAGCCATTAACCTGGAGGGTAAGGAACCATGACAGGCTGCTGCTCACAGGGTTTCAAACCTGTGACACTGCCTGCATTTTTTTTTTTTTAGCCCTTTTTGTCATTGTCAATGCCTATAGTGTGGACCAGTGCTGTTACTTGTTTTCCTTATTCAAAGATTTCCTATTTTTTTTGGTTTTGTTTATTTTTTGTATGATTTTTTTTTATTGATTTGTTTAATGATCCTTCAGTCCAGTGGTCCCTAACCTGCAGGTTGGAGCATCCACAAAAGATTTTGAAATCAATACATAGCCCCTTTCCCGCTGGACAAACAACCCACGCTCCTCTGGCTTTTTTCATTAGTGGGAAAGGTTATATTCAGCATTTATTCCAGGGATAAATGACTCTGTCATAGTCATGGCTATTTTTCAGCTCCAGCTCTGATCGGCAGTGATGGGAAGATGACAGCCATTTGGACACACCAATTTTCACCCCTTTTCCTGAACTAAGCTGTGACGTGCGTATCCTTGCAAAACCATGAATTCTGTCTGCCTTGTTCCAAGCAACACTTAAAGATTGTTCCAAGATAGTCAGCACTGAGATTGAAAGAGAGACTGAATAAGAAACAGAAGAAGTAACCACTCGCTTGGTTTACTCACCTCGGTTTGCAGTGCATTTTTCATCATAACACACTAGAAAAAAAAACAATAAAAAACAGGAAATTACAGATGCCAACTGGCATTGGGAAACAAATCTAATGCCTGTTTTTGTTTCTTCCGTGCATATATATATATATACACTAATATTGATGGAAAATGGGTATAAGGTGTTGAGATGATTATAATGTTAAGACCTAAGAACAAGACAATTCTAAACAACTTATTTTTCCAGACATTTCTAAAATCTCTGCTTTTTTGTGTGAAATGCTGTAGAGTTTCACATCTCGAGGCTTACAAATATTATTTGCTGAATCTGTCTGCAAGGGTAAAGTAATGTTGTTATAGGGCTGCAAGGAGATATTGTTTCATAATAAGGTATCACAAGGCAAAAAGTTTGGAAATCGATGCTTCAGAGTTCAGAGAGGACAAGATGTTTTCTTTGAACTGCTTGTTTTGTACGAAACCCAAAGACATTAAATCTGCACTAAAATGCAACAGATAGAAATGGTAAAACTCAGGACCGGTGAAAGTGTATCTGAAGTGAAAAGACTATCAGGATCATCTCTACTTTTCTGGTTGCCTTTTTCGCAGCTCTCCGTTTAAACGAAATAACGTTTTGGGGGAAAAAGAGAAGTTAGATTCTTGTGTGATGGAACAGTAGCTGTTAACAGCAAATGGCCTCTGGTGGTGTGTATTGATGGGATGATCAGACAGCAGAGCACCGTCACCTGAGAGGGTACTCTGATCCATCTCGTCACAGGGGGATGATATTACCCTGCAATTTACTCCCTGTCAATAAGCTAGGCTTATAGTGATCTGCTCCTGTGAAAATTGGCCTATTTCTAGCAACATATCACATCAACCTTATTGCCCTTGAGGATACCTGGGAGAGTGATTGGTTCAAAAAGCTGAAACAATGGATATGACAAATGTAGTTTGCAAGACTGAATCGTTCTGGGAAGATGAGTTTGAGAAGACAGAGCTTTCTACCCACAGGACTGTCAGAAGAGATTTATCAAGAGAGATGGGAAAAGGGACTTTACACAAAAACTAACGTTTAGCATGAAATCATGACTTAAGTTGCAAGTTCGTTAGCTAACGAGGCAGCTGCTGAATTAAGTAAGAATTAACCACTTAATGTTTAATCCACACATTCTTTTCCTGGCTTAGAAAAGCATATTGCTATTGAGAGATGTGTGACAACTTTTCTTGGCTCTTTTTCTGCAATTAGTCAAGCTCGAAAGCATGGCAGAATTAACAAACTAACTAGCAAATTGGTCTGCTGCTAAATGAGTGAAATTAAAAACTTTCATCCAAACTGGCTCGTCTTAGTGAAGCAAAAGCACATTTTTAGGCAGGATAAGTGGCGATATTGGTTCCTTTTTAACCAGTTTTGAAAGAAATGGTAGAATAAGCAAGCTAGCTAGCTTGTTCGCCATCTGGCTGTCTCCGTCTCATGAGCAGCGATTGACAGTGCGTTACCAACTCCTACTGACTCGGATGGATTGTTTTCATTCAGTCAGTGTCAACAAATATGACAGATTTCTGTGTTAAAGCTACATGTTTTGTTTATTAAAGAAAGCGCATCATTTTAACCCATACAGTTGATAAAAGGAGGCTTAAAAAATCTGAGGAGGCAGGAAGCAGCAATTCCTCATCTGCTGCTCCTCCAGCTCCACAGCTGCTCTCATCTGACTGATAAACTTTCAGTCTGTAATTTATTCATCCTTGTTGTAATTTACTGAACCAAATTCATTAGCTTGCCTTACTAATAGACAGTCTAAATACAGTCTGAACAATAGTCTCTCATTGTTAATTTTGCTTTGTTAGTGCTTTGTTAGTGAGGCTGAGTCACTAAATTAAATCATTGTGTGTATATTTACCTCTGTGTGTGACAGAAAGACACAGCCAGAACAAAATGCGTATGATTATTTATGTAAAACATGGCAATCATTCTTAATGTAAGGTTTATGAATGATATGAAAATATAAGTAGAAACCAACATGGCAGCTTTTAGTTAGGTGTTGGGCCACTGGAATAGCCAGAACGGCATCAACGCACATTTGTCTCTTTGGAGGTATGAACACTATTCTTCTGCAGGGCTCTGTCAGACATGTTGGTCCACAATCTCCCACAGGTGTTCAAGTGGGTTGAGTTTTTGAGCCTGCAAAGGCCAGAACATGTGAGTCACATCATTCTCATACTTGTCAAAACATTCGGTGATCCCTTGTGCCCCTTGGATCATTTCCATCCTAGAAGGTACGACTCCCTTCAGGACCGAAATGTGTCATCATAAGATAAAGTTGATCACTCAGAGCAACTTTGTTTTCCTTTGCAGCAATCATTTCCTCTAAGGACACAAGTGGACGTAAACCATGCCAACAAAATGCCCCCCCACAGCATAACAGAGCCACCGCTATTGGCTGCACATGTACTGCGCTCGCCCACTTGTTGAGAATATGGTGGACAATGACTCAACTGACCATATCCACATCTCGGTAGAGCGTACTGTTTGCACCACTGAACTCTCATATGTGCATTCATTTATGTAATGACAGGGTTGTGCACTGCAATCCAAGTATAATATCCCTCTGTGTGTAATTGCTAACAGACTCTTTCTTGCCAACGGTGCATCACGGCCTGCAGTGACATTCTCAGTCACCTGTAGAAAAGATGCTGCTGTTGATCCATAGATATCATACTAATGAACGAGCATCACAGTCATCAAATGTGCGCTGTTGAGCACGGCGTATGACCCCATTTACTGATGTCTTTCCCATAGATCTCAATGCAAATGTGACACCAGACATTTTTGCAGCCTTTGTTACTGAGGCTTTTGTCCCTACAGTGAACCCTCCTTTCAAAGTCACTTAGATCTTTCTTTTCCTCACATCGTGATATAAAGTCGGAATCAACTTGGTAAGCTTCTGTTTTATACATGCCACAGAGCATGAAATAATTACTTTATACTGCATATAATACAGTACTCTTTTATGTTTTTTCACTTAATAAGCAACCATCCAAATTAAGTTTGGCCAAGAAAATACACCCTAAGTCGTGATTATTATAATATGAATTTAATACTCTATACAACTAATATGCTTCGTTAGAATTGTGTCTGCAAACAACCCCTAATGTCTTTAGACTTTGATAAAAATACTGCTTTATCCTGATTATTTCAGAACATATTTGGGATTTGTCATATACATTCGAAATGACAGTTTTCAAACCTTTGCAGACAATGTGCTGATTTAGGAAACATGCTTTTTTAAAAAAAAAAAAAATAAAATAAAAATATGGCAATCAAAAGTAGGCAACCACTTTTAGAAGTTCCAGGTGGCCATAATAAGGATTAATATTATATTTTACTTTTTATTCTTAGTCGTGCTTCATAAATCTCAAATAACGTCGTCATAGAAACATTTAATCAGTTTGATTAACAGTGGCCATTAAAGCAGTCAGGAAAAAGCTTTTTAGGCCTTACACTTTATTACCACAGATTGTTACAGACGATGACTTTTTACTTTTTATGACATCTTTTAGTACAACATTAAATGACCTGACCTCAAAAACTTTTAATAATCCTGCAATGAGAGGAGAGTTTGTCATGGCTTCCCATCAAAGCAGCTGACAAGCAGCACAGCAAAAGAAAAAGCAGGATCATAATTGGATAATTCCAGATTTTTCATGTTCTCGTAAATGGAGGACAGAGCTTTTGTAGTTGTTATAGACGTAAAGGCAGGAGCACAAGGCAGCCAGTGGAACCACTGTGGTGTTATTCATTTTAAACATAATCCTGAAGGACCAAACCAAAATGAGAAATAATGTCCCTGAATGTAGCCAGGCAGAATGTCACGGTGTCTGGTTGACATTTTGGCTCAGCATGGCTCTGCATGGGGATTAAGACAGGAATGGTTATAGTGATGTTTTGTCAAAAATATGAGGCTTAGTGGTACATGTTGCATCCCAAAATATCACTGTCTTAACATAAAGATGGGTGAAGTGAGGCAGGATGGATTGTGAAGTTTAGTTTTGACATTTGGAAAAACTTTTTTGTAACATCCATGACCTACAAAATTCTAACTATTCAACGAAAAGGATGTTACACACTGCTCAGTGAGATCTGCTCAAATCTACAGGAAGTGAATTTATTGAAACCTGTCATCAAATTCAAAGCTTTTAAAGACAAGATGTTCTTTACATGGCCTCGCTTAAATTGCTCAGTGTACATCCGGAATACCATGCGAGCTGGGCAAATTCTTCTACTGGTTAGTTAAAATTGAAAGCTTCAGAGCAGCTACTAAATGCACCTCGTTATTAATACACCTTGTAATCTCCCACAGCCCAATGTGATGTCTTCAAAATGCTTGTTTCGCCACAGTCCCCAATCCCAAATATATTTAATTGATAAATCCTACAATACAATCAGTAAATCTTCACATTTGAGGAGCTAGAACCAGCGTATGGTTGCTGTGTTTGCAGCTTTATTGGCAAGGTTGTGTCGTTTGGTACACAAGGCAAAGGTTTCATACTTGTATATAGTTGAATGTCACTAAAATGTTTCTAGATGCAACATTGACTAACTTATAGTGGAAAGGAAGTTTACTTTAACAATGGGATATCCAGTGGAGAGCTAAAAAATAAAATTTTAAATTTAAATCGGCAAATGACAAAATACTCACTTCACTGTTCAATCACTGACATATATGCACTCAGTTCAATTATATCCAAAAGATGTATACTTTGTATATGCTACACAGCTTAGGATGGACCCAGATGATGTCAAAGTGGCAAGTATCTTTAGTATATCACCATATATGAAATTTTCAGTCTACAAAACATTAATGCAGAGGACGAACCATGGCCATTGTGAATTAACATAATCAAAATTATCTGTAGAGACTGCAGTTTCGACCCAATGTTGTTGAGAACACAGTCTGTGGTTGATAACATGCATAGTTTTCAGTTCTGCTTTTTTGTGTTTGCTGTGATTTCTGTCAGTTTTCATTACAATATGAACTCCAGTCTACCAGGCCTGAGGCCAGAAAGAGGTAATGCCCTTTTCATCGGTGGCAGTGACTCTTTTTGAACACACTTATGTAGATAATGACGTTTTACTGCAGCTAGGTGCTGAGTGAGTGGTATTTGGGCTTTACTGTGCGAGTGACGAGAGGGCAGAGGGGAGGGGGAGACGGGAGCAAGGGAGGGAGGAGAGGGAATGGAGGGGAGGAGCAAATGGCATAGGAGGACTGCAGGAAAGGAGTTTAGAGAAAAGAGAGGAAAAGGAACAGTAGTTCACCCCTTCATATTTCTCCCTGCAGTCAGTCAGCCATTCGTACACACAAATGCAGCCTGGGTTGCTTGGAAGTTACGCCCGTGAAGCAGATGCACACACACACGTAGTCTGTGTGAATTGTGATCCAACATATACCTCTGACTGATCTGCATATATCCTTAGATCCTCAGTGCATCTTTGCCTTTCTGTTCCTGTGTGTGTTAATAAGCAGGAGGGCTCAGAGCAGCCATGGTGTTGAGTTTTTCCAGGACTGATTAAATATTTACCAGTGGTGAGAGTGTGTAGGCAGGGATTGCAGCTTACATGATGAGCTTTTTGACCTCTGGGCTACCGTAGAGCGCTGCACGGCTGACTCGCCAGCCCTGTGTTTGTGCAGCCATAAGCTGCCCTGTGTGCACATGCATGTTGTAGGCATGGCAACTGCTCTCGCTTTCTTCAACAAACATGTCACTGCATTTGATTCATGTTGCATTACCCACCTCTTATCACCTCACCCTGCTTACTGAATACACACACAGATGTAAAGCATTGAACTCTCCTCTCAAATGCCTTATTCTAGTCTGTATATGTCAGCCTTTCAACCCTGGCCTGCGTTAAAATTATTATATGCATTATAACTGGATCACTAGAGGCAGTTTGACTTTCTTATAATTTTAAATTAATATATTCATGCATATCAGACTTTCATATTCAAGTCCTGGCCTCATAATTGTAGTTTTTACAATTTTCCAGCAGATTGAGCCTTTTTTTCCATGTTTTCTATAAAGGACAATACATAGGCTACATTTTACCATATTGAATAAATGAGGGCATTAAATAAACAGTGGCTGGTTGAACACGAACAAAGTGGTTAAAATAAAAATAAAAAGTGAATTTAAAAAAATGGTGGTTAAAAATGTATGTAATGTTAAAACACAGTATTTTTATAGGAGTTTTTGGACATTTTTGTACTATGACGCTGACAAAAATAGTGTTTCTAATCTTATTATTAGAAAATCTTTGTAAACAAATGAATACATGGTAGTGCAAATCAGAACTGAATTTGATTTGTATATGAATAAAATAAAAATAAAAAAAACATTTAATGCAGCATTAGGACATTTTTGTCCTCTGAGGACATGAGAGACATTTTTAG
The DNA here is from genome assembly GCA_028566105.1 of Hypoplectrus providencianus. Classification (NCBI taxonomy): domain Eukaryota; kingdom Metazoa; phylum Chordata; class Actinopteri; order Perciformes; family Serranidae; genus Hypoplectrus; species Hypoplectrus providencianus. The sequence goes on along the minus strand of JAOWBC010000248.1, from coordinate 9,952,024 downwards.
AGGGATATATAATTGTTACCACATAATTTTGTATAATCAGCTCTTGTGGAAGGTTTTGTGTGTTTCATGGTCATTTATCATGTGCGATTACCCGTCCTATTTTAGGATGAACTTGGAGGTGATGCTGTGGAAGTGACATTGGTGAGGAGTTAACTGCACACCAGCGCTGTGACAGCTGCTGTGAGAACATCCAGTTTGCACCTGTGTGTATTGTGCCGGGATTTATGTGAGAAAAACAAGTAGAACTCCCTGCCTATTCCTAAGGAGATGTGGCTGCTCTGTTCCTGTCAGTGACACTAATTAAAACTGTAGAAAGTTGGCGGAGAAGTTAGAGAAAATATTATGCAAACTGTTGTGAAGCCAGCTGATGGCAAATAAATGATAGAACACAATGTTCCTGTTGGTTCACAAAGTGAAAGAAAATATTAATAATTACTTTGTGTGTTAAATATATAAAAAATATAGTTTTGCATCTTGGGAAATGTTCCTGACCTTCTTGGAGTTAGTTTAGCTTTGGCGTAAAGATGGGACATGAGGACAAAAAAATCTAGCCTGAATGGTTAAAAAAAACAAAAACATCTCCTTTAAACCACAACTTATGATAATTTGATGAATAAATTACATTGTTAATTATTGTCAGAAACTGTGAAAACAGTCAGTCTTTATTGTCAGATTTGTCCATTTTCCATTAAGATTTGTGACAGTGCCCTATGATCTAAGTAACCAAATTAAAGCTTAAAATATTGATATTTCATCAAAATCACCTTTTTCCTTCTAGATCATATGAAATGTTTCTAACAAGACAGTTTGCAGTAACGGGTTCTTTTGTGGGTTTTTTTTTTTTTTTTTAACAAATCTTCTTACATTCTGTGTTCTTTAGCACATCTATATGCCATGAAATAAGTGGAATCAGGCAAATCATGATGTGCTGTCTCCATAGAGGTGCAGGACAAACAAGGCATGTGATAACAGTTTCCCTCTGTTTCCAGCCTTTGCGCAAAGCTAAGCTAACTGCCTGCTAGCAGAAGTTTTACATTTGTGCTATCAAACTTGAAGCAAGAAAACCAATGAGCATATTTCCCCAAAATGTCTTCTTAAAGGGAAGTATCCTCCTCTGGGATGCACTTCCTGCTTGTCCGCTCCCATCTTTCCTCTGTATGTCTACTTGTTATGGGGTTACAGCGCTCTCCTTAGTAGGCAAACGGCAAGAATTGCTCCGTTGAGGGCTTTTAATCTTGTAAATTCACTCACACACTCTCCTTAGATGGCCCTCGGGGAAGAACGACATGGGAGAAAGGAAAGAAAGACAATTGTTGTTTTTCCTCAGCTGCTTGTCTCTTCCTCTCTTCCCACTTCAGCTGTCTCTTGACTCGCATCGCTACAGGGGCTGTTTGCGTTTTTTACCTCTTGATGAGATGCATCCTATCATTTTTAAAGCACTCCACTTTCGTGCCCCTTTGGGTTCTGTTGCCTAATAGCATGATTTATGTGAAGACTCTGCACAGGGCACTTTTTCTGTGGAGGTGTGTGATTTTCCCCCCCGAGGTCGTACTGAAGCTCATATTCACACTAGTCTGTTGTGTTGCATCAAATCTCTGTGTTTTTGTCAGCCTACATGGAGGCCAGATAGCTGAAGATTGTAAAATGGAACACATACATCAGTTCTCTAGTGTTTAATAAATAACCTGACACTCTCTGAATATGGCACTCCTCAACCATCTGCTGCTCCTGTTTGCCAAGGTCCAACGAGTGCCAAAAATTGTTTGCAAATACTATGATGATGATATCACCAGACCTATGAGCCTGGATCACTTCTTCACAATATCTGGTTTTGAGCCCAGAGTTAAAATATTTGGTCTAGAAATGTGACTTTATCTCTTTGTCTTCACTTGACATCTCTTTCATTCCCCTCCCTCCTCCCTATAAACCTTAAAACATCCAAGTCCACTCGGTGACAAAAATATTTATGGTGGCTCGACTGTGTGGATGTGCATAACTGAATGACCCTGCAACAGGATATGGCTGAAAAAGGCCATATATTCCCAGAGGACCCTCCTAAGCTTATTAAAGGTTAAATAAATACAATAAAACTTAATGGAATGATGACGATCAGGACGGAGAACAGCTGCTGAGCTGTACTTCCAGCTCAATCCTGCTATTTGTTGTGATTTCCTGTTCTGCACACTCTCATCAAACATTTCCAGAGCTGGAAATTGTCAAACTCTTCTTCGAAAACCCGACCACCATCTTGCAAAAGAGTGTGAAATCCTGCCAGAGGAGTAATGCATTATGCCGGCATCTGCTTGGCTGTGATCCCCAGTGAGCAGAGGGCCTGTATTAACAAGGTTTGGACTCGCCTTGCGGCTCTGCGGAGCTAAACACTTCACATTCCACTGCAGGGTTAGAGGGAGGGGTTAACTGGAGAGAGGAGGGGGATGTTGGATGTAAAGAGAATAGAGCTGTCTCTGACTGATTAGATCGCTTTAACCTTCAGGATGCAGCCTAACATGCCACTTAATGTATTATTGTCTAGTCAGAGCATGTGTGTGGTGTGTGTCTGTGTGTGTGTGTATGTCTGGCATGTGCGTCCTGAACTCAGTTGAACTTGTAAAAAAAAAAAATGTGCATGCATTCAGATATACCAGGTCCTCAGTTTCCTGTTTCCAAAATAAACCCTAAAGAGTTACAGCTGTGCGGATAAGCTTCCTTATAGCTGGGAGCTGCTTAAATCTATTCTATAGCAGGGCAATATTGCCAAAATCTCCAATCTTAACCACAGAATAGGTTGTTCGTCAGTACCACCTATAATGAGTCATATTTGCAGGTCGCAGTACTGAGCAGAGTGTTCTAAACCTAGTGACACGTCATTATACATACATCAGTGGTTTTGTTGAATTCAGGTTACCAAACCACAGATCTAGGTTTATGGCATTTAAACTTTGCAATATGTTATAAAAAAAACAGTTTAGATAATAAATAGGTGTTTGCAAATGTAGTTATGAGGGTAACAGGAGTATAAGAAGTGACATTATCACTTAAAAACTGGATGTACAAATCTTTTTTTTCCCACACTAGTCAAACATGGATCTCTTCTGTTAACGACTGCGAGAACCCACCCACTCTGAATGTAACCTCCATTATTATGCCACCCTTCACTACTAAAACTTA
>JAOWBC010000248.1:9919160-9929468 GCA_028566105.1 Hypoplectrus providencianus | reverse complement strand
GTGTGTGTTCATGTGGTGGAGTTGTCAGCAGCAGTGCCACTGCTCCACCCTGTAAACAACCTGGGAACTTTTCTTTAGAGGTTGCTCAGCTTTACCAAATCAAACCACTGGAGAGATTGCACTGTTTGAAATGTGCACAAGCGGTTTGTTGTCACTTTCCTTTTAATGTTACAGTCCGCATCATTTCCAGTCACTCTGTAAAGTAACACAGTGACCAGAACCGGTGGGTGTTATCACTCATTCTTACACACATCTAAGTTGCACTGTGCTTCCCCTTTCTTGGCTTTTATTTTGATATGGTGTTATTTACAGCAGGAGAAACTGCTGTGAAAGAACTTCTCTTTTTATAGTGCAAACAGCCTTTACAATCACACAGTATGCTCAGTGTTAAGGCCATTTGTTCATTGATTACTGACTGGTTTGTGATTATTTTCCCTCTCTCCTTTGCACTCTGCAGGAAGATGGAGACATCAAGGAGATCAACATTACCCATGTGGTCAAGGAGGGCTCGGAGAAGGCGGATGCCTCCCAGTTTGAACTGCTTAAAGTGTTGGGACAGGGATCCTTTGGCAAGGTATCTCACTCCTGATCTGTTAAATCATTAGATGACCTGATGCTTTTACTTGTAGTGAGATAGCAGAAACATTTTTCCAGTCCTCTCCCCTGACCAACAAGCTGTTCTGACCCTAAAACCCACAAGGTCAAAGCCAAACATCACCCATGGGGCTGCTGCACCAGGCGGGTTTTGTGATGTTTTTGTTGTGTTTTTGTAGGTGTTCCTGGTGCGGAAGGTGACGCCTCCTGATGCCAACCAGCTCTATGCCATGAAGGTCCTCAAGAAGGCAACACTGAAAGGTGCAGTAGCCCAATAAGAGTTTTTCAGTCCCAATTGCTGAACTTTGGATCATGGATCTTAATTTGCTGAATTATTTTTATTACTAAAATAATAAACAGTAGTTTAAAAATCAGTTTATAAATTAGCCCTACGGATGGATGGATTGATATTATTGTCAATTTACAAGTACAATAAAATGTTGTGAGAGCTCCCTTACAGAGGCATGGTAATATTTACAATAAAGTTTATGAAAAAGATATTTTGAAAATGCTATATACAAGCAGTACAAGGTAAAAAGACTTTCTCTCTCTCTTTATATTTGCATGTATGTTTTTTTTTACAACTGTTTTCTATTGCCCTATAAAACTGCACCTTTTGCAGATTAGCGTTCATGTAAGATGTTTTTTAAAAAAAAGCTTTCTCTTTGGCTTTTTTTTGGTGAATTCATTGTTTGGTTTGAAGTGGTTGCAGTACCCCCAGTTTCATATAAATGGGTGCATGTTTTCCTATAACTACTGTAGGTAACACGCTTTAACCGTAAGACGACCACAGCTTGCAGTGTTTTTTTTTTTAAAACTTTCACACAGGTGGTCGTCTTCTCTTGATAAACACGAGTGCATCAGATTTATTCACACGGTTCCCCAAAATGTTGTTGTTACTTAAATGTGCAGGTGCACGGGTTTCATTTTCATCTTTATTCAATTTTTTTTTTTTATACCGATCATATTTAGCTTGTTTACTTTTATTGGCATATAGGACTGGTTTTGTGTTACAGTAGAATAGAGCGTACAGCAAAATTAAAATCACATTTTTTCAGCCTGATTTATCCATACCATCATGAGGCTACAGTGAGGTCTGCGAGACAACTTTCCAATATCAAAGTTTTCTACATACCTAGTAAAATTTGATCTCTATTGATCCTTCAGTGAGAGACCGTGTGAGGACCAAGATGGAGAGGGACATCCTGGCAGACGTCAACCACCCGTTTGTTGTCAAACTGCACTATGGTGAGTCAGTTTCGAGCTTTGTTTCAATTTTCATTTTCTTATTGGTTTTACTGATTTTAGTTTGACCCTATTCCTTTTTTCCTTTGAATCATTCCTCAATTATGTGTCCTGTTTGACTAAACTTGTGTGTATTTGAAGCATTCCAGACTGAAGGGAAGCTCTACCTGATCCTGGACTTTCTCAGAGGAGGAGATCTCTTCACCAGACTCTCCAAAGAGGTTAGAAGATTTTAGTGTTTTACTGACCGAGGGACCAAACTCTAGTCCTTTATCTTACTTTATATAAAAAATCAGATGCAGTTTTTCTCCATTGTCTCTGTCTTATTAAAATAATCTGTGTCATTTTTCCTCTCCTCTCCAGGTGATGTTCACAGAGGAGGATGTAAAGTTTTATCTGGCAGAGCTGGCATTAGGCCTGGACCACCTCCACAGCCTGGGCATCATTTACAGGGACCTCAAACCTGAAAAGTAAGAGCACATGGACACACTGAAATCAGGAACACAAATAGGTAAATGTGTATAAGATGAACTATGGCTTCTGGGTTTATAATTTGCCAGTCATGTGTCAGACTGCATACCCGATCTTGAATATTTTTAAAGTGCACTGACCATCAGTTTGCAAATTCCTTAAGCTCGCCACAGTTTTATATTTATGAAGCCAAACCTCATCTTGTAAATCCTCAACTGTGGAACATCACTCAGACTTATGCATAAGTTTTTGTAGCCTTTATAAAAAGCTCTCATCCCTGCTGCAGTCCTCTCTCCAGAGGCTTTTATTTGGAGTAATCTAATAAATCCTGCAACAGCCAAGAGCCCGGACATACAGTGGCTTTATTCAAAGTTTGGCATTAAAACAAAACCTTTGTCTTGTGAGAATGTATTATGCCGTATTGTGCCATAAAGGTACCCAGATGAATTTTAGATTTTACTTTTATTATTATCATTCTTCACCCAAATGTGTTGTGTGTGTCCTATAAGCCATTAAACAATGTGAATGCAAGCCTGCCTCATCAAACATATGCAGAGGCTTTCAGTGTGAGCTGTGCATTGTTTACTTAAGCTTAAGGTCCTCTCCTTCCTGTTTTTTTAACTGGGGCATTGCTATTTGTGGCTTTTTATGGTACATTTCTGCATGTAGTTATTGACATGCATTATTCAGCCTCTTCTGTTCCCTCATGCTTGTACTGTACAGTGCTGCTAGTGATCAAGATGTATTTAAGGTGCCTTTAAATGTATACTATTTGACATCTCTGCATTGAAAGGTCTTAAAACAACTAGATCAATGTTAAAATCTAAATATTTAATGGCTTGCCAGAAGCTGTCATGAATTTACGTCTTACCCATATTCAAGCCACATTTTTCTGATGTCCTGTTTTAGATCTTGGCTGTTTTTAACTACATATTATACATGGTGGAAGGATTTGAGTCATCAGAAGTCTGGATCTCAGGCTATCTGAGAAACAAGCTGAGCAAACACGGCAGCTGATGCCAAACAGTGCAGCCAAACCTTTACACGGATCTGCTCGATTTAGGGTTTTTTTTATATCGGTTTTATTCATTGGATCCATTTGTTTTTGAGAGGAGGAAACCTATGCGGATACTTTAGCTGACAATAAAAATGTCCTGAGCATCTCGATCTTAAGTGAAGCTGTGCAAATGTTGGGGTCATCCATCTGCCAAACATTTGATGATGCCAATTTCTCTCTTTTTAGTATCCTCCTGGATGAGGAGGGACACATCAAACTCACAGGTGAGTCTCCTGCTCCGTCCTTCACACCCAGTCGCTTTGTCCGTCACACACTCACACTTAGTGCCACAGACACACACACACTCTCCTCTCCCTTGCACCTTGTTGACCTTCATTACTCACAGTGGGGTGGCAGCCTTATCTCGCTGACTCCTGATATCTGCATACGGGCCTGTACCTGTTCCCTCCGTTAAATATTACACTTTATCTTCCCTGCCGTCATCCATAATCGCTGCCATTTATTTAGCTCCGGGTCCTGCCGCCATTCAATCAAAGCTGACCACAGGAGATTACAAAGAGGCGACGTAACTGCTCAGACAATGCGGACGAGATAGAGTGCTGTAAAATACTGTTTCATATGTTTAAGTAACTAAGGTATATTGACATAAATGATAGGTGCTCTAGTCATCTTCAATGATCTGGAAATCCTGGAAATACACTGTGAGTCTGTGTAGTGAGGTGGTGACTGTTTCTTGTGGTGCCTTTCCTAGATTTCGGCCTGTGTAAAGAAGCCATTGATCATGAGAAGAAAGCTTATTCCTTCTGCGGTACTGTGGAGTACATGGCACCAGAGGTTGTGAACAGGCAGGGACACGACCACAGCGCCGACTGGTGGTCATTCGGAGTACTCATGGTAGGTAGGAACATTTTATTTTATTTTCAAGAGCGATCCCTGTACGTAGGTGACAGTTGTACATTTTGTCACACAGTTTGAGATGTTGACCGGAGCACTGCCGTTTCAAGGGAAGGACCGCAAAGAGACTATGAACCTGATTCTGAAGTGAGTGTCCTACCAACACAGAGCCATTTGTTACATACTGCTGCTATTGATAATGCCTCTGATGATATCTGGGGAAATGATCGCCATTCTTTCCCCGCAGGGCGCGTCTGGGAATGCCTCAGTTCCTGAGTGCAGAGGCCCAGTCTCTGCTCAGGGCTCTGTTCAAGAGGAACCCTTCCAACAGGCTGGGTTAGTATCAGCTCTCGGGATGGAGAGATATGAAAATTTTATTTCATGATTAACAAGGCCAAAATAATGCTGATATTTTCCAGATAATTATCAGAAATGCTTAATAGTCCTAAATAGTACAAAAAAATGTGGAATAGGTCCTTTTAGCTTCACTGACCTTACCTTACTCTACCTAAATTTTGCTAATGTATATATATATATATATATATATATATATATATATATTTCTCTGTGTATTTATATACAGTGCCATTAAAAAACGTATTATTCTGTGCTATTTCTTTATTATTCATTTTATTAAGAATAATAGATGAATCATTTAAAAGATCAGCTGATCTTTGCAACAAAAAGGTCAAGCAAAATAACTCTAGACCCATTTTTGTAAGAAAAAAAAGTACCTGATAAAAAGGTGTATAACCAGTAATAATCTTTTGTTCATATATGTGTCATTGTTTGAGGTTTTGGATTATTTCTTTCCCAGGGTCTGGCGCTGATGGTGCAGAGGAGATCAAACGGCATGGCTTCTTCTCCACCATAGACTGGAATGTGAGTGTCTGACAGTCAGGGATATTTTAATATATGCACAGCATAAATCCACCTTATTTAAAGCAAAACCTCCAACTGCTGTTAATGAAAATCATACATTTTTTTTAGAAACTCTTCAGAAGAGAAGTCAAACCTCCGTTCAGACCGGCGGTGGCGCGTCCTGACGACACGTTCTACTTTGACTCCGAGTTCACCTCCCGCACCCCGAAAGGTCAGAGATCAGCTGTGCTCTCCTTTAGTGGACTTCATGTCTTTTTCCTCCCTGACTCCAGTTTAGAGGAAGTATCATTTATTCTCTCTCTCAGCTTAAAAGATAAAATCAAAACAGGATGTTTTTTGTTTAAAGGAGACATATTGTGATTACAGCTCCATTAAGATGCAATAACACTTTATTATAGCAGAGCTCATCAAATATACATCAGCTTAAAAGCGTGATTTATTGCAGTATTTGTGCATGTACACCTCTATAACATCACTTTAAAGGCAAATACTTCCAATACTTAAATACTTGACCTTATTATCTTGCAGACTCCCCCGGCGTGCCCCCCAGTGCTGGAGCTCACCAGCTCTTCAGAGGCTTCAGCTTTATTGCATCCACTCTGTTGGAGGAGGAAGGTTCAGTGGAGTCAGTGAAGCCGCCGCCGCACCCAGTGGTCCAGGTCAGAATGAGAGATTGCCTCACTAAAGATTTATCCTGATTCATGGTTGATTTCAGGATAAATTATTTAAACTGGTCAAATAAATGTACATTATTTTCTATCTTGCACCTGATTTATTTAACTTTTATAGTGATAACGTAGACAACAGGCTATCTATTAACCCATTCAGTGCAACAACAAAAAAGATTTTGTCTCTCTTAAAAACTTTTACCCAACATAGATGTCAATACTAAACAACCATGATTGAATTTTATATTCAACTACTACTTTATGGTAACCAAAATGACACTAATCAAAATAGTTTCTAACAATCACATCTCTAAGGCAGTTTCCATCTATTCAAATAAAAACACTTAAAGTATCCTTACACAGGCCGTTCTACCTGTTTCTATGCCTATTGTGCCCCATTTAGATTACCTATAAGCCAGACTGGCTTAAAGGCATAAAATGACATGTGTAAAATGTGTGCAAGATAAACAGGGTTTGCAACCAAAGTGTTGCTAGAAAAAGATTCAGCTCCTTTGGGGAAAAACACCAACATCCCTCTCCTTCTTTATATGTCTGTCCTGCACACCCTCTCTAATGAGCGCTCTTCATCTTCTGCAGCAATTACACGGGAAGAACCTGCTGTTCAGCGACGGCTACGTATTAAAGGAGGACATCGGCATGGGCTCCTTCTCCGTCTGTAAACGATGCATCCACAAAGCCACCAACACAGAGTACGCTGTCAAGGTAAAACAATACAACTGCACTTAATAATCACAGCAGAACCTCATCAGTACATCTAACTGTGATATTATTAATATATTGTGATTGACAGATGATTGACAAGACCAGTACGGACCCGTCTGAGGAGATCGAGATTCTGCTTCGATACGGACAGCACCCCAACATCATAACACTTAAGGATGTGAGTGTTGAAGCACTGTGAGTGTTAAGCATGCTGGATGCCATCGTTCCTGATGTGATAACGTGTGTGTTTCTGTCTCAGGTGTACGACAACGGGAAGCAGGTGTTCATGGTGACCGAGTTGATGCGTGGAGGAGAGCTGCTGGATCGGATCCTCAAACAGAAGTTCTTTTCAGAGAGAGAGGCCAGCGCCGTGCTTCACACCATCACCAAGACCGTAGAGTACCTGCACTCACAGGGGGTGAGGACAACCACAAAGATGAATCTCAAAAACGATCTGCATGAAAAGCTGCTAAAACCATGGCTTCCTCCAAGAATTTTATTGTTAAAATCTGTAAAAAACAAAAATCTATTAAATAAAAAAGCTTCATTATGGCATCAGTTTGCTTTTTTTTCAGACAGAGGAAGCTGGGCACCTCCTGCTGTTTCAGTCAGTTAGTTTGTGTCAAACATACTGACCTTTTTTTATTATTGTAAGCAGAACAGAAATTTTACAATGCACGTACATTGTTTAAAGAAATTTTCAAATGTTTCAAACAATTAGAAAAAAATATGTACAAAACAAAAAACTAACATCAATAAAATCAATCTGATTTTACTCTGTATAATCTCTTCGTACATTATTCAGGCTTCTGTTGCTTTCCTTCATCCTCCAGGTGGTGCACAGAGACCTGAAGCCCAGCAACATCCTCTATGTTGACGAGTCGGGGAATCCAGAGTCCATCAGGATCTGTGACTTCGGCTTTGCTAAGCAGCTGCGCGCCAACAATGGCCTGCTGATGACTCCATGCTACACCGCTAACTTTGTAGCTCCTGAGGTGAGCGGAGCCACTTTCAGGCCGCACCTCTTGAATGATGTTGAATCGAAACTCACAGTGACATGAATTGGTGTTCCAGGTGTTGAAGCGTCAGGGCTACGATGAAGGATGTGACATCTGGAGTCTGGGCGTCCTCCTGTACACCATGCTGGCTGGGTGAATATCACTGAATACCTTTTCATTGAACAGATTTTTTTTTCTATCTGTATTTTAAACTCACTCTGTCATCTGCCTTCACTTTTTCCAGTTTTACTCCATTCGCCAACGGACCTGAGGACACTCCAAATGAGATCCTGAACAGGATAGGCAACGGCCACTTCAGTCTGACTGGAGGGAACTGGGACACTGTGTCTGAGGCTGCCAAGGTACAGCTACAGATCCTCGCTCTTGCTCCTTAGGACTGAGTTCAGTCTCTTTTTGTCACAATACCATATCCAATGTGTGCTCCTTCTAGGGCCTTGTGTCCAAGATGCTCCATGTGGACCCCCATCAGAGACTGACTGCTAGGCAGGTTCTCAAACATCCCTGGATCGTCCAGAGAGACAAGTTACCCAACAGCCAGCTCCCACACCAGGACCCCAAGCTGGTCAAGGTAACCAAGCCAAGAACTGTTTCTTTGAAATAAAATCTAAATATTTAAACAGAGATGTCCAGGCTATTTGATATAAGATAGCTGCCGGTTACCGACTCCTGATTAGATATTTTATTTTTATGGTATTTTCAGAGCCTCACATACAGTATTCAGCTGATTGACTGTTGGTAATGTTAAAGCACAAAGTAACAGAGTAATAAGCCACCAATGATTTAAAAAGTGTTGAAAACATTAACACAACAACAAGGAAACATTCATATTTACAAACTCAGGGATACAATGGGCCTCATGCGGCAACTTCCTTACCCTTATTCCTTACCTTTATCTCAATTTTTTGTTAATATAAAAAAATAAGACTCCTGATTCACCACACACTCATAACAATTGAAATCTGCTCTCGTCCTGGTGTGTTGAATGGTGAATCCCGCCTGGTCCTAGTTGTTGTGGTTGATAATATCCCCTTCATACAGTTTTGCTCAAATGAGTGCAAATACTCTCAGAACAACTTCAACAGTATTGAAATTGAAGCAAACAAAACCCAGTTAAGAAATAAAACTGTAAATCTGTAATGTTTAGTAATTTAATTTGAATATATGATAATCATGCATTTTTATATACTTTTTGTTGGCATTTAACAATAAATACACTGTGACATTTTGTGACATTGTGACATCATTTCAAAAGCTTCATGAAGACGTAATCCTTTATCTGTGTCTCATAAATCAAAAATTTAAAATCATTGACAAACAGAAAAGGAACATTGAAAGAAAGAAATCATTTAGTTTAGTTTGCTTTCCGAACAAGCCCTAGTTTGTTTTATTTGAATAACAGATTATTCAATAATCTAAAAAATATGCAGAAAATTTACATGGATCAACTTATTGTCAGCTGCATTTTTTTATTTTATCTTATTAAACCCACATTTTGTATACAGCTGTGGAAAAAAAATAAGAGACCACTGCTAAATGATTAGTTTCTCTGGTTTAACTATTTATTCATATGTGTTTGAGTAAAGTGAACATTTTAGTTTTATTTTATAAACTACTGACAACATTTTTCCCTAATATAAAAGTGAGGTATTGGCATTTAGAGCATTTATTTGAAGAAAATGATAACTGGTCAAAAAAGTAGTTTTTTAGACCTCAAATAATGCAAAGAAAAACAAGTTCATCTACATTTTTAAACATTCATGCATCTGTTAAGAAAAACCAGGAGTGTTTTCTGTAATAGTAGTGTAATTTTTGCAGAGCTGTAGTAATAGTTACTCTGTTTCTGTACAGGGTGCGATGGCAGCCACCTACTCTGCCCTGAAGAACTCCCAGCCCACCCCAGAGCTCAAACCCATCGAAAGCTCCTTCCTAGCTCAGAGGCGCGTCAAGAAGCTTCCCTCTACCTCCCTGTAGAGACTCACAACAACCAATCGGCTCGCTGGAGACTGACCAAAACCGCACCTCCTGGCTCCAACCACCCAGTCAGCTTGCACGGGGACTCCAGTGTCCACCCGCCTCTACCAGCCAAGGAACACTGACTGTGGTCCTGCCCCCATCATGTGACATCAGTTGTCTGCTATCATCCTCCTCGTTCAGGCCCGTCAGCTGCTGTTCGCCAGTCTCCTGGACGAGCAAAAGATCGTGAAGATAGATGGGGGCGATGAGGGCATAAAAAAAAGGCTGCAGGTTTTTGGCAGATGTATTAGTGCTGTGTGGGTGTGTGTGTGTGTGTGTGTGCGTGTGTGTGTGAGAGAGAGCGCGTTTGTGCATGACGAGCCACAGAGTCGATGCAGCCATGTTCTCGATTGTGACAATGAAAGTTTTCTCTCCTCATCATTGCTGTGATTGGTTGTCATCCAGCTTGCTGCACGCCTGTCTGTCTGCCTGTTTCGTTGTCTGTCTTCCTGTTCTTTTTTGTAAAGTTGATGAGCTTTATATTACCGGGTGTGCTGCCAAATCAGCCTGTGCCGACAGCACAAAACCACAGTACTGTCCAACTGCTGTTTAATGTTTTTTCAAAGAGCATAATTAACATAAATATTAAACATTTCTGCCATAAATGCCTCTTTGGCTTTGGTACAGCCAGAACATGTGGATTCTGGGAAATGTCAAATGCTGATGTTTTGGTTAATGTCAATCTATGCTTGTATTTTGTTTTACAGAGAGTGCGTGTGTGAGTGTGTGTGTGAAAGTTGCATGACTTGCAGTGTGTGTGTGTGTGTGTGTGTGTGTGTGT
>JAOWBC010000248.1:9899265-9911898 GCA_028566105.1 Hypoplectrus providencianus | reverse complement strand
TGTCTTCCCCAAACAAATGGACTATTCGCGGGCTTCTGAGTGAAATTACCGTAATAACACCAAATTGACTGTAAAGTGCAATGTCTCAGCTTTCAGACACTGTTGGAATTTTTCAGATAGAGCAAACTGTTAAGTAATTACGGCCATCCAAATTATGCCTATAGAAATGCATCGCCGGCGGCACACTCGGTGTTAAAGGGTTAAACATATGGTTTCTTAAACAGCCGTTATGGTAGAAAGAAAGAAAGAAAGAAAGAAAGAAAGAAAGAAAGAAAGAAAGAAAGAAAGAAAGAAAGAAAGAAAGAAACAGGCATTATTTCTTGAATTTGAACTTCTTAATGTTACTTGAATGCATGACAGTTTAAAGTTAAGTTAAAATAAATAGAAAAACATTAAATACTGCATTCTTCACCAACACTGTGAAGCCATGATTAATGTTGCTGAAAACAGTCAGGTTCCAAATATTTACTGAAAATCAGACAGGCTTGTAAGGTATTTACACAAAGCAGAGAGTAAAGGACGGGGAATTTTGGAAAATTGTAAATAGTTGAATATGTATAGCATGTGGGCATCCAGTATTCACGACACTTGGTCTAAAGGTTCAGTGTTTCTATACATACATAATCCATTCTGAATTGGCTGCATTTTGTGTTTTTATTTTTTCACAGTGTCCTAACTTTTCTAGGAATTAGGGCTGTAATATATATCTTCTTACTTACCTCATTACAACACAGAAATTTTATTACAGTTTATTTGTTAGAACGGATCCACATCAGCCTTTTCTCCATCCTCACCTCTGCAAGTCAGACTTTCTTTACTGAACTCAAACTTGATGATGTAATTCTTTTTTTGTATACCTACTGCCAAGTTGCAATCCTGCTGGCAAGCACACACACACACACACACACACACACACACACACACACACACACACACACACACACACACACACACACACACAGCACACAACTCTGATCCTTAAGACAAACAGCTGAGGGGAAACTCAAAATACTGAAGCAAAGCCATTTTATCCAAAATCCGCCTGGACATGGTAAAGGCACACAGATGCTCTCACTACTCCATGTGCACTTCATCAAATACACACTCACACACACACCCACACATGCACACCACACAGATTACTGTAATCTGGAACAGAGAGTGGTGTATGAGAGATTGAGAGCAGGCTTTCATCACCATTTTAGCCATAAAGAGAGAGCAGGGAGTAGTAGATGGAAGTGGAGTGGGAAATAATTGTATTTAGGAAGGATTAGTCATTTAAATACTTAAAATTAATTCTGCATGCTAAATGAAGAGACCAAACCATTCGGCCCGCGTGTGTTTGTGTGTCTGCAATGTCCAAAACAAGTGTTTGTCTTTGTCACAACAAAATGCTTTTTTTTTTTTTTTGGTTAGGCATCTTTGTGTTTGCAGGCAGTCCAAGTCCTGCTGCTCAAGATGTTTGCCAATGATGATGGCAATCTGTGTGTGCAGCTCTGCAGGCACCATGCGGGATTAGTTTAGAGTGAGTGGTTTTTAACTGTGGAATGTTGCACAATCATTAGAATCTTCCAAAAATGGGCATCATGTAAAAAAAGCTGAAGCATCTTGATCCCCAAAATCATTCCTTACTCAAGCAGGCATGCTTATTGCACAACTATAGAAATCTGAGGGAAATTATGCAACAGATGCAGCCTAAGAAGGCGGCACCACACCTTTTAGCAGATAAAAAAACATGCATATTTAAAATATCCAGTCTTTAATAAGCACAGTTAAATGCTAATTCAAATCATAGCTATCTCATGGAGTTTTCCAAAATGCTTTTTTCTTATTGAACTTTATATTCTACCTTTGTATCTTGTTGCTCCTCAGCAACACAGTTGTCTTTATATCCCACACAATGTACTTCCCGTCCTTTTTCTTCCACTTGAATCTTTGTTTTTCTCTCTCTTCTCTCTAGAGATCAGTTGATCAGTAAAGCTAAAAGCAGGGGAAGAGCCGTCAGTGCTACTGCTAATGCAATGTCAATCCTGAGATAAAAGCAAAGAGCTAAGTGAACTCTCAAACATGCATATGTGTGTGTGAGTGCAGGGCGCACGCTCTGATCCACTAAAAGCTTCATTGTTTTGATTCACTCTAGCTGAAGGCAGTTATTTAAAACATCACTTCTTAGTGCCCCACTGCTACCCTTTCCAGTTGGGAGTATGAGTGTGTATGCGTATTAGAGTGAACTTATAATGTGTCTTCATACTCTTATCGTATCACTTCCGCAATGCTGCTGCAGAACCAGTCAATATTTGTCTAGACGGAGCGGGGAAGCTTTGCTGCTAATGGACTGGGTAATATAACAAGCAAAGGAAAAAGAAGAAGGGGAGCTATTTAATCAGAATGATGTTAATACTATCAGAAATGATAAAGTCGAGACTGGTCATGATTGCTGGGACTGTTCAGATGTGAAACACTAACTCAGGTTTCACTTTTTCATGTTGCAGCACTGCTGTGACACAGTGATTGAAAAAGTTAAGACCGGTGTTCACCTACAGTCGGACACCGAACGACAGGATTACACACATCACAAAGGCTTTAATTTAGGTTAAATGCTTGGAAAAAAAAAGCTCTCTAGAGATCACAGGGTTCTGTGAGTGTAGTCTTTTCAGGTCACCATTTGTTCTTCCCACTTAAAAACTGCACATAAAGAACTCTTAATTATGGTACTCTTCCAAAGATAGTTAGATAATTTGACTAATCTATTGAAATAGTTGTAATTAAGAACACAAGGCAGTGTGACAGGGGCTACAAAGGGGTTTACAAGCTTGGTGTTTGATGTAAGTAATTTGTGTCAGAGAATAGCATGAATTATTAAAATTTGCAACTTTTAAATACAATCTTTTCTCCCTGAGCCACCAGATTTGTGCAAAAAACAGTTTCTTAGCAACAGTGAGTGTTCATTGCGTGCATTTGAGTGCTAAAATATGAGCGGGAACGTCAACAGTAACCTCGTCTTTCTGTTTCCAGGGAAGATCCAAATGCACATGGGTGTGTGGCCTGTAGTCTATTTGTATTTTTTTGATTAAGAAAGTAATGTGAAATGTTGATAACACTGAGTAGCAAGGTGATAAAGGGGAGAGAGAAATTAGAGCAACACCCCTCCCTCCTGTTTTTGCCATCTGATGTCGAGACGGTGTTGCTAGGGGCAACCATCTGAGCAAGAAATTTTTGAGAGACCAGCTGGTAGGAGGAATGGCAGCAGAGCGGCTCTGGGAACAGAGTGAGCCAGGCAGCATCAGTAAAGAGGAGAGAGACCTGCATGTCTTGCCTCACTCCGCCTCGCTTCACTGAGCAGAGCTGATCGCAGCAGAGCTCCAGATGACGACGACGAAGCACAACAGTCAAGCAGAGGACACGACAGCCTGCCAGCATCAGCAGCACGGAGGCCGGCTGCCCAATCATCAGCTGACATGCTCATGAGTTCAGCAGCCAATGAGCTGCCAGAAAGGCTCCTCCCCAGCACAACCACTCAGATGCAGAGACAGCACTAGCCCGGCTCAGATCTCTTATTAATGAATGGAGCGGTTCCCAGGCTGGATCACTGCACCTCTCCGCGCTCTCTGCTCAGCTGCTCTCCACTCTGACACAGGAAGAAAACATCAGCAGCACGGAGGACAGCTGCAGCACGGGAAGAGTTAAACAGTGGCCATGAAGGGACGGCAAAGAAACAAAGACACCCACGAGGAGGACTCAAGTGAGGACATGGCTGCAGCTATTAAAAACAAGGACCCACATCCTGATATACAACCACCGGACTCACCTTCTCCATCATCGTCTTCTCCCCCTCTTCCTCCATTAGCCATGCCTCCTTCAACATCTGCCTCCGCTCTCCTGGCTCTGGCCTCTCCAGCCACCAGGCGCTCCATTTCCATGGGAGATTTCCGGAGGGTGACAGGGGCTCTGCTAACCGGTTCTGAACCCCCGTCCACATCCGCCACGGCCCCCTCCTCCAAACTCGTCACCCCAAGCTCTAGCATGGAGTTTGAGGCAGCTCGGCGGCGCCTCCTGGAGGTTGAGGAGCGCCAGCGGGTCATCAGAGAGATGGAGCGCCGGCTGGAGGAGCTAAGGGAGGTGTTTGTGCGCTCGGAGCAGGAGGTGGTGGTTCACGGGGAGGTGGTGTCGCGGATATCTACCGCAGCCCAGCAGGGGGAGCTGTACGTGGTAGAGAACAGCCAGCGGCTGAAGAAAGGCCTGAGGTTCAAGAAGCATCGACCAACCATCGTGTTCTCCTCCATGCTGGGACTCCGCACGTGCCTGCCCTGGCCTGTGAAGCTCAAATAGGACAATACAGACTTTGCATTTCCACCATTGCTTTAGAAATGTGCTTTACATGAACGGGAGGACAGACCTCCACTCTTTCGCTATCACGCATTGACACGGCTGCTCTCCAGTTTCCACCTCTCTGCTCTTGTATTCTGAGGCTGGTCCTCCAGGTTTTTCAGAGTGCCTACAATAATCACAAATGCTAGTACGGAGCTTCCTGTGAAGTGCATTTTCGGGGGGAAATTCTCTGGCTAGCAAACCAATCAAGCCAGAATCAGTGCAATGTGTACAGGATGTCATTATGTCTTCATGTTTTCAAAGATTCTTGCTGCTTCCAGTCTGGTGTGATGTTGGACTCGCACTGGAGAGATTGTTACTGATATAGAACGGATGAGTCATTTTTCAGGTGATGTGGGAGGGGAGGCTCAGGCTGGCCTGTGAGGTAATAAGAGCTTTTCTGTATGTCTCTAAACTTGTGCAGGAATTAGAAAAGCCAATAAGGATTAAATCTTAATTATGTAATGTTACGCTTTTCACAAGTGGAAGAAGGAAAGGAAAAGGAGAAAAGAAAGCCCCGAACAACCTTCCTCCCCAACATTTCTAGGGGGAAGTGAGGGACGGTGAAAGAGAAATCAGAGGTGAAGCTTTGATAGCGGTTGCTGCACTGTTACATAAAACCAAGGTTGCGGTAAGGAGGCTGGAAAGGCAAAAGACTTTGCGAAAAAAAAGTGTGGATTTCAGATGGCTGGGACATACACAGAAAACGTGCCTTGGCTTCTCTGTGACCACTTTCACGACCACGACAACCCCTGTTTTTGGCAGCGTGATGGAGGAAAAGCATGCGAGCAGAAGCGGAGTTCAAGCTGGGACGATTCCACCTGTGGCCTCTTTTTATCCGGTCACCTAGCAACCACTCATCTCTCATCCTAAATCCGCTTCCACAAATGTACAGAATGTATCCAGCAGAGCACTGTAACTACAACACTGCTAGACAGCTATAGAGGTCCTCTGAAGGATTTAGGAGCTGATATTACTGCTGCTTTTATTTAAATTAACTACAACTGGCTGTGCAGGCGAACAAGATTATTGATACAAGCTGAATCTGCTAATTTATCTGATAATTAGGGGATGCACTTAAAGTTAAGCCATGCATGCATTAGCAACAAGAGCTACGATAGGCCATCACTGTTTGCTGATTGAGTCCTGGCGTTGTATATGACAAAGGGAAATTATTTGGAGTGCAGGCGACTATTTAGTGTGCAATCATATCTTCACTTGTGTTATCAGCGTTTTTGTGCGTATATGCTCATCCAGGGTTTAAATGTCAAACCTAAACCTTTTGGTGGGTTAATTTGGTAGATCAGTGAATAGTATTTCATGACAGCACCATCGTTGTCCCATATGCAGTGGATGGCCTGATTTCTACATATAGATCATGCTCATTTTTTGGCCTAATTCTTCTCCTGCTTCCCATTTCTTTTCTCTGTGGATTAGCAATGACTAAGTATCTCCTATATCCAGCTACTCCTGCAATCCCTTGCTTCAGCGGTGCGTGTTTGTGTGTAGAAAGCACAGCCAATACACCCGGGATATCTATTTTTGGCATTTGGAAGGTTATGGCAGAGAGGCAAGCATTCAATCTCAGCTCATTTAGAGAAAGCATATAGTGATGTGAGAGCATGTCAGTATCCATCCATCGATGCGTGCCGATTTCTAAAAGAATCAAATGGGATTTGGGTAAGCGCAGATGCAGGTGCTTTTTTTTTTTTTGCTCTCTTCCCATAAATGACCTCAACAAAGAACAAAGAAAGGCTGTTTACAGGAGAGGCACGCGGTTTGACTGCATAATTGCTTTCCATAAAATCATCAGGGGCACTTACATATTCCAATTTTAATTGCTCCCTTGGGGCAAAGATCTGCATGGTTGGAACATGTTACTACACCATTTGAGATGCATTAGAAATGCTGCTTTGTCTCTATCAATTCAAGGATGGCAGGGAAAGGCACTGATGGATTGTTCTGTATCAGGGACGCTGCAGAAAAAAACATGATGCATGTGAAACGAGATGGGAAGATTACATTTTTAGAGTTTCATAATCGATGCAAGGAAAATAGAACAAAGACCGGTTAGCTACTTTTCTAACTCTGATTATAAGGGCTTGAATGATCAGTTCATTCAAGTTTATTAGGAGCCTGTTTAAAGGGGCATTCCACCCAGTTTTTAACTTGAAGGTCAGTGTCTGACAACACTGAATATGTTTTTGTGATGTCATAACGGTCATCATTATTTTTTTTTCCACTCAAGCAAGAAATATGCATGATGCTGCACCGCTAAAGCTTACCAGCATTCACACTGTCCTTGCATAGCATAGCCATAATTGACCCGAATGCGAATTTTGCTTGTGATTTGTCTGTGTCTTGCAGACGGTCCTGAAAAGACTTTTTACTAATCAATGTCAATTCATCTGTTTATTAAATCAAAGCAAAAGATCCCTAGTTTAGGTTCATAAATTTCTAGTCGCTCTATTGTGGCAGTCATCCAGAAGAGCTGTTTGCATCCCTGGATCCAGACACGACAGCATATGGTGTCTGAATGTATATATGTCACTTCCACAACGGCTGCAAATAAGCAAGAGTGGTTTATTTTGGCCATGATTGAAGACAGAAAGAGATGTCACTGATACCCCAGCATAAGCACAAATGTGATCCAGTAGTCAAAGTTATGGAAAAAGTTAAGGAAAGAAATTGCTTTGGATCTAGTGTGAACATCATAGTAAAAGATGGGCGACATAGTACCCAGCCTTTCTTTGTCCTACATTTTTTTGTCTCCCAAGTCCCCCCGAATTGTAGTACTAAATTGCTCGAGTTTCCCTTTAAGCAAGTCTAAAGTTACAGATTCAATGATACTGTTGAGGTTCTCATCGTTCAGATTTCTGTTGGCGATCTTAACATTGAATGTTGACTTACTCTATATAAGCATTCCACATGACCAAGGGAAGTACTGCTTGCCGTCTTTGTGCACATCTATACCAAACAATATTCAGCCAAGCTAGTTGCTAGCAGAGCGCTTGTGCAGAATAATAAGGGTCTTGTAGGCCTTAAACATGTATTCATGGTCCTATGTATATAGCTAGAGTTAAACCTGAATATACAGCTGGCCTATATATCTCTTCTACTCTTCTTCATATGCCTTATGCAATGCATTGCATTGGCAGTGATAACTAATGATGAAGGCAATGTTAACAACTGAACTCATGCCATCTCAGACCTCATCATCCTTTTCTGGGCAGAAGACAAAAAAGACAACCTGTGCACTGCTGTGCGCCCGTACCTTTTGTGTTTTTCTATGAATGAAAAAGATTTCCCAAAGATCTCTGGGCCCACTTGCAGAATGAATGTAATCGTAACTAAAGTGTTATTTTTGTTCCCTTATAACAGAATATAATCTTTCTCATCTATGTTGTTTGAACCTGTGGTTGGCAATGATGCTTATGTATTAACTTTTTAGGCCCGTGGAATTACACTTAAGGTCTCTTTTGATACAACAGTTTTTAACCCTTAAACCCAAACAAAAAACTGTTTGGAGAACTGGAAGATCAACTACAATTACAGCTCTCACAGCCCTTTACCAACACAAATGAAAGCCAAGCACAGGTCCAAAAACCCAATAATGGATTTATCCTTTCAGTGTTTTAATATTTTGTGTTTGTTTACGTGATGTGGGGTATGGTGTGTATTTATGTTGTGGTGGAATAAGCACAGAACCTTTTGTTTATTAACTTTTACCCACTCTTATTTTTGTTAATTGAGAGCTCTATATTCTACCTTTTGAATGTTATGTCAAATTTTACTGGTGTGCAAATCTTATATGGTTAACAGTAACAGCAGGTTTAAATTTGGTTTGCAAACGCTATCTGCTTAATTACGAAGCCTTAATTCCACCAATGACAGATTTATTGTTGAGACCCTGTCCGCAGGAAAGGAAATTTACTTTCTAATTGTAACTGAAAATCAACCTTATTGAGACTTCCTAAAACCTTCCTGATGTATAAGCACTTCTTCTTAAAACACTTTTGCTTTCTGCTGCACAGTGAACTCTTGAATGTTCTGCTATGTTTGTTGCTTCAATTTGCTACCACTTGTTTAAATTTCTTGACACTGTAATTTACTTGAGCACAAAGCTACAATGTACAAGACTAGTAAATATAACATAGATTTCATTTTGACTCTTATCAGGTTTTGTAACATAGGCTGAATTATTAGAATAAATGGAAAAGAATACTAAATGTTGTTGTTTTTTGTCTCAAACTGGGTGGAAAAAAATCCTAAATATGCTACAGTCTGTCTAAAACTGCAAACATGAAGTGTTATAGGTCAGATATCTGAATATTTCATCCTTTTGCAGTTGTGTGTGAGATTTATGAAGTATTAGGGTCACCTTGCAGCAGCCCACAGCGGTGTAGTGCCTGGTCAGCAGAAATCTGCTCACTGACGTAACAAGATGCTGTGAAAAAGCTTCATCAGGGACATATACAGTATGCGTCATATGTGTATTTATATAATCATTTGCATGTCCATCAGAGGACGCTCCCAGCTGATGATTTGGTTAAATGGAGGTTAGATAAGCCTCTGTTCGGATGGAAAAGGGCAGGATTACTGGAAACATATCCCATTTCCAAGTGGTCATTATTGCAGGCCAGGATTTGTGAAGTTACTTTCAGCTGATGTTTTTGCTCACTTAATGAGGGCATTACCCTCGCAGATGGGTTTTAGACTGGCTGATGTGAATATCTAGGGTAGTGGAAAGTTAGAACATCCACTATTCTCTGAGATTATAGAGCCTGATGCTTCCAAACCTGACATACTTATCAGGATATCTAAAAAGTTTGATTTTAATAAGAATATTGGTCCATATAGAGGTTGTTTGCTCAAACCTGTGTAAATTAAGTAATTGATCATGTATCAATTACATGACAGAAAAATCAGCCTGTTTATATTATAGCAGACTTATTACAGAGGACTAATTTAACAAGATTATTATCATAAATGAACAGTATGGGAATGTAAACAAAACATTGCGAGTGAAGTAACATGCCCGCTGCACAAAAAAAATGACATACAAATTTATCATGATTCTATGTAATAATTATGAGATAGCAGTCATGAGATACTTAGCTGAACTTAGAAAGAAACAGATTGTTTAAATTATAATCAAGGGTTAAATAGACAGATAAAGGGCAAAAAGTGAGGGATTTACAAGACATTATTTTACATATTACATAGTACTATAACATTATTTTTATATCATATTTCCATTACATACTAAAATATGCATTTTATTATATTTTAATAGCAACAAAATACCATGAAATGTATTATGTCATTTTGAGAGCATAAGAAAGAATATAAAGCATTCTCTACTATGACTTTTTGGATGAAAAATGGAAAATCTATCTAGTCTAAATAGTATACTTTGACATGTTTTATTCAATTCTGAGGTCATACTAAGAAAAGACTTTCCTCATATAAATATTTTACAACAAACTATTCCATGAATTTTTCATGAACCTTTCATAACACACTATCCTATGAAGGATTTTCATGAAAGTTTAAGTAGAGTACTTTACCCTAACCTTTTTGAATGGACAACATACTTTATTCTGACTTTTATCATGAAATCTATACTAGACACTATACTATGAGATTTTTAATCTCATTTTGAGGTCATGCTATAACTTTTTCTTTTACATTTTCATGACATTTTACGGGTAATACTATACTTTAACTTTTTTTCATGAAATTTGAACAACACAGGCTACTATAATCAACTGGTAAGAGGCCCTGAAGTCGACCCAGAGCACGCTGAAGAGACTTTGTGTCTCATCTGGCCTGCTAATGGAGGAGTTGTCGTGGCCATCTGGAATACATGGTGTATCCAGTGAAAATGGATGGATAATATGACAATCTTTATGAAATTGTAGAATGCATTTTCAGGGCATACTATTAGGTTTTTGAATTTTTTTTATGGCACACCAAACTATGACTATTTCTGCACCTAATCCAATATCCAACAAAGTTGGAATATTGTCTGAAACATTAGTAAAACAGATTGAGAGTGCAAATAATTTGCCAAACTTTTTTGAGCAAAAAGTGGTACTATAGTTTCACTGAAAATTATACAAAGACAATATATTTAATGTCAAGAGGACACACTTTTGTTTTGTGTAAATATAGAACCTTTTGTGCCATTAAAACCACAGATTAGTGAAGGCTTACTCTACATTTTATGGATTATTGTTATATTCCACAGCATGCTTATGACACTGACTTTTATCTGTGTAGTCTCTGTGCATGTACATACATTAAATGGATGATGGCATTAGTGAATGAAAGTATTTACAGTGTGTTTAAGTAGTAATATTTCCTGAAAGGGCTTGTGGTATCCATTAGTACACACAGGCAGGCCTAGTGCTGATGGAGAACTGTGTCTGTGTGAGGGGCCATTCAGAGCAGAATAGGTCATGGCATTATTATCCTGGCTGTTAGTGAGGTGACCGGTTATGTAAGTGACAGGTTGGAATTGCATCATCCTGGCTCCGGTACGGAGGATCAGAAGTTACATCCGGACTGAGACAAAATGAGGCTGGAAGGACAGAGAACTGCAGGGAAAGCTGCCAACAAAGATGCAGGGAGAGACTGAGCTTTGGGGAGGCATAAAGGGTAGGGGGACAAAAGCTGTGAGAATGCCGGAAGCAGAGGGCAGTGAAAAAAAAAAAAAACTGTCCAAATGCATTTGCAAGGTTTCAATTTGGTCATTTTTGTAACTTAACTATGCACAGATAATATGATTAAACTTTTTTTACTGTAGGCCATAGCTTCAAATTCCAATTGGTGACAAGAAGGATTATCCTGGGATTGTATAATGGACAATAGTTTGCTTGTCCACAAGTACTAAACAAAACATGCTTCAAACACATTTATAAAAATCAAATCATTTTCAGCCCAATTCCCTTAAATCCAAAGAGCAATGTGGCATAGCCTAGTTTGAGAAGCAGATCAGGATTTATTTATGTTACAACACTGAATATTTTATATAATATATATTTTTTCATAAAGCTAGCAGGCTTTACAAAAGCTCAGAGGACAACTAAAAAGAGAACACGTGTGACTTATGTTAGGTTGCGAGCATGCACACGACTGTTAAACCTTCTCAAGGCAGGTGGTGCGTGAAACAGTGAGACACATGCTCATAGCAGAAAATAGCCTATTTACTAATATTACATTTGAAAACTTACATTTCTATACTTGTACAAAAAAATATAAATCCCAGTGCTTTGGGAACCTAATTAAAATCTCACTGAATATAAGTCTTTTTTTTCACAACCTATCTTTTGGAGTTTGATTCATTTTTATATAAGCGTGCAAAAAATAATCATAGCAACTAAACCTTTCCCAATGACTCCTATGCCTATGACTATGAAGTAGGTTTTATATCTGCCCTCTCAATAAATAATTAAGGTTTTATGTGCTTGTGTTGAACATTAAGTACATAGTACCTTTGGTCTGCTGACACTTTCTGGTGTTTAGCCAGCCACACCACAATACTTATTCCAGATACAGAAAAATACCACAGAATTCACACGATAAAGACTGCATGCCACATTCTTACTTGTTTTGTGTGTATTTACAAATATGCTTACTTAATATGAACTCATTTACTGGTTACATTGACAGAGTTCCTGTTTACAGTCCTGCTTCACAGATATCTGATAAGACGCCTGTTGCGTGATTTGTTTGCTTTATCATCAACCCTGTAAACACATCATAGCAACAGAAGCAGCGACAAGGAAAAAGACCTGTTTTTTATCTAAAGAATGATTAAAGGAAGTGAAAACCTTCCTTCTGCCCTCCTTTGCTCATCACTGTCAGAGTTTGTTTTCAGGAGGATGCTCTGTGATTATGCAACTGTGTCTGCTTCCCTCTTTTTTTATCAGTGTCTGACAGCCGTTTAGAAAACTAATGAACAGAACAGAGGACACATGGCATTAAATCAGAGGACAGCAAATCACAGCTATCTGTAATGATTCAATCCTTTATAATGCAAACAGATGAGAAAACAAGTGATATATATATATACTGTACATCAGTGGACATTTTAGACAATTATGTACAACAAATTGTGAGTAATTGCTGTGAAATGTGTTACATTTGAGCATTAGTTACAAGTATAAAAAATGGAGCAGTTACAACTTTCATCATTTTTCCCTAAAGATTCCTAAATCTTGAAAGCTAATAAGTGTGTACAGTAAGTGCAAGGGTGCT
>JAOWBC010000248.1:9888210-9899165 GCA_028566105.1 Hypoplectrus providencianus | reverse complement strand
ACAACTTTCATCATTTTTCCCTAAAGATTCCTAAATCTTGAAAGCTAATAAGTGTGTACAGTAAGTGCAAGGGTGCTTGTGTGTATATCTTTTTTGATGCAAATGTGCCCACAGTAAGTGTGTGTGTTCACTGAACAAATTACTGCAGCAGGGTGCTGTTACTAACAAGCTCTTTTTAAGTGCCATTTCCTGGTAAAACGGTGAGTCTTTTCTTTTTTTTTTATAGCACACTGTCGTTATTCCAGGTTCTCCAGAGACAGATGCCTGGAGCCAGAAGAAACTGGATCCTCCGGAGCTGTGCCCAGAGTCAAGATGGCTGGGCTAGAGTTTCAGATCTCTGCCCAGACGCCTGCCGTTTTGTTGGAGACAGACTGGCAGGCACAAAGCCCCTTTTAGAGTCCCGGGGCAGGCTGCGGCAGACACCGGACAGGTTTGAACCTCAAATCCAGAAGTCTCAGTACACTGTGAGTGAAGACTAGGCAGTTCCCTACATACGACTGGCTGGGTGCACGTTTAAAGCTCTGCCAACTTTTCAGAAGGTTTCCTCTCAATGGTTTTAAAGTGCCTTAGAGGGGGTTTACCCTGCAGGTAAACTTTGCTTTGAGTTGCAAATCCTAGCTAAATAATACAGTTTTAACATCTGCAATATAATGTGTTATTAAGAGATACATTCTAACAGTTTCTCCCCCAACCACAAATGCATTTGTACCTATTAATAGTGGTTTATGGTTTTAGACAACTGCAGTTAAAAAAAACAAGGACCAACAGAGGGAAAATATTGTCCTTGCCATAAGAGTTTTTATGGGGCACTGAAAGCCTTTGCTTCCCTTGTTGGTTTCCAGAATGAGTAAATGTTAAAAAGGTATGAATCCATTAAACAGTGCCATTTACATCCTCAGGCTAGTATATTCCGATGTGGAAATATTCTCCAGTTTGTATCAGATTCAGGGGAATAACACTGTCCTCTCCTGAAGGTAAAATCCACTGTGTGATGAAGAAAAGTTTCCAGTAGGCAACCCATGCAGGTTCAGTTCCTCCTATTATAACATACAGTACTTTCGAATGTCCATATCCCTTCAGTCTGTTAATTTGTGTACATAGTTGACAGGAAAGGTCCCACTCCTGGACGTATCTCCTTCTATGTGACCAACCTATTATGACAGAGAGAAGGAGTACTTCATTTATCACAGTAGGACATGTATACAGGACAAGTGGGGGGTACATGTCCATGTTATGTATTTCACTTCCTGTTAACTCTTCACATTGCTATCCAAAAGGGAAACTGGAAAAGGCACCATAACAAAATATAGTTGTAGTTGCACTTACCCACCAGTGGGGGTCATTCGTGGCCGTGACCACAATGATTTCATCTTTGAAAAAGGCGAGCTGCTCTAAACTGACTGCTCTGCAGTCCACTAAAGCCTTGACACGCTTCTGATGAGGCCTGCTGCCAGAAACCTGGAGGAGACATGCAATATATTTTCCACTGTGCCACCAGCAACTTTATATTGACTGTGAAATCTCACAGGATTTTTTTCTGATTCCCTACAGAAAAAATACTGAAGACTAACATGGAGGATTTAACCCTCTAAAAGCCACAACCTGCAGCCATGAAGACAGAAGTCTGAATGGATTACATGCAATGCTTCCATCACAACAATATGCCAAATCTAAAATAATTAAAAAAAATTATATTTGCCGAAAGCATTATTGATTCAGTTTTGTAAAAAATAAATTAACAAAGAAATTCAGTTTTTTCTTATTTTTGAAAATAAATAATTCTAGCATTGTAACAATAAAAATGAAAAATGAAAACAAAGAAAAAGCCCTCAAAATGCCTTGGGTTCAAAGTGTTAAAGTACAGGCTAAATACATTAAAAAAATTCTATGTGAATGTACCATTGCATTCCTGCGGGGTCGTGGGACACAGCTCACAGCTGGTGATGGTGGAGGTGCTGGAGCGGGAGCTGGTGTGAGGCCTGGATTATTTGTCACTAAACTGCAGTAAAGCTCCTCCTGGCTGCCCGCACAACTTGGAGACACCACACCACACTTCCCCTGGCTGCCTCCTCCACTGCTGGTCCGTCGATACGATGTGGTCTTCTCTGAACTGCAGGGTGGAGAACTTAACATTACAATGATGAAACTACGTCTCTGTCATATACAATTGTTTTTTTCTTGAAAGTGGGTACAGCTACATAACCGTTTTCGGATGTGTAGGACAGACAGTTAGCAGGACAGCTTTTGCAAATGGTGACATTTACTAAGCAAATCCATTTCTAGATTGTATAATGCTCTTTCACATGCTTCAGGCAAAACACCTTGCAAATTAAAGAAAAAAGGGAAAGAGGCAGGAATAGGGATCTCAAAGGAAGTTTGGGGGTAGGATGCAGTTTTCAATGGTTATTGACTTTTGAAAACATTTAAAATGGAGAAATTGACATATTCTTTATGGATCCAAAAAAGAGAAAATCATCCAAATTTGGTATATATGGATTAAATTGTTGATGTGAATAATAGTAACATAAGGGCCCTCAGTTCTACTCTTCTACATATGCACATGTACATGCTCTCATGTAAAAATGGAAAAAGTTATCTTTGGTATTGTAGGAATAGCAAGTAAAGCTGATTTTTGTAAACTGAATAAAAAGGAAATGTTTGTTTTCAGATATTTCAACAGCTTAACCTGCATTCATTCTGGGGTATTCTTTATATTAATAACTGCAGAAATAAAAGCAGTGCTGTCTCACCTGACAGGCCCTATGTGACTCTGAGAGGATGTTGGTGTGATACTGCCTTGAGAGCCCGAACTGGTACCAGACTGACTGTCCCAGGACTGCTTCTGTCCTCTGAGCAGAGCTCCCTGTCCGTGCGGGGACCTGGGTGGTCTTCCCCCTTGGCCTTGATTTTCTGTGCTGGGTGAAGAAGTCCTATGTCTTGCCTGTGTCTGGGGGCTGGATGAGTGGGAGGCTGGGTTAGAGCAGCGTCGTGGGATGGGGTTGCTTTCCTGCGTAGTCACTGAAATTTGGGGGTCTGAGCGACCTGTGGAGAGGGAGAAGATATTAGAAATTAGAATAAGAGTGACACTGTACAATGCAGATGTCTAAGAAAAAAACATGATTGAAATAAGTTATTAATTGATTCAAAAACAAGGGAGTTAAAAAATTTTAACGTGTTATCTGAACTGATACCATGCATTGTATTAAGAAACTGTTTATTTTTATTTGAGCAGAATTATAATGTAGAATTACAAAGATTTATTTTGAGAGTACAGATGTCAGTGTCACACACAAAACAGACGCTCACCTCTCTGTATGGATTTAGCTGGCAGTGGAGGTGGCATTGATGCACCAGAGGGGGCGCTGTTGGCTGGAGGGTTTCTGTACAGAAAGTCTATATTCTCATATGTCTGACAAGGCCTGCTTCCTGCATTACCATTGGCACCGTTGACCACACTCCAGCGGGCAAAAGCACTTCCACTACCTCCATTTGAAGACGGGGGAGAGCGGTTTTTGGGTAATGGGCTCACCTGAAAGAAAGTGGAAAAAGTAGCACAAGGTTTGTTTGTTTCTCCTCAACTTTCTTTGTTGAATTTCTTTTGATTTCAATTTTCTCCGACTTCAGCAAAAGATACTGCAGTGAGAACTTCGATAACATTCTTCTCCAAACTCTGTTAAGTCTTTTTTGGCAGACGGACAAAGTCAGTAATGAGATTGGCTGTGTGCGTTGTTTACCCTCTCATCCAGGTCATCCTCGCTGTCATAAAACTCCTGGGACTGCGTCTCCCACGTGAACTCCACGTGGATCTGAGAGTTGAACTTCCCACTCTGGGCCAGTTCCAACTAAAACACACAGGAGCACAAACACTCAGAATACTCTCATCCACACATTACCACATATAAGGGAACATAGAAATCAGCAATGAGGCAGTAACCATGTACTTATCAAAGCTCTATCAAGCCAACTACATTTCTTTTGCTTTGCTTAAGCAGTTCTCCTTCTTGGCTGTCCTTGGAATGTAATATCTGAATTTTAGCTATGGATGAGAACGATGTGATTTTTTGGGACTGATACAAAGGAACCATGACAAAAAAGACCATTATTCTTATATAATATACACCAACAAATTAATTTTTGTATGAGCTGATTTATATTTAATTATTGAGCTGAATACATCACTGTGTGGAAGTGGATGTGATAATTTTTTTATGCAAAAGGCGACATCAGACATGCATTTTACATTGCTTTTTTAGCTGTTTTAAAACTAAATGTTACAAATACATAGACATAAACTGACTTTATTGTTAATTATCAATTCATTTATTATTAATAACTTATCTGATTCAGTATTGGCCTGACATCCAATCTGGTATTGGTGCATTCTTAAGTTATAAAAATGGTAGGATGATAAATTATGTCAACAAACACATCGCACATCCTTTTGCAATTTTGGGAAATTCTATTGACTGAAAACTCCCTCCTGACTGGCAGTGACCAGTTGTATCAGTGTGACCTTGGGTTCAACAGATGTTTTACAAAAAACATTTAAAAAAAAAAAAATGAAAGAGCAAAACTGAAAGAGAAATCTCCTGAGTCTTGAGTCAGCCCACGACTCATTAGATTTTATTACAGATGAAAAAACATGAAATTTATTCAGTGAACAGGAAGTTAACAAGGTGAAATTTAAAACTGCTCATTTTTTGTGTACCCTTTTTCAAGCTCATCTCATCTAGTCTACAAAAGAAGGTTAAGCACTATCAAACAGGATATTACACAAAGCCGGTCTGATTCAGCAGGGCAGATGGCCGGTAAGAAAATAAAACCAGTTTATGAATGATACACACTGGGACCCAATGAGGATAAGATTCTTTGTCCTGGGAGTGAGTCCTTAGCAGAGCTTTGCTGCACAGGGAGTTATTTCAAGGTAGTATTTCCAGCTGTGGAAATTGTCCTGGTTTGTTTCTGGAGTTGGCTTTCTGGTAGGCATTTTAATGTTGCAACTTGATTCCTTAGTCGAATCTACCTCCTGACTGTGTGTGTTCTTTGCCTTAAGGAATTAAAATTTCCATGTAGATTTTTCAAAGAGAGAAAAGAGGGGTCTCACCAGCTCGACACACTGAGCGTGCTGCAGCCTTCGTGCAACATCTAGGGCTGTCTCTCCTGCAGAGTTCACTATAGGAGATAAAAAAAAATTAAGAAATGGTTAAAGTATTTATTAACTGGATTAAAAAAAATAGAGTTCCCATATTGTAAAAAGTGAAATTACCATGCCTTTTCTGATTATAAAGCAGGCCTACATGCTTAATAAATACTGTGAAAGCCTTAGAAGTTTTAGCCTGTATTCAAAAATTGTGCCTTCTTATGAGCCATCAGCATGTGAACATGTTTGCATAGAGACAACTTAGTATAGGCCTGAAAATGAGCATAATGAAGGTACCTGTGTGAAGGGCTGCCTTTGCTTTGAGCAGTAACTTGAGAGATTCTGTCTTGTGATGTAGGACGCTGTAGTGAAGAGCTGTATTTCCTTCTGCTGTTCTCTTCTCCAGACAGTTGCTGTAGTGAACATACAGTGTAGGCAGATGGTGTTGAATGTTACCAGTTACCTTAAATGTCACTGATAATGTATCATACATGACCACTTGTCAGTGTCTGACCTGTTCTGGCAGAGAAAATCCACAAGTGCTAGGGAGCTTCTTTCCTCCAGACGCACAGCGAGATGGAGAGCTGTCTCTTTGATCCCCTTAAACAGGAAGAAAAGTACAAATGAGGCCAAATTGTTGACCCTCAAAAGAGGTTGTCCTTTTGCTATGCTCAATGTCAGTCCTCAAGTGGCTGGACAATCAGACCTAAAAATAATGCCAGAGGCTAACTGTCTGTTTGTGTGTAAAAAAAAGAAAAAGAAAAGAAAACATGCATATAGCTTTACGCATTATCTGTTTGTGTGAAGTGCAAATGGAGGGGCTGAAAAGAGACCTGTGTAATTCAATGAGCTTGTCTCACTTGTTCTCAAGAGATGTGAGCTCTGACCCCAAAGCTGAAATAATAAACGATGGCCAACCAACACAAATAAACACACACATATATACACACACGGCGAAGTCAACAGTGTAACACAGACTGCTTGTGCTGAGCAGGAAGTGTATGACAAGGAGGGTGGAATGTGATTAAAGACAAGAAGGCGAGGCGTTCTGGAGACAGCAAAGGCGGGGAAACAAGATGAGTGGGTGAGGAGAGAAAAAGGGGCAAAGACTGGATTAGAGGCCAGAGAAGATGGGAGGGCTTCCGATTTACCCACCCACATGAGCCATGCACACAAGAGGACAATTAACACATACTTCACATGCTGTAACTATCCTCACAACTCCTACATACTGTATGCTGTGGCATTTTCAAGACTAGGAGGATTTGATTCTATTTTTAGCCATTTCAGTCACACTTTTAAAGTGACAGGAACAAGTTAGTAACTTTTTGTTGTACATGTCACTGTAAAGAAGCAGGGCGGGCGGCCTTCAGGATGCAGCTGCTATTCATCCTCATAAATGACATCTGTAGGCGTTTGAATTGTCAGAAGATGATATGGATTTATTACACGAATTCCCACCCTAACAGGACACATTTCAGAGAGAAATGCTGCTGTGGAAATCTGCTTGCACCTGTAAATTATCCTCACCTGTCCCTCAGGCAATGTGAGGGGTTTGGAAAGGTCCGCTCCCTCAGCGTAGAGCTGAAGAAGAGAAGTTAGGTCACGGCTCCTCACAGAGTCGTGCAGACGGCCGGGATCTGCTTCTTCTCTCCGCAGGACGTACCGACGCTCGGCGTACTTCGCCACAATGTACTCCTTTCTGGCATTCCTGGGTGTTAATATTTTAGTTAAAAAATACAATGCATATTATAATAAAAAAATCTCCCTAATTTTTTTTCGAACTATTGTAACGTTAGTTTAATGAAAACAGGGACTCACATGTCACTTTGTGGCAATGGTTTTACACAGTCGTTTGGAAGGCCTGCCTCCATGATGTCATTGAATCTGGTGTTGCCAATACTGACAGCCAACTGAAGTGACACACAATGCAGCCACAAAGATGTCACATAAAAAGCATTTCAATGAAAGGCAGACGGTTATGTAATGTTTCTAATTAGGAAAACCTGACAATACAAAATCCATCTGGACTGTGTCTGTTATTGTGTGAGCTGTGTGTTTCTATGTGTGTATTTCGTACCAGAAGCTCAGAGGTGCTCAGTAGGTCCAACGTGAGTGACTGGATCCTGGAGTAGTGGACACCCAGCTCCCTGTGGATGCCAGAGCACTCTATACAGGTCAGGATGCCCAGATTGGTTGACAGCCATGTTGGATCTGAGATAAAGAGAGCAAAAGAAGTCAACAGACTATCATACACTCTCATACACAGCTGGCATTGATAAATGTTGTTGTGATTACTAACAAGCTCTTCAGAAACAACAGATTAGAAAATATCTCATGTGTTTTCACATCTAATTCTGCAATGCTCATCAACAACATTACTGGCTGACCTGGTGCTCCACAGTCAGCGCAGGCCTCGTTGCCAGGCATATTTCGAAGCTCTGCGATGATGGATCGGGAGAGTTCCTGGAGCCCACTGTCCTGGACCTGGAGCTGGTCTCCTATCAATGCTGTGTTTAGGGCTTCCTCCTTACTGTTCTGCAGCACTGACACCCAACTAAAGTACAGGTGCACAGAAAAGAGTTAATAAAAGAGGCCAAATGCTGTTTGTTTTCCTGTTTTTACATTTTTAACTGCTTTGTTAGAGGGAGCAGCCACATAGTTTGTGGCACAAAGGATTGATGCTTTCGATCTTTTACCCAGAAGGATCAAAGTAGTCCACCATGTGTTTTGCATGTGTTTTTGCTTGTGTATAGTCATCACTCTCACTTTCTCAATTTCCAGAGTTCTGTGCCACCCAGGCTCATACCGAACATTGTGTCTTTCATTTTTGAAGCTTTGGTAATCTTTCCTTTAAACCATTTCCATCTCCCTCTGTCCCTAAACTTACACAGCACATCACATCAAAGAATCTGCCTGGAGGCCCACACACAAGGGAAGGGAAGGCACAGAAAACCCCACATGCACTCCCTTCAATCCCCACATCGCTAAACACAAAGTTCCCTTGCTTGCTGTCTGTGGCTGGAAAAAGAAGTCCCACCCAAAACCAGCTGGGCCAGGGGGCTCCTAGAGGACAGCGTATAGTTTCTATCCTCTTTGGGTATTGTGAGCCCTGTTTGTTCTTGCCTACATACATAATTACTTATATAATATAATAATTATTTTATGACACACTTTCAGTCTTTCTATTTTATTGTCCTTAATGTACCTCTCTTCATTCGCAGTGCTTATTCCCTCATAGGCCCGGACAGAAATTAAAGGTGCATGACATGTAACAGCTTGCTTACACAAAGAGATAATGCAAGCGGTAAGCAAGTGAAGAAAGTTAGCAGTCTACAAGTCATTTCAACACTTACATCATGCATTCCTGCTCGTCTTCTGCCTGGAAATGGTATGTCCGATTATCTATGGAGGAGGAAAAATAGTGGTTATGCTTAACCAGTGCATTTCAAGAAACAAACAGCATTGAGTAAAGGGTTCAGGATGGTGGAAATAAAGGTTGCATAACTAAAAAAAGGAATTAAACAAACACAAATCCCCTCTTTGTCACCCTACAACAGTTTATATAAATCATAAAGAATCTCTGGCATTCATCCCAAGTTAAATGTGTCTGATATTCCAATTTATGTTAATGTGTGGAACAAATGGGAAAGTTTCCACACAGCTGCACTGCAGATGACTTTTAATAGTCTTTATGACAATTATGGGAGGGTTAGGTGTTAAGGGTCAAAAGTTAAAAATAAACCTACGAGTGACCAGGTCAAAGGTCCTCCTGTCCTCTGGGTTTGGTCGCACCTGACAGGTCAGTAGGTTCAACTTGGCTGGCGGTCGATTGATCTGAAGACAGACACAGATGCTAACTTCAGCATATTGGGGAATTTGGAAAGATTTTAGTTGACACTTCACTGATCTGAATCTGAATGCTGGGTTGGCAGTTTAGCCCATGTGTCCTCACCGTGCTGTGGGAAATGGTCAGACAGCCAAACTTTACTCCACACTTCCTCTTCTGCCAAACCTTCCTGATCCTGCAGAATGAAATGGCATCAGAAATAAGTCAAATTTAACAAAAAAGGGACAGCTTTTTGTGCGGTGAATTAACTGTTAAAACATGCACCCTTGAGCTGACTAATGGTGATCCAAACACTGCTGGCCCAGCTCCTGTTCACAGTGCTTCAGCCTTGTTTTTATTATCTTGATTGAATCAGTTAATATGGCTCAGAACGTGTTCTGTTTTGTGTCAGTGGCCTGAGGAAAGTTAACTCTCCCCCTCTCCCATTCACCGTACCTAACCAC
The DNA here is from genome assembly GCA_028566105.1 of Hypoplectrus providencianus. Lineage (NCBI taxonomy): Eukaryota > Metazoa > Chordata > Actinopteri > Perciformes > Serranidae > Hypoplectrus > Hypoplectrus providencianus. The sequence goes on along the minus strand of JAOWBC010000248.1, from coordinate 9,889,732 downwards.
ATCCCCTCCCCTTATCACATTGTAATCTAGCTCTAGGAGTGTGTGTGTGTCTTTGTGTGTATGCATGACGCAAAAGCTGGATCCGTTCAGTTAGCCAGTCTGCCAATAAGTTCCACAGGAGGGGCCCCTGCTTGAATCTTCATCTCCCATAATGAGGACCAGGTGGGGCAGACAAAGTTTGAATTCCCCTTTCTCTCTCCATGCCTCACTTCCTTACTCGTCAACTGGCTCTGTTCGCTACTGCCCTCAACAGCAGTGTTTTCAAAAATATTATTATTTCTTAAAATATCTACACGAAAGGAAACTTAGATGTTGTTCAGTGACAAAAGTACTTGTTTTAAAACCTATGTCACGTTATTTTTCATTATCTTTTTGACTTTATAGCAATTTTTGATTTTTTGTGTCACATCTTGTATTCTAAGGTTCCATGTGGTTTTAATTACAGTACAATACTTGGGTTATGACTGCTTGCAACCTGACATTTGGACACTGTAACTAATGCTTTTACACACCCATCACTCTTCTTAAGCAGGAAGCCAGATTTCTCTGTCCCATACTTCTTGTTGCCCTGTGGTTGGTGGATGCTGTAGCCATTGCCAGAGTTCTTCCTGTTGAGGTACTCCTGGGATAAAAACAGAGATTTATGACTTAACTTCAAAGGCTTCATGATAGCTCTAAAAAAGGAAACCCATTGTGAGAACACAAAGTAATCAGATAGCATCAACAGCAATCAAACAAAGCTGTCTGCTGCTGGAATTTTGAAAGCACACATCATTTTGATGTGTGCTTGAAAGATGGGCCAACACAAGGTGATCTTTATGTATGAGTGTAACAGTGATGCATTATGAATACCTCTTTCCCCTCCACTTGCAGAAACAGCCTCAGAGAATCCCTCAACTGAGTGAGTTGTTTTACCTCCTCGTCCTGGTCCAGGCGCACCTAAAACACACAAAAAAGTTAGATTATTCAACTGAAACTGTAAAAATTGAAATATGTTGGAAAAAAACAAGCTTTGCATTCTCCCATGTTTATTTGACCAAACTATCAAAGCACTTAATCCAAGAATGGGGTGTGGAATGACAATACATCAGAGCTTTGTGTAATGGCCTAAATAACGCAGAACAGAACTCAAATCTGGGGTGTGTCGACCAAGGAGGCAGTTCATTTTTGCATATAAGAAGCAGCAGAGTGACCAGTCTTGCATGCAACATAAGTCAGTTTAACTGAATTATTTCAACATTTTTCCTTGGAGCCAGAACACAGATTCTGTCTGAATTTTTTTCTTGAGGCTGAGGTCTGGCATGTCTGAGCGGGTCTCTGTTCTGCCCATGAAGAACCAGAAAAACCTCTAACGTTTCCTAGTATCACAGTCAACAGTCTGTTTCCTAGGCTCTATCCAGAAAAGGGACTGGAAACCAGTCGGAGTGGTTGGAGAAATAGGTGTGCAGCAGGGAAGGAATGAAAATAAGGGATGCTTTCAGTTTCATCTTTTGGTAATGGGGGGAGGTTATTCTGGGAAGAG
>JAOWBC010000248.1:9866055-9888154 GCA_028566105.1 Hypoplectrus providencianus | reverse complement strand
GGGGGGGCTGAGGTTTTGGCTGTTGTGAAAGATTAACAGAGAAAAGGAGCTATGTGATTTACAGCAGGGGCTTTACTGTAAGTGCCGTCTCAGGCACTTACACTTATACCTGTTATAACTAAGCAACGGCAGAATAATAAAGAAAGGGGGAAAAAAGAGAGAGTATCTGTGTGTGGGTGCATTGAGGGTATGATAACATCATGTGTGCATGTGTTTTGTGATATCATCAGTTTGAGTCAGTCAGGACAACAGCAGTAACCACCAAACACAGACCTTTGACCTCTTATTCATGAAAAATATTCTTGTGAAATCATAACAAAGCCTACAGACATTAGATGACTAACATTTACCCCTATAAACAGTGACAGATATAATGCAGGTAGACAGACAAACCAGAAGCAGCTGTGCATTTACCGTATGAACAGAGGCAGCGAGTTTCTCGATAAAAGGAGCAAGATTCTCTGCAGCTTTCAGTCCATCCTGAAAGAAACTGAGAACAGAAAAGGAACAAATGCTGAGTCATGGCGGTACTTCAGGCCAAACATCCAAATTCACACCAACCAAAACATCACAGGCTAGTGCTGTATAAGCAACCTAGTCCCCACATAAAACCTCTCTTATGATTCAAATGGGTAAATGGTTAACAATAGTAATAATAGCTTGTAAAAGGAAAATAAAAACCAAAGAACCTCAACTATTATGCAAATCTCACTGAAATCCCGAGGTATAAATCAAATCCAGATGCTGGTTCGGACCAGGAAAAAAGTAAAAAACAAAAAACAAAAAAAACAATTTTACTCTGAGAACAAAATGGCAACAGGGAAAAATAGTTAAGGTGATGTCAGAGGAGACTGACCTGAGCTGAGCCTGGAAATATTTGATGAGGCTCTGAAGAAGATCGGGGCCCTGACGCACCTTGAGCTCCTGAATTTTTAAAAGATACTGAAAACATAAACACAGAGAGTTAAAATAGCTCCAGAAGTGTCAGCTTTACTTGAAAGATCAGATGCCCCCTGCCCCCTAGAACATGAAGCCTGAATAAAACAATTGTGATATCATTCACAGTATCCAATGAAATAATCCTTTGTTCATTATTATTTCAACTGTCATTAAAATAATCATGGTGTGATCTTTTTCTAAAGAACTTAGAATATGATTTGTAAGCTTGGACATCTCTGCAGCACCACAATACTTTATTTCGTATGATATTTGACAAATGTATAGCCTTTAACAAATACTGTGCTTGCTGTGATTTAAATATTTCCCTTGTACATAACGCAGTTTGTATAAAATTACAATTTCTTATTTAGCACTATCCTAGACTACACAACTTTATTATCCTCTTCTATTCGTGTTTGTAATGTGTGGCTCCTTCCTTCCTAGGACAGTGTTTTATATTGTTCCAAAGGTCAACACCTCATTTCAACACTCCAGCAAGTCAATGAACCGTGTAGACTGAAACCAGGAAAGGTCTTGATTTAAAAAAAAAATATATATATTAACACAGAGTGCAGGCTTTAGTGAAATCATTTCGAGCCTGCACAGATCCTCTGTATGGAAGGAATGACTACATTGCCTTTTTTCCATAAAACCCAAGTCTGCATTCATCTGTGTCTTTGTAGCTAAAGCACAGACAGGGTCAGTAAAGAGTTTTTGCATTTGTGTATATACATGTGGGGTTGTGTGTGTGTGTTTATGTTTTTTGAATGTTTTTATATATGCAGCATGAAAGAAATTCAGACAGTGCAGAAAGACAGAGGGGTGCAGCGCTCTGCAACAAGTGGAAATTCCATTTTCCCTGCCTCTCCTCTTTTTCTCAACAGCTGGTCTCAGTCAGGATTAGACCTTTTTTTCTCAGAGTTTTCTCCAGCTACATGTGCACTAACAAAGTTAACTGAAATGACACCACCTGTATGTCAAAGCAATGCCAGAACATTTCACAAGAATTTCTCCCAATTTTGCTTTTAGGTGTACGTCATGAAGCATTTTCATCTGCCTTTGAACTGCACTTTGTAATGTGCATGGCCAGACTATTCTGCAACTCTGAAAGACACAATCAATTAAAATGGTGTTTCACTTTCTAAGACATTTTCTTTCCATGAAAGGAATTACTGGAGGGTCACAAAGGGGATCAAACCTGACCATGCAGTCAGCCATGGATATAATATGGAATCCACAAAGCAGACCACCCATGTGAAATAAATTGCCACATCAGGTATGTGAAAGGTGTCTGGGTCTGATATTTTGACTGGCATCAATCCCTCACCTCACACATTTGCAGCTGAAAGGTCCTTCTTTCTCTCTCCATGTCCTCCCCTCCGTCTGATCCCTCCGTCCTGATCAGACCCAGCTGTTTGGCTTTCTCCTTCCTCTCCTTCTCTAGCTTTCCTCTAATGGAGGGAGGGAAGGAATAAAAAAGTTATTATTGTCATTTATGTGCTTAGTGGACTTCAAACTTGTTTATCTGTTTGATCAACTCTCTGTTATCAGTACTGGTTAACTTTTTGAGCATTCTTCCCCCTCTAATTAATTCACCTCCCTCATAGAGTGAGGCAGAGCAGAGTGGTAGTTAGATGGAAGACAAGGGAGAGGTGAACTGTCCTTATAACATTATGAAACGCTTTTAAAGATGGTTCGCTTTCAGAATGCGATCAAATGATGGCTGCAAAGTGCAATGCCCCCATTACAATTCACAGCAATGTAATGGAGAAAGGCCATGAGGAATGAACTATAATCCTTTTAACCTCTGCTGTTACATCAGTGTCTATGACCCAGCAAAAGACTAGCAACAACTGTAAAAATACAACGTGATTTTCCTTATGCAATAACATCTGTTTCAGGCTTAAGGTGTGTTGTCTCTTGTGAAGCAATTAGGCTTAAATTGTTATAATCACACAATATACAAACATATAAATGTGAGGTAACAAACGTAGTATGTAAGTATGTAGTGGATTACATTTTTATGTCATACTCCTTCCAACTCTTCTCCATCTGTTTTTTGAGCTCCTGAATAGAAGAGAAAAAAGGGTTAACATGACATGGTTAATCACCCACACACAGCCAGGTGTAGCAGTGTTTTCCAGTACTGGTTATTATCTGTGTAGATCTGAATAGAGGCAGACAGTTTCTGCACAGAGACATGATTACTCACATTATGCTAACTAGTCTGCTATCTGGCTGAACAGGATCTCAGTAGGGCTTTGCCTTCCTTCATACTTACAGTGAAGCAATGTTCAGCTGTCGAATCAGCTGTTTCAAAGACAGGGCAGTGACAGGAGCTTACAGAAGCATTAGCTGGTTATTACTCACTAGTCTGTCGGCATGGGAAATCAAAAGGACAAATACTGAGCAAGACACATTGGTTCAGTTTTGGAGCATAGCTCTGTCTTACTCACTAATCTGCATAAACAGCCTCATCTTATCCGATATCTTACGAGGCTCAGCTGTGTCTGCGACATAGACAGACAGAATTACCTTATTAAAGAGGAAATCCACCCTAAAACTGATTTCACATTGTGATATTTCCATTACTTTGGGCAGTAAAGTCTACATCTATAGAATCTGTATTTATAAGAGGCTTTTATGTGACAGTCCTTACATTTTCTCAACAACTGTATATGTGATTGCCTTCAGAGTTAGTAGGTGGATTGCTCCTTAGAGACTTTACATTGTAGAAAACTAAAAAAGCATTTCAACCATTTTTTAAAAATCAGAGATGTATCTTGAGTTAAGGGGTTGGGGTTTTGCCAATATCACACTTTACTGTTCAGCTTCAGGCTGTATCTCTAGGTAACAGCTTCACAACAGGCAGCTGTCAACAAATAAAAACTGAACTAGAAAACATTACACAACTTCTTTAGGTGTATCTTCCCTTTCAGGAAGATGTCATCTCTCTATCCGAAAACAAGCAGTCATCATTTGTAAACCAGAAGTTTTATTTGCATTCATGAAATTTGTAAATTATTAATCTAGACTCACTAGTCTGCTGTCCCGCAGTTCTGACTTCAGCACATTTTCCAAAGGAAATGCCATGATGTTGTTGAGGTTCTGCACCTGTAATGTTGAGGAGCAGATCAGTTAAGATGTTAAAAATATTCTACATAATGTTACAGGTTGTCCTTATCCCCTGCTGTATGAGCAAGCAATCACATGCAAACACCATTCTACACACTCCTATCTCCATATGGACCCCTCGTTTCTGGGAATAAGTCTGGATAACTCAAAAACATGGTGAGTCAGTCATTTTGAACGGGTGATTCATGAAAAGAAAACACTGGACAATAATCTGAACCATTAAAATTTTTTCATCCGAGGGGGAGCATGACGCAATGACTGTTATTACTAAAGTTTGCGCACTGCTCTGAGTCTATCATGGAGCTGGAGAGAATGAATCACAAAACACCAACATATTTCTAACAGGTTCACAGAAATACATAGTTCCTACTCAACCACCCATAGACATTCATCACATCTTTTTTGGTATACAGCATACATTATCCATCATATCCTGTCCACAAGTCTCCAGGTGGCCACAGTTCAATTTGTTGTCACTGTGGCCTTTCCTTGGATCCTAGTGGATTAGCTGCAGCCTGCTCTTGATATAAATAATGCCCAACCACTTCCGGGAGCTGGCTGCAGCACTGACCTTCACATATTGACACAGAGGCCTGGAAAGTGGTAAGATTGTTTTGGTTGGCTTCCAAAAGCTGAGGTAATAGATAATACAATGAGTTCTGACACAGGGAAATACCTACACCCAAAGTGTCAACACATGCACAGAAAACACTGCTCAATGCTTCCATGCCTGTATGAACACGGCAGCACAGCTCTTTAAATCACCCTCCTGTTGGACCCACTTCCTCTTCACATCTGTACGACCTAGTCTTCCCTGTGAGGCCTTGACTGACACATTGGAGGGAGTGTGTGAAACAGTGTGTGTTGTCCCACACATGGAGGTCTGGGATGAATTATCATCGCCATGGAAACTATCAGTGGGAGGGTTCCAGACGGCCCCAGATTTTGGGGTCAAGAGATGTAAAGCGTGCAGCTGCTGAAAACCTCAATGCATTCAGGTAGGCATTCAGATTCACACACTTTACTCTTCAATAATGAACACACGTACACAAAGTGGATCTAGCTTCACTGTAACAATATATTTGTTCTGCGTCAAGACTAAAAACACCCCTTAGTTGTTTTAAAATCAATGTAAAACTCAGCCTTTTGATGTTTATTGCTTTATTAAGAGTCATGTAACGGACCAGCTTCCCCTTTCATTATGTCTGTATTTCTATTCCAACTCCCCCAGTCTTCTAGGTTTCGCTGAGTAATCTGAACTTTCTAGTAAAGACAGCTAATTTGAGGAAGCCTCCTGTTTAGCTTCCCCTTTTCTTCCACACTCTTCTTCTCTTTCCTTACCAGATTTTTGAAGAGAGCCGTGACCTCTCTGGTGAACACAGCCAGGTTGAGGAAACCGGTGGAAACTTCGTTGTTGTCCTGAGTCAGGTGGCTATTCCCCAGGTTCTCTAGGACCTCAACATAGTGCTCCTTGTTGTCTACATGGGCTGAAAAACAGCACACAAGGTCAATATAGTCATAAAGGATTAAAGGTGACTCAAATTTAAATTACATGTCAGGAAAATCTGAAGAAGGCAGATTGATTTGCCGTAATCCAGTGAGAGTATTTTAACAAGACAAGCATGTGGGATAAATTAGTACTGGTTTCCAGCCATCCTGGAGCTGGAGACATGCAGACATATAGAGACCCATGTTTCTCTGGGGCTTACAGGTCGCTTTTCTCAGGGTCATGACCTCAGTGGGCTCTCAGTCTGTTGAATTTATGTGGAAAAAGGGCTGATGGAAAAAAATCTGACTGGCACCACATTGGTTTACATTTCACTAAATGAGGTTTTACCCTACAGCTATTTTAAAAGTCAGGCTTAGATGAGGAAATCAAATAAACACTAGTTACCATTCAAACACTGCCATGGAAATGAAAATTTTCAATCGCCACAGACGGTCACCTGATGAACAATTAAAACCAAACCATGTTTGTTCAAAGTCATATCGAAACATCTTAGCTGACTTTGGGAAATCTCAACTCAGTAAGGCAAAAGTCAAATTATGTATTTGTAGTTAACAATTTAGGAAAAGTAATTAAGGAATATATGGTTCAGACATCTGCAGAAGTGTGCAAAGCAACCAAACAGACAGAAGTAGAAATAAGAAGGAGTCCAGTTTCCTACTCAAAACCAATACATAATGGTAAACTAAACTGTACGAAGGAGTCAGGTAAACTAAACTGCAAGAAGATCATATAACAAACAACATGCATGCACCAATCAAAAAAACAAACCGCTGAGTCACAGAGGAGCTGAGAGGATGATTTTTCAGCTGACCTTTAACTACCAGATACCAACAGAGCAACTCAACTCTTTCACTCCTCAGCCAGAACACACACACAGTCTTGCAGGCCACAGCGTCTTGGCAGAAAAGTGGTACTTAACTGTTTATGGGAATAGAGTTTGAAAGAAGAGAACATCTCACCATGTGTGTGTGTTTTTGCAAGTGTGACACAGAAACAGGCCATCAGACTAGTGTGGGGGAGATGTGGGCGTACAACCTCGTCTTTATGCGTGGTGAGTCAGAGAGTTGATTATCATCAGGACTGATTAAGGGGTTCAACAACATAATGGCAGAAAGGCAGAATAGGGGTGGGCATGGTCATATTACTGGAACAAACCCATATGATTCTTGTTAGATACCGAAGATATAAAGAGGCAGAGAAAATATGGTATGGCGAATAATGATGGAATACTTCTCTGCAGCAAAGATATTGCTGCTGACTGTATCTGGTTGCCTAATTCTGGGCAGCTGGCTCTCTGACTCATTTTTACTAAAAACTATGAGTTGAAGTCTTGAAATGGGAAGCAGGCTTGTAAGAGAGCACAGAAAAACAACTTCAGGATATGTTGTGCAGTTCCTCTGTTTCTCCCGCGCATTTTTGAGGTGAACACTCACATCTTGTGCATGTTCGCTTCTTCTGATATATGGTGACGTACTGAAGTGACACATACACACTAAAAAAACATTCACTCAGTGACCCAGTGGATTTTTTAGGTCACTGTACAGCACCTCGTTGTTGCCGAAACCGCACATACCATTGCTTTAACACAGACACACATGTAAGCCACAAGCCATACACTCTGTATAGATGTAAATACAATCACCCAACATCCCACGCACTCTGGTTCCATAACAAGGGGCCTCACTCATAAACACTGCTGCCCACATGAGCTTCATGATGTCATCCCAAAGCTTGTACAATGAATTATGTGAAGGCTCCCCTATGCACTGAGCAGCTCATTCTGCCTTAAAAGACTTTGAACTTTACTTAAAACTAGATATCGAGTTAACATACTTCATCAGATATCCTTCTTCATGGATTTTCTAAGTTGTCAAGGGTCATTTTGTAGCAATGTGTTTACTCAGTACAACTTTTCTACAATATTACAAGAAGATGTGCTTGTCTAAAGTATTACTCTTTTATACTTTTATTGATACATGTTTGTATGGAATCACAAACCAAGGCAGCACAAATGAAACCACAGGGAAGAAATCACCTCTGTGCTCTTATATGTTCAATAACATTCTTTGTACCAATTCTGTACTAACAGGGGATTTCTTCAAAATTTACAACAAAAGGTCCACCTGGACTCCATTTGTGTGAATGGATTAAGATTTGGAGATCAAAGGTCAAGGTGATGTTCTGAATGAAGTTGGATAGCAAGGTGAGAACACTTTTTTGGGAATCCACCTTGAAACTAGACCAACTGTTTGGATCTTCAGGGATCCCATTTTAAAGATGTGTGTGAAGCATCTAATTTTTTAAATGTGTAGATCCTTTGTAGCAATGTCCATATTTGAAACATTGTCAAACGTCATGTCAAAATTTGAGTCTGGACTGACATGGATGTTAACATGGGATGAGTAATACAACTGGTCATTTTAGGATTGAAGTATTCCTTAAATTAATAATGTCTTGTGTTGATGAGACAATATTTTGTGATCCAGTGATACTTACATAGTCCAGAAGTGTGAATAGCTTTGATCATCTTCTTCATCCTCTGCAGAGTTGTGTGGTCAATCTCCAGTGACTGCAATATACAAAGACACAAAGACAGGTGGGAAATTTAAAAGAAATCCTGGGGAATAAAAAGATGTCTGCATTTTAAAATCGCTCCATCCAGTTGATTATTAGAGATTTATAAATCCCATGTTGCTTATGAGTTCCAACAGTACCTGTAATGGCCTTATAATAATAATAAAGCCAGAGTTTTCAAATATATACCTACATTTATATAAGCAGAACATGGACATCTCTGATGATGGATAAATAAATGTGAATCCATACCCTCTAATTCTCAACTGTCCCCAATGTTTAGATTAGGGTTTATGATCCTCTAATAGACTTAAGACTTTTTCTTCTGACATCAACTATGACAATGTTTGGCCTGTGTTTTCTCACGGTGTGTGACTAAGCCCAACAGGTGAGTCAGCTCTTGCCAGAAAGACAGTTGCTGTGTTGTGTTATCATGTACAACCCTGAATGATGTCAGTGCATTCATTTCACTCTCCAGGTAACAACACTCACACAGACAAAATGCAGAACTTCTTAATAATTGGACAATCAAATATCTTCCAAATCAAAAAGATTTGAAACTGCATCCTGTTTATCTCCGCCACTTGTTTCACTGAGCTACACATGCGGCACTCCACCTACGGGCCACTCGAAATAGCTTTAATGAGCCAGTAATCTAGACTCTGCCTTGTTAGATGGTGCTGTTTACATGCCCAAGTCTTTCCTGGTCAAGTCCACTCCCTAAGTGTTAGTTCACTAATTAAAAGGCGGTGTGGGTGTTGTATAATGCAACCTTGCAGACAATGAATGGGAAAGTGATTTAGTGGAGACTGGAGATGGGAGTTGCTCGCTGCTGCTGCTGCTGCTGCTGCAGTTTCCTCTGCTTGTTAAGTTGGTTGGCAGACAGGGGATAAACAGTGGAAACAAGCTGGTGCAGGTATATAAAACAGGTTGTGTTTGTTGAATTTCATGAAATAAATCAGGGCACACGGACACAGCAACAGACAGGCAACCCACCAGTCAGTCGAGATGGACAACCTGACAAAGATCAACACACTCAAGCCTTGCTGACTGTACGGAGCTCCACCCAATTGTATGCTGATGTTGAGAAACTGTGGTGTATTTTACAGAGCCTTTTTGTGCCCGTATGTGAGATTATGTTCACCTGCTGTCAGGGCGTGTGCGCCACTGCTGTCAGCAGCACATGACAAACTGATATCTGATCTTATTTACCGCATTGACTGGCATGATGACACACTTAGCTGCAGGAAGATCTGCAGTTTTTGATTTCAAACATGTTGACCATGACAGAAAACTTTTAATCTGTTCTTAGAAAACATTTATGGATACGACATAAAGCCAATTATAGCTTACAGCTATAGAGAATGAAACCATTCCTTATCCTCGTCTTTATCCCTTTATCATTGCCTCTAATCAGGAGTAATAAGTAACAAGCAGCCGAGTGTGTGTCGGGGTAAATGGTGTCTCTGTCTCCCTGCCTGCCACCGTAAACCACACACATGCCCACACATTACCCTACCCATTAATCAAGCTTGCCCCTGCTGGGCAGACTAAACATAATGACCATAGATCTATCTATAAAGGGACTGTTGCATTTACATCTGTCTGTGTGCATTTGTCTCTCTCTCTGTCTGTCTGTACATGTGTTGGATTCCAAAACGTCCCTCCCCAGAGCAGCTATTCCAGCTATGTATTTTCCAGTATGTCATGGCATATTATCCCAAGATAAATAGATCAGACATCTGTGTAAAACTCTTTATTTACCCTGCTTGGTCTCAGCCATCTCCATCCCTGCTCACCAGCCACTTTCTAGCCAGGAAAGTTTCAGTGGAGACCTTTCATCTCCTAAAGACTTCTAAAGACTTTTATGTATTATTGAGTGATGTATCAGCTGGATTCCATTATTTAATATCAGTAATATTTCAGCATATCTGCTGCAGTATGAACTGAATTACGGCTGTCAAACAACCACTGTAAAGGAAGAATATATGCCATCTTTCCCAACATGGTGTACATGAGTTTATAAAATGTATCCTCCAGAACCATGTGATTTAATGGGTGTGAGCGCTATCACTGAAAACAGAGATCCATCTTGGGTTGCAGTACAACAGTGAACCAAGTTGTTAAGTCACAAGGAAGACAGACAAGGAAGGATCAACTTGTGTGCGCACTTGGATTATTTGTTTTATGGCAGAGTTCACAGCAGCCACCCTCTGTTTCCTCCTTCGCCTGAGGAGATTTAGGAGAACAGATTTCAAACAAACACACATAGACCTTGAGCCAAAGTAACAGTTCAAACAGAAAAAATGTTCAGACCGGCCCTCGCAGACATGCGTCCAAGCTTGGACAAACATGTATGTACACATACACTCACAAAAACAATGCCACATTTGCTTCTGGCATGTCTGCTGTGCCCTGTGTATTCTGTTTGTGTCCCATCTCAGTCTGACTCCACTGAGGCAGAAGGCAAGGCCAAGTAAACTCTCTGTGTGCAACATTACCTCATGTAACCTTTACTTTGTAGCTGAACCAGGCCAGTCTGCACTGGATCACCATAAATGCCTTCATCCAGGATTCTTTGAAAACAGTACCAACTGTCACGATTTCAAATCCAAATCAAATGATCAATGATCAAACTTGCTTTCAGTTTTAATTACTGCAATCAAAAGCAGGATCAGAAACATCAAAGTATTGTCAGAGGTTATTTTAGTATGATGCATTCAGGATAATAAGCATAATCTTAACCCTAGAAAATTGAACGATGCATTGAAGTCATGGATTTGGAGAATCGTAATCCCCCGATTCAGATCGTGTAGAACACACACAGAACCTGACAAGCATGATACAAGCCCTTTACCAGTTTTATGAATATGGAGCAGTAACACTGGACTCAGATTGTCCAGTCCAGAATGACCCAACAGGAGGTCAGTCGAGCACCAGGTCCACTCAAAAACAGCAAACCACAGAGATGCATGTGCACATTTGTGCCCTTATAACGCATTGCACCTGCCCTCCTTAAGCAGCAATGGCCAACATTGGCTAGAACAGCTTTTGAAACTAAATTATTGTTCCATCAAAACCTTAGGGCAAAGTCCTCACGTTTATCTCACCTGGAAAGAAAGTGTTAAACAATATAATGACCAAAGCGCTGTAAACCCCTAAAGCTGTCACCTTACAAATGCTAGCTAGCCTACAGGTGAGTGGTAAGCCCCCTTCTTTAGCCAGAGCTACATATTTGCTACATGAACAGGTAAACAACGACAAAAGGTGTTTCTGTGTACCGCCTCTCCTCCACTTCTCTCACCTCCTCCACGGTTGAAACTGTATTCCGACAGTCGCTCATTTTGGACTGAAAAACTGAAGTTCCCGGAGAAGATAAGTCCTCGTTAGTCAGGACCACGAAGTCCGAAATGCTTATTCGCTCCGGCATGTTTCAAGCGGTCTGACAATCACTGCTGAGAAAAGTGAGCCAAAGTTTCACGCACGCATGTAATTCCCATTTGAAGAAAAAAGGGGGAAAAAGTTTACTCCTCCATTGTGTGCACGAACTGAAAAGAGTCGGTATTCCTCAGAGGGCTGGTTCCTAATAACCTCTTTAAGGTGGAGAGTTGTCTAAAATCGGACCTAACCGAGTTTAGGCTCCACTCTAACTGTGTGTGCGCGTGGAGGTGCGCCAGCGCGCTATTGTCCGCCCCGCGAGGGAGGGAGCAAACTCCATCATCACGTGGGAATGTTTGTGCGTTCTCGCACTCTGCAGGAAGAAAAGAGTGTATGTGTGTGCGTCCTTGCTCTCGCCTCTTTCATTCTTACTTCTCATTTCTATGCAAACTCCAGAGAGGCTGCAATGTGGTCGCCATGGTTATGCATAATACCGCTTTCTCAGACTAAAGTGAAGGGGAGGAATTTTACTGAATGAGGTGATGGTTCTTGGCTATAGAGCAGTGCAGTGAGGCAGAGGCATACAGTCTTCCAAGTATCATTCAAAAGATTTAGCCTACAACTCAAAGCTCTGATGGTTCGCTAAAAAAAAATGCAAAAGGAGGAAAAAGAAGAAAGAATTTTCATTTTCGGTTCTTTATGCGCAAAAGAGACACAACTATATTCTTTTTATTTCCCTTTTTTAATTTAAAGGTCACAGAAACTATGATATTACATAGAAATGTTTGTTTTCTTGACCTGCACTAATCTATAATATTAAACATTGGGAAGTCAAAAGTTTTGAGAATAACATGTCAGAGCAATGGCTCATACTATTTCATCACAGACGAGTCAAATGTAAGCAGCATGTACTGTTGATTAAACTTTAAATGTATATTTTGTTGTGGTATCTGAGATTTTAAAATTCTTTGGAAAGATTAAAAACAATGGTTATATCGTTAGTCAATTTGTGCTGTTTTGAATGGTCAATCACAAAGTAATTAGACATTCAAATTGATAAATTGCTTAAAAATGGGTGTTTATTCTATTAAATGTCCATGTTTTCTGGTTCTTGTTAGAATTAGGTGTGCAAATTGTTAAAGTTTGATGCTTCAGTTTTTGCATTTGTAGCATTTAACATTTAACAGATTCACAATATGACTCTATTAACAATCAACTAATTCTATAAAACATTTGTGAACGTAGCAGCATATTTATTTATCTTTACATTTCCTTTACTGCTTGTTAGTATACTCCAACATGAGTTATCCCAGAGAGTGAAAAGTTTTTTAACCAACCTCAGTCTCCCCTACCACCTACATACATGTATTACATCTGAAGCAGGGATTTGCAGCTGTGCAGCTGCCCTTTAATCAGAAGTTTGGAGATGTAACGCCTTTGCAATCCCTTTGGCTTAGGCCCCAAAGCTTCTTCCTTTTCCTTCAGATCTCATCAAAGGACATTTTTTCATTGAGGAAGGATTTCTGAAGTCCCTCCCCGCTGACCTTCTCCTGAAATCACCTGACAGTGTGAACAAAAAGGAAAGAGTGCATCAGAGAGGTGGAAAAAACTACAAGGGTTGTGTATAGAACATCACTCCTGCATGCCTGACATTGTCAAGCCTGTCATCTCAAAGAAAAGAGGTGTATCACTGAACCTCGCCTCGGGGTGAGCAGTGATTCAGTACACTATGAAGTGCAGATGGGTGATTTTAGGAAGCCGCATCAAATACAGTGGCTCCCTTTGGTTTGACCACAAAACCACATATTTGCCTTCATTAACTTTAAAAAGGGAAAATTTGTCCCAACTTGATTTTTCTTTGAACCCTTAACACAAGTCACTTTGTCGTAAAGGTTTTTTTTTCTGGTTCTCTGTAACGACATACTGACACACAGTGAACACTGTAGAATGAATGTCGTATCTTGACTCACAGTGGTGCTGTGTTTATATTCACAGGGATAGACAAACTCCTTTTTGTGTTGCAAGTCTCTGCGCTTAGCAAATAACTCCTTGAAACGCACATGCACACTGCATTTGATATCTGTGTTGTACTCACACACACAGACATACACATACGCAGACTTTTAAGTCATGTTTCTCCAGAGACAGAAAGTGAAAACCACTGGAAGAGCAAACAAATACCTCCCATGTTTTCTCATGCAAAGGCAGCCATTTAAAATATGCACAAATGTCTCCAGAGACAAGCTGCAATAATCTCTCTTAATCATTAAGAAAAATTGTCTCCTTTCTTGTAAGGAAGCAAGGGCACGCGACCAGCTCCCTACAAAGCAGAGCCACATAAATGGGTTTGCTGACCCAGATTACCAGGGCCTCATTCACCTATTGTTTCAGTTGCATGCATGCACTAAGTATGTGAGCAAACATCAATGAGGGAAAAACAGATGCACTCAAACAGTTTGCATGGGTACATGTAGGTGTTTGATGTTAAAATATATATGACACATGTGTGTCTGCATGCTCACTTTGCATGCACACATTTTTTGCATGTATGTCTGGGCTGATGTAATGCAGAGGCTTTCCAACAACAATACCCTCCTTCAGTTTCTTTGCACCCCCTTGTAAAGAAGCGGAGCCTTTGTGCGTCTGCCAGCCTTCTAGCCTGGGTCCTATTGTAAAACCGAGCAAACCGGTCTGCTCAGGCTTTGCACTAACATATAGTGGAGAACACAAGTCCAAGGGCAGGGAGGGGGAAGGACAAGAGATGTGGAATCAACAAAGGAAAAAGTTTTGGAAGGTGGAGGGGGATGAGGGGGAGATGCTCGGCATAGAAGGAAGGATGACAGAAGAAAGGAAGATAGATAGAAACTCCATTGTCTGAGTACACACACTGGAATGACTGACTTAATGTTTCCCTCCTTGTCTCCACCCTTTTCCTTCCTAAACACCACATACCTATTTATTGTCTTCAACATTCTCTCTCCTGCCAATGGAGATTTCACTCTTTACTTATATTATCAACATGGGCTTTCTTTCTTTTTTTCCTGTGCACTTTTTCTCATTTTGACTGTGAGGAAGTGCAATCAAATGCAGCTTCTCTTTCTCTGACGCACAAGCACAGCAGCACAGGGGTCGTAGCGACATCTTCCAGTAAAGATTACAGCTGCCAGGATTTCCTAGCTACTTCCCAGCAGCAGCCCAATGCAGTTGCAGCACAAGGTCCTCCAACCTCCCCCCAAAACCTCCCTCTCCCTCTCCCTCTCCCTCTCCACTCAGCTTGTTGACTCAGCTCCACTAGTCCTGCTATCAATTTACTACCCCTGTCAAGCCAGGAGGCCCAGGCTTACCGTAAATACCCCCTCTTCTGGTCGACACAGATGACTGAAAATGGGAGGACTGGAGAAAAAGAGAGAAAGAGAGAGGGGGAAAGAGAGCGGTTTGATTTATTGTTTAACCCAGTTTCCCACTGGAATAAGCATATGAAGTGTCTTAAACACGGCAGGGGGCTTACTGTAAACATCTGTTTTGAGAACCTGCATAGCTGCACTGAAGTAGTACCGAAGAACACCTCTGCTGCTAAAAGAGCTGCGACATTGTGCCCCAAAGCCTGCTTTAAAATCTAAGTATATAAGTCATACCTGTCTGAATCAGCATTACTAGTCTCAAAACAGTCATGCATATTGTCTGTATCTGGCCGTCTAACCACACCCACAGACAGACACCCTCTCCCGTAGGCCCGTCATCACAGTTGGTATGCTGACAAAAACTTTTCCAGACGGCAAACAGGTAGTCAAACTTGTTTGTGATTCATAATTAGAAATGTCGCATTATGTATAACCACGTCACTGTCATGTCATTGGTGACATGAATAAAGATGTCTCAGACCAATAACATTTACTTTTCCTTGAGCTGTTGCTACCTGTTGCATACCGGTAACTTGCTTTCTATTTACATATTAGTCACTTTGGCCTTGTATTTGAATGGAATAAATCGTGTGCCCTTATGGAATCAGCACAATCCTGGCTAGAAGTGTTAACAACACAAAAATGTAAGCAATATTACAAATTCATTACATTTCTCTGACATTTTTAACTGGACTTCATATATATAGTACTTTTTCAAGTGGCCAAAAATACTGGGGATAAATGGATCTCCACATGCTACACATACTTCCTATTTTCAATTTTTGAACCTATACTTACCACCATCTCCTCTCTACTCTGTTTACACAGTGTAGAGAGGAGAGATTCAGGAAATATTTGTCATGTGACTGCTTGCCCCAGAGAAATACATAATGGTTTCACTTTTAACACCGAAGATCACATAATTTAATCTTCTCAACATTTTCTAGTCATTTCAAATGGATTATTTTGGTAACTTTTTCAAAATGAGATGTAGAAAAGAGTGGTGACAAAAATATCACACTTTTTTTTAGCTTTTTGTTGGTTAAACACAACATCCATAACCATATTTTTGTTACAGAGTCAGTTTAAGGCATTGGAAAGGCCAAATACATCTAAATAACATATTAAAACCACACCAACAACAGTCAGTAAATTGTTCCCACCTTTAATAATAATACTGCTATTATGTGTCCATTCAGCTATGCAACGTTTTGGCGTCAAAGTTCTTGCTTCTCATTGACAAGCTGCACACAAAGAGGGCTTTTAGTTTCAGGCAATTTGGGTGCTCAGCTGAAAATATTTACTTCAGCCCCTCGCTGTCACAGCAGTTGGTCCCAAGGTGACAGAAGTGAGGTGGTGTGCTGTTTAGAGAGCGAGTAAACCACACAGTCAAAGGCTGTGCATGTGTACGTGGCGCCTGACATTTCAGTTTATCACCTCTTGTTAAACACACAAGCTGTTGTACGCAACATCTGTTAATAGACACTTAGCACTAATAGGCACCTGGTGTTGGTTCACAAGTGAAGAGTCTGCAGGAAACATGAAAAAAGTACACGCTCAACTTTTTTCCATTTGACTTAAGCAGAGCAGAGCAGTATATTTGTGTTTCCTGTTGTCATGCATCATAGTTCAGTACACTTCTGTAGGCCTTAATCTTAAGGTTCTGTGTAGAAGTATTTCAGCATGTTCATCTCCTTTTTCAGAGCATTTTAGTCACTGCAAAAGATCAGCATGTGAGGATTTTATTATTCTTCACATTGTCTGTGATATCCAAACACACTATGTCATTTTCTGCCACCCTGGGTCTGATGTCGTAAAGTAGGGTGGGATCATGGGAGTTGTGTTTTTTTTTCACCACCATTAATGTCATTGCCGTCAGCATTTTCCATTAAGGACTTCTTCCGTGTTCATCGTTCAGGAAACTTTGAAGAAACCGAATTATCTGCCGAAGACTCTTGTGACCCAGTGAAACATGCAGTTTCACATTAAAAATCAATGATTCTCTGACGTTGTTTGGCAGACAAAGACATTCTGGGAACATTAGTTTATTCCTTTGATAACTAGGATCCAAGTGTCTGATGACCTGAATATATCATCCAGGTTTTATATGAAGGTAAAAACAGCAAAGATCTAAAATCAGTGGCTTTAAACTGAAAAAAAGATTTAAATTGATAACACCTTCTGTCTGATCACAACACATGTATGCAGGCGAAATGCTCCATAACCTTGATTAAAAGTTTTACTCAAGGTAAAACTTCTGGTCAACTTATTCTACATATTTTATTGTGGAAAAGTTACATATTATACCTTTAACAAAATCTGTATTTTCCATTATCCTGCATTTTCAAGATCTCCTCTATTTCACAGTAGATTTGAGAAGTCTCTTCTTTCCCCCACAACACATTAGCATCATTCCTCAGTGACCCACTGAACTTTGACCTCATGTGTGTCCACTCCCTTTTGTGAGCTCGTTCCCATGGCAACCAACTCACAAAGAGTGATGGCTGTTTTTTTGTCTACCTGTCCAAGTGTGTTTATAGCTCATTCAGTGTTATTGTCACTCTTCATGTCAACCTATTCTCTTCCCTCTGGGAATGTCACTTCCTATTAAGTCCTTACTCATCCTCAGCAGCCTTGCAGGTTTTAGACAGAAATACTCCATGTCTTTATTCCACACTCCATTTTCCAAGAGTAGATTTTAAAAGATGCCATTTAATTTTCTGGCAAGAGTGAGGTCATATTAAATATTTATTGCAGAAGCTTGGAGAAAAAATTGAGAGCAAAGTTGCATGAATGTAAAGTGTTTTTCCACTGCAGTTTTGTGTCTGCTTGGAAGAAAATTTCCACAGGAAGTGAGTAAAATAAAAATTGAGCACAATTCCAAATGTAAACCATGGCTTCAGTATTTATTTAATAATTTCAAACAGACCACACAATATTACAAAATATTAAGTGCTGAATGTCATAAAAACAGTTGTGCCTTCTAGAAAAAAAAGGCCAGTATCAACTTTCAAAGAATTCATGAAAAATAGGCATAAATACAACAAATTATGTACAAATACCAAAAAAATAATGCTCATTGAAAAACACTACGATTTCTGAATTCACATCCTCCAATCTACACTGTAAAAACTCACACACAACCACACTGTGACACCCGTTTCCCAAGCTATCAAATACACTCACAAACACACATTTTCAAGTTTTGTTAGGACAGGACACTTAGCTTATCTCTGCAGTGTAGAGGGAAAGCCAAAATATACATCAGCATCAAATTCAAATTCAAAATGTCTAGAACCTTTAACGAAATTAAAACTTTCAACAGATCAGAGTCACAGCTGCTCTGACCTCGGGTGCATGTCTTTGACATTTAAAAGGCTTGCACCGCCATGTGGGAAAGAATTCATGGGCTTAAAATTCGAACAGTAAAAATAAATTCCTACTTGTACAGACTTCAACCATTTCTGAACAAGAGGAAAGCAAAAGGCTACTCTAATTGAACCTTATTACATCATTTAACACCCCCTCCCCGCACACCTGCAACACAGATGCTGCATTTTATTTATTTGGGGTTATTTCCTTAGAAATACAATAGTAGTTTTACACTACTAAGTCAAAAATCTTCTATTAAAATCCTCAAATTCAAATCAATAGAGGAGCACCTGGATTGGAGATAAAGCTGCCATACCAACAGGAGTGACGAGATTGTATGTGTTCACAATTTATCCATTATCTTTTATTACCTCTGGATGAGGCCTTTCACATTCTGGAACAAGACCTGACACAAAGCTTAAGGCAGAAGAAAACATGAGCACCATTAAAATGAAAATCCACACAACACTTTGCACTTGAGACTTAGATGCTTGTGGATTCTCCAAGGACCGGTATTATTCACAGCTTCATTTGTACAGTGTTAAATGTAGACAAAAACACACCCTGTGTTTGGTTCGCGATGGCTTTAGCTTACGTCCCTCCAGTGATTGAATCATAAAAGCTGTAAAGCTGCACGGCAGTTAAAGCTGACATAATACAAGGCTGCCCCCTACGGGCCGAAGAGTGGCACAAACATTTAGACTTTGGAAACGAGGAAGAAAAGAAATTCCTGAGTTGTCGTGCTGTAAGCACCGTCTGACGCATCAGATCTTGTAGCTGGGGAATTCATATGCATAATAACTCCTGTATTTGTAAGAGTTGAGATATCATTTCGAGCAATCTGATAATGTGTAAGAAAATCCTAAACAATCCCTGCGTTTAAACAGTGTTTCCCTAATGGTAAGAGACCATACCTCTGTTTCAATCTCCACCTCACCAAACCTCTCAACCCGACCATTTTTTTACAATACTATGTACAAGTGATTTTTCCTTTATTAAAATAAACAAAGGGGGTAACTCCGCCTTTGGGATCACTGGCATTTAAACAGGCATGGTAAAAAAGAGTGATGGCTTTATAGTGTAATATTTCCTACCCCGGAAAAGGCATTCAATTAAATATACCCCACTAATCACCCCAAATTTACCTCCCCCCACCTCATCACCTCAGCTCTTTAACAATTCTCCAAGATCATAGGTGTCGAAGAAATCTGATACCCCCTCGCTGTCCTCCAGGCTCCAGAGGTAATCGTCGTGGTCCAGCGGTGGAGAGAAACTGACGAAGGGGGTGTTGGGGTCCGGGGTGAAAGAGGTGCAAGGAAGCTGGTCCTCTGTGATCTGCAGCAGGCTGGGGGGCAGACCCAGCAGACCCTCCACGTCCAGCAGAGTGGAGGTGGAGGCTGCAACTGCGGAGGGAGCTGGAGCTGCTGCAGAGACAGTGGCTGAAGAAAAGGACAGAGCGTAAGTTAATATTTTTTTTTTATTATTTTTATCCTTATTCTTTTAACTGTATCATTGTGATTTGTATTCCCTTTTATTCACATATTTAGTCAGGCAATGAATCTTTATATTCTTTTGTACAGGCTTCAATAGGTGTGTTTCCATTTAGACACTTTTATATGTATTTTTGAAGTAATGCAAAAGCAGAGTGGTGAGCTGATGATCTGAATTCAATAACATATCTTTTTTTGAGACATTTCAGAAGAGGCTTAAATTTGCTTGACAATTGATTGGAAACATGGCTTATATTAAAATCTGTTTAGTTATAATTTTAACAATAGGTTTTTTCATACTTATATTTACTGGAATGTTACTTTAAGTTTACAGAATACATGTATCAATGTAACTAAAGCTCAGTCACACTGTTGATAGTGACTGTAATGCTTCTATAATATTGTCAGACTGGTCTGGATGTCAAGATGGCGGCGCGCATGGTTGCAGCGGCTTACGGCTCTCCACTTCAGTGCTATTTTATATTATTTATATTCTATATCTGTACAAACAACACATTTTTTTCACTGTGCACTTTAGCACTTTACACCAGTGTCCACTTGTTTACATTGTATATATTTCACATATTTTTGATACTTTTCTACTCCGTCTTTGCACTGATATTGGTGGTTTTTAATCTCGTTGTACTGCGTAAAATGACCATAAAAGGCATTCTGATCTGATTCTCTGAGACTGACTTTTATAAAAAAGGATCAAAATCAATGCAGATGAACTAGTATTATATTCCACATATTCTTCCTTTTCAAAGCTTGGTGCCTAAATTATCCATTAGACACAAGATCTGTTACAGTGTAATCTTGCACTGCACATGACCCAGCAGTCTCTCCAGCTTACATTCAGCGGGCTCCTCTTTGACGCTGTAGCTTGGTGGCGCCATTGTGGCTGCGACTGGAGGGCCGAGAGGTTGAGGGAACTCCTTTTTAGGGGTGATAGCGCTTTTTACTGGGCTCACATCTTCAAGACCCTCCTCTGGACACAGGTACACTTCAATGGGGCCATTTTTACTTTTTAGATAGATCTGTAATGACCCTTGCTGTGAGTAGAAAGGGATGCAGAAAAAGATATTTTTTTAAATATACACTGCTCATAGTTTAATTTCATGGATTTATCTCTTGGGGTGTTTTTATGTCAACAGTTTTAAAATCTCTTTCTCACCCCTGCCGTGTCTGGCACCTCCAGTTTGGTGTCAGCAGGCGCCTTTACGGCAATGACCGTCTCATCCCGGAGACTGCCGATGGAGCGGATGTCCTGATATGTCACATAGCCCAACGTGCAGTGGGTGGTCAAGGTTGATAACAGCAGCAGAAATTAAGATATTAGCATGCATAACCCAGAAGTGAAGGATGTGCCCACAAACACAGCTGGATGTAAGGATATCTCTTGTTATCTTCGTACTCTGTGAGCTGTTTGAGCTGAGCGGTGCTGGAGTGGATCAGTTCATCCAAAGATCTCTCTACTCTCTCCAGGTCTCCAAGCTCTTTCCTTAGGGCGCAAGCCTTTGGTCCTCCACTTGCACCACCCTCAAATACATCTCCAACTCTACAGGAACACACATTTACAAATAAATAAGCAAAATGTCTGATGATGTGAATGCAGTTAGAATTGTACTAACAAACAGTGCATGGTTCAGTGGAGGTTGTGAACAATTGCAATGCCTACAGGCAGCCACTTGGGGGCAGGGGAGCTAACTATGCAGGAATAAATACAGTTTAACAATAAATAAATACAATGAGTTTTAGGCATGCACAACAGCTTTTCAATAAACACAGCCTTTTGAAGTATATTATCTTTGTTTTTGTTGTAATATTTATTTAATTCCATATATTTGCTGGTCAAAATATGAGGAACACCTTTCAATAAGCACACTCTAATCAGCACACGGCCAAACATCCAGTCTATGGTCAATATGCAGACAATCTGCGTAGCAGGGAATCTATAAAATATGGTAATATTTAATGCTGTATTATGCATTGCTTTACATTACACGGCACACATATCTCTATGGAACTGGTAACTCTGTTCAGACTTCTTCTGTGGGAAACTCTTATTCTACAATTTACAGAGTTAAACTGTTTGGAAGTTGGCTTGGAAGATATCAAAGGCTTGTCCGTGCTGTTTGACAGGAGCAAACAAACTGTATCCGATGCCGATGAGAGATGTGTTTATAGAGCTCAACTGTGTCTGTCACGTGGTCAACAACCACAAAGCCATCTTCTGTGTAGTGTATAGTTAAATGAACACTACAATGGGGTCTCAAAACAAATGTGTTTTTAATAAGGGT
>JAOWBC010000248.1:9846773-9861910 GCA_028566105.1 Hypoplectrus providencianus | reverse complement strand
ACAGATGATAACTTGACTATAGCCCCTTTCACAGAGCCTGTCCAAGGCGGTAATGTTGCACTGTTATTCCACCTTGCCATTCTGTATGCGAACACAGAACTTTCTGTAGTAATCAATGTGTGTGTGACGTAAACTGTGGCATGACGGGACTACACACATACACACTAGACACCAGCCGTGTAGTGATATATGTTGCACTCCAGAGATTTACTTTTATTTACATGTATGCACAGCCAGTAGTTCCATATGGTCTGATTTTTCTGAGGTTCCCTCTAACAGAGTCCTTCAGTAGTATTGTTTATACAGTTGTCTGTATGTGGTCAAAAGTACATCTCAGGCCTAAAAAACAAAGGTAGCATAATTCTGGTTTCTCTTCATGGTCGTGTAGAGGAATCTGTGTGAAAGGGGCTTATGGCTACAATGCATCATACTCTAGGACCTGCAGCTTCACACAACCTTTTGGTCACATCTTAACTAAATATCTTCATGTGACCATTACTTTTTTCAATGACCTACATAGGCTCAACAAAAGAAAAAGTGAAAGTCACATGAACCAAGTGCCCCCTCCTAGATTGAGAAATGACCAACTGTCTGAAAAATGGGAGTTGTGCAAAGTGTTAACACCCTAAAGTGCAGAATTCCTGCCAGTTAATTGTTAACTCCAACACGTTAGATGACAAACTTGCAGTCGATCTGCATTCATTCCCCTCCTCACAGAGCGCACCCACACAAAACACTCTGGTGACCGAGCTAACGAGGCGTGGGGTTTTCTGAAGCTGCTGGTTAATTTTCTGCATCTGGTTTGGACGTTACCTCACTCATCTATGACCGTGTCCTATCTTATCCCTTCAGCTCTGTATTGTCTGAAAAACGCGCCTTTCCTCAGCGTCTTTTCACAAATACTTGGCAAGCGTAATCCCGTTTTGTCACTGTGGTGCTTTAGCTAATAGGTTTAGTCAAGTGACTTTTCAGATACGGAAAAAGGAGCTGAATTGACTTAACCACGTGTGGATGCGCCTGTGTGAGTGTAGGGATAATGAAGGCTGCCATTGTCCCAGTGTGCTCCCTGACATGTCCACCTGTTGACTGGCGACATCTGGAGCAGCACAGCAAGTGTATGTGCTGCTGGCAGGGCAGCTTTTAATCCCTACAGCATACAGGCAGACACACACTAACTTGTGCGAAACACACAGGTCAGGGCAGTGACCGGCCACTCTGAACAAAACGGTGACTGGTGTTTCTGTTTGCATATATTTATGTGATTAAAAGCTGTGTTTTTGTTGGCTCTGAGTCCTGCTGGTAGCTGTCAAACACCAGGGGTCACAGAGAGGAATCAGATACTGGTTTAAGTGTCTACAGGCACTGACAGCTGTTGTTAAAAAGGGAGAAGATCCATCTGTTTTTTCTTTATTGTCCAAAGTATAGTCCCAGTGTAAGTTCTGTATAAAAGGTTTAAGTTCAGATCTCTCGTGACATACAGATCAAGCTCCTCCATGACATGTTTTAGGCTTGTAGGTCTGTAATTTGAAAGTCGCAGCCACAGGCAGGGTGACATGTTGTAAGAAGGGAACCAACGGTTTCACCCTGCAGCTGTATAGGCAAGGGTGGGGGTTTGGGTGCTCCCTTTTTTGCATGAGGGATTTCTGGTGAGTCAAGCATATTACGCAAACACCATATAGTGTTAAGACAGGCTGTTTTTGTGTCTTTAAAATTAACAAACACACTGGCAAAGACTGTATGTGAGAGAACTGGACATTGTGTGCAGTTATTATAGGGAGCATATGCTTCTAATTTTTTTAAGTCACTTTCCATAGAGTTACTGTGCAGCAAGCCACAGTTAAGGCCAATTTCTGTGAAAGGAAATGGGAAAGGCCTGAGCCAAATACATTCCTATTAACTCTTTATCTCCGAGACTGGCCTGCCTAGTTACACCCAAAGCGCCGCACGTGGCTTTTTCTGTTTGCTGTTCACTCTCGGGCTGATTCCTGCTGCTGCTGTGGTGAAATCTCCACAGCATATTACACACAAAGTCACAATCACGTGAAGGACTCCTGCAGTTGGGCCTCTCCTCAAACCAACAAACCTGGTCTGGCAGGCTGCATGGGACTTGGATTCCATCCGAGCCAAGGGCAAGTTACAGGATGCCTGCAAATATCTGCTCCTCTGTACACAAACCCCTCAACAGCACCACACCCTTATGGAGTCTATACATAAACAATGCCTACACTGATGGTGAGATTGTCAGTGTGGATCTCAGGAGGTAAAAAAGAAGGGTGGATCTGGCCATTTGGGTGGAGAGACAGGGGAAGCAGGCTGCTTTGAAATGCAAAACTCCACCTATTGAGGGCTTAATGCTCCAGGGCCCGGAGGTTGGGGTAAAACAAGGAGAACGCTAAGAAACAACAGAGATTGTGGGTGCATACAGTTGGCTTTGAGGCCAATGTTACACCCAAGTGTCATCAGTCTGAATGGGAGCTCCAAGAAGAATCCCTGGAACCATAATGTGATTCAACACTGCACTGGAAGTTGCAGAAAGTGGCAGAAAGAGCAATTCATAGAGCTTATATCAATGCTTGCAGTTTTGGCAAATTGCACACATTCCACGAAAATCTGGGAACACACAAATGTGACACAAGATGGGAATAAGCAGGACATTGTTTCTGCTGGTCATTATGCAGAATCATCTTGTTGCCAGACTGCCATTTGGCTGCAGTAGATGACGCTTCTTGCATCTGAAACAGACACACTCATTCATGTGTTTGCTTTGAGGCAGGCTGAGAGTAAATGGGCTTCTCTGGACTTTGGAGGCCGGCCTGAATCCTGTAACACATTTACATCACTATCAATCCGAAAGGAAACAAAAGTGACACATTATCATTAATATAACAGTCTACACGCCCTGGTTAAGGTCACATGACAGTCACTGACACACTGCATTTTATTGCAGTTAGCATGATTGATAAGTAAAAACGACATCTGTGCAGCCACATTCATACAAACATTAACTCTTCTGTGTTTTTCGAAAGCGCATGTCCCCTGAGTAAACTCTCAAGAGTGGGATTATGCATGACTGTTTCATAGGTGAAGGTTTTCACAGTGAGCTAAGCATCCTGTTTCCCAGTTAAAGATAAAAAGGTAGTGGTAACTTTATTGTTGTTTAAGATGAAGGAAGTGAGCCGTACATGAAGAAGCGGCACTTCCTGTAAACATATAAGTCATGGCTGTATATGCAATGAAGCTGCTGTGTCAGCAAGCACATAGAGAAGAAACCCAATAGTCACTAGTGTCTTCAAGCTATGAAATAAAAGAGGTATTAAAACATGCATGCCAGCTGTTTTCATCTAGGACAACATATGAACTTACAATTGCTAGGTTTATTTTTGCATTTAAACATAACCACAGTAATAGTATGCTATTGTTCTATATCAAAATTAATTTAAAGTGAATGACAGTCTGTCAACAGGTTGTGTGAAACCAGAGAATGTATTATTAGTCCATGCCAGCTGCTGCAGTGATGCGCTGTGGCTGAAAAACTAAAACTCCCCTGAATTTAGATACTGTTCTGTTCTGAATCTAATTAAGGAATTTGGAGGGGACAACATATCATAGAATTTGGGACATGACCCTAAAAACTCTGCAGGTGCAGCTATCAGTAATTTAAAAATATTGCGCTGTGTTACAGGGTAGAACATGCTCAGAAAACCCAAAGAAAGAAAGAAAATTAATGTATTCTAACCTAAAAAATTACAAAAAAGAGGAAGTTGTGCCATTCTCACCTTCAATGTTTTCGAGGCATGGCAGAAAAAGAGGGAAAAGCTAAACATCATTCCTTTAGTAAAGGGAACGATACGGGATTTGTTAGCTTAATGGTGTTCACGAGATAAACAAGATACATGTTTCAAAAATTGTGTTTGTAAAACTCTATGGTGCATTTCTCCTCTAGAATTGAGAGTTTACCTAATTTAGTGAAATGTGCTGAGGAAGTTTCATAATCATGGGACTGTGGGACTTTTGAAACCTGCTTTGCAATTTCAAATATGCACCACCAAGTACAAAACTAGTCAACCAACCACTCTCTCTATTAATTATTTGGTCTATAAAAATTATAGAAAAAGTGTAAAATATCATTTAAATGTTCTCAAATTTCAATGACATGTCTTCAATGTCTTGTTTTGTTGGTCCGAAATTCAGATATATACTTTAATATCATAGAAAACACAAAAGAATGAGAAGGAAATCCCTATATATGAGAGGCTGAAAACATTTTTTTCTGACATTTTTACATGAAAAACTGCCCAAATTATTAGCAATTATTTCTCTCATTATTCTCTCATTGGCCAACTAATTGTTGCACAATAGTCCCCTGCCACAGTGCAACACTGTTTTTCTTTAATTCAACTCAAAAACATAACAAATCTTAATCTAACCCACAGCTATATGTACTGTATGTATGTATGGCAGAGGGAAAATATGAACAACTATGGACCACTATCAGTAAGAAGCACACTCAGCACTCAGGGTCCCTATCAGCAACATGTCACCATCTTTTGATGATTACACAGCAGTGTGTCTGTAATAAACCCTATCACCCGGCATCCAGCACACTCTATATTAGGCTGGGCCAGTCACAGCGGACAATATCTGTCATATGAAGTGCTTTTTTATGCTGGATTAAAAGGGGAAAAACACATTTCCATGTCAGCAAAAATGAGAAATCCAACATGTGACATGTATGAATCCATGAAAGCATAAATAAATGTAATTTAGTGCACTTTGGCATGTGATAAGCCAGGTGGTAGCCTATTTCTCACTTTACTTATGTTCAGCTAATCCTCTTGAAGGGCCTATTAGTGAATACAGGCTCTAAGGGCAGGGGGTTAACATGAGATTTGGAGACCCTGTACACAGTCTAACCCCTAACCTCTTTAGCCCTACTGCAATTCACCAACTCAAAGACTGCAAGGCTGGCTGGTTAGACGGACAGACCAAATATAACAAACAACAGCAGGTGTGGTGCTGTAACACGTTGCAGAGTGAGATCCAATCCTCTCAGATCATAAAGCTTTTCAAATAATCCTCCAGGAATAGGAGGCATACTGTAAAACATGGCAGGAGTTGCCCTCACAATAATTATTTTACACGAACAAATACTGCAGTTTTTTGTGTTTCTAAGAGCTCTTTTCACTGGAGCTTGCACACATCAGCTCTGAGGAAAACACACCAGTTGTCCGGTTGTGACCTCTGACCTCCACCTTTTTCCTACTGTGATATGAACAGGTTACACAGGTCCTGTATGGCCTCAGTGACAGGTGCGGTTGGAGCAGCTGTTATATTGGTGTAATTACAACAAGCTAACCAAATACAAATACAGGCTTCCTATAGCCTTTCTGAAGTCAAACGCAAAGATCTGCTAAACTATTCAAGCGCCATATATCAGTGGTAAGATACATATTCATATACAGTACAAAGAGAATATTTTACGTCTGACCCTAATTATGTTTTGTGAGAATTTAAAAGAAAAACACAAAGAAACAAGTAAGTAAGTAGATTTAGCACTCTTTATAACTTTGATTTTGAGCCTTTCAATTTTCCAGTACTTTAGTCCTGATCAAATGATTTTAAGGATTCCCAGCACCTGTAAAATTGTAAATAGTGACTCTAGAACATTTCTTGACAAACTACAGCTGATTTTTTTTTTTTGACGTCACAGCATAAATAGCACGCTAAAATGCTGTGTTTACATTATTGTCTGCCACCAGGCTGGTCATTGTCTGACGGT
Source organism: Hypoplectrus providencianus (assembly GCA_028566105.1). NCBI lineage: Eukaryota > Metazoa > Chordata > Actinopteri > Perciformes > Serranidae > Hypoplectrus > Hypoplectrus providencianus. The sequence continues at coordinate 9,856,131 of JAOWBC010000248.1, read as the reverse complement.
GTAAAAGCTACCCTGCCATCTCCCACTGTGGAGGCCAGTCATCCTTCCTTTTCACATGCGAGGGGCCCCAAACACTCTCCAAACACTATCAACCCCCCCCATCAAAACCAGCAAACACACATTCACACACACATACACCGCGTCTGGTCTGCTCTACAGCTGGACTGCGGGAAAAGAAGTGACACAGCTTAACATTGCAGGCACAGGGACACACAGCATTCATACACATCCAGCAGCAGCAGTAGTCACAGTGGCTCCTCTGTGGCTTATCACGTCAAAACATATCTGAATGTGCCCCATGCTACACATGCATGCCAATGGAAATCAAGATTCCGCCCACGTAACTCATTTTACTGGACACAATCCATCGTATACAAAGTGTTTGTAGTGTTGGTTGTGTGTGTTTGATTCCTTACCGGTAGTCTCCCGGAGGATGATCTGATGGGTTTAGCCTCTGGTCCGTGGGGGGTTGAATACAGGCTGTTGGCTCTTTGTTCGGCCACGGCTGTATTGCAGATCTGGGTGAAATAACCTGCCGGTACCGTGCTCATCGGCGGGCTGGAGAGTCCAGTACTGAAGAACTCAGTCTTCACTCCTCCGGTAGACAGGACCTTCATCTTCTGCTGAGAGCAAGGCAGTCCCAATACTGGCCGACCCGATGCCGGAGAGACGCCTTTAGGCATCCGCATCATTTTCCTGAGTAAACTATATTTAACCGGATTGGTCAAGCTGGTGGCTCAGCGATCGATGCTCTGCTAAACCGATCCCTGTAACTAGCAAGTTGCTTCTGCTATATGTTTTATATGAACATATATTTCAACCCTGTTATTATAATAACTCAAGAGCACAGTCATACAGATGAAATCAGACTATTAAATGCAAAATGCACGGGTAGAAAAGATAATTCCGTGGTAATTTGTGATAATATCTGTCAGTAAATACAGCAGACTATCGGTATTGTTAATTATCCTTTGTCCGATAACAAAGTGCAGAGGAAACTTGCCCTACAAGTTACATAAAACTGCTGGTTAAATAAATAAATCTAGTTCAAACCTCACGTATTTCAAAGTCCAGTAAAAGAAGGCTTCCAGGTCTCATTGAGATCAGGTTCCAGCTTGAGATTTACAATTTAATGTGACTCCCTGTGATGCGGAATCCGACCCGGTCTGCGACTCCTGTCCGTCCACCTCAGAGCTCCGCTCTCCATACAACAGGACAAGAGCTGGGGGAGAACAGCTTTTTTACCGCCAAACTTCGTCCCGCGAAATTTAGATCTCCCGCGGTTAGAACTCGCCTCTGATTGGCTCACGGCACGTTCGGCTTGTCATATTTGCATAAAACAGTTGTTCGCGGATGGGGCATGTCTTCTTAAAGGGGCAGTAGCATATTTTCAGGACATAATGTTCTTTTATTTGCAGGCTGGAGATGGAAACAATGAGATAATATTATTTTGAATATGAACATGAATATAATCAAACATATAACAAGAAAGTAATAACTTTGTTGTCACTTTTGGTTATCACAGGCCAGGATAAACAGCAAGTTGTCCCATATTGCATCATGAAGCACTCCAAAATTTAATTTAATTAAAAAATTTGAAAAATTACTGGAATGTTACCAACAACAATAATAATACTATTAATTTTCTTTTTGGTGCAATCCTATATTTGATTGTGTAAACTGAATTAAATTCAATAAAATTGTGCTATTATCATAACTTCAAGCTTCAGTGAAGAAGTGGAACAATAGCTTTTAAAGTGCATTTATTTTTCAAGCAGGAACAAACTTTTGTTTAAATCAATCTTTTTGAAAATTACAATTGAAACATAAAACAATTGTTACATACATATAGTGTAAATGTGTTTGAAATAATCCTCATGGATCATTTATATTGGTATAAAGGAGCCATTTCATTGTTTACATTTGACCCAATATATAATCACTTGATGAAAGTGTATTGTGGCCTGTTGCAGGGTGTTGCTGGGGATAGTTTGTAGATGATAATTGGATTCATTCAGTACCACTCTTGCTTATTGGCTCAAAGGAGATATTGAAAGAAAACAACCCCTCCCCCAAACACAGCTACTAGACCCAAGCCATATGACTTGACCCCCATTGGCCCAGGCAAAGCAGACTCCCAACCAAGGCAGGCGCTATTGTCATCCCTCGATTTGAACTACTTTTCATTGTCATTTCAGATCATGAAATTTAAAAATGTTCTAAACGCAAGATAATTAATAGTAATGCTTCAATCACTCAATATAGCAACAAATGACTATATACTGTATATATAGAGGATCAGCGGTGAGAGGAAAAGCTGACACAGTTTGTTGGTTATTACCAAGGATTAGATTAGATCATTCATAAGTGTCTTTTAGTTAAAGACATTTGCTTTGTATATTAAATGATATTGCAACAATAAACCGATTTCAGGGACTAGAGAAACTGATAGAGTTACTTCACTCCACATAGTTGAAATACATAACCTCCACCCTCTATATCTTCCTCTTTTCTGAAAGTGTGTGGTGTGATGTGGTCAGAATTGTAAAATGTTTAAAGTCATTATCAGTATAGTGTGAAATACTTCACACTGGAGGGTCACTACGGGGCCAGACAAATAGAAAAACAGCTGTCACATCAATGTAACAGCAGTGATGAGCTTTTTTTTGACACACGCCAAAACTTGCTTATGACATTGCCACACTAATTCATTGTTGGTTGTTTGTAGTTCATGTTACTAATGATGAATTATATTTTGGCCTTAGTTGCTCTGGTTTTCAGCTCATGCTCAGTGATCTCTGTCTGGTAGCAAACTCACCATGATAAGTTATGAGGTCAAAGGGTTACATTTCTATGTCAAAGCAACACTTGACCTGCAGAAGTTCCGATCCAGAGCATCAAGCTTATCTTATATGCTTATGTTCAGAGTGCCCACATTCCTGGCAAGTCAGGAGGACACAGGTTGCTGCATCCTCATCCAACACCCCCCTCTTGTGGTGAGGACTGGGAACTGCAGTTCTAAGGCCCTAAGAATTGTTTCCGGTTGATGTTTTTACTGGGTCTCTGTTGTTGTTGTTTTTTTTAGTTTAAAACATTAAAATTGTCAAATTATTCACAGGCCCATTCTTTATTTTAACAAAGTATGATGTAAGTACATAACAGGAATTAGTGTCCCATATGGCCATACCGCCTTTGTAAAAGTCATATGCTATTTAGATGTTGATTCTTCTTTATGCCATTTTTTTATTTATTTATTTATTTTTACAAACCGTGTAATTATTATATTTACTACAATGGTCTTGGTATATTACCCCCTTATTTAATCGTTGAGTAGTGGAAGAAACAACATATTACATTATTACAGTGTTATGGAACACTTTATATAATAATTACATTACAGACAATTTAGATACAATTATTGAATTAAGAAGAAAAAGCAGTACAGGTCAAAGTAATGTGTAAGAAAAACAAATAAAAAACAATAAACAACAAGGGTAGATTTTGTTGCCAATGTTTTAAACCACAGTGGCTTTTCTGCATGCAATACAGATACATTTGAGGAGCATATAAAATGAAATAAAATTAAAAGGAGTTTTAAACCCTCAGTGTAAAATATCCTGCTGAATAGATAATTCAGTAAGATATAATAGGATATAAGAAATAGATATTATCTATCAACTATCAAACTATCACAATAAGTACAATATAATGGTTTAAGCACAAAAGAGCTGTATTAGTTTGTAATATATACTCCTGAAGTATATATACAGTTGTAGGTAAAACATGAAAGAACTTTGGTAGTATGGGAAAACACTACAACTTAATTTGATAATTGGGTCATGTTCTTATTAGTAGATCACTGTGAAACTTCTCCCAGATTATTACTCAAATATTACAAGTTTTCTGAAAATTAATGTTTTAAAATGCAAATGAGATATTATTTTTTTTAACTGCTTACTTCTGTTGAATGTAGAAATCTCCAGATACAAATAGGCGACTTGTCGTTAGATAAGCTAAAATGTATATTTCAGATGTTTTTTTATTTATTTGTTTTCATCTAACATTAACAATAAAATTCATTTAATTTCAAAAAGGTAGTATTGATTGCAAGTGATAAAACCCCACATCTTTTAGCTTCCATGCTCTCTGGTCTGCAGTGCTCCAAAAGCTAAGAAAATTTAGAGCCAATGACACATTTTCACCACTAGATGGAGTTGTAACCTCACTATCAGCAGCATAAAGGCTCGAACTAGGACGAACTCCTAAACATGTCTGATCGTTTGGTTTTCTTGTCTCTTTTCTAAGTTGAATAAGACTGTAAATAAAGATTATTATTTTTTTTTTTTTTTTTTTGCTGCTGATCCAGATATACCCCGACAACGGGACAAAGTCTGTGTGCAGAGTCACTGGTAATATGGCCCAACCATAGACTGTATAAAATGCCTGAAATATCAGATGGCTCCACCAGGTGGAGTAGTTTGGTCAGCTTTGAGTCCAGCCAAGTACAGTAACATTAAAATACAAACCTGCTCATAAATCATTAGACAGCTCTATTCTCTCTGTAGAATTAATTACATGAGTGAAGCTACCACTCCTTAGTTGTGTAAATGCGTCATTACAGGTGATACTCTTCATCTTTTCGGCTCAGCAACATGATTTGGCACATGCTGATCTGATGTCACGAATGCTCAATGATTTCAAAATGTATGAATGATCAGAATGCTTGGTTCACACAACATCCTCTCTTCTTACACCATTTAGGAAGTTCAGCTGCTTTAAACTTCTGGTAACTCATTCTTTGGAAAATTAGAAGCACTTACAGGAAACTCCCTCCGTTTGATTTCCAACCACTCGACCTCAAGATTCATCTGAATACATCCTGTTGTATCAGCATTTCACTGTCATCCAAAAGCCGAAAGATTTGTCAGCATCACCTTTATTTTCTGAACAACATGTCTAGAGTTCACACACGCATCATAAAAGTACACCATGAGGCAAAACTGTTTCACATCTTTTTTATTTTTCATTACATAAGAACATATAGATACATACAAAGCAAACTTTATAATAAAGAGTTTATGAAACTCACAGCACATTGTCTGTAGAAATAACACAATCCCTACAAACACTTACAATTAACTCTAGTATAGAGTTCTGATTATACCTAAGAAAACCCAAACTCCCATTCAGAAAAAAACACCAACATCCAAATTGACTCACACCTTACATACCCACAGCAGATATGTACACATTCATTGTAACAGTCTCATTAGAAATCAGATTAGAGGAGGGAAATAATGCAGGGACAGTAATGTGAGATGATGTGAGACTTGGTGTAGAAAGGGGTTTCAGGTTGGGGTGTGAAGTTTTAAACCACGTACAGTGGGTTTGGAATGCAACACACACGAAAAAGGGAAAATAAAACAACAAAGTTTCTACTTCTACCTATGGGGGATCCCAGGTTTTTGGACGAGGGCATACAAAGCCGGTTGCTTTCAGTTTCCAATCCTGGCTTCTGCTTTGGTGTGTTGATTTGTCTGTCCAGGGGCCAAAGAATGAGTCTCTGTTTTCTTGCTCATGCACCACTGTTGATCCCCACTCATCTAGGAAACAGTCCACTTTTTTTTCTGTCTTTTCTTCTTTAAACCCTCCAACTCCCTCCTCCTCCTTCTTCTTCTTCTTTTCCTTCTCTCCCAAATACCTATCCCACCCTTTCTGCCCCTCTTGTCCTCTTGCCCGGAGTGAAGTGGAGACATGTGTTTCCCTGCACCTGCATGGAGAGAAAGGAAGAAAAGTGAAGTCAGATCTCTCTCCCTCTCGCCCTCCCTCCCTCCCTCCCTTGCAGAGGAGAGCAGACAGACTGGCGCCTAGCATGGAACTTTCATTAACCCCAGGCAGATAGCAATGAATCCGCTACACATTCACTGGCCTGTCTAATTGGCAACCGTGGTGAATGTGGAGAGTAAGGAGAGCTTCATCTCCAAGCACATCAATGCCTGCATTATTCTCGCTGGTATTTTAACTTGTATTATTTTTTTTTGAAGTCAAAACAACCAACAGCTGTAATTCAAAATCAAGTGACCCGAGGCAAGAACGGTCATAGGCACATCTATCATGTGACGTTATTAAAATTGGCAGATATTGAGATTTATTTTTAAAATGTATAATACATACCGTGATCTGTCATCCTCATTTTAGTGGCACAACCGTGCTTCTTCTTTGGAGAAGTTGCGAGCAAGGTCCGCAGTCTGAATGGAGAGCAAAGATGAGCATTAAAACACAAGACTCATTTAAAATGCATATAATAACTACATGCATCACAGTTAAATAGAGTATCAGCGCCATGCATGCAAACGGGGAAGCATACGATGATTCAACTGGAGTAAACTTCATAAAATCAACAGATTACTGAGTCACGCGTTAAAATAACCGATGCAGAGATACAGACGTCTGTGCAGTGTGTAGAGAGCTAGACTAAGTGTGAGTGAATGTCAGTGTGCGGTGAAGGACAAGCATCAGTCAGTCCACCCTGCAGCCCGCATCTCCCCTCACCTTTATCGACAGAACCATCTCCGGCGTCGCCGTGTCCTCCGCCTCCAGTGCGATCTGCAGGTCGAAGATATAGTCGATAACGTGCTGCAGGATCTCCACTTGGCTGACCGACTTGTTCTGTGGGATGCTCGGCACCAGCTCCTTCAGCTTGGAGTAGCAGTCGTTCATGTCGCACAGGGCGCCCAGAGGCTCCTCCAGACACGAGTGTTTATTCCGGCTGATGGCGAGACTCTGCTCCGAAATGCAGCACACGGCCTTGTAGCAGCTCCTCACCGAGCGGACGGGACTGATGGCTTTCATGGTGAAAACAATAACAACAACAACAACAACAACAAGAGCCTCGGCTTGAGTGTGTAAGTTCGGGTTCTCCCTCTTGCAGTCTTCCTGTACAGCTGTCCTGAAAAGCTACAGTGCTCTGACAGCGACGTACAGTTAGCTCTTTATACACTGCGCGCCCGATGACGCCCCCTTGCTCGCATCGCGCTCTGATTGGCCGGTGTAAAGAGCAAGTCCACTCTGATTGGCCGATATCACCTTGTGGAAGGGTTGGAAAGAATGAGGAAATTAGGAGCTGGGATGCCTAAAGGGGATTGTCAGTCAATTAGTTACCTCTTTCAGGTGGTGCTATTTATGTGAAATAGATAGAGTGTTCTCAGAGGGGCACAACAAAAGTTCCTTAGATTTTCTTCAATGAAAATAGGTATTTATTTGGTTTATAATTACTGTAGGTGAGAGATGGCTGTTTTAATTTTAGACCTCACCACAGTTTCTATCTCACCTTAACTTTTATGAATATCTATAAATCAAGACGAGTAAGTCTCTGCGAATAAAAATGTACTTGTAAAAGTTAATCATGTTTAATATTATATAATTATGACTTATCATGTTTTGATTAGTGCTGTAAAACCTTCATGAAGTTTTATTATATGTCTGACTGTTTCAAGACCTTGATACACTTCATAAACGACATAGACAGATGTTATAATATTTAATAGATGTGTAGGCTGTTTGAGCAGTGTATGAGCTTATTTAGAATACAGCTCAAACAGAAATGTGTATATATAGATAGAAACAGTAAAAATAAGATATTAAGATAATCTAGGTAAAAGGTCAATAGAAAGACAGGCTATTTTCTGCATTAATAAAAAATAATAAGAATGTTTATTATGATGATCATGTATTGGATATAGATGTATTAACCATTTTTTATGTTATGAAAGCTTATAGTCCTTCTCTAACAGATCTATTGCAGATGCTTGTATGATGAACAAAAATAGAAACTCGTAAAAAATATAAAGAGTGTGCTTAAACCATCCATTCAGTTAGTGCTAAAATCGAACCATCTACTGGGTGAAACAGTTATATGAAAATTATATATATTTTTAATTCCAAATGTTCCTCCGTTTTAGTTTACATCAAAGCACGTCCCGTTCTGCTCCTATTTGGGTCTTATTTTCCCCTTTTCTCACAATCCTGTTTTGTGGAGGAATGCAGGCCTGAGCCAGCTGTGTGTCCTATCCCGGCCCAGCTGTGTTGATCTAACGCGCCAGTCCCAGACATGCTGGCGCCAGCCTCCCGACGTCATCCATTCACCCCGACGCGCACTCCCCTCTTTGGCAGACGGCCCGCCCTCCCCCGTCCACCAGCGGAGGGGAGAGAAGCAGAGGCGCTCGGAGATCCCATTGGATGACCGGCTCTGTCACTCACGGACATGGATCTACGCCCCAATGCTCTCCCTCCTCCTCCTCCTCCTCCTCCTCCTCCTCCTCCCGTCTGCAGTGGTAGTCAGAGAAAGTTAGAGGAAAACCTTTCCAAATACTCCACAATTGTGTAATGATTCATAAACGGAGACGAATCACTTCATGAGAAGTGACAGGAAAGCAGTGATGATGTGTTCATTATTAAAGCCAGGATACATCTAAGATGTATACTGTCTGCTGAAAGTAATGCAGCCTAGTGTATGTACAGTAGATTAAAAAAAAAAAAGTTGCTGTGGGTGCTGGAAATTTTACATTTTTCATCCACCATGAAGGCCTCACCCACTCAGAACTGAGGGTTTCACCAATCCACTTTACGTTAAATACTATTTTATTTTCGCAAATATGACGGTGTGTAACGTCAAATGCAACAAAAAGTGAATTCTCTTTAATTGAATATTTCAAGACGACGAGCGGTGTGTAGACTGCTGAATTCTTATTTTCGTTTTGGATATATTTGTGCGTAAATACGCACGGCTGGAGATATAGCCTTCCCATTATGCAGAGGTTTAACAGATGTTCAAGTCCTGCTTTCCTCCTGGCAAATCACCCCCCCACGCCCCCAGTCCTCCCCCACAACCACTGACCCTGTATGACGAGTCACTCACTTTAGAGCAAAACACAATATTGAACCGTGAGACAGGACTTGAGTCCAGTGCTATTTTAGAGATATATTGTGCGAGCGGTTCAGAGTATCCAAACAAGACTTTGACCTTAAATATCTTTCTTAAATATGTCAAGGGGAGGACAACTATTGCTCCAAATTTCCCAGGTCTGGTGGGAAAATAATTGTGCCTCGTAGGCTGACTGTGCACAATAGTTTTTTTGGGATCGCAGTCCTCCACGTGGAATCCGCGTAAACATCATTTGATTTTTGACAGAGAGAGCTCCTACCGAAGCTGTGGTTATTTCTAGGAACTAGGTAGCTATTTCTAGGATATCAAAAATGCCAACAGTGTATCCCATGACAGCTCTTGTCTGCAGATTCCAAGAGTTCTCATTCGTAAATCTTTGCGAAACACACACACACACACACACACACACACACA
>JAOWBC010000248.1:9800623-9812389 GCA_028566105.1 Hypoplectrus providencianus | reverse complement strand
CCCAATGCTGAAGTTAAGAAACTGAAAGCCCTGCAGAAGAGACTCTTCGTATGGGTTAATTATTCATTGGGCTGTGCGTGTATGTGCCAAATGTATGTCTCCGTGTGTGTCTGTACGTACATGCGAGTGTGTGTGAGTCATGGGCTGGCAGTGGGGTGGAATCTGGATTTTTGTGATGCCTGTCTTATCTCCGATCGTCTTGGATCGCCTCCACCCACTCTCTCTTGTCACTCTACGGAACATGCACTCAGTCCTGCCGATAAGAGAGCGTTGGCCTTTTAGGATAAAACAGACGCACACACAACCCCACGCGCACAGACGGACACACGCAGCAAGCCCTTCCTCTGTAGAGTTGCCATTTTCAAGCCAGGGCGTTCTTGAGACTCAGCATCAATGCGGCAAGGCAACCATTTCAGGGCAGGAAGCTGCCATTTTGGTTCAGAGCGTGTCAGCTGCTTTGAGAAGATACGTGTCCCAGTGGCCCTCAGATGAAACTGGGGTGCCACTGAAGTGGTTGACAGATCGGTGGTGTCAGCAGCGTTGGTGGGGAGAGAGAAGGGGAGAACGAGAGAGTCTGAGTGCTGTTTCTCCTCTGGATGTTCCTAAATGGGTGTGTTTTTGAGTGTCTGCTGTAAACTGGGTTATGGTTCTCAGCCAGTTTGCTGGCGCGGAGGTGACAGAAACATAGTGCTCGATATAATAGAATATTTTCATGATGGAACATAAACCCATTGAACCGATGGCTCTTTTCACTTGGTTTTCACACTGTTTATGTGCAGCCTTATGGTGTAGTCATTACATGTCTTAGCTACTCAAAACGTACTGTGTTCCTTTCATAAAAGGGCTAGGCTACTAAATAAACAGGGCTGGGTGATAATGGATTACATGTAGTCAGGATCAGAGAAATATAAATTGGTACATATATGGAATAAGGTTGTAGTTATGTTGGCAAGGATTTATTTCAATGACATTTGTTTATACTCCGCATTTGGATTGAAAATATTTTACATAAACAGCTGGGAATGACAACACAGTAGTAGGATTATTTTTTACTTCTGGTGTTTTTATTTAGCATTTAAATAATAAAGTGACCTTATGCTAACTGTCATTGTTCTGGAGCATGTGGCCATATTACGGGATCTTCACCAGCAAAACATCCAAACTTCAATTTTTTTCTGAGGATTTGACAAACTTGTTTACTAGAAATTATTTTATCTAGTGCTGATTTCCAAGGTCATGACGCAACTTGATGAAACTCAGCTTTCAAGACAACCTGGATGAGAAGTTGTCATGTAGTGCACTGAAAAACATGTACATGTACATGCCCTATCAGGCCTTTGCAGATGCATATATGAAGACTGTGTGTTTTTCAATTCACACAGGTTATAATTTAGACTCCTCTGCTCCAGTTGTGGATTTAACTTTGTAAATACTGCAGTGGTGCATGGCTTATAACCTATGCAGCCTACTGTGTGTGCTTTGTGCGTCTGTGTGTGTGTGTGTGTGTGTGTGTGTGAGGTCACAGTCAGTTGATACCCTGTCAGTCAGTCATGGCCCTCTGATCTGATTGCCTCCTTCGCTTTTCGTTTCCTGCTCCCCCTCATTCAGCACCTTTCTGGTCTCAGCTGCCACTCCTCTCTCACCTCTGACCCAAGCCCAAGGCCAAGGTTGGGAGGTTGTCGCCATGGCAACATGAGCAGCCCTGTGGCCCGTAACTGCTGACCCCGGGACCCCTAAGTAACCATGACGATCATAATTTGCTCCCCTCCGCCCCCCTGCCAGCTTGTCCATGAATACCATTTAGAGAGGAACAAACCGAAGTGAAGCTGGGATCAACGGGTGGACGGACTCGTGGATGGAGGGACGGACAGATGGATGGAAGAACAAAAGGGCGACGCGTGTGCTACTGAAAGGACAAGCTTACAAAATGGGTTTTGATGACCTATCGACCCTTTTCCTCTGTTTGAGTTCAAGAAAGAGAGTGTCACCAGTTGGATGTAGATGGAGATCAACCTAACAGAGGTGGCTTTGCTTCACTAAACAGCATCAAACTCTCAGAGGTCACCACTCCAGAGACGGAAGTGGTCCCACTTATTTGAATGACAATTAAGGCCAAACTACAGCTAAGTCCAGCTTAACGGTCAAAAAAGAAAAAGTTAATTAGGGCCCAATCCCTTTCCTTTTTTTTTTTTTTTTTACCCCTTTGAGTTTCTAAGTTATGTCTTGACCTCAGAAATCAGCTTTAGATAAAATAATTTGTAGTAAAATAGTTTTCAAGTTCTTATTTTTTTTAAACTTGTCAAAGTATCAAGTATAGTGGTTGAAACCTTTTCCAAGAAATGGGAATACGTGATCAGTATTCACTGAGGGTGAAACAACATGATCTATGATTATCAGTGATAAACAAAATACTTCCTGATTCTTTATGTCATTGTGCAGCATTTACCACCATCTTGCCAATAATTTTCAAGGATTTCTTACATCACTTGCCTTTGTGCGCAAGATGCCCAACCCTCATATCCCAAAAAAATCTATACACTGACACCCAAAACTCTGGAAAATAAGAAACCATCACTAATTTTTTTTTAACAGATGCATGAAAGCTGTGACTGATTATCAGGGTACTGCTAGCTGTTATTTTCTGCAACAAAAGGCTCTAAATGACAACATTTATATTTGGTATTTGGAAGAAATGTTGTCAGTTTGTTTATAGAAAAAAAGTGCACACAAACACATACCAATAAATATTAAACCAGAGAAACTGATCATTTGGCGGTGGTCTCATAATGATTTTCAGAGCTGTACATGTGAATGCACAAAACGGAGGGGTATAGGCTTTCACGGAAGAAGCAAGTGATTTATTGGGATCAGTCCACTGATGACAGAATAATGTTTTGCTTATTCTTACTTATATCATTCCCTTGTTTTTGACCTACATTATATGAAACACGAATATCTACTACTGAAAGTAAATGCAAGTAACTATTATAAATCTTATGAACACAGATTCAGCATTAGTATAGATTTTTCTCACCTCAGATGTTTTCAGAAACAAATTTTAGTAAACTATTTTTAGAAGAGAAAGTTTCCACATGAGCCACCTTGTTGGTTTACTTTGAAATCCTAGAGCAGACGCCTCAAGTGAAGGCGTTTCTCAATCAGGTGCAGCCAGGAGGGGTTTATGCAGCTGTGGGAGTGCGTTGCCTGCATATTAATATTATATTTGTTTGTTTGGTCAGCAGCCATGGAAGATAAATTAATAACTATAGCTCAGACGCTTGAAATATTGCATGGAGAACCTTCCTTGAGTAGAGGTTTCCTGTTTCACCTCTCAATTACATATTGACACCAAATGAAAAAACCTGTCAACCATTGAATGCTGGGAAGAAGCGCAAGCCCAACCACACACACCCCCTGCAGACACGTCTATAAGTGTCATAATGAAACTTCCCAAGTGTGTGTGGGTATTATACCTGCTGGAAGGCCACTTTGCTCTTCAAAGCCAGCTCCTGTTGAGTGGGGTTGGATGTGTAAATGGCTGAACGGTACTGAGTGCCGTGGTCATTCTGCTGTCTCATACCTGCGTAAACACATGCACAAAGGGAAAATAAGACACCCCACGAATAAGCATAAGTACCACAATCACTACAGACACAGTGTCATTTGCATGTAAAAGGTTTTCACAATTATGTCATCATCCTGCATCTTGAATTCATGAAGCCAAATGAATTCAAAGATCACAGCAGATTTGGGTTTTCATTAGGGAGGCCTGCGGTGTGTAGGTGTATGGGCTCATGTAGGTGGGCGTATTTTCTTCTCCTTTGTCATCTATGTGGCACTGTCAGAATTTTCATCAGCTTTACATCAGTTTGTTTGGAGGAGGCCCAGGCCGAGTGTACCTTGATTAGAAGGCCAAACAGCTGCCATCACTTTTATGCTCTTCATGGGCTACAATCCTGAGCAGCTCTGGCATCCATGGACCCCTCAGTGGCAGGCTTCTGTCTGCATTTATCTCCTAGCCTCTCTCCCTCTCAGCCTTTGTTCCTTCTCTTTACATTCTTTTCTTCATCTATCCTTCTAAATCCTTGTCTTTCTCAATCTTTGGCATCCTGTTATGGGCTGTGGAGAGTGGCGTGTGTGTGTGATCTTGTTTAAGGCTTTTGCAGCTTTGCCTTTGAGCTTGAAGACAGCAACAGTGGCTTAGTTCATTTGAACAACAGATTTCCTCCTCTTTCCTGCCACCGTCACTTAAGTTGGTCAAACTTTGGCTATTGTCCAGTGATTGCCAAAGATAAGCAGCATATATCAAAGGCTACATCAGTGGAGGAGCTGATTCTGCTTCTATTGAAGTACACAGTAACGGTATTACTGTATTTGTGTCTTGCTGTCATGTTATTTGTTCTTCCCAATATTTTAATTGTATTCTTAAAGGGAGAATGGATTTACACATGGAGCATCCAGTAGAAGTTTGCAGCCCTGCCCAAAGCCTGTATTTTCTCTTTTCTTTTCATTTTGCTGTGTTCAGGATGTTACTGGGTGTCATCCTTTAGCCCCCTAAAACCAATTGCAGATACTGAGGACAGCACCAAAAAAAAAAATGCAAATACAGTAAGGGATAAAAAGACAAGCAGACAAATCTTGTTCCAAAATAGGAGTGGATCCAGGGCTGGTTCACTTCTACTGAGGGGCACATTATGAACGTTCTTTGCAAACAGCAATAGCCTTTAAATCAGTATAACCTCATTCATTTAGACTTATTAGAGGGAGTGGAATAAGCTGTCAAGACAACACTGAGATTGTGAACATGTTGCAAGTCATTTCTTAACACTGAATTGGAGTGGACATGAAGTGACACCAGCACAGAAACAATGCCAATGTAAAGTTAGTTGGATCCATTTTTACACTTCTTACACTTTCTTGCACTTAGTGTCACGCACATTTGATTCATTTCAGTTATAAAATGTTAATTTGTACTTCTAAACAGCACATTTCTAAAGTGAATATGTGTGATAAAGGTAGTTTGTCTATGTGATGAAATGTGTATTGTATCCCAACAGGAGAGGTAAATGTAGAGTCTGTAGATTCTAAGAGGCTCAGATGACATAAGGACAAAAAACAAAATAACTCATTATTAACCATTCAGATATGGCGTCTGTCATGCCACTGTGGTCTGTTGCTCTTTTTAGCTTTCACTTTTTACATTTTGTCACACAACATACTGAAAGTGACACCTGCTAATATCTTTGTGTTGTTTTCGATTTAAATTGTGGGAGAAAACAGATTCACCGAATATTATGACAAGCTGGAGCCAAAAGATGCTGGCATCTCCCTGACACAGTGATCTGCACATCTTGTTCTCTTTAGATTAAATGTTACTTTACATCATAGAGTGTCACAATCTATCTGTGACGCAGTCTGTTCAGATATAATGGCTATAAGTATTCATCTGGTCTTCATTCAAATCAGAGCAGACAAGCAGACGTCGCCCGCTCCCAGACACACACTGAATGCCTCGGAGAATTTGCTTCACTGAAAATTTCCTCAACAGTATTAAATGCTTGAGTTGTTGAAATGTGATAAAACAATGTGTTACAGAGATTACTCTGTTGAACAAAATGTGTGCATCAATCAATTACATATCTTTTCTATCAGAAGTGTGAAGCACTTTACCTTAGGGACAAAACAAAGAGATGAAACCTCAACCTTTGTAGTTTTTTAATAGTTTACAGTCACAATAGCTGCCAATTTTTACCTCTTACGCTTATTTTCTTCATCTCCATTGTTGTCAATAAATCTACACGAGAATATAAACAAATAATAAACTTTTTAATTAATTGTTATTATTATTCAGGGGTTTTTTGGCATGCTTTTTTTCATGCTTTATTAGTAGTGTCAGAGAACATTAAAGGAGAGACAGAGGTAACAACCTGCAGCATAGGAAGCTCTGGCCAGATTCGAACCTGGGTCCACTATGACCAGAGAGCTCCTGAGAAGCTCTACCTTTAATGCCACTAAATGCTGACATGCAATTTTAATACACGATTTGATTGGTTGCCAAGTGCATGTAAATTACAGGAAGCAGAGAGAGGAGCGGCCCGCTAGCTAATCGTTGCAGCCCAATGCTGAGACTGTGATGCACCATGACCCGAGCGAGATAGACAGATTTGTCTCCCGTTACACTGGTTTTGGGTCATTCTAATGGGGTTAATGAAGATGAGTCAGCAACACCAAAATCACTGCAATTCATCATGAATCTGTGTACCAAATTTCACATTTCCAGTCTCCTAAAGAAGAATTTCATTTTGTTTTGTAAGGATGATTTTTTTTTTAGTTTCTCATGCTTTTTATGATAGCCAGAGAAAATGTAAGACATAGGTGAAGACATGCAGTGAATGGACCTCAGGCCAGGCTGGAACCCAGATCTGCTGAAACAAGGACCCAGCCTGTGAGTCACCAGAGCACCCAAGACTTTCAAGTTGAAACAACGGTCATTTAGTAAGATATATTATTTCCATTATGTCATGTATGTAAAACTACTTTTTCTTTCTATTTGCATGTCATTGTGGTCAGTATCTCTCCAATACTCCAATACCACTCCATCTCATTTTGGTCCCATATTTCATGACAAAAAGCCAATAACTGTTGAAATATTTCACTCTGGACCCAAGTGGTGGAACGACCTTCAGACCACCAGTGCTTTCCATAGTGTTCTGCTACTAGTTTGGCTAAAAACTCCATGATTTCATATTCTACTATTCACATTTCAACCCACTCTCATTCGTCTCCCTCTGTCTCTCTATCCATCTAAACCCTCACTCCCTTTCTCCATCTCTGCAGTGTTGGATAACGGCCATCTTGCCCCCAGCGCTGTTGTTCAGTGAGGAGGCTAATGGTGGCCCCTCCATCAAAGGCCACCGAGCCACTCTGCTATTGGCTGTCCACCAGAGCCTTTGCTCTGATTGGATGGCTGGCAGGGGTCTTGTAGCTTTGCTGCTCTCTGTGACCTTCCCTGCTGACCCCGAGGTCCTGACCAGCTCAAACACACACACACATATATCTATATATGTGTGTGTGTGTGTGTATGAAACCTTAATAATAAACACTAAGAGAACTCTATCCGCCTTAATTTGATTAAAGCTATTTTGCAGCAGAACAAACGTGTACCTTGTATAAAAGGTGACATGTAACATCTCATAATTAAAAAAGTGAAGACGAAAAAGGTTTTAAATAAAAAAAAAAAAAAAAGATAAATGATATGGAATATCAAAGAAAAGTCAAGAGACAAACACCCTTGAGTATTTGAAGCAGCATCCAACACAAAGACGGTTGAGATTCATCAGATCTTCAGAGATCCCTGCACCATCGGATGAGGAGTTACTCCCTCATCAAAATATTAACACCATCCAAAACATCAGCCTAGGTTTTGACTATACCGAGTCCAGATCCATCCCCAGAAGCATTCGGTCCTCAAAGAACTACAACGGCAACAAATACCACCCAAAAAAGTCAGATTCCCCCCTCCCGCCTCCGCAGTCTCTCTTGCTCTCTCCATTTTTAACAGCCCCCTTCGTTATTTTCTCCATCCATCAAAGGCGGCAGTAATTATTAATGAGAGCCTCCCTGTTCTCTCTGCATTATGCATGAGAGCCTTGCCTCTGAAAGCAGAGGGTAATGGGGGGTGGACAGAAGGGGAGGGGCTTCGGGTCACACACACGCATACACACATGCACATATTGCCTCTCAGGGTCACTGACCTACACCCATGAAGCCAAAAACATTAATTAATATACCCCCCACCCAAAATAAGAAAATTTTAAAGTAGCCCCCCAAAATCAGACATAGTGGGAGGGTGCTGGGGTATCTCAGGTCTCTGAGGGAGTTGCTGCACTCTGCAACAGACATTTAGGAGCAAACCTGCGTACACTTTTTGGGCTTGTTGTGTTTAAACCCGCTGAGATTCTTTGCAACTCTGTAAAATCTCTTCCAGTGTTTACCCTTGCACAAAAAAATGGCACCGCTCAGCTTGTCCCTGCCAGCTATTGAGGATAAAAGGCTGCTATTTCTCCCACTTCCAGCTTCACCTTCACTGTTTTCTCCTGCAAATTGCGCTCATTCACCTTTTGTCTTTGGCTCCTTCCTCATCCCCCCCAACTCTATCCATTCCTTTACCTCTGTAACCACAGGTGCATATATCTCATGTGGCCATACATCCGATTGTGGGGCGGTGAAAGCACGGATGAGAATGCACAAAGTCCAGCCAGGCTTGTGATTTTAAGTTGTAGGCTAAAAAAAGGGGATGGAACAGTAAGAAGGTAATCTGATTAACAGGGATGCTGGTGAAGAACTGGTGAGGAGGGAGGAGAAGATGAAGAGGCAGAGGTAGACATTACAGGGAGCACTGTACTGATGCGTGTAACGCCCCTCTACAGAACTGGTGGCCTGACCCCGGCTTATTCTCCCCTGGCATCTTTTTACACAATGATCCTTCATCCGTTAACCACTGTAAAAGCTGAGATTAGCCTCACCTCTCCACCTCTTTATGCACCTTCCCTCCTTCCCCTCTGCCTCCTTCAGCTCCCTCAATCCCTGTGTATTTCAGCCTCTCTCAAATAAATGTAAAACAAGAAAAGACTGCAAATGAGGCAAAAGAAAAAAAGCATTTGATTATAGAGACGAAAGAATAAACATTTCAGCAGTCAAGCTATTGTCAGTGTCTGCAATTAAGAAATGTTTCTGCGTAATTGGTGACTTTTTGCATCCTTCTGAGCGTGGAGGAAAAACATTTGCAGTGAATTCGGAATTATTGCACTTGGCAGTGCGTACCAATTAGACTGCAGCAGAGTGAGCACTAATGAACAATCTGATGTTGTTTCTTTATTCTTTTTCTTTAACCTCTTTATGCCTCACCCCTACCGCCATTTCCCTACTGTCACACCACCAACCCCAAGCGGAGGCCGAGGATTATTTGGCATTTTTTTACGCTGATGCAGTCTGACCAACTACTGTTATTTCTACTATTCTGTCAAAAAAAGTACACCACAAATAAAAAAAGAGAAAGTATAATGCCTGATCACTGCAGTCTTCCCTCTATGAGTGTGTGTGTGTGTGTGTGTGTGTGTGTGTGTGTGATAGTACTCTGGGTTGTGCCGTGCCCCGCGGTCCTGTTACGACTGTGTGCGTGCCAGCAGAGCCCTCTCCTCCTCTCCCCTCTCAGCTGCTATTTTTGCCCTGTTCTTATGTAAGCCGCTCCTGACGCGCTGGAGACAGAGGCAGAGTACGGAGTTGGGATGGTGAGAGCATCCCCAGCGGACACACACACATACACTTTCCTGCACGTGCAAAAAAACACACATACACACACACACGCAAATAGATTATATATACTGAGGGGAGTGACATATGCAAACATACGGAGCAAAACAGAAAGCGACGCTCTGCTGGCTGTCAGACGGCGACACTGCACAAAAAGACGAACCTTAAACCAACAGCGGGACTGTGGGTGTCATGGAAAGAGTAAATTGCATGCATGTGTATGTATGACTCCAACATGCACATGCACATTGTGTAGATCACAGTAGCAACTTCTAAAACATCTATTCTATCTCTTCTTAGCTTTCATTTTATTCTCTCTATTGGAGCAGTGCTCTCTAACGTGATCACTTCATGGTTCTGGGCATGTTGTCAGAGCACTGTGACTCTGGCCCTTACGCTGTTTATTTTTAGCTGCATCTAAATCTAACAAGTAGAGCTTGTTCTACTGTTGTACTCAAATCAGTCCAGATGAGAGCACAACTTTGTAATTTGTATGTTGTGTATGTAAGTGTATGTTTTTATTATAAACTTCTATCACTATATCAAATGTATATATCATATATCAATTTAAATTAAAGTAGACAGAAATATCCAGGCATTGCAGTACATTTAATAACAATAATATTACTATAACTTCTTTCTTTGTCCATTGTCAGTTTCACTTTTCTGCAGGCAATTCAAAGACAGTTTTTTTTTAGATGCCTCACATCTTATTTCAGAGAAAAAAAAATCTTTTAATTACAGTTCATATGTTTTTGTGTGATGGCGACTCAATTTTCCTACACTCAACTGACAATTTGACAACGTGAAATTAACGCTGCAAATATTTGGGCTCTGTGTGCATATCTGTGTTTGGGTGTGTGACTTGGTGTCATTAATTATTATTCAGAACACTGATGCTGAGGTCCTCGTCTCTAATCAGCAATTACAGCTCAGGTTGATGCAATTTTGTTTTTTGAAGTTGTAACCATCTTTGTTTTTTGCTCTCTTTCTTTCTTATCACTGCCTGAACAATAATTTAATTCCTCCCATATTGTTTCAATTACATTCTTATCTGTCTGTATTTTTATTTCTCTGCCAGGTGAACAAATGCACACAAAAATGCTGAGAATTTTGTTGTATTAAACTTATACTGACTTATGTTTTAACCTTTTTTTTTTTATATAAGTTCAACATAATTATATGAACACACATAACTCAACCCCCACAGTGTGCACACACACACGTGCCGCAATCTCCATAAATTAGGACTGTCAGTGTGTGTGAGGGTGTAATATCTGACACCTGGTAATGAGAATGCCATTCTCAGCCAACCAGCAGATAGGGAAGGGGTTTGTTTAGAAGTGTGGGGGTTGCAGAGGTCACAGGTCAGGGGGGAAAGGTCACCTCCAGCGGGATTTGGCTGTAGATGGTTGGGGTATCCCTAAATTGAGGGATGTGGTGACACGGGGGGGCATGGGGGTACCCCAACAGGGAATTGGCGTGTGTCGCAGCCAGCTGGGGTGACGATATTATATAAGGGAATATTCATGCTCATTTTAATTGTCAAAGTAACTGCCACCAGCATGACTTGGCAGATGGAAGACAGCTTATTTTATATCTGTTATGTGCAATGACCCCGTGTCTGTGAATGTCTGATAAGCCCTTTTTATATTCTATAAGATGAGCTATTTTTGTAGTTTTACACATAATTAATCAACTACAAATCAGTTTAGAAATAAAAAAAAGACCATGACAACCAATGTTTTTCTTTCTTTTTAAATGCAGTCACCTATTTAAAGACCTGTAATATATCTCTTTCCTACCATGTGAATCTGCCGTCTACCTATAAGGGTGAGCGTGCGCGTACGTGCAGACGTTATCAAATGAGGACAGCCGCCTCGGCCATCTTAGCTGTGCATTTGTGTTTTTGTGTCTATCGCTGTTCACTGACGCAGCATCAGCAGCCCACACCATAAATACTGCATGGCCTCAAAAAAATAGAGAGGATGAAGGGACCGAGGCAAAAGGAAGGAAAGGAGGAGGAAAAGAGATGAGGAGGAAACAAAGAGGAGGGGAAAAGCCTCGCTTGTTAAGAAGAAGGGCGAGGAGGGAAGGAGGGAGGGGGGATGGAGGAAGAGAAGGGAGAATGGGGAAATGGGGGGTGGGGGTGGGTGAGGAGCAGGGAGGAGAGAGTGACTAAGAGATAAAAGTGGAGTGAGTGGATGCGGGTGTGTTTGTGTGATGAGCGGATGGCCTCGGGGAGCGGTCGACTCACTGCGCTGCTCTGCGGATGTGCTGACGGGCTCCAGGCCGTTTGCTCACTCACTCGCCCCTCCGCTCTGCTCGCTGCAAAGAGGACAGGGGTGGGGGGTGCAGGTGAGATGGGTGAGGGTGGCCAATTCTCCTCTACTCCTGTGTGTGCTGGTGTCCAAATTAATTTCGCTTCTTTATTTTTCTTTCTGATGATGCTGT
>JAOWBC010000248.1:9604935-9621927 GCA_028566105.1 Hypoplectrus providencianus | reverse complement strand
ACACACACACACACACACACACACACACACACACACACACACACACACACACACACATCTTAGGCCGTAGCAGGGCCAGGGTCAGGCTCTCTCCAAACTACTCCAATTACCTCAGCAGTAAACACAGCCTGCCCTGGCGGCCTCCTGGGATACAGGGAGAGGCAGAATGTGTAGAACTGAGAATGAGAGGGGAGGGAGAAAAAAATTCTGCGGAGTGGAGTGGAGGAGGTGGAATTGGGAGCCTCAGGGAGGGAGGAGTAGATGACTTCATGTAGAGGGGTGGAACTGGTAGTGGCAGCAGCTGGTTTTTCTCCCGTTCCCCTCCCTCTCTTGCCTCCTTTTTGGTTCCTTCCCAAACTCTAACATCTGGAGGAAAATGATTACTCTCGCCACGCTGCCAAGACGACTTATCAACAATTCCACACTCTCCAGAAGCGTAGGGTAAAAGAAGAGGAAGGAATGAGTACTTGTAGCAAGCTTCAAAACATCTCCACACTAAATAAATAAGTGACAAGAAAGTTTAATCAATCCAAGTCAAGTAAAGCAAACTTGGAAGTAGGATTGGGGTAAGAAATGAAAACACATGTGCAGCAAACCTGATTCCCATGTTTTTTCAACAAGAATCATAAATCAAACAAATCGTCCTGCAAAAGGAAAAATACAAATGCCACACACATACGGCTTTTACTTTGTCAAGGAAAATCGTGCATCAATCACATACTAAAGAAAAGTAAAATCTACATGTATACAATTCATGAAAACGCATTCAACCATGTTCACTTTTCAATAATAAGACCATGTATCAATCACAGAAGAAAAAACACATAATGCCACACAACCACATCACCTTTTTCCCCTTTCTCTTTCACAAAAAGCACCTGTAAAGAGTGTGCTGGAGTAAGTGCTGCATGTCCTTTCTCAAATTCACTGCTGCACTTTCAAAGGCAATTTTCTTTCCTCTGCCTTGCTCCTCTGCTTTTGTGAACATATCTGCCAAGGGAATCAGGCCTCAACTGTATTTTCCTTTTCCCCAAAGACTAACAATGCAATCTTCTGCAACTCTCCTCTCTGACTGTCTTATACCTTCACAACACTCCAGCAAAGCCTCTTTATTTCGCCTTTCCTCCCTTCCTCACTCTCAGACAGCTCTGTTAGCGACGTGCGCCATTAGTCATGCTAAACCACCAACACACTAGCTCATTAGCATAGAAGTGAACCTGACTCCAGTCAGATTATTACAAACTCATCACGGCTGCTCCGCCCCATTACTGTCAATCACACGGCTTACTGAGGTACAGTTTAAAGTGGCGCATTACAAAGTCAGGAGCTAACTCTTCTGTTAATACTTTACTTTTTGCATCATAACAAAGCCCATGAGTGCCACAGCTTCAGAGTAAAAGTGCTGTCTGATGTAGTGCTGGTGAGCTTAGGGTGTTACTAAATGTATCAGAGCATTACTTCGTATTAATTGATAGTGCTTAGTTCACTCCCACAGCTTCTCTGAGGTTATCCATAACATACCAAGTATGGGTGGCGGACGCAGGCTAGGCACTGGCTGCTGGATCTATGGGGCTTATAACAACCTTTTATTGTGCTGAAAGGAGTGAAGTGGGCAGCCTTGGTTCTCTGTGCTAGTCCCATCAATATCAACTGACACACACGTACACAAACTCAGTGCCACCGACAGGAGAAAGGAAAGGAAAAGAAAGAAAGGAGAAAAGAAAATACGTTTTTATACGAGCTGACTGTACTCTCTAGCAGTGGAAGAGAAAAAATCAGTTTTTTCTCTCCCATCAAAAGCATTTCCAATCTTACATGGGGAAAAGCTGTGCGGAAATTCTGAGTGATCTTGTTTATCCTCAGAAACTGGGCTGGTATTCCATGTAACATAACAGCATTAAGAGCGGATTAAACTTCATATAAATAACCTAGGAAAATATATACAGATGTAACAACAAGATTTAGATATTATTAATAAAAGCTTGGTGGCCTCCACTGGCTTCCACAAACAGATGATGTTAAAGGCTAAGAGCAAGAGGAATCATTCTGTCACACCATGCTGTACAACCTAACAAACAGCTGTCTGTTTCTCCTGTCCCATTCTCGTCATCATCTGTTCCCTGCCCACCAATAAAGACCTCTCTCTCTTTCCTCTGTCCTCCCAGCCCATATTCCCAATGTGCAATGTTCCCTTAGTCTCCATCTTATTCATTTACTATTCTATTTCTCCTTCCACTTCCCCTTTCCTCCCCTCCCTTTATCCCTTATTCCACCAGGCTGCCAGACGGTGTATTGTTCTGTTGCTGCGATCCTTTAATGCCATCCAATCGAGCGGGGAATATCTTGAAGGGATTTGGCCAGGGATGATTTGGGAGTTTTAAATACTGTTGGGGATTTGCATCATTCAGAGATCCTGACTCTGAAATCAGGAATCTAAGTATCACCTGCAAGATGTGGATTCAAACTGGAACCCACTAGATGGATCCACCTGGATAGATAAATCAGCCTCTGAACACATTTTTGTTTATTATTTTCATGACATCTTCCCTGGCTGTCCTTGGCCTATCTGGCTACATGCAACCAAGCAAGAAATATGATACATTCTTCATTTTATAACTCTCCACGATGTAAGTACACAAGATTGACTGTAAGATAGCTATCAGGGTCCAGTTGATTCATATGAAACTGACTCTTCCTTGTTTAGCAAAAATGTGTCACTGTGTTACCCAAATGACAACTTTCTTGATATTTCTCTTGATTTGGATCACTGACTATGAAAAGCTAAGGCAATGCATTGCTAAAGAGGATATTCTATTTTCTTTGTATGATTGTGTTTTAGATGTTGTGTGCCTTTGCTATCCAAAAAAAACGAAACATTAGAATTTCTACAGAGCTTTTTGAACAGAAACAAAGAAATGTTTTGGTTGAAGTTTTGCTTTGCCCTACTGAACACAACCCGAGTTATCACATGGGAAAACCAGTCAGCGCAGTAGACAGCAAGAGAAGTATTGTAAACATCACCAGTAACAAACAACAACACTGTGAAAGTGAAATAGAAAAGAAGGGGACTGCGATAAACAAACCAAATGAACCCAAGTGAGATAAAAAGGCTTCTACACTCAAGGCACCATGGAAGAGGCAAAGAAAGCCATCAGTCCAGAGTTGGCTGGTGGGACTGAGAGAATGGAGTTTGAAATGACTTGAGCGACGGCTGGCAAAGCAAGGCATCACAGACTGTCGGAGCTGAATTTGACGGGCGGCCTTTGGGCTCTCTAAATGCTGAGCCTTACACAATCCTATTTTCCTGCCTAAACACTGGGACACACTCACACAAGTCACTAGAGAGGCAGAGATGAAAGCACTGTGTGTATGTGTGTGTGCTCCCACTTTGCAGATGTTGAAGCTTGGCCATGGTAATGCCCCTGGGGAAGTTCAGAAACTACTGTGGGTGGACAATGTATACAGCAGGGTTTGTGCGAAAGGCACTGAGTGGCAGAAAGACAATGTGCACAAGTCTCAATCAGCGTTGGACCTTTGGAGATGCACGGTCCTAACCGTAGCTCCTGTACAATTGACCCAGAGGCTTAGACACATGAAAACATCCACACACATGCACACACATCTGCATTTTCCTTCCCTCTTTGCGAGGGGATTAAGGAGACCTTCAAAGAGAGGCAGAGAGATTGGCCAGGGGCCTGCAGGGTCCCTCTCCTTGCCACTGGAGGACCAGGGCAGATTAATACTGCCCGGGCTTCACGGCCTGCCTTGTTTCCCGCCTCCTCTTCCTACGTGCGGTATTAGGGCACTAGAAAAAACCCCTAGAGAGGCCGAACACAACCAGGTGGATTAGGAAGCAGGCTATTTTACAATGATGTGAGGGACCTGGGTGGTTAGGGACTGCAGTGCATGCGCATGTGTGTGAACTGAAATTAAAAAGGACAGTACAAGTGGGCAAAGCAATTTTGTAAGTGGTGCAAAGGGCTTGTGTACATAGAATGCACCTTCACTGGGGATCTTGGCTGACTTAGAAATCTAAATGAATGAGTCAAGAGAAGATACAGGACTAATTCCCCTTAGAGGCAGGAAATGAAAGAGATGGATTAGGAACAGGATGATGTTTCAAGGAGAAATACGGAAAGGAAGAACTCAAGAGAGATTGTATAAGAGAATATCCTAATTGTAGCATGATGAAGCTTGTGGTTTGACAAGTTGTTAAACTTGAGGACATAGAGCTACCACTAACAATCAGTGACATGGAAGAACAAATTCTAATTCTCTCTTTTTAGTGTTTACACCACAGAAAACAGAGACAATCTTTATTTTTAGAAAACTGTTTTTCTCACTTTCTAAGTAGGTACTCCTTTCTTAAGTGTAAACTGAATGGTCAAACAAAGCCAGTGCATCACTGAAAACTGCTATGTAGGCAGACAACACGAAATACTAAGAGCTTGTCATGGAAAAAAAAATAGAAGAAGACATTGACAAAAAGACCTAGATTGAAGTACAGGCTTTTCTGATCATACATGTAACAGGAAAATACACTGCACATTTGCCCCAACCAAAGCAAAAAAAACAACAACAGCTGGCTTATGTCACTTAAGCTGGATGAACTTGTCAGATTTAACCAGATGTGTGTAAGTGATTAATTGTTGATCAACAATTCAATTTTGAAGGATAACAATATATCCATTTGGTAAATTGGTTGTACCAATGATGCTTAATGTTCACGCCTCATGTGGTTACAGCAAAGTAAAAGTTGAGGCTAACAGTGACAAATAACACCTAATTAATAATTCAGGCATCTCAGGTTTAAAAAGAACACTAGCAAAGCATGTGCATATTAATGTGTTTCTCTTGTGTTTCCTCATTCTTCTTGGCCAAACCAGTGAGACCATGAATGACAGAGGATAAAACAAGGCAGGAAAGGTAAGGTAGCAGATGAGAGGTGCCATTCAGCACAAATGTTATTACAATCCAAATCTTTCCTCCGCTCTAGAGTTTTTACTATTTCCTGCTGCTGGCTGCGTGAGCAGACTCCCAATAATGAGAACAACAGCAGGCAGAGTGGAATTCAAAGTCACACAGCCTCCCTCCTTGTTCTTACGTCAACATGTGAGTGCAAGCACACATTTCTGAAACACAATCTCCACAACTAATGAGAATACTATAAGTCTGCCCCTGGGGAGTTGCATATACACAGGAAAGTCTATCTAAATTAAACCCAATCATTACTATGATTACAAAGTCATTGCAATCAACTGTTTCTTTGTTGGGAAGCCTTAAATTGCTGAAGCTATCTGATGCTGATGAGGATCTGTTTTAACAGCATTTAGCTTTATCCGATCATGTCTGCAATTGATTGTTTTTTTGCCAACACATAGGAGGCAGAGTTGCTCAGTCGCTTGAGAGTAAGATTGGCTGAAGAAATCTGCCCAAACAGGT
The DNA here is from genome assembly GCA_028566105.1 of Hypoplectrus providencianus. NCBI lineage: Eukaryota > Metazoa > Chordata > Actinopteri > Perciformes > Serranidae > Hypoplectrus > Hypoplectrus providencianus. The sequence goes on along the minus strand of JAOWBC010000248.1, from coordinate 9,616,485 downwards.
CTGTCTGTCTTTCAGTCGTAGGGCCAGGAAATTAAACAGGAGGGGGACAAGACTGTGGAGGGTGGCCAGGTTTAGGCAGGTTGTTCCCTACAGGAGTACTGTTTCTTTAGGGTACGAACCACCTGTCTGCCCCCCAGGAGAGCCACAGAGCTGGAGATGAAGAGAGATGGGCAGATGGAGATGTTGAGGGGAGGGATGGCAGGGGAGGAACCCTTGGGCCAAGACCAGACCAAGTCCCTCCTGTTGGGTTTTAGCTGACAGGAGGGACGTGGCACACATGGAAAGAGGCTCAATAGTCACCGTATGTAGAACAGCAATAAAAAGCGTAGACTGGAGGAATGTGTGTGTCATGGGAGTCATTAAAATTAGGTCCAAGCTAGTAGCAACAGAGGCTTCTGTGGCACATCTTCCCCACACTATGGAAAACATGATTTTATAGTTCTGTCGTGTTTTTTGTAGTTGACAGACATAGTTGATAGACAGCTCCAGCCTGTTCTGTGGTTTGCAACCTGTGTGTTGTTAACAGGATGATATGGCCTTCAGGCCACTGCAGATACAGTAATGGAAGAGAGTGGTGAAAAGCTTGTCGCCTCAATCACCAAGAGAGAAAGAGAGCAGCAGACAGCAAGAGAGAGGAGAAATACACACACAGACACAAATAATAAAGGAGCTGGGACTCACTGATGGTGGGGAAAGATGTGTTAAAAGAAAGTACGAGAAAAACGGAGACGAAAGAAAGCAGTAAAAGAGACGCTTTTACTTGGCCAGATATTACAGGTGATGTATTTAGTTTAAGAAAAGACTAAATAAAGGTATGCAAGAAAAACTGTGAAATATAGTGAAGAAAGCATGATGGTGGTTTCCCTTTCAGCATATTTGGGAGCTGGATACAAAAATATTCTCTTTTGTCCTCTTCTTTCAGAGGTACAGAGTTAAGGCCCAGGTAAAAATAGCTCCCAAATTTTTCTGCCAATATTTGTACTGTGTGTGTTTTCTGTGATGTGAATAGTTTGCATGTGTGTTTGTTTACGACCCAGTCTGTACTGGGATAGCAGTCAGGGTTTTGCTTGAGCCCACATTCAGGTGTTTGAAGTTAATGCCAACATTCAGACCAGAGGAATTAGGCATTGTGTCTGGAGAGCAATTGAAGAGAGGCGATTGGACTTAACCTTGCCAGCTATTTATGTAACTAAGGACTTGATGAAAAAAGGCTGTTAGCAGGGCACGAATAAATGTCCACATGCATGCTTGGACAAATACTGTTTCACCTGACATGCCCATCATGGTCACTTCTCACACACTGAAATGACATGCAGTACTAATCATTATTGACATAAGTGTCAGATAAGCCACATCTGTTTCCTGTGGTGAAACCGTTTGAGTGGTCAATTCCAATTACACACTTCAAACCTCGAGATCACGAATGAGAGGCGATTTATACATCACACAATTTTAGTGTTTGCTCTCCTCTGCCCTCCTGGTTACAGGGTTTCAATAGGTGTCTGTGAAGTACCTGTCTCAAATGTGTTAGCAGGGTATATAAGGACCAAAAGGCTGAGTTAATGAGTACAAAGAGTGTGTGGATGTGAAGATAGATAATGATGAAAGTGGAGGACAAGAGAATGACTGGGAGCGGAGGGTCACACTGCCTTCAGGCCGGTTACAATCTTCCCTGTTTGAGAGTGAATGGAAGCTAAAAAGACTCCACACAGACATGGACACAGACATAAAAAGTCTGAAAACAGCAGAACAGCGCTGAAGGAGGAGCACGGTGATGCAGGTTTGCCGTCTCAAGTAGAGGTCACCAAGTCAAGGAAGCCAATTAAAAAGATGATTAACATTCATGTGGGAGATGCGGTGTCTACGTGCAGGTGGGATGAGCTCACCATTCTCTCACACACACATATATAATGAGAGCAGTGAACAGTGCAGTCCAGCCTGTTGTAACTGTGGCGTCCTGGGAGGGTGAGATCAGGAGGTTAATATGATCCAATCCAACTCCTTCATTAGCCTGATGAAGGTAATAACAGCCTACAGGGACAGAGCAGCTGCAAGGTTGACTAAAACTACCTACCCGGTGCCTACCTCCAAGGCCGCTTAGCCTACTTGAGCTGGCTGGCACACTGACATCATAGCTACGTTTGTCATTAATCACATTTGCTTACACACAAATGTACAGTGCATGAGAAAAGAGTAGATATTGTAGTTTTTAATCAAATTGTGTTGTATGTGTCTGCCAACACATTTACTCTGCAGCTGTGCTCGCTGGGTTACATGCAATAATTGAGATAGTGTGAGGGTAATCTAAAATGTCCTGGAATGACAGAAACAAGCTAAATTCATTTCACCTAAAATTTTCCTTTCAGGATCCAGAGAGACAATCTTGAGCGTACCTAAACTAAAAATTCCATATTCTTGAAGCCATTTTCATCGCTTTTAATTTATTATCTAAATGCAACTGTGAAAAATAATGTAAAAAATATATTTATACAAACAGCAGTCAATTTATATGGACACTTTTTTTATTTTACCAGCTGTTCGTATTAATTTTGATTGCATGCTTTGATCATGATGAACAACAGACGACTTTTCTAGCTACTAGCTAGCTCAGCTTGAATGGTATGATACAACTGGAGACATTAAACAAATATGGCTACTAGATTGTTTTTTTCAAATATTACAAATATTTTTATTCTACATGAGGGAGTGTGTAGATCCCAGAATGCCAGATTATGTAGCAAATCAAGCATTTTAAAAGGATTAGATATTTCTAACGTTGAAAAAAATAATCATTAAATTTTAAAATTTCAAAAAACCCCGGTTTATAATTAAAGGAGGCTTCATTCACGCTATTCCACGCTCAACCACGGCTGCTCTCTTTCTCTCTTTGACTCATTGTGCCAGGGAAGAGGGTCCAACTGTAAATGCTATATGTTATCAATCAACAACCAACAAAGCTAAATATTATATCTTTAGGTATTTACACTGTGCTAGACGTAACACCTGTTGTAGACTATTGCCTGAAGAAGAACTTACATCATGTGCACCAAGCACAGTCAAAGGAACGCACAAACCAATCAGGCTCAATGACGAATGGGAGCTTCTGTTATTGTGGATATGGCTGGATATCATGCATGACAGAGGATGTTGGAGGAGGGGTGTTGGAGAAGATTAAGAGTAAATAAGAGGAGAATGGTAGTGATAGGTAGGCCTAACAGAGAATAAACATCATTAATTGGAGAGGCACACAAGGATGGATGCAGCCAGATGGTGTTTTGTACTCATTTGTCATACACTGCTGACAGAGAGAGAGGAGGACAGAGTGAGAGCTAGAAAGAGAGAAAGAAAAACAAAAAGAGGTGTTTATTGATTGCAAAGATTGCTGCCTAGAACAGACTTCCACTGTTAAAATCTAGCTCTGCTTGTTCTGCATCATCTTCTCTCTGTGAATGTGCCTTTCCTGTCTGAGTGGATCTGATGGTGCTGCCATTGTAGCACACTGCCAAGCCGGATGCATACTGGCGAGTACAGACACAACACCCCGCAGATCGCCAAACTTGGCGTCCACTAAGGTCCATCTGTCTGGCTTTTACAAAAACACCATCTACTGTATGTTCTTCCTCAAAGGTGGGCAATTGGAGAGAAAGCGGAGAGAAAAATAGAGACAGAGATATGAGGAGAGACAGAAGGCTCAAGGGGACAAACAGACAGGCATAAGAATAACCAAAGGAGAAACTAGGAGCCCTACAACAAACTGGTAAGCTTAACAAGGCAAAAAATGAGAGCTCTGACTTTGCTATCCACTTCCATGACATTTCTAAAAACAAAAAATAAAACTGGAGCAATGAAACCATCTCCTTATTCCCATAATGTGCCTAAAACTAAATAAGTGAGAAAAATACCAAAAATAGAACTTAAGTAAAGGATTTAGGGTAAAGTGGGGAGGTGAAGCACAAGAGGGAGCCGTAAGCTGTAGCAAGAGAACAGGACTGGGTTCCCACCGTGATACAAATGGAATAGTGCTCAAGGCTGCTGGTCGGCTCAGGCTGCTACCGTGCTCACTTTGTTCTCGGCAATGACGGTTTCATTCAGGGAGACATGCACTTGGCTCTCCAGGGCCACAATGCTGCTGCGCCAACATGCTCTTTCTTTCTCAGTGCACTGTTCTCCTTTCAAACTTAACCTTTCCTGGTTCTCTGGTATTCTGTGTGTCTGAGTGTTTGTGTGCGAGTGTCTCAATGTACTGAAGCAAGTAGAGCTGCAAGTGCGCTGAATAAAATCTAGAGCAATGGGATAGTCTGGAGCTTTCTTTATTAGACAGTCTCACAGAAGTTAAACAGTTCTACTTGGCTTGTCACATTCTCGCAGAAATGCCATCAAATCAAAAAAAAAAATTGCTTTACAGTAGCCCCTTCAGATCAAATAATATTCACAAACGACTAGAACCAACTTTTCACTGGAGCAAAACAAATCCTGAATGTGTGACTTATCACTACATTGCATAAAAATAAGATCTCTTACAAAGCATGCAGTGCTGCACTGGGAATTCACTTCTAGGGTAACGTGTTTACATTGACATTTTAGGATTTAGCCTGCTTGGGATTTATTATAGTGCATCTTGCAGTCTTGCAATATGCCAATTATAAGCGGAGTTTTCTAGATCAGGAACATTTTAACTGAGAATAATGCAAAGGTCATAGCCATTGTGCAGAGACAATTCTATCAGACTAAAAAATCCCTTAAAAAAATAATTACCAGGAAGAGAGAAAAGCAGAATGACTTAAAGGACCTCTAAATAGAATATAATTCTACTCTTTGAGCCTGACAGGTTTGTACCAGGTTCAGGATGAAAAAAAAAATCTTAGGGCTGCTAAGTTTATCCCCAAAAGAAACACTGCCATAAACAATACTTGGGTGAGACTCGGCACAAGCACCTAAAAGCATAATGCAAACACAAGGACAATTCTTGGCTTCTAATATCTAAAAGTAAAATGCCTTTGGGCGAAAGCACTCAGGGTTACCCAAGGACAAGGCCTTTGTCTGGTCTCAGATGGTCTTGTCCAATTGTCTGCCTGTCTGTCATTTTCCCATAAGCCCCTCGTACAGCGCGGTGACCACAGAGGACCAATGAGATTTTTTTTCATGCCCATAACAATGTCCAGTGTGCACACCTGTCAATCAAACCCACACACAAATAAGCACATGTGCATAAACACAGACAGACAAGTCATAGCCAAATGTGTGTGCAAACACAAGCACAGTGTAACTTATCTCATATGTGAATACCTTTTGCAAAAAGAGAGGATCTGTCATAGATCTAAATAGGCTGCCCTACTGAGGGATCACATTGCTGCACATCAAGTACACACAACACCTAAATCCCAGCAACAACTTTACCACTCTGTAAGAAAGCATACATGGCGGGCAAAGGTGACTTAAATAGATTTCATTGTTAAGGTGTGGACCAGTAAAGGAGGCCAGCTTGGAGATAAAAAAGAGCATAATTGTTTCCTATTTAAAAGTTAATTTGCACTAAATCAGCAGGACCTGGTGGTGAAACTTTGAGGCAGTTTAACTCGTAGTAGCAGCCCAACCTTTGATGTCACAACAGGCATGTCCATTTCGGCTGTCAAAGGTTAAAATATCTGTGGCTACAGGTACAGCAGGCTTACATGTTTAAAACCATTGTGAGGAGCAAAGCAGTGGTTATCCAGCCCAAGTGACTCCGGCATAATATTCCCAGTTAATGTGTTTATTGTCCGTGCCTGTGCTGCATTTCATGTACCATGTTTGGCCTTTAATGATTAATTGCGTTCTACAACAAAAGGTCAGCTTGATTCCAAGTCGTGACACCCTGTGTGGAAACTGTTGCCAGACCAAGTCTTATTACACAGCAGAAGAATTTCTGTGTTTGGCATTCAAAATGTGTTTGACATAGGGAGTACAATTCAGCAGAAGATTATTAAGAACATATGGAAGTAATTTAGATGGATTTGGACTTAAGCGGGTGTCTGTTTACATACGTCATTTGAGAGCTGTTTTTTATTTGTAACCGTTACATCATTGTTCATAACCATTGCATTTACATGAGCCTGGTTTTCTGTTTCCTTCACAACTGGCCAGGGTCTTTGTAAACAGCAGGACAACACCTACCTACAGTTCAGGTCATTATTGCTCTGCAGCCCTTCTAGGGACAGAAAGAGGAAGTAGAGCGGGCCAGTCAGGGTTTATGCATGCAGCTCTGCAAGTATCTGAGTGGAGGTTACCTAAAGTGCAGTGGGGCTCTGCTGCCGGCTCTGTTTGAGGGCCTTAACCAAGGACTCAAGAGATGAGCAGAGCATTTTTAGTGAGTGTGTATGTGTGTGTACGCGCATGTATGTGGAAGTATTTTTCTGGGCATGCGTTTCCGTGCGTGTGTGTGCCTGTACTAGGGAAGGATCAGTGGAGTAAATCCACACTTGAAAGAGTAGCTCAATCAAGCTCTCCCACCCATCTCTCTCTCTCGCCCTCCCTCTGTCTCTCTCATCTTGCCGATGTTCCCTTGCTCCCAGTTCATGGAGAGTTGAAGGGTTCACAGGACTAGGGAGCAAAAGAGCGCAACTGAGGGCAAAGAGGCACAACTTTAACACTTTCCTTCCTGACCCTCTTCAACTGTCAATCAATCTTTGAGTAAAGGGCAGCCACTAGAATGCATTACATAATAGTCAGTATCTGGTGGTTGGCAAGTCAACCACTGAATAATACTTATAACTACAGAATTTGCATTAACATCTCACATTTGGTTGGTCGCACATCTTTCTAAAACATTGTAAGATGGAATAAGTGAATATTGTTATTGCAAAATGTTTGCAATGTTATTGCATTTCTGCAGCCAATTAGACTTTGAACAAATCCTCAAAACAGAACACCTTTTAAACAAAACGCATTACTGAGAAACAATACTGGATATAGAACACAATTCTCCCATCAAAGACTGACTGTTACATTTCTGTGAGTTTAGCTTAGCTGGTAAAGGATACGTTTTTTCAAATCAGACATCCTGGTTTATAATCTCAAGTGAGTCAATTATAAGATTATTTAAAGCAAAACAATCTTTATAAAACCTTAAACTCCAATTAACCAACTTTGACAAAACAACCTTCTGGCTGTCATTCTTTTCTCCCTTGTTGTTTAACTGCTGCAGCTGGGTCCTCAATGACAAGTAAAGCCTGTTCTTTGAAAAGGAATAAAAGCATGACCTCACATTTTGTTTCCTGTGCGATTTAATAAAGGCGATTTTACGCTGCCAAATGTGGAGAAGATGCCCTTCATTAGAACAGTGCGTTCCCAGCGTGTCCATACTTTAATCCAATCAAGTTTAGCATGATAAAGGGCATTACTGCCAACCAGCTCAACTGCCCATACACTTGTGTGCATGCACAGGCATGCAACCCATTAAAGAAAAGATCATGCCCTAAGCAGTTCATGGGTAGATAATGCACCAACCTAACCTATTCAGGGACAGCATTACTGACTCACTTATTCTACCATACTGACACTATGTCACTTCTATTGACATTTATTTGTCATCCTCTGGCCAATACAAGGCCACTGAGGTTATGCACATTACTAGTAAGCAGAATAAAAGGTCAGGGATACATGTCTATGATGTTATTATCGTCTATAGAATGAAAACATTTACAGGTGAATTTAAGAAATTTGGTTAAACAAACAACGTCGATCTAATGGACGGATCTTTTCATTACATTTAAATGAACAAAGACGCCTTGCTTGAAGGAAATGGCCTCTAGTGGAATGCAATGGGTCATTAATTAGCTCTATAAAACACTCATTTGAATTTAGGGTAAAGTGAAACTTTTTATGAGAAAAATTTCATTAGTGTCTCAAAAGAGCTTCAAGCTGCTTTCTCGTGTGTAAGAAATAAAAGTGGAGAGCTTCTCCTTAACCCAATAAACGGTTCAGGTACTGAATCACCAGACCATCTTTGATGCACTTGTCAGGCTGCAAAATGAACAGAGATTTCAAGAAAAGTGAGGACGCTATTTTTGTGGCACTCCATTCAGATGAGTGTTCGCTGCCAAGAGCTGTCATTGACTTAAAAGGACGCCAAAAGGGTTTTGTTGTGTATGTGTCTACACATGTGTGTTAACAGTGACTCATTCTGCATCACTCTTTAGAACACTACCGCTTCCAGATATGGCTTCATCCTCCAAGTTTGTGTGTGCATGCATATATTTGAGTGTGTGTATGTGTGTGCATGTACAAGTGTGTCAACATCCTCTTTGTGTACATAAAGGCTGTGTAGATCTGAAACACTACTGCTCTCAGAAACAAAACAAGTGCCTAAAGAAGTAGCAGGCAGACTGAATAGAAACAAGCAATCCTTAAACAAGAGGACATGAACTGAAGTGCATCCCACATTGTCAGGCTGGACTAAGGCTTTGCTGACACACAGGGAGAAATTATCATACTAGACAGGAGTCCCGGCACGATTGCACCTCTTGTGTCAGATCTTACATCCATAACCTGCGCAGTTCTGATGATCTAAACAATAAGTTAAAGTTCATGACGTGTTTGGCCCCCATTCTGCCTACTCTATGCTTTTTGCATTTATCAAAGTTCACATAACTTAAAGAGTACATTCAAGCGCTTTTAGGTATCCCAAACCAAAAGCTTTTAAACCCTTGAAGCAAGCTATTAATATTAACTTTGACTCTATGTTTGATCATGATTATTTAATTGCTTACTAATTTCCAGACAAAGGGATCAACAGAGGATTTATCAAGCTATAAGCTAGCTTAGTTCGTCTGGTACGAGTAGCCTGGAGACAAACAAATATGACAATGAAGTTGTATCTTTTCAAATATTAAAGGATATGTTTTATGCAACAGATTTCTTTGAAAATCAAGCATTTTCTTGAAGTATATCCAATTCAAGAATATTCTGAACCTTGAAACCATTATAGTTAAAAGCATGTACTAACCCTGGTTTATAATTAAAGGAGGTCGTCTGCCTTGAGTTGTCACTTGCTGAGTGTTTGCAGAAAGCATCATAATGTGCTTCTAAAAAAGTATATGCTCAAAAAATGGAATGCAGGTATATCTAGGGCAAACATTGTCCTTGCTGCATTTGTTTCTATCAAAGTGAAAGAATGTAAATGAAGTACATGTGTAAACACAATTTTGCATTTACAGGATAAAGGGCATGAAGGAAAGCAGCTTAACAACATTACAATTCAAGTGACACTGCCTCTCGTTTAACCTTGCATGTCTGGCATTGGCTGGCCCTGTTTCCGCAGGCCACCAATCCCTGTGCATTGCCACCCGATGGCAAATCTGGGCCTTCAGCTGCCCTGTCCACCTGGTCGCCACAGTTAACAGGGAAAATAGACATTGCACGCCAAAAAACTATCAGCAGCAATCACCGGGGGCACAGTGTATGAGGAAGCTAGGGCAGGAGGGAAGCGGAGATGAAATGTGGCAGTCACAGGAGGTGTGCGCAGCCAGCTATGTTTTTCCACTCCACCAGGGGTGCAGCCAACCTGTTCTCCTGGTCTATATGTGGAAGAAAACAGGATGTGAACAGTGGGATAGTGGTGGTGTCCCATATGTAGTCCCATCGATGTATTGTCTGGACTACAATGGTGGAAAAGGCCTGTCTCAGCAGAACTACATCACGGCTAAACCATCTCCTATTTGAAAACTTCCTAGGAAACCTAAACAATGTTACTTGTGGAGAGCATTACATAAGGTATTAAACCATAAACAGCTATCATAGTGCGTGATGTTTATATATGAGCTTGTGTGTGGTATGTACTCACAGCAGGTACTAGGAGCTTCTTGACCTCCTCCACCGCTCTCCTCATCTTGATCTCGGCTCTGCCCTGTGTGTCTTCCACTGTGATCAGAACATGAAGGTCTTCGTTTAAGTGTTCCCAGTTTGGCTTCCCTCTGTTCTGCTCCTCCTGGACAGCAATAGAGAGAGAGACAGAGAGAGATGGTGAGTGAATGTGACAGTGTGGGTGTGTTGGAGCACCAGTGCAGTAACACAGCATATCAGAGGAAGCGGAGGCGAGAGGCAGGCATACACAGAGGACGACGGGCCCTGTGAAGAGAAGCAGGATGACAGGAGCGGTCCTTTAGTCAGCTATTTAGCTTTAACTTTGAAAGGACACCCTTCTTTAATAGATCCCTCGCTTCACAGAGACAAAGAAGACAGCTAGCCCTGCAGCAATTAATATCAGTGAAAGATGGATGGATGAAGGGATCAGAGAGAGATAGATGGGGATTTTTTCAGCCACACCAACTTAAGCAGTAGAAATGCAATTATGATACATGGATATTGTTCAAAGTGCTGCATGATTTTGTGAAGGTACAAAACTGTGTACCTCTGTCTCTGACTGGTGTTTGCACGGACAATACTGTTCGGGTAACAATAGCTCTCTGAGGGAGTCGTTTTCCCCTATGAAAAAGCTGCGCCAAAGCACTCAAAGGGTGCCAAATTGTAGCACTAGCAGTACCTGAAAGGCAAAATGGGCTGCATTCAAAACTGACATCATAGCTTGATAGCCTTTCAGCAAAGTTAAATAGGAAGCCATTTCCAGATTTGAATTGGGAAAGTTGAGGTTAAGAAATGTTGCACCACATTTTTCAGGGGCCTCAATGAAAAGCCCAGAAAATTTGACCCTTTTGTGAGGAGTTAAAATAAGTAGAGACAAATATGGAGAACCTCACATTTGCATTTTTTTAAACCCGCCTTTCCATTTAGCATAGCTACTGTCCTTTCTGTTCTGGTTGCTCCACTGACAGTAAATGCAGTGAGCAGACACTACGAGTGCTCTAAAAAGCTTCTGAGGTTGTATCGCATGTCACTGTACAACCATGAAAGTCAGCAGCTTGAAAACTGACGACTTCTCCCAGAGGTGAGGAGTTGAGGTCTAGGTCGCCTGAAACAGACAAAACCTCAGACTCTCTGATGTGTGATACCACATTAAAACCCTGAAATGGGACTACAGTTTTACAATGCTAATATTTTACTGATTTGTGCAGACACAAAAAGTAATGTCAAATGGAATGAAGCTTAGACATATTTCAAAACCCAAACTGTGATTTCAATCCCAAAAGGAGGTCAGAGTCTAAAGCAGTCAAGTGGATCCCAGCTTTCTCCCTCCTGCTGTTAGTGCAGGTTTGTGCAGACTGTTGATGAACACTGTGTCGTTACCCCGAGCCATGCAAACCACCTCAACTTCAGATCACTGCTCATTTGTGAGTAGTTAGACCACTGTGAAGGCGTCTAATTACAAACAATGCATTGTGGCGATCAGCAGGGGGTCCACCCGACATGATTTCAATACACTCAACGAGCACCACGGAGTGAGATGAAGCACACACACATACAGAGCTTGAGTGCCACCCACCTGCTTTCTACTCTACAGAGACCTGTTGCCATGGCACTGCTCTTTATACACACTCAAGCACGCACGCACGCACGCACGCACATAAAGAGTTCAATATTACACTCTCGTTTTCCCCTTTTCCACACAGGGGGGAG
>JAOWBC010000248.1:9579217-9603511 GCA_028566105.1 Hypoplectrus providencianus | reverse complement strand
TCCCTTCTGGTTTGATCCTAAAAGATGTTTCCAACTGGGGTCAATGCAACTGAGGCTAAATGCCAGCACACCAAACAGGTGCAGTGGGGAGCTGCAGGGGCATAGAAGGGCAGGCTGGGCTACAGATGAATGATAATGATAAAGAAAGAAAGTATTTCGATACTAAACACAACATATCAGCACTATTAAACGGGGGTAAGAAATCCAGTTGGCTCTCTCAGAACAGAATGGCAAAAGAGGGATGTCACAATTTCTATCAGAATCAAAATTGTTCAACAATATCACATTTAACCTATCACACCTTAAATTCCCTTTTGAAAACTGTAAATAGCTGTTGTAAGGGCATAAAACCAATAATTTGTTATTTGTTAACATTTGTCCTATTTTATACTCTCATTCTATATATATATATGTGTGTGTGTGTCCTTAACCAATGCTTTCTCCCAAAGCAACACTTGGATATTGCTCTGCTTTGCTCATCAACAGAATAGCTCCCTATAAGCTCTTAATAAAGAAGAAACTAGCTTTCAGTTGCAGCAGGTCAAGTAATCAGAACTCTGTGGATTAGAAAAAAAACAAGTCAGCTAAAACTTTAAATAAAACAAGTGGGCAGACTGTTGTGCCAGGAGACCAATCAAGTTTAACATATTGATTGGCAGTGTCACACGTTAGTTCTAAGCACTAAAATGTAGGTGCTGTGGTGTGGTGCTATTTATTTACTGGAGAGGGTTGAAAGTCCAATGAACTGTTCTGTGCTGACACCACAATCTTAGCCATTATGTATCAGAACAATCAGCAAAATAACTCATGAAAAGAAATTCATTTGATGTAGAGCATTTCACGAAGTGCAAGTCTGAAAGGACTTAGTTTGGCTCAGAGCGAAACAGCTGTCTATGGTGCTAACTCTAATCTCACACTGTGTGGTAGCCAAAATAGAATTAGTAAATTGTTTTTGCAACTAAAGAAGGGGAATCCCTATCCTACTTGGTCGATATAGCGTACCTGTAATTTAATTGCTGTTGTTCCTGCTGTTGTTTTGCATTAAGCATGACTGTAAGAGGGAAAACCAGTGGGACTCAAGCTGCCACATTAAATGAAGGTTTGATTGGAATAAGGCTCCAGGAGGAGTCATTTTTCCTTCAAACTGTTTAGACAACAATCATCAAAAAGGACATTGCACACAAGCTTCATCCCTTTGGGCAATAACGAAAGATTTTACAAGGTTTAACAACAAACTAAGAAAAAGCCCCAAAATACAAGTGACTGGAATAGGGTTGAGCATAATGGTGGAATGGAAATCCTAAAAGAGGTACTCTCTATTGAATTATTCTGTGATTCATCCTGTCTCAGCAAATGCATCCAGGAATGGGTGTCCAAAAGTCTGATTACAGGAAAGTACACGCACTGAGTCACTCAGACACTTCATATTTAGTCTAGTTTGATCAGTGTGAAGTGCAGATCTGGGACAGTACAACATTTGTCACTCTTGTCTCCCATTATTTAAGTTAAACATCTGGTCACACAAATGCACAGGTGGGTTTAACAATTTAAGTTTTCATACTGTGATTATGCCATAAAAATACATATAAAAAGAATGTTTTTACATCTGTATGCTTTAATCTGAATATGCAACCTCCTCAAGAAGCATTTAGAAACATTTAATCTAAATAACTTACTCAAAAACAGAAAAAAATGTAATTTTCAATAAAAATTAAAAACTGCCAATAAAATTGTGTTTTTGTACATTTATAATCCAAATTAGATTAATTTTTTTTTTTTTTATCATCCCAGCTTTTTTGTAATCAAGGTTTTATACTGGAAGCATTTAAACACCAAACTTCCCAGGACGTCACTACAGTGCCTCAGATCTGTGATGGAAAAGGTAGAAAAAAAAACTGTCTGCAGCTAACAAAGCAAAGGCTTTTTCAGGATAACTGTTGGTGGCAGCAGGTTTAAAAAGGTACAAATTTAATGATGTCAATCAAAATAATTTGCATACAAATTACTGTCTGAAACAATCAAAGGATATCCAAAAACAATTTATAATAAAAAAGACAGTATCAGTAGATACTTGGTATGAAAAAAAATTGAAAGGGATTTATAGAAGAAAAACATCCTGTAATAATGACCATTGTGTTTGTTAAGTGGCACATTTTCCCCCTTGTCTACATGATCTGCTTTTTTCTTGCCATTGTTCTTTATTTTACCCTGCTTCTCTCCCTCAGTCTCTGCTCGACTCTCTCCCACTGCATAGCTCCAGTGAGCCGACTCCCCGCCAGGCAGTGCAGCCCAGGAGGGAGCAACCAGCTGAATTATTGAGAGCATAAAAACGCTGCCGCTAATGGATCCTGAATAAACACACTGGCTAAGCTGCTCCCGCGGCTTCCTCTGCTGCCACAGGGCATCAAGCTGGAAATACTGAGGTTGAGCATGCAGCGACTGGAGGCTGCGGCGGAGGCTTTGTCTGGGGCTGAGTCACAATTATGACACCCTCACCCTGGCCCTCCAAAAGCTTTTGGGCTACAGGGAGCAAACCCGGCAGTGATTCTTGTGATTTAATGACAGTGTAGACAGAGAAGATGTAAAAACTAGCAGCACTTGAGGTGTTTTTTCCCCACTTTTTTTCCTGCATCTAAACTCAATGCTACTTTAAATATGGAAAAGGACACCAGCATATTCTCAGTCAGAGAAAAAAAGTGGGAGAAATTCATTTTAATAGAGACAATTAGGAATGTTAAGTGTTGTGTATTAAAGTGACAGTGACTGGACAGTTAATCTAAATTTTAACAAAATCTCCTTATTAACTACATGCAATATCCAAATCACATAAGGCAATATGGTAATATTTGTGAAGGCATAATATATGCTAAAACGCCATTCTGAGCATTGTGGTGTGGTAAAATATCTAAAATTAGAAAAGCAATAACAAACTGCTATGCTTTTTTGTTTTCAGTGACAAAAATATCTTGAATTCTTCTGCAATTGCAACATCAGTTAAAATGATTGCAATCACATATTTATTTTTAAACTATATAGATAAGAACATTTTTTATTTAAAAAATCCAATTAGCTTAATACCAAAAATAGCTTAATAATAAAAAAAAAAACTGTCAGTTCTATTATTGAAATATTCTCAGTACTTGGTAATTCACGGACTTTAGCCCATATCAAACAGAGAAAGACATGATCCTGCTCAGCGGTAGTTTTGTAAAAAAAAAAAAAATTAAATATTAATTGTATTGTGCCTTTGTTAGTGAACTAATTGCACAGAGCCTTTGACATGTCCAGTTCAAACAAACTGTCACACACGATTATGTTTTAAGAGGGTGAGATGTTATGAAGGTAATCATAGATTTATGTAATGAGCTAAGACGAACTTGAGTGACACACTAACTTCAGTGTGTGTGTGAGAGAGAGAGAGAGAGAGAATGAGAGAGAGAGAGAGAGAGAGAGAGAGAGAGAGAGAGAGAGAAACTTGTGCTTGAGTACCTTCGAAACCCTATTTAACTACGACTGGATCTAATTGCAAAGAAAGAACCATAGCAGAGCATCTTTATCTTTTTCTGTGATAATGAACAAACTCAGAAGGAAATGAGAGGAAGAGACGAAAGTTAGTGTACGAATGGAGGAGCCATAAAAAAAAAAGAAAGAGGAAAGAAAACATTGGTCCCGCAGCACACTGGTGCTACAAAGATTATGACTCAGCTGAAAAGTATGTGTACATCTGTGACTATGAATCCTGTTTTTTGTTACTATGCACTGTGGACAGAGCGCATGCAAGTGTGTGTGTAGAGAAATTGATTCCCAAAACAAGAGGGATAAAAATACACTTCCTCTGACTTATGTAAATGTATTGCAATATAGCACCACTGCCTGGAAAATCTGAGCAACTGGTGAAGAATTTTCTATGTTTTAAAAAAGGTGTCAATCAATGAGGAAGATAAACAAACAGCCCTAAAGTAGTCTTTAAGACAAAGTTAAAGCCCATGGGCCATATATGCACAATTACTTAAAATATCACGATTTTCAAAACAATTCTTCAATTTTTCCTCAAAGTATCTTTAAATTACATCATCAATTCTGATCTGACAAACATTGGAATTCCCTTGGGGAAGTTGCTGTTGCTGTAGCATTCATGGTATGGTGCATCACTCACGGCTCAAATATGCCATGAGTCATTTGTGTAAGCTTAAAAGACACTGAAAGGTTGACCTGATAGTAGTGCAATATGGGACAACCAAACATGGTCAGACTTTCATCAGCATTATTTTACATAGTCAGTTACAGTTTTCAAATTCTGTGATGTTGGCCGTTGAGGTTAAAACATATTTCTTCAAATTCATGGAAAACACCACAACAGTTGCAAAAAGCTTTGCTCAAATCTGTGCATCTACATGTTAATGCATACAAACACACAATCTCACAAACATGTGAACTTCATGGCAAAAAATGTGGCTCTCAGATGTTTTTTCTGATGAGCAACCAATCTGGTCAAAGCTAAAACGTTTTTTTGCCCAAGTTCAACCCTTGGGTCTCAAGATACGTAAACACACAATATTAACCTTTTAAGTCTCCAACCTCAGCCCAGTAGGTCCAGAAATAGAGGCTGCCCGTGGCCTTAGCCGTCTTCATAACTACTGCCTTCAGTATTTTCCACTGCACAGCGTTTTGCAAACAGCCCTATCAGATGTCAGAATGCAGCCACCAGGCATGAACTGAGCATGTGTCTGCCTCAGGTCTGCACGGAGCACTACTGGGATGTTTTTGTGTTATAGCAGTTCCTGCAAGTTAATAGCTATAGTTAAATAACTAAAAAAAGGTGTGTTGTGCTTTAGTGGTTTTGCTTTGTAATAAATGTAGGATTTTTTTTTCTTTACATGTTTACATGAGTTGAATCTACCAAGCAACAATGTTAACAATAGATAAATACATGAAACACCCTGGGCTTTCTGCCATGCCGATGAGCTTACCTTCTTCTTGTCCCTCATGGAGCTTTTACCTCGCACCATGATTTTGCATCCCGTCTCTGCTTCCAACTGTTTGGCTGTGAGTCCCCGAGGGCCAAGGATTCTCCCCACAAAGTTATACTGCAGAGACAGAGGAAAAAATAAACCAGTGAGTCTATGCGTGAATATACAGTCAGATATTACTTAACATTAAGATGTCAGCATGTGAAATATCAGACCACAATGGAAAAGGACATAATAAGCTAGTAAAATATAATATTAATAACCAGGACTGAAAACAAATGGTCAAGTTCATGTTGAAGTTGCTCAATACAGAACAGGCATAAATATTGAACTTTCCATGAGCTCCAAGAGAGTATGACATCAGCCTCCTTGGATATCGAGCTGCTGCTGCCACAACTACACACATCACAAGAAAACTACTACATGTTTTCTATCTTCCCAGCACAAACTGAGGGTGGATCCTATCAGCCATGCAATCTGCAACATCGATAAATTACCTAAACTGGTTGTGTTTTTTCCTCATTGTGGTGGCAGCCCTAAAGGACAGTAAATGTGAGTTACAAAAAATGTCAGTAAGTAGTAGATTTAACCTTTTAGATATAAAAAGTTAGCACTGCATTATTTTATACTTTTAGACATTTAAGTTCCGTTTTGTCATAACTACCATATACATTTTTAGTTTTAGTGTTTTTGAGGTTGCATCAACCTTGACCTTTGACATTGAAGTTCTTATCGGCTCATCCTCAAGTTTAATCACTTCTGAAACATTTCCCTCAGGGTGTTCCTGAGATATTGCTTAGATTCAGATACACACAAGCAATCAAAAACATAATGTCTGTACCATGGCTGTCAGCGGCAATAAACGCGTAAATATCAGGTTCCAACTCAAGGGAAAAAAAATAATGACCGTTACTTTTAATGGAAGTCTATGGCATTTCCATGTATGGAAAAGTCCTTTTTTACCCCATGGATAACTATTTGTTTCAAAATCCTTCCAACTACAAGCTATCACTGCAGTTGAGCTTTCTTCTTCATCCTTACTAGAGGTGAAAAAAGAAAATATAGGGAATTAGTGTGGGTGGGAATGATGGAGAGAAAACAAGGGGAAAATGGAGTGGAAAGGGTGATGAGGGGGAGGTGAATTCTGAGGTGAGGAAGTGTGCTTGACACCATTTTCTTATCAAGGCCCCCTTTCACTGGTGAGTGGCTTTGGAGCTTTGTACCAAAAGGAAACGTATTTACCAACGTAATCCTCTCCACTTGAAACTGGCTTCCAACGGGATAAAGGGAAAATGTGTTGAAATAATCCAACACAATTTTCAGCCAAAATAAAAACAGAGGGAAAAGAGGAGAGCAGGGGAGAGGGGGAGCACAGTGACGCATAAAGAGGTAAACAAACCCCCTGTTTAAACAGTGAGTGCAGCGGCTGGTAGAGAGCATGAAGGGTAAGAATCTCTGACACTATTAAAATAGGATATTTTTACTCAGGCAAAATTTCCAAACCTGAAATATTCAAATGCTCACTGGCATAGTGGAAAGCTTTCCTTGACAATGAGAAGCACAACTGTTTGTCTCTTGGAAGTGTAACAATGAGCTATGACACAGCTGCATTAAATTCTTAAATGCAGTCACATCTGCTTATGCACTCCGCTGCACCAGCGCCTCTACAAAATCCAAAAGGCCATCAGAGAAGTCACATTTAATTACAGGGGGATTACAAATGTTGGTGCGTTTTCCCCAAACTACGTAAACAAACACTTGTAAGATAGTCAAAAACTCCAGGCTGTTTTTTTTCCTTGTCCCCATCACTGGGCTTGCCTGTAACCATAGCCTGTCTCAGGCAGGAAGGACACACCCTATGGCTGGAGAGATGCTGGAGCCCCTGTGGATGATCATAGCATGCAGCTTCACATGCTTGTGTGTGTCCCTGTCACAAGGCAGCTGTCTGTTTGGTTAACTCAAATCAAGGAAAATTGTGCAGAGGCTATTTGTGAGTGTGTGTGCCTACTGAGGGATGTGGGGGCACCTGTCCTCGGAGGTCAGCCACCAAACGATGCACAGTGGCCCGACTTGTATGCACACACACACACATACACACAGAGCCTCAAGGAGCACAGGAGAGAGCTGTCTGTCTGCATCACAGCACCCGTTGCAGACAAGGGTGAACCCCAAGCTGTGGGCATTATGGTGGTGCTGTGGTACTCCAACACGACGCATCAACACACACGGCCCTCAAACTATTACACAAAAGCTACAGTGGTAATATCCTGGGTGTTGTTATACAGCTTACCCCGCTAGCAACTGCAGTGCCGTATTTGAGAATGTTAGCTGTCATTTGGCAAACACAAAAGGTACACCTACAAGGTTTAAAAAGTTTCTATAGTTAGATGTAGGTTTCCATGTAGGTTGGATGTGTGAGATTTCCCATGAGCTAACAGGCTGAAATAGCTTCTGTCAGTCAAAATCCCATCAGTGAGCCACTATAAATATATATATATATATATATATAAACCCCATACAGTAGCTGATTTACAGAATTAATCCAATAGACAAAAATAGCATATCAGAGTTAAAATATAAGGTGGTTGGTCCAACAATCAAAATGATACAGAAAGCATTTAACATTTTAATCTCTGCCTTTCTCTCACTTTGTAGCAAATATTGCTCTTCCTCTGACAGTAGAATGTGTTTCTCTGTGGACATGAATATGTTGATGACAATTGAACTTGACAGTGAGCGTGGGACAGAGGAAAGCTGAGAGAAATAAAGAGAGAAAAGGTTAGCGAGATGATGACACAGGAAAATAAGGGAAAAGTCACAAATGTCTTGTTTTTTCCAGTACTGGATGAGCGATTATGAGCAAGGGGGGCCAACACTGCCACTGCATCTTAAAAGTTCCTCCCACTTTAGATGTGAAAGTCAACACCATCTAAGAGGTCACTCAGGGATAAAACGTTAGTGTTGGCAATTATATCCTTGTGGCTCAGGTTATATGACTACTCCACCATGGTGAAAGACATGGGTTAAGACTGGAGTACCAGTGTCAGATGTGTCTGAGGCATGTGTGCAAACTTACACATGGGAAGGGGTGGGGACGGCACAGAGCAGGCGTCATGTCTGGCCATGTAGTTGCCACAAGATTTACTCACAAACATCACTCATGGAAAATTGCAGCGCAAACACACTTCAAATGACTGTTTGTGCTGTAAGCATCTCACTACAATCTGGCGATGTTAGAAGGAATAAACTCATTTAAACAAAACCTTGAAATTGAAAGTGTAGCTCTATAAGTAAAAACTATGCAAAAATGATCTCAGTGTTGGGATAAAGCTCACTGTTTTCACTGTAGTAGATTGTGCTCTCTGCTCCCTGGCTTCATGCTCTGCATTGAGGGTTTGACATTATTCGTGGATGTTGATATGCTGTTAGAAAAAGGTGACCTCCATTTCAAGCCAGTGGAATGTAGAGACAATGAAAAGCCAGGCGGGTGAGTTATCAGAAGGGTGCAGGGCAACTGAGCCTGCCAGGAACTCCACTCAGTACAGCCAGAGGAGTAGGATGGATACAGTGCCCTCACTGCCAAATACACTATCCGCTCTTCACCTTCTCCTGCTAAACTATCTAGCCTCCTCCGCACAGACTAAAAAAAGAGAGTTTTCATCTTTTATATTCCTGCTGTTACATCAACTGCACTGGCTCTCTAGACAGAGGTCTTTAAAAAACTCATGTCTGGGAACCACCATGGCTCTTTGGCTGGATTTCCAAAGCTGTGCACCTTCTATGAGCCCTTGGAGCAGTTGCTAGTGACAAGCAATTTTGTTGAGATTTAACAGGCTCCTTGACAATATATTAAAAACAGAAATACAAATTGTGTCTAGGTAAAATTGTGAGGATTATAATCAATTGATAAGTTTCCCCCCGCTGACTTGAAACAAGAAAGCATGGCCATGCAGGGGTTGGGAAAAAAAAACAATTGTGAAAAAGAGGATGTCTACCAGCTCTGTTTAATCAGGCGCTACTGTCAGCACCCATCTGCTGAACAGAATACATGCATAAACTATGTGTTTTGCTGACTAGGAAACTCTCTCTTTGTATCATTGCTGCTTTCTCATTTCCTCTGCTCATTTACAGAATTAGAAGATTAGAGACACTGAGACCTTCAGTGGACCAGTTCTGTTCCTCAGTCCTCTGTTTCAGTCACATTTTATCTTAGTTTTTCAAACAAACACACAAAAACAGAAAACTGCATGAAGTATATGCAAACATAGTTTGTGTGCAAACACAGAGACAGACAGACGTGCACACACTAACACATACACATAAAGCCCCCTTCAGGACAAGGGCTTACACTGACATTAAAGGGCCTTTGTTTAGCCTCAGTTATCGCTACTCCACAGGCGGGTTATGTTGTGAGCCTATCTACGTCTACAACACTGTGTGTTTATGAGCACTAGTGTGTGTGTGTGAAACCACAATCTATGGAGTGAACTCTCGCAGACACCCTCGGCACCCTGAGCTGATTGTCGCTTGGGTTTGTGTCCGTGTGCATTGTGATTTGTATTTTTTTTTTGTGAACAACTGAGAAACAACAGCAGTTTCACCAACAATGCTCAGGGAAGCAGAACAATTGCGCCTTTGACTGCGTTTGTTTGTGGTGGTGGGGAGACAGGAAATGAGATCATGCTGAGGGCTCTGGCTGTGTGCGCGCAGAGCTTATCGAAGAGCGGGGCCAGGCCGGGAGGAGAATACCAATCACTTATTAGCCGGCCTCCCTGGGCTTATGGAAATGAGGAACAGTTCATTCAGTGCAATGTATCAAAGCAAGGTGGAATCTGTGGTTATACCAGGCACTGCGATCTCCCTCCCACCCTCACTCACTTGAATGTTTCAAGTATTACTGTGAAACAACACATACCAAAGTCATGGCTAATCATTTATCACAGCAAAACTCCCCTTTCCTCATTCCCAAGACATTTTCATTCTTCAATACTCTTCAAGTTACAGTATCTGGAGGCTTCAGACAGCACAGAGTTGAAAACTGCTCTTGCTGTTCTTCTCCTCCCTCACCTCCTCTCTTTGTGTCCATTCATAGCTCCTGGAAACTGACCAGGCTTCCTGTTCCTCTTTGTCTTAGAACACAGGATGTAGCCTTTCCTCTTCTGCATATCTGTCATCCTCCCTTGTGCACGGGTCTCTCATAACACAAATCAATGTTTCTCTCTGACTGCACACGACAACCTTTGCCACCAGTCCGCTGTCTTCCTTTCATCACTCATTCTTCTTTGGGTGAAAACATTCAATCATTTAATTAATCCATCTTCCTCACCTTCACTTTGTGGTCCAGTCCCCACAACACCCACACATACAGAGCAGCTCTACATACCTTTACACACAGTAAACGGATGAGGGTAAGGGTGAAGCAGGAGCAGAGAGGTGTCTAACCTAGACAGTGTGCATGCTTTATCTAAAGGAGGGACGGAGAAGGTGCGGCTGGGGCAATGAAGGAGTCAAAATTAGACTTAGATTCCAATGGTGACATTTTCGCCTCAAAGCCCTATAGACTTCAAAGCGCTCTTTTCAGCACATCCAGCATTTAGTGCCTAATCCATGGCTCCTTTGATAATTCTGTTTGGGTTTATTTTGGGGTTGCAGGCAGGGTTGAAATACAGAGGGGGGGGGGGAGACGGAGAGATGGAAAGCGTAAAGATTGATGTCGGCTAGAAGTTAGGAAGATGTGAGTGAAGGCAGCACAGAGCAAAGTTTGTGAAGTTTTAGATAAACCAGCTACAGGAAGAGAAGGGTAGGGAAACCCTAAAATCCAGTCTCAAACTGAGTGATTGTTTGAGAGTTAATCACGAGTCAACAGAAGACTGACCTTTTGATCCTTGCAAAACAGTGCAATTATTACTGTAATGTAAATAATTTTGTGAATCTGATAAAACTGAAAACATCAATATTGGTTTTGGTTTCAACATTCCTGTGTCAGGAGGATCAGGTGTGTGCCCCCAGACGCTGCACAGACGGACACAAAGTCCATGTGTGGTCCACCAGCTTCCTTTTTCCTTCATTTTCTGTTTTTACCGCTCTTTGCCTAACGACAGCAGAGACAGACCCACTAAGGAGTCATTAAGCTCTGTCCACTTACAGTATAAGAGCACAAGTTGGTAATATGCATGCAATCGCTGGCATTAGTAAAGTTATAAATACACATCTTACAGCTTACACAGTTGCCCTTCATCATGTTAAGTGACTACAACAAATAGAGTCCTCTGTTTAAATTATCATTGTAATTACCCTCCTCATCAAACAGCTAACTAGAAGACCATCCGTTCATCAAATTATCATCATGCATGGCTGGCTAGCTAGAGATATCAAAATCCTCTACTCTGCTGCTCTATCAGTGAGGTGAGGTGAGGTGTGGGGCGGTACATTTCCAGGACTGGTAATGACTTAAGGGGGTCAGAAGGATATCAGGAGCTGGCATGATAAGTGATGACACCCTCATGGGAACAAGCTTAATGACTTTCCCGTGCAGGGAACTGGCTGGTTTGGTCCAGGCAATTTTGCTGCAGTGAAACAGAAAGGTCCAAGACATCCTGTCTGCTCAGATCACCAGAGCCTCTCTTTTGGTATTCTTAAATCTCTGTGCATTGCAGTCAAAGTGAAGCATCATCAGGCAATGTAGCAAATGTTCACCCCCTCTCCTAAGGCTGAAGCCCATGTGTACACGTGTACATGCACATGCATGCCCACACATTTGGGAACAGTTTTAAGGCCGTTTAGAGTTGTACATCTTAGCTAAATATATTAATAACATTACAGCAGGATTCAAATATCTACATTAAATCCTGATTGTTACCATGAGGGCACACAAATATCCTCTTGACTTACTTTGAATTTTAATTTCCTGTTTTAATTAACTATTTAATTTCCCTTTTTAATTACCTGTTATACCGGTGTTTTATTCTGTGGAGCAATTTGTACTTAAAGAAAGACACTATTTCAAGATTTAAATATATGAGTCAAGGCAAAGTTGATGAGGGCCTTTCTTCTTGCTTTAATACGCTGATGAATAACAACAAAAGAAACCAATCTCCCCTCTCGAGAACTGAGTGCATAGAGGCCTTATTGATCAACCACTTCATGGCATTTCTTAAGGCTGACAAGTCATTTGCAGGGTTCGATTGGATTCATTTGCCTTCAAAACACAGACTAAAAACCAAAAAATGTAGAATTGCAGGGGGATCAAACACGGTTCCACTGAGGATCTTTAGTTCATATGCGACGGGGTGGAGCGGAAGAGGGGAAATTGTGGGGTGGGGGGTGGGGTGGTGGTGGTTTAAAAGGATTCCATTACTGAGACAAACGTGAAGTACCATGACAACCCCCTAAACACCAGACAAACACAAATGCCACAGAAACACCAGGACCAGAGCGGTACCACACAGTTGTTTTTACAGGCATATCTATAAATGATCATTCTCTTCACTCAGGTCAAAAGGAGTTGAGACAGTCTTGTTTAGCAGTTGCTCAAGAGCTTACATCTCACTGAGGGTCTCATTTCATAGAGTCAGCAAACCAAAGGTGGTGTCTGTTGGTTGGTGCATGTCAGTATTTTCACTCCTAAGCATTTCTTACTACCCAGTGACCTGCCCACAACCCACCTGGGCATTAAACAGTTGGCATACACAAACACACAGGGAATAAAGCAGAGACAGAGATGGGCTTAAAAGACATGTCACACGCCCTATCGGATGCCTGAAGGTCAACGGAAATGACATGCTGAGCTGTCAGTCAGCTGCCTATCAATGTGTGTGTGAGTGTGTGCTCGGGAAAGAAGCGGAGCCACAGATAGCATTTAATTGAAGGTTGAAGTTATCAGATAGCCTGCGACTCAGCTGTCAGTCAAAATGCAGTCACCACGGTGACGCTTCACAGCGCTCTGCACCACTGACGACATCAGGAAATGGCTGACTTTGAAGAACGGTGAGGGAGTGGGGAGACAGACACACAGGCAGACTGAATGATAAAGACACACAAACACATTTACAGACAGATGTGGGGCACACAGGCAAGTACACACAGGCCAGAGGAGGGACACACTTAAGGGAATTAGAGTAGAGGCATGCTGGCAAGGCAAGTTATTTTGGTAAAATTGACATGCTGCACTGCATCCAGACACCAGGAAAATCTAATTATCTGCTGGTGAAACCAGAGCAGGGGACATGTAGGTGGGACAGAGAAAGCCCCTTAGAGCGAATGTGACCTCGTCATAAGGATATGGTGGATAAAGGTAAGTGGGAGTTATGTTTTTAAATGAAAGCAGAAAGTTAAGGGGGGCGAGTGAATGGCAGGCATCCTAAGATGACAAGGAAAGTGTGGAAAAAAGGAAAAGATGAGGAAATAGTAGGGAAGATGACAAATTTTCCATGGCATCTGAGTTGCAAAGTTTATAAAAATGGACGCCTGGACAATCAGTTAAATTTTTTTGAGGGGGAAACTAGAGCTCTGTCAATGGAACACACACACAGGCAAGCTGTTACACATATGCATATGCCTTTTCAATGGGGGGAATCTGGGAAATCAGACGGAAATATGAGAGGGGGAAATATTCCCCAGTCTAATAATCATCATTACAGTTTCCTACCCTTTTAGCAGTGGGTGGATGGGGATAGGAAGTGACATTTTTCTTCCCCTCATTCATTAGTTCTTCCCTCTCTATCTTTACACATTGATCCTACATACCCTCTTATCTTAGTTCACCAATAAATTACTAGTAGTCTTTGTCCTCATAGAAAAATGGATAGAGATACCGTAACTTACTGTTTCTTGTCTAAACCAAGGCAGACTTAGCTCTAGATGGATGTGAGTTAAACATAATACAAATATATTAGGCATGGTCAAGTGTCCAAATTATCAAATCCAAGATTTCATTCCCTCTCTGCCCATCCTAATAGCCAACAATCACAAAGGGAGTTAAAATAAAAAGCAGTAAGCAAAGGGGTTGCTTACAGTACCTTATTTCAATCAGAAAAATGTCAATAAAATTCTAAAATTGACACAATTTGCATGTAACTGCAGATAAAACAGTGCACACAAACCCTGTTTCAAAACCACATTTAAGGAATAAATCAATTTAGACCTCCTGCTGATTTCGCCTGGTTCCACTCATCACTTCTAAACAAAACAAAGCTTTCTGACACCCTGTGTATGTTACATATGAGTACCAATAAAGTTTTGCATCATTGTGAACGTGTGTTTGCTTCTATTTGCATACCCTTGTGTGCATGTTATTGGGAGTATAAATTCGTGTCTACTAAGGTCATCAGTGAGTCATCTCAGCCACCAGGGGGAAGCCTAATTAATTTACTCACTTTCCCGGCAGCTCGTAAACACAACACAGAGTTACAGCCTTGCTCAGCTTAGACCAGCATAGCACATCAAGCAAAGGTAACACAGAGGTCATCCAAGGATGCCACACTTTTAATAGTCTCTGTGTGTCAGTTAGTGTGCAAGGGAGTCGTTCTTTGAGTCTCTTCACAGCCACAGGTGGCACCCACTGCTCCACACATTTTCACAGACCTCCATCAATCTGCTATAAAATGTATACAGCCATTTACAGGGTTAGCACACACACACACAGACACACACAGAGACACACAGTGAGTGATTTCAGTAGTAGAAAACATCACTGTAGGTGATCCTTCAGCAAAGCAAGGTAAAAGATTTTTGTCTTACATTTTTAAACAAACACAAATAAACTAAAAACAACAGTCAATAGAAAATTCACAATTTTCAATAAGATATGCACTTTAGAAATTAATTTGTCAAAAACAAGTATTTTGCTGACTGGTGGAATTGGATTAGATGACTGTATATCAAGGAACTATCAAGGCCCTATCACTTCCAGAAAAAAGAGGTTTGAGAGTATATATAATATATTAAGAATTAAACTAAACTGTGAATTACCGCAGCTTCATTTATTTTTTGCTTGAAATACTATTAGATAATGTGAAAAACTAAAAAGTAATAACAGCAATTAACACACATATGAAAGGTGACAGTCTGTGTTGTGGTTGGTTGATTTAGCTTGGGTTCAGAGGCTGGGTCTGGTCTGAGGGTCAGCTGGAGCTAAGCTGATCCAAGCCAGTCCCTGGTGCCCTTTATCAATTCTGTCAGGGGGAAAATGCAATCCACGGCTGGCTGAGCCTTGCTCTGCTCCACAGTGTCTCTTATCCTTCGTCACCTCCCTCCATTCATTTCCTCACTGGAAACTGCTGGGATTACGAAGAGAAACGTTGCTCCTCAAGATGTGACACAACCATTCATGTGGGTGCCAAGGATTACCATGAAGTCAGGAAGGTGGCTGACCATGGTCAAACTCCTGCACACCCTCTGTGTGGCTCTGCATAGTATATACTCGTGCACAGCAATACACACATCTGTCATTCTTTAGACAAAGCTTGTGCTGACTGGTCTCTTCATTGTTGCCACCATCCTCTTCATCCCTACAAGGAGCATGATAACTCCATTGTATGCTACACTTTAAGATGTGTTTGTCTTTCCACTGTCTACACCACAGCTCAACCAATTCAAGTGGTGAGTCCAAATAATTTCTATCTATTTAAACTGAATATTTATGGAATTGCACTTTACACTTCATGACATGCTTTCCTGAGACAAGGACCAATTTAGACTGCCACCTGATAAACCTTTAACAGCAGTCCATTAGCAACTTGGTATACATTTTGCAAGGTGAGGAGCTGTTGTTTCACAAACTAACAAAACAGTCAATATAAAGTGAAATTAAAGATGGATATTGGTATTGTAAATATTAGTTCTATAACAACTGACTTCTCACTGAGTCCTGCCCCTCTATGTAACTGTTGCCACACCTGCTATTGCATAAGCAATGAAACTGTAAATCATGTACAATCATATAAGCAAGAGATAAGTATAGGATTTAATATATTCAATAGTTCTTAAGTATCAGAGAGAAGGACACAGAAGCTTCATTCAGAATATAATTTGCTGAGGGAGGATTGTCAATGAGGAGGACGTTTTAAGAGTTTTAGGAGTGTCAACAGCAACCCACAACTTAACAACAGCATAAGGGTAAACATACAACAATAGAACAAAAATGCTCTTGCACAGCAGAGTAGGTCAGTATACTGTTTTATTTTAAGCAAATATCTATTTATGACTCCCTGCGGTATCACAAACTTTAGCCATATGCTGTTAGCAACAGGTTCTGAGGTTAGCACAACAAGCTTGTCAGTCAAACTATGGAGAGCACTCTGCAGGTTCATATTCAGTCAAAACATTAACAACAGAGTGAGTTGAGAGTCTTATTTATCGTGCTTTCAAGCATTTTTTTAAGAGTTGCGGGTTCCATATGCACAACAACTTGGCGTTCGTTCGAAAGGACAGCATTCAGCAAAAACCTAAAGCTTGACTGGCCTCCTGTTATTAGCTACAACTGCTAATGTAGAACTGGACATCAGCCATTCTCGTGAAGGCCTGGCAAAGGGTCCATTAAGGCAAGTGCAACAATATCACCATCAGTTTGAGGCAACTGCAACAGTGTGAGGAGTGTACACAAGTTACTTACATCAGGGTACTCTTTGACAGGCACAAACAGTTTTTCCTGCAGGTGGACAATGGGTCCGATAGGCTCAGGCAGCTCCAGAGGGTGTCTGTCCACAAGGCCATTCACTGTGTCGCTGTACATGTCTTTACGCACTCTGTTGATCTCTGAAACACAACAAACATGAACACTGTGGTAAGCAACTGAATTACAATAATACAATCAAATATTTATTTATTTAACTTGTATTTGATATATATCACTGTCATATTGATTTTTACTTCTGGGCGAAGGCTTAATGTAGCATATAAATTCCTGTTGTAAAAACAAAAGAAAAACAACAGAAATCTGTCAACTGCCTTGAGCATTGTTTGTCTTTTATAGACAAACAATTGTGTAAGTTTTTTTTAAGAAATTAATTATCATAGCCTGCAAGTGTAAAACTAATATGACAGCCTAGTGTGAATGCTTCTTAATACTTGCAGAATAACTCTTTTTTTTAATACTATAAATGTGTGTCTGTTATTCTGTTATAAGTTATTCTATATGCCAGAAACAAAACTTAAGTACTGCATTATT
Source organism: Hypoplectrus providencianus (assembly GCA_028566105.1). Lineage (NCBI taxonomy): Eukaryota > Metazoa > Chordata > Actinopteri > Perciformes > Serranidae > Hypoplectrus > Hypoplectrus providencianus. The sequence continues at coordinate 9,586,375 of JAOWBC010000248.1, read as the reverse complement.
TAGGGGTTAAGGCCACCGTCTTTCCTTTCTGCCTGGTACTCCCCTGTGGCTGTTCTCTAATAGAGCAGCCTGTGCGAGCGGCTGCGCAGATGCGGAGAAGAGACGCAGAGAATCGCTCAGGTATATGCCTTCACATCTGATCCTTCTGTCAGATAAAACTAATGGACCTCTCTTTCTCACACACACCAACACTGCCAACGGAGACTTCCACTCCAACTCTCACACACCTAGACACACACACGCCTGCCTATAATTCACACGCACCCCACTTTGACTGTCTCTGTAGCTCAAACAAATTCACGCAGCAGAGGAATGCTGTGCTGCACAGGTTGGGGAAAGACATTCATTCATCCTGCCCGTCCTGCGTGTCTGTGTGTGGTAGAGTATCACAGTTGGTTGACGATCGACCTATGGAGTTGTAACACCCATTACCTTCCAACTTCTCTGCTTTTCCATCATGTTAAACAGTCATGCCTTTGTTTAACAAAAGTGTTAATAAGCGGCAGAGGGCACAAGAAATGTGATTTTAAAAGCAACAGCTACACAAATATATGGCTTTCTTCTGTAACAGCTGAAACAACGTGGTAGGGCCTCAAGGAATGATATATGTGAGGGGTGGGGCGGTGGGGCGGTGGGGGGGTGGGGGCACGATTACCATCTCTCATGAGACTTTGGAGCAGTTGCGAGCTCTATATTAAACTCTAGCTGCAGAAACCGACACTCAACTACAGATGCCCTCAGTAAAGCCGGCCTGACGTCTAAGCCTCAACCTTAATTAGAAGGTGGGTCAAATAATAAAGTTTTACTGTACTTATTTTTATTTTAAGTTTTGGTAATTTGACAGTTTAATATTCATTAAGATACTTAAGAGAAAAATATAAGTATAAAAAGTACATTTCAAGCATATTCAAGTTACATATATCAAACATTTTCTGACTTTCAATGACTTCAACAACATATCCAAATTGTTACTGAAAATGCTCTTGCAAAAAATAACAATTAAAGATTTACTTATGTTGTATCTTTTTTCAGGTAGTTATATTAACTTAAGAAATTGTTTTAAAAAGACTTGAATTTTTGCAAAACTGTTTTCAAATTTAAGCATACTCCCTAGCTTTAGACAAATTGTTAAAATTAAGTTGTTGTTGTTTTTTCTTTTTTAACATCCAAAATTGTTTTTTACAATTTAGAAAAGAAATAAAATTGCACTCTATATACATCATGGATTTAACCCTGGAATCATTTTGCGGGGATTTCCTGTTCAGTTGCAAGAGTGTTTTCTCTAGATACTGCTGATGAAAGGCTGACAAATGTGTGATTGATGGGCTCACGAACATGGACAAGCATGCACACAAACATCTGGCCTGCAGCTGTTTGGGCAACACCTGCGGGACACATCGGAACCATACAGACGAGCCAGGAGACTCAGCCCGGAGTGACTCCTTTCCAAATAACATGACCTCAGCACTCTGTGGTCCACACAGATACTCCCTGTCGTCCCTAAAGATGAATTCATCCTTGTGGTATCTAGCCCAGAAGACAGATTACATCAGTACTAACCGACAGCAGTGGCTTCAGGCCACAGCCAGTCTTTGTGTATGAGCAAAGGGGCTTGGCATTGACACATCATACATGGCGGGGATAAAGGCAGCATAACACCCAGGAATGGGAATATTAAAAAAAACAGTAAACTACAAATTATTATGTGTTGAGTATCCAAAAAAACCCAAGCCCATAAAGCATAAGCATGACTGATTTATGGTTAAAGAGACAGTATTTTAACCACAAGGTCAAAAGTTTAAACTCTGGAAGTCCTTGATGTAAAATATGCAAATCTATCAACAGCCTAATCACTCATAGTTAGTAATTCCAGAAAAGACGATAACTATTAAATGACATTCTATAAAAATGAAATGTTCCTCATCATAATAAATCTCAGTACCTTACTTACTGTGTCTTCAAGCTAGCATTATAAACACGGAGGAGCCATTTAACAGACCACTGGTGGGCTAAGCATGTATGTAGGAGCCATTAATGACGAGTAAAGAGGAGCCAGTGTTCTGTAGGTTAGAAAATCAATTCTCTGCACATAGCATACGGAATTATTTGCTTTTGCTGTGCTATTTGCAAAGAGGTCCCTCAGATAACGCAAGAAAATAAAAAGAAGAAGTGTGCACATATGACAAAGCAACCCTACGACGAGCATCAGCCCCCCTCCCCCCTCTAATTCTATTTCCTCTTGCTGAAATGCCACATTAACATAAGGGGGCCGTGCTGGGCCATCAGTGGAGACGTGCGGCATTTGACAACCTCTAATTTCAGTGTGGCAAGTCTTTTCTGAAGCGCTGTGCTCACCTAAAAATTACCCCCTGCCTTGCACGACCGACAAAATCATTTGTCTAGCTGTCCACCCAGGCAGAAAGGCTTTTGTAAGAATGATACAAGCGAGGGAGACTGAGGATCACCATCTTTGAAAGAACAGAAAATAGAGGAAGACAATCAACTGAACTCTTCTTTAAGAAAAAAGGTTTTTTTTCTTGCACTTTTGGCATTAGATGTCAAAAATGCATACATATGGGGGCAGTAACAGATCCCCTCTTACTCCCCCTCAGCTGTCTCTCAGCTCATTGCCAGTGTGTCATCCACAACCTGACTCAGCAAACCACACATACATAAACAGCACTTTCTGTCAGAGCTGTCTATTTACCTGTGGAGGGCGGCTGCATACGCACACAGGCATACTCAGGAAGAGATTATAATATCTCTGTTTAGCGTTTTTACCCAGACATCTGTCAGGAAGAAACAAAAATCAACCTTGAGAGTAGTTGGAGGGCAGAGTGGATGAAGGTTTGATGAGGAAGAGACAAAGGAAGGAGGGAGAATTATAACCACAGTGCTGAGCAAGCAGGGTGCAGTTGTACTTGACTCATGCAGCTCTTTTCTGGCTCAGTGTAAGTTAAAAAACATTTCATTTAATCCTTCTCCTTTTTTCGTTCTCTCAATTTCTGCCCTTTCTTCTCAAACCTGCAGTGAAAAAAGAAAATGTCACAGTTTGTGGCTGCAGATCTGCCTGCCCTTTGTAGGTTCAAATAAAGAGACATTTTTTTCTCATCCTATTGGTGATCTTGGCGAAAAGTAGAGAGAATAACCCAAAAGGAAGGATATGGGAGAGGACAATGGCAGGTGGTGGGGTTTGAGAGGCACTGGCCTTGGTTAATATGGAAGAGGAAGTGTAAGTTGAGAGCCAAGAATCAAAGAGTTATTGTTGGGTGGATGTCAGGCATGAAGGATTTTCTTGACTTTAAGAAAAATAAAACCACCTGCCCCTTAACAGATGGTTGTCACGCCATTAGTTGCCATTATGTGACCTAATGTGATATACTCCCATTAAGTGCACCTGTTGCCAAAAAAAACAAAAAACAAAAAACAAATAACTAGGGCTTTTACTTTTACTAATATCATAATGTCAGCTGAGAATTTCTCATGACAATTGTCTAAATGCCATATGCCTAGAATGAGATACTGTTTAGAGCTCAAATAAAATGCTTGTATGGGAACTTTACATTTTTTTTTTTTAATCACATTTCTGAAGATACCTGAATATCAGTGCCATGACAAAGTGTCTTTTATGACCAAGTGAATAATTTCAGGCTGAAAGATAATCCTAAAACATAAACCCAACATTAATGACTCTAGGGTTCAAGCAATTAATAGACTGTAGAATAACGTTCAGATTTAATCAAAATGCTGATAGAGTAAACATAGCTAAATTCTTAGAAATTACAAAAATTAATTTACTGATAAGCAAAATGAAATGTGTTGACATCATGTAATGAAGCTTAAAAGCAGCATGCTAAGCAAATAATCTGCACAATTAGCGCTTTGCTTTGCTCCCACCACTGTCACGATTAGTCCTTTTGGCATGCAGAGTTTCCCCATAAGTGAAAACAACACAGAGTAGTACAATATTAGCTTTTTAACAACACAGAAACTGTTACCCCTTCATAGGGTGAAGAAGAACTAGGCCCAGGCTAGAGAGTTATGTGCACAAGAGCGGAAATGACAGAGGGGACAATCCATTTAACGTATCTACTCATCTGAGTGAGTGATATTTGAAGGAGTCAGCCAGCGTGAACTCAGCACCATGGGATAGGGAGGCTTTTCATTTATTTACCCAACTAAATTCATGATCACATAGAAGCAGCACCGGCAGACTCAAGGGAAACCGTTCTGGGGAGTCTGAGATGGGGGAGAGGAAAAGCATAAGACGAAAGAAAAGCCAAATGAGGTAGAAATATTTTCTAATGATGCAGTCCCCCCATTCAAATGTGATCAAATGAATGGAAACACAGCATGAGGACAAACATGGGAAATGAGATAGAGAGCAAGAGAGATCAAAGAAGGAGCAAAGATATATATGAGAGTAAGGGGAAAGTAAAATTAAAAACTAGTAAGGGCACTCTGTTTGGAAGAAGAGAGAGAAGGAAAACCTGTCTGAAATCTGCATTCAACTAAGAGTTGAACCCAGCCCACTAATACTGCCAAGCCATCAAAGTTGGACTGCTCAACAACCAATGACCAACTATATTGGCTGATTACATCCTTCAGGTTAGTGCTAGATAAATCTTGGGACCCATAGTTATTTAAATCAATAAAATGGGTTTTTCAAAAACAGTAAACTACCTTGAACATATAGTCATATGTGCATAACATATTAGGTGGATTGGTCCAGTATTATGTGAGATTAACCGCAGACAGTTACATGCATGCACATAGACGACCAAACCCTCCAGGCTTATGCCTGGCAGAGATAACAATGGGCTAGTCAAGAAGGAGGTAATGTAATCAGGTTTAAGACTAGTGAAGATCATTCAGTTAGACCTGCTCCACTAGAGAATGGGAACAGGTCCATTAACAGCCCAAAAATAGACCTGCTCTATAACTGTTTTGTCCTCACCCTGTAGCTCACAGCAAAACGTCCCCTGTCCACACAGAGCACATCTGTCCATATAAGTGTGATGTGTGTGTGTAAGAGAGAAGGAGCAAAAGAAATGTAATGGGTGAGTAATCAGTGTGATCAGCTTTGCCTGAGGAAAGCAGCTTTTGATGCCTTGTGATGCCTGGTATTAGGCTGATAATATCTGGCACCTGAAACAGATTGAGTCTAACACCAATTTATCTTAAAGCTGAAATGATCAAATGTTCAACTGTACAGAGAGAATGAATGAGTCCTACCTGTTAGGGGGATTTAAAAACCTCTAGTGTTCGAAAGCATTCCATTTTCTTTTCAATAATTTCATTTTCCCTCTTGAACATGCATGCATTTCAACTCATGATTTAAATAGAGGAAGAAGAGAAAAAGGCAAGTAAGCTGAGGTAAATATAGACATAAAAACATGGTGGTCATGTCAAAGAAACCACAGCAATCACAGATACACCTAAATGTGCCGGTGCTGAGTGAAACAAGACTCAGGCAAAGAACAAGCCTTTTCACTTTAAAGCTGTGCACTTTAGCAATCACAAAGCCTGGGTACCCGTTGCAAACGAAAGGATTTGGGCGTTTAATGCATTCCTGCCCTTTATTCACGGCACAGACGACTTTATCCAAGACGACACTCCACTTCAACAGTTTAGGGGTTTGGCAGGCCAAGCATATGAAAGACGGAGGTTTCTTTTAAAGCAGAAGCAGAAATATAGTGTGCATTGGTGGGGGTGACTGAGCCATGAAAACGTATGCATTTCTGGGTCTTATCGTCAACTACCAGCTGCCTCCTCTCTCTCCCCCTCCCTCTTTGTGAGGGGAAAAAAGTTTTCCTATGTCTCTGTCTTATTTTTTCTTCCTAATCTTTGATTTAACAGTAGGCCTACACTGCACAGCCCTTTGATGTTCATGCACAAACTATTCCTGTGCTGTTAATGAGTATGCTGCTACTATCAGCATAGTTAAGAACAGCATAGTTATTTCAGTTCTTGCAAGAAAAAAAACAGGTTTAGTGCATTGAAATATCCTGTCATAAAAGTTTGCATTAGGAAATATTTGCATGAGTGAATTTTCACGTCAGCATTCTGTAACCAGAGGGTCAGTGCTTCACTTGCCTTGGTTCGCAATTAACCAGATTTCTAAATTTGATATTATGGACAGCAGAAGTGTGGCAATATACAAAATATTCAGTACAAGAAACTTTGTTCTCTGTGTTGCTTGTTTCAGCTTTGATGACCCTACAAACCCAGGAAAATTTTAGTTTGGCAAATAAGTTTCCCTGTAAAAAATAACAATGGACAAGCAGTAGTAGATCAGACTATGCATCAACATTGTTCAACCCAATTAAGGCAATGTTATGTCTCAGGGAATGGCTACATCAAACACACCAACTCATTTGCGACAACATTACCCAAGTGTGTCTATTACTTGCTGTTGTCTAAAACACACTTGGGTGCAAGTCATTCTCCCCATGGCATCCAGGCAGCCACTTTCCACGGATTCGGAGAGAGAGAAAGGCAATAATGAATGCCATAGGAGTGTTTATTGCTGTGAATATGTGACTAAACTCAGTTGTAGAAAAACAAAGTGTCCAGCCCCCCCCCCCCATATTGTTCATTCCCATCCAAATTGCTTTGTAATTAAGCTGGAGTAAAACAGATATATTGCATTACATTTTCATTAAATTACTTGTTGGGTATTTTCCAAAGATTTCAAGTCATTTATGTTTAAATTCCCTGTTTGTGTCTCCCTGTTTGAGTATCCTCTTTAAGTGTTTCCTTGCTTAGCTGTAGCACAGAAATATTAACACAGAGGTAACAAAAAATAATAAATAGGATTGGAAGACAAATACTTGACTTGACTGACCCAGGCTGCTGAAACATCATATTAGCTTTGGCTACATTTTTGGCACAGACGAAGGACAGGATATTTATTTGTGCAGCTCTTACATAGGAGTTACACTAACAGAGAATCTCTTCACAGCCTGTATGGAAAGGAAGAATACGTAATCGCAGTGATCAACAACTTTTTCAATGTACATATGGCATGTGGGTATTGTGAGACCAATGTGGAATATTATTAACCTAAACCTTGAATTTAGTCTGTGTTTATTTTCTCACAATGTATTCAAATTTAAAATAACACTAAAAAAATACATATGAGCTCTGCTTTACAGT
>JAOWBC010000248.1:9567725-9579117 GCA_028566105.1 Hypoplectrus providencianus | reverse complement strand
ACAGTTTCTGAACCCTGGCATGATGTGGATATAAGCCCTGGCCCCCACAGACTGAGGGGTCTAAATGGCTCTAGATAGAAATGACGGTGTGGATTGCAGGCAGCCAGAGGGAGAGATTTATGTTGTGTGTCAGGGAGTCTCCTAAGGCAGACTGGGTAAAAAGCTCCAGCGTCAGGTCTTTAAGTAGATAGGCTACTAAATAAACGACTAGTGTAACAAGGTTTCTGGATTCTCTCTTCCCTGAGCCAGGTAGAAAGTTATTAAATTACAGAAACACACTCTCATTCACACATGCTAACAGCTCTCATGGTCATAAGGCAAACAAGAAATTGGGTAAGGACAGTCGATGCATTTTTTTTTTTTACCAATAAAATGCTTACACAATAACAATACTTTTTAAAAGGTATACACTATGGTGCAAATTATTTATATGCTGGGGTTGCGAATGTACAAATGTACACATATATCCCAGCCTGCAAAAGCAGCATGTTCTGCCCTCTGATAGTCAATAATGAGCAAGAGCTGCATTAAAACACACATGAAGATAACAACTTGCATACCATTTAGCTAGGGTTCAACAATGCACAGAAATGTATGTGCCCTGACACATACGTAAATACATGTAATACATATAAAACAAACACCCAACTTAACATTGAAACATCCACACACACAGGCTAATGAGCTTTTGTGTGTTTGTAGGCAAGGCTCTCTGGAGACAGTGAACCCACAGAAATAACACTCCACATGGAAGGAGGAGGGAAACTGCCTTAGAGGAAAATCTGCTAAACAAATACAGCAGGAAACAAGTAGGAAACATTGCTACATCTCTCTTCTACCATGCTTTACTATCCACTGACACATATTTAGTCTACTAACAAAGAGATGGAAGGAAACCACTCTTTATTACAAATCAACCCCTTATTTTCCCATGACTGGTTTTAATATTTAATTAGTGGCTTACACCAGTGGAAACCAGTGCAATTGGTGCAACTTGTAGTCTTTCAGCGACAAATATAAATGGGAATATTCAAACACACGGTTTAATTTTTACACTTACAAAAAAATGAAATCACTGGTCTATCAAATCAAACCATGAGCTGAACACATTCTCACAATCCTAACTCCGTCTGGAACATTAGGAAGTTTGACACATAGTTTATCTCCTCCTCTATTCTAGCTGAACCCCTGAGAATATGTATGCTAAAAGCAGAATGTGTAGGTGTGGTGATGGCCAAGAAGAACAGCAATCAGCGAAGCCATTAATCATAACCGGTGGCAAATGCAATGTTTTCTGGGGCTGTCACTGTGACTGCACGCAGGAAGGGGAAGAAGTGCCAAGCTGAATGTGGCTTTCTGTGGCTGCTGGCAGCAACGGTGACGGTGTGCTATAGGAGCGTGTCATAGCACGTTAGTTTGGTGATTAAACAAAGCAAACAGACATTGCAGACAAGGAGAGAGGGGCCACAGGAAAGGCAGAGCTGCGAGGATGCAAGAAAAAGTAGAAACAGTGAAAGACAGGGACAAAAGGGACTGAAAACACTGTACTTTTCATTTCAGAAAAAAAAATGCAACAATAGCCTGTATTGGAATTAAATGTGAAAATGCTGGGTGGACCTACATTTGACAAAATGTCTTTTTCCTTCAAACGACAGCGTGTGTTGCTTGCAAAACAAATACCATTTGACTAGAGGGACTAATGTCACTTGACTCGTGTCCCAGCAGTGACAAATGAACAGGTGCTGTGATTGTCCTGAAAACACAAGTAGGCCAAGTTAACTGAGGCTTGAGTTATTAAGATGCCAATTTTGAGATCATGATAATCAGTGAGGCAAAGTCATTACACAACTGTCAAATGAACAACAAATACGCTATTACAGAATGTCCTAATATGCCAAGACCACAAAGAGGGCCTTAAAAATGTCAGAGAAAATCTTGTTGTGGTCCCAAAACTAGCAGCTTCCAAGAGTGTCAGTTCATGTCTAAACAATTATATGACAGAAAATTCCTTGAGCTGCTACTTGGACACTTGGCCAAATTCTTCATCCTTTGGTTAGAGCCAGCTGTCTTTGGATTGGTAAAAGGGGAGTAAAAAGACTGCTGCTTAATTTTAACACTTCCATTTAAACATGTGACCAATCTATTTAGTGATTTGATTTTCATTTTTTTTATTTGTTGTGATTGTCTACACAGGACATGTAATTTAAAAAATGTTACCAGTCTAGCAAAAGGCAGGTTTTTCTATCTTAACTAAAGAAAAAATATCAAAGGTTTTTTATTAAAAAGGAGAACCTAACTGATTTAAAATATTGTTAGGGTGTGGAATAAATACAAAATGTAACACACAGCCATAACAAATAGCACTTATCTCAAGATCAGTTAATTGCTTATTATGTGAATAAAACATAAAAAAAAACGGACCAATTTCAATAGGTTCCTCGCACCTCGTGCTCGGGACCTAATAAATAAATAAGTGTATTACATGTAACCAAATCACCCCAAGCAGTCATTTTATGCATTATCACGAGCAGCCAATATCAGCTGATAAAATCAACTCTAAAAATCATAAATAGCATGACTTCCTCGAACATATTTTAGAAAAGGGATTTTTCATAGTCACTCAGTCACATTTGGCTCTACAACCAGGCTAAATAATTTACATGAATCCTAAAAAAGTTGTCGCAATTACCATCTTTTCCTCTTCACTCATACCACCATGCTAACCGATCTGAAGCTCAACAGTGAAATGTGTGGTTCAGACAGTATCTGCAGAGCTATTAAGACCACAGACTAAAATTAGAACTAGGGATCATCACATTTGATGATGTGGAACTGCTTTATGGGGCTGTGTGCTGGTGGGGGGGCACGCTGGCAGCTCAATGAGCCATTGGAGTGCCAGTTTTGTGCACTTAGTGGGGTCTACCATAGAGTGAGGTGAAAGTGGCAGGGAGGGCTGGCTCGATACTGAACCATAATGGCTTACTCTTAATGGTTGCCGCAAGGGGCCAACGTTCATTACTCTCTGCGTGGGGGGACTTTCAACGGGATCCTGGGGTGAGACTTGTGAGTGCATGCACACTCACACAAACTTATACTTGGGAGAGGCACCCCAAGGCGTGTGAGCAAGGTGGAACGGTACAGAAACTGTTTTCTTTTTCTTCACACACTCACAGATATAATTCCCTCACAGGAAGCACAGGGGAAATGTGTGTGTGTGAGAGTTAACAGAAAAGCTAAAAGCTCCTTCTTAGGGTAGTTTCATAACATTGCTAATTATTCAATGATTGCGAAAAATATTCTAATCCAGCACAGGAGAAGCTTGAGTTCTGTGCTAATACTACCTCTCTCCTCGGTTCACCTTTTAAAGTAGCCCAATACCCTAGCTCAGCTGAAACAGCCAACTTAATGCACACAAATGCAGACTCAGGCTCCTTCTAAAATACCAAGCAAAGATAGGGTATTTTACTGCTGCTTTTGCCATCTAAAGGAGAAGCGATATGTAGCGTTAAATTGGAAGTCACAGCAATAGTCATTTAAACAGGCTGGCTTTAAAAGAAAAGCCTCATGAGCTGAAAATGGTTTCACAAATTCGAGGGGATACACTTGGTTGGAAAAAAAGAGGAAATAGGCTTCTTCAACTAAACTACAATACAAGAAAGAATCACACCTTTTACTTCCATTTGATACAACTTGTGTCTGTGTAGCTCTATGCATATTTTACTTTAGACAGGAGCAGTAAGAACTGATTGGAATAATTAATATGAACACACACACAAAGCATGAAAAAGCATACGTGCAAAGAGCCAAGCAGATTGTTGGTTCTTCTGCATCTCGTGGGAACTAATTTCACAGACTTTACCTGCCAGTAAAAAACAGGCAGACAAACAAAAGTGAGGCCTGCACCTAGCTGCATGGTGATAGTCAAGAATCCCTCCCTCACTCTTCTGCTTTAACCCATTTATTTCTACTTTTAGTGTTTCAGTCGATGTACATGCACTACTTAGCGATCTAGAAACACAACCTTCTTATCCACTGAGGCCCCAGGCACACTTTTATAAACATGCATCTGTACTTGCACAGACACACACAGCCCACAACAATGCCGGGGATGCTATGTAAAATGAAGCACAGGATGCATGCTGTGAGTGCAACAAGATGTGAGAATACAAGATAAGGAATGGGAAGAATAACAGGATAAAGAGTCAGGATGCATGCTGATGGGGTGCATGTTAGTGGACTGGAAGAGCAGTTCCTGGCCTCATTTTGTTGACTCTTGCCCAGGAACCATGTCCTCTGGCCTGTAAAAAGGGGGTATCCCCTTCTGTTGTCCGCTGTCTGAGGGGGCCTGAAAAGATTTCCTGTCAGTAGGCAGACTGGTTCTTGTTATAGGATATATGGAACACCTCAAATTGTGACCAAACAGTGAGAAGAAAAACAGAGCATAAACTATCCACCAACATTCAGATGCTATATATATGCTGAGCACTTTTCATTTATCAAACACATCTCAACTGTGTCTACCCCACAAAGCTGTCCCCTCCTTCATGCAACAATGGCAGGAAAGGTCCAGCTGTCAGAGGAGGAAACAAGACAGGAAGAGGGAGGAAGGAAAGGCGCTGGCTGTCAATGTGACGGGAGAAGATAACATGCACGGTGCTTCCTCTTCCCACCCCTGTAACTAAGGAGACCACAGTGCTCACAACCAATGAGGAAGATGGGAAGGAAGGGGGATAATTTGCCATGCTGCCCACCATCAGTTGAAAAAAGATTTTCACAAAGTCTTTGTGATCTAAACTTTATCTTTGTCCTTTTGATCCAAAGTGGAAATTTATCAATGCTGCTAAATTCTTCAGGAATAACCTGAATCTAAAGGAAGGGGCCTTTGGTGGGGTTATAAAGTCGTCTGACATAACACTAAGTGTTTAACTTCAAGGGAATGGAATGGGAGATAGTATTGTGGTCATTTCACAGTTCAATGGGACAGGATAAGACAAGACCTTGCTTGTAATTTAACAGTAAATCTTCAACAAATCCTTACATCAACTGTGACTTTAGTTGTTTTTAGCGGGAAGCAGATGGCAGCAGCAGGATCCTGCCAGAAGTTGAGTATTGAGAATGTCAACAAACAGAGAAAAAATATATCTTCATTTAATATGTTTTGGTAGATTGGGGATTTCCAGATGAGAAACAACCATTATTATAAGCACCATTACTGTAGTGCTATTCCATACGTGTGTCCTTTTCATTAAATGAGTTTGAATTAAAATTATTGTGACTCAGAAAATATGATTAAACTTAATAAAAATAAGGTAGAACAAGACCTGTAATAACTCCTACCTTTATAAATTTTATTATGTTCAGTTCAGAAACTGATTCATCTCCATGGTTGCTTAAAATCCAGTTGCATATATCCTTGTTATATTGAAATCCATTTTAATAAATAAAAACAACAACTACTCCTAAGTGTTAAAAATGACAGTTCAATGTCATCTTTACTTTTAATTATCACATGCTCTTTGCTATCTTATTAGATACACCTGGTTAAAATTATTGCAATCATAAACTATGAAAAGAAACACAAAATAACACGTTCAGAATGGCTACGATATTTAATCAGGTCCTCTCTCTACCGCAGTATCAAGAAAGCTTTTTCTAGTAGCCAGTTTATAATTCAGCTACATTAGCTTCACCTATGATTACCCTGAAGCATTTTTGCTGTTGAGATTACAGTTGACAGAGAGGCACTTAATGCAACACAGAATTTGAGCAAGGCTTAAACTCTACATGCAGAAATATCCAAAGACGGCCCCAAGTTATGAACACAGGAAGACAAACAGGTTACATCATAAAGGGTATGTATGCATGTGTCAGCTGTTGTTTCATACTCAGGCTCAGGGCCTGCTGGGGCTTGTAGCAAGCATTTTAAGTTGAAGTCCAACAGCCACTTAGTTGCTGTCCCTGGGTGTGACAACACACAGACTCACACCACAGCTGTTGTTAAGTCTTTGTGCTGGCTCTTCTTTGTCTTCATAGCATGACATTCAATTTTTTCCAGAATTTGAAATCAAATCTCTTTGAACAACTTCTCTTGTAAAATACAAATTAGACATACAAGAAATGTATTAAATATCTGTATAAATATGCATGAACTGCTGCCAGATCCCCTCCTGTTCTGGGCCAGGTACACTGGAGTAGGTTGTGTGTCAGTGTTGGTTGATCTAAGTTAAACTGATATTTACTTAGTCTGTTAAAAAACAGGCATGAAACTGTGCAGACACACAACATGCTTACTGTCCAATGCACTTTCAGATTGCAAACCTGCTTGTCTAAAAGGACAGACAATGAGGAGAAAAGGGCTCCCCCTGACCTCCTCCCATCTATCTGTGGATCATCAGAGGAGCCACTCTTTGGCTGCATGTTTGGTCTAGTTTTCTGGTCCTGGAGATCAAACAGTTGATTTGGCAGTTATCTGCCAAGTCATGCTGCATGTATCAATTAGAGCATTTAAAAAACAAAAGATGTCAGATGGGCGCTAACAACTAGGTCAGTGTCCTAAAGGGAGGAGAGAAAGAGTCATTGACTTAGCTGTGAGTGGCCAAGCTTCCAGTATGCTTAAGCCTTTAAATGTTGATCTGCAACAAAGTGCATATAAATGTGCACAATTAGATCCAGCAGGTGCAGGCATGTACCTCTACCAACCAGCATTTGAGCCTGGGAGTGATTGAGTAGAGAGCCAAGCGAATACTAGGGTCCTGAGTGAGACTGACAGCGAGAGCTAGGCTGATGCAAACCGACAGACCACGTAGCAGGCCTTTAATGTCACCACTGGTCCTCACATGAAAGAGGCAATGTAGCCCCAAGGCTGGATTTCTTTGCCTTACATACGAGTAGTAGAGAGGGAAGCTGAAAAGGAGAAAACGAAAGGAAGAGGAGAGCCTGTGCAGAAAATATAGAAAAACAGGAGATGAGAGAAGAGAACAAAAAGACAGAGGGGAGCAGTTGAGTCTGCTAAAACAAATAGGTAAAAACACAAAGCCAGGAAAAATGAGTCATTCCTTTGGGAAAATGGATACTGATATTTTGCTTTGGATAACACTATGACAACTATAAAAGGCAGCATAAAGTAAACAAATAAGAGGGAAAGCATGCACATTGTTAAGAAAAAGAAGGTAAGAGAAGGTGAGAAGAGGGAGAGAGCAAATCACACTGCATCTGTGCGCGTGAAACTGGGGTGCAGGGAGTAGGATTTTATACATGGTGATGAGGGAGGAGGAGCAGAGATAGAATCGAGGCCTGGTTCATCGAAAGTGTCAGACATTCAATAAAAATAAGGTTGCAGGAAGAGCTCCCATCACAAACAGCCTAAACTCATGTCAGACAAATACTCTCCAAGAAAGCAGGGGAGGGGAGGGGAGAGGAGAGGAGAGGAGAGGAGAGGAGAGGAGAGGAGAGGAGAGGAGGAAAAGGGAAAGGGGAGAGAGGGATTAAAGTGGACAGAGAGAGACAAGTACTTCTCCTGAAAGAGTATTCTTCACCTTAAGGTGCCAACAGCAGCTGGCTCCTTGGCACTTCGCTCATGCCCACACCTGTCTGCCCTGCTGTGTCTACACACAGTCCATTCCCAGCTGCCTTAAAACATCCCTAAAGGACCATTAAGGTTTACAAGAAATTATTGGATTTACCTACACAAAACAGGTGATCACAAAAATATATACAATCCATAATTCAAAGTGCTATAGCAGTTTGAATCAAGTCATTCCACCTCTAAAATCACTGTTCTCTATGTCATTGAGCGTGTCCTGGCACGTCCCGGAAGAAAATATATACACCAGCCAGACAGGAGCAGCAGCTGTAATCTTATCCAAGACGACAATAAAGCAACACCTTGTAAGTCTTTATGGCCAACATTCCTACGTAATGACACTGAGCTGAGATGGCTAAAGTTAAGACCAAAGTGTGCTGTAGTAGGATCTACAAGGTGGAGGGCAACACTTCTAACTGTGCCAGCTGGTTGCAGATTTTTCTAACACCATTGACTCAGTTAGAACTTGTGAGACTTGTCTGTCAAATGTGGCAGCATGAATGTCTCTGCACACATGAGTAACTGTCAGTGCCACTCTACATTGGTGTTCTTTTTTTTTATCAGTTGTGACAGTATATTTATAATTAATCTGACCCAGACTTCCCAGGTCAGAGGTGCATCCTGATTTCAGTCAACAGTAATTTGGATCACAGTTGGACTCCAGAATTGCGTTGCTTGTTAGAGGTGTTTTTACAATGCCATAAAAGGTTCTTCGAAATATTTTACAGTTTAGCCACTCAAAATTTACCAACAAACTGACTGCATCAGCCAGACACATGCTCTGCATTCTTCACGCACAGAATGTAATGATGTGTACGGTGTTTAATTTGTTTTAGACTGAAGTAGGTTGGGGCTGGACAATATACGTAATCAAAACTGAAATCAATGTCCATCACAATATTTTTTTCTTGAGTGTATGTTGTAGTGTATACAAATTTTTTTTAGATATAATAGTAATAAAATTCAAACAACACCTTCAGATTTACCATATGGATATGTTATAGAGACTATTTGTTAAATGACTCCCAAAATATTGTGATATATTTGACTATTAAGATAAGAAAATAGTCCAAAGAGTCTGGTTAACATTTCCAGTTCAAAATTAAAAGAGAAACAGAGAAAAGAAAAATAAGAAAAAAAAACATTCAACATGCTCCAACTTGTCTCCACTAACAGAATGTAACTGTGAGAGCAGCAATACAGTACAGTACAGACAGGAGGGTCTTGGGTTGCAGAAACCACATCACTCGGCAGCTTAAGAACAGTACATTCAGCACTGTGCATGCAGTTAAGATAATAAACCCTCTGATAATGCAATAAGTAAAAATGCATTGCAATGTGCTGGGCTTGTTTAACAGACAGCACTTGTGTGCACACTTCAATGTGAACTGGTAGGAATGACCCAGTGTGTGTGTCTGGCCCATTAAAGCACAAAAAGCCATTGTGTATCATTAGCTGAGGGGGAGGAAGAGAGAGACAGAGGGGTGGAGTGTGGAGCTGAGGGAGGGGTCAGTGACCTTCCTCATAACCAACCAAATGACCTCATTCACAGCACATAGGAATCCTCTGTCTCCCCCCACGTTCTTTATCACATTCACCATCCTCCCCTCCCGGCAGCCTTGCTCTCCTTTTTTCTTTCAGCGAACACAATCAATCAACTGAGCAGCAATGAAGCTCATGCTCACTAACCCTTTCATATACACAGCACATTCTTTCCTAGCAGTTATCTTTGGGGTTTTATGCCAGTCTTTCCTATGTCACACACATTGCTAATGCTAAAGAGGCTCTTTGTTTCACCAATTAAAGTCTAATCAAAAAACCTCCATTGTTTCTGCTCCAAAATCTCCTCCAAACCACTAAACTGATCAGGACGGGCAGAATTTAGCCGCACCAAAAACCGCACAAGCAGTTTCAAACAGCAAGTACCAAAACAGTTTTACAACTCTGACTTTATTTGTGTGTTGCTACAATCGATTTGGGTTGATACATGTTGCACATGGGCATAAATTATGCTAAGCAAATCGTGTTTTACATAACGGCACAAGTCTGCAGGGCAGACAGCCACTGTAAAATACAACTGCATAACACATGTAGCTCTAGTCAGGCTAGACAGTCAATGTGTGACTGTCAGTGAGACAAAAGTTAAGCAAATGCAACATTGCTGAACATGTAGTGGGATGGGTGGGTTACAAACCTGTTGAAAGCAAGAGACTGTACTTTCTGACATTTCTTCTAGAAATCTGTGAATACTCCCTTAAAGACATCAGCGTAATTTTTGTTAATGCAAGATGAGCAGAACTTGGCTAACTGCAACCCCTCACTGATCTGATCACTTAGACTACATCAATAGCGATACGTTTTCATTTTAAAATGAAAGCAATCTCCGTCCATACAAACATCTCAGCACAGTATCAAAATAACCTCTGTCTATATTAAAATGCCTGACAAAGCACATCACATTGCTGTTCAAGTACAGTAGAAAAGGAAAAACAACAGTGGAGAAAAGTAAGAGAGAGATTTATATGCTTGGATCAACAAAGAGTTGCAACTGTATGTGAAAGTAAAACTTTAAGCTATTTACGAAAGGGGAAACAGCTATTCACTGGCATATTATATCAGTACATGGAGTGTTAGCTGTTATCCATTGCTGGTGGGAGCCATGGCTATGGGGAACAACAACACGAAAAAAGACGAAATCATTAAACGCAAGAAAGTGAATTTCATTGTTGGCATCATCATTTTTAAATATCTTCATTTTCACCATCCCAGACCAAAATGCAACCACAAGTTTTTAAAATTACAACTGGGTCAGCAGCGCTTTTAAAAATCTAGCCGAGTAGTGTGTATACTTGGCATATTCATAGCAAGACATATATTTTAAAATGAAAACGTATTAGCACAGATGTAGTTTCAATCAATGGCACCTGATTGGAAGACTGTTCGGACTGAAATGCAGATTCGGTTGGCATTGTTGGTGGGAGCACCATGAACTTTAATAAATGCAGTGTGGAATGAGCTCTTTCATAAACATCCCAAACTAACACAGAGCTCTCTGTACTAAAAGAAAGCTTTGCAGTGGGCTTGCTAAGAGGCTCGTTTCCTTCCCCCTACTGCTCTGCTTCCACTTTGTGCTTATCACACACGATTACATCTGTTTCACTGCTGTGAAAATAGACAATTAATACATTAATAACACATGTTGAACCAAACTGTTACCTGGGTCTTAGATGTGATGGGACAAAAATAAGACCGTCCTTTGTGAGGTAAAATCCCTGCTGCTACCTTAACGTCAAACAACATCCTAAAAATTTTTTAAGTTGTGTTGAAAATACTTGTTTAGGTGCAGATTTGTTCTCCTCAGTGCTGAAAAGCAATCCCAGAGTGACAGCTCAACCCATGCTGCAAAGATTTTTCACATAATATGTCAATTTCATTCAAAGCAAGACCCAAAGAAATCTAAAGGGACAACAGCATCTAAAAACAGTGTAGCAAACATCTTTACAAGACATCATCTGCATTCAAGATACAAAGCCAGTGGGTAAACTGCAAACAAAACATGATTGACAAACTGAAGTATTATTGTGAGAGAAGCAGTTTCCAAATAATTTCTTCAACATGAAAACAAGTCTAAATGTTAACGACAGCCCAAACAATAATACAGTTTATCTAGTGAAGACTGGGTGCTAGAAAGCTTGTTAACAGTTGTATCAAAGACAATGTTACAGTCCAAGACTGTCATGAGAAGTCAGTGTTACAGTGTAGAAAGACTACAGTCAAATGTGGTGGAAATTAGAGAAAATTCCGGATCAA
>JAOWBC010000248.1:9545807-9557673 GCA_028566105.1 Hypoplectrus providencianus | reverse complement strand
GTGTGTGTGTGTGTGTGTGTGTGTGTGTGTGTGTGTGTGTGTGTGTGTGTGTGTGTGTGTGTGTGTGTGTGACAGAGCAAGCAAACTTGCCAAGTTTCATACTAACCTATGAATCAGGCTGATTGTGGGTTTAATTAGTAGGCTTCACTTTAGGCTGCGGAAATATGAAGAAGTAAAAATAATAAATAAATGTCAACCTGAGCAGTCCACATCCTACAAGATACCCTTTGTTACTCAAGACTTGTACATCTTGTTATCTGTCTTGGGACCGATTGATCAACGTTCCAGTAATCAATAGGGCCTTTTCATTGTCCTGTCCTTGGGAGGACCTCTCTCCATATCCTCCAAAGATTAACATCCCTGATCAATGGAACACACACAAACCAGCTACCTCCGGCCTCTCACATCCTGCTTGGTGTGAAAATAAACCGCAACTAGTCCGTTTTTGATTTTAACAGCTGTTGGCTGAGAAGGGCCTGGCTAAATCTGAGCCGTGACCTTGGCTGTCATTCAATTTGTCCGCTCACCGCTCACCCACTCATGTCTTTGTAAAAGTAGTCCCCACGCTGGGTGCATGAAGGCTCAAACAGCTGCACTATGATCTTTTGGCTACAGTTTGTCGCCACTGTGTTGATACAATGAGAAGTAAATTAAGTCAGAGCTCTTAGTATTAGTGTAGCATGTTAAATCAATTGATCAAAGAAAATTAACTATATCTGGTTATGTCTTGGGTTTAATTAGAGTGAAATTATGTCTCCGTGCCACTAACTCATGAGATGTATACCACACATTTACAAAATATATACACATTCTAAACTTGCTAACACACAGAAAACACCAACATGTAGTCCCACATAAATATTTGCCATCAGCTCCAGATGAGATTGTCTGAGAGTACAGCAGGCAACAGGAGCCTCCACATCAAGGCTCAAAGACAGATACAGTTGCCTTAACAACCCGGATTCTTCTTCTTTGCATGTTATTGATGTTATTAATAATCAAAATGTAATTCACAGACAGATAGTTCACAGAATGACCTTGTCTATGAAAAAAAAGTTCTTTCAATTTAGACTTTTTCAAAATCATCAACATTAAAATTCTGCTACTTGGTTGGATTTGGAAAAGTACAACACTTGTACCACATTCATGTGCTCCCCAAAGGGTCCCATTCCCAAGCTGGGAAGTTCCAACATTGGTGCATTCACTAACTTTAAGTCATAATGTGAGAACAAGAAAGTACACATGTTGTGTTTTTGTGCTTGGAGCATTTCAACAACACATCAATTCTCCCCAAAACATGAAAACTCTGCCGTGCCTGACCTGTGATCGAGTTTAATTCTCATAAGTACATTTTTAACTAATCTACGTCACTCTACTTTGACAGCAGCTAATTCCCTTAATGATATGCATATAAAAAAAAATTTAAAAAAAACATCAACCATGTGTAACACATGTACCAAGACTTTTGCTTTTTGTTGAGGAGGTACTCATGTGAAACATTTTCTTATTTCTGCAACAGCCAAATGCAGCACTTTGGTGCCCGGCTACCACATTGTCTTCTGGGGTGTCTTTCAACCAGTGACCACAAGAAAACGCAGCTTTAAGTACAGTTTTTGCACAATGGCTCATCATTTGGACCTCCACCAATTACACAGGACATGTAATATTAGTCTGTCATCCAAACGGTCTGCAGTATCAGCGCGCCATCTTAAAGCAAGAATGATAAAACATCCCTTGAAGTCAAACACTGATAACTGATTTTGGTGGATAAGAGCGTGTAGATAGGCAGGGGGAATGAGAAACCCCATTTTTCATAGGACTTGGAGATAGCTAAATTGTTCATGGTGTTGACTTTATGTTTCTCTTTTTTTCACTGCCTTATTCTTTGAATATAAGCGCTGGAAAAAGTCACAGACTTCTTGCATCAAAAAGAATCTGGCATTTATTCTGAGCTTTGAAAATGGGTTTAGTTCTTATCTCAACGGTGCGCATGGTAATTTGCACCTTGCCTCGCGCTCATTCTTCTGAGTTGGGTCACATACAGCTTGTGTGTGTGTTGATGTGTGTGTGAAATAGAAACACAGTTAGAGATAGAGAGAAGGAGACGCGGTGTTAAGACAGGCAGAGCATACTTAAATTTGTGCGTGTGTGTGTGTGTGTGAGCCCATGCATGCTTGTGTCTTCTGACAGCCCGAGAGTAAACAGAAGCGATATTAATCCCCCCTTTTGCTCCCCCTGCCCTTGTGTTTTCGTCATTTTTAATAACACGGTTTCTATTCAACAATTAATCCAATTAACAAGGATCCAGATAATTAATGAACATGCGTTTAGCCCCTTTTGAAGAGCGGCTGTTAGCTCGCTCACAATGAGTTTGGAGAGCGCCCTGGGTTTTCAGCTGAAAGTGTGCTGACGAAGACAATGGGGCCCTCGGTAGGGGCCCTGTAGCCGGCTGCAGCCTGCCTCAGGGGCCACAGCCGCAGGAAAGTGAGTGGGAGCTGGTGACTCTGTGGAAGCACGGCTGTCTGCGATAACGGCTGTAGCTCTGGAGGAGGCAAACAGAGGCCCAAGGCTCTGATAACATGCATACATACAAACAAGAACAACATCTTTCCCTTTTTCTTTTGGCTTACTAGTTCGGGGACTGTGGGGGAGAAAAAAGTGCTGGCAGAATCTGGGTCATTTACATTTTGAGGAAGGTGTGAGCACAGCGCAACAGAAATAAATGTCCTTCTAGCAACCACAGCACATACAGAGAAATACATAATGTACCTATAATTCATTTTAACTCGTATCATAAGCATGACATGACAAATAGACTATCCATGCTCGTGTTCATGCGCTGTTGCACTCACACTAGTCTGTGTGTGCGTTTGTTATTGTCAGTGGCTGAACATTACTTATTTGTCTTGAAGTCGCCTGAAGTAAGAATTGTAGACAATGAGGGTGAAGAAGGAGGATGTGTCAGTGGAAGCGATGATGGGGCAAGCTGGGTTAAAATGAAATCAAGCACTTTCCCTGAAGTTTAGTGGTGTCGTAAAATACAACTGTAAAAATAAATCAGTGTGTTTGAGGGTCTCTTTGTGAGCTTTCATTTGTCAGTATAATGATCACATATCGTGACACTATAATTAGCTGTCATGACATCATCCTCAAAGTGATGGTTGTGGATTGTTTCATCAGCAACAACTGAGGGCGACCATTTTTAAAATCTGGGGTGAGTGAATATAAATTCGTGATTGTTTTTTTTCGGTAGCTTGTCCATAGTTGGATAAAACAAGGGTCCAGTTTTGAAAATGTCATATTTACGATCATAAGTATCATCTGAGTATAATGTGCCAACAATTGGACTTGTGAATCCAAATTGGTTGATCTGAAGCTTTACTCTGAGAGGCGATTCAGTGTATGGTTTTCTAATAAATGGCAAATGTAGAAATTCCTATAAAAAGCAAATAAATTTCAAGCTTAAACATCTCTTTTAACTTCCAAGCACCAATTTCAGTTTAAGAATCTTATGTCTGTGCAGAATACCCCACGTAGCACTTGTAATGATTCTTGCTGATCAGTCACCTATGAGTGTGGACTCAGCCCGCTTGGCACCACTGTGGTACCAAATAAAACACCATGTACAACCTCTAACCTCCTGCTGATTGAAACCTTACGTGGGTAGAACTTGCTCAGCAGCACCCAAACCCTCCACACGGCAGTGAGTTCCACTCCAGCTGTGACTGAGGGGGTCTGGTGTGGGACCTCTCTCCATCATGTTATGTCTGACACTTGAGTGTTGAATAGATGAGAGGGTTGATGGCCAAAATAGATGCTTTTTCAAATGTATCTGGCATTCTCCAGATTTCGCTGTGAGGACTTTTTCCACTGCTTTTTGATATTTGTGGTTGTGGAATCATTCAGAGATGGGAAAGAAATACAAAGTGGATCAGTAAATATGTGTGCATAACATACAGGAAGCAAGTTCAGCAAAAGCGAGCAGACAGGCTTGTTTTTCTTCGTTTCATTTCTAACAAATTAGACTATGCATGAGGAAGTGTGTATACTATTCACACAAACTACAGGAAGAAGTGTCACCTGGAGGAGTGCTACAATGTGGCGCGGCATGAGGGAAAAAATCTATCTCAACTCAATCTGAACCTGTAATATTTCTGCATTTCCTCTATTCTACTCTCCCCCTCACAGCTATACGCCATCTTCTATTTTGTTAAAGGTCACCTTGGGTGTTGTAGTCTAGATGCTCCAGTGGTTTGGCAATCTGGTGATGGAAAAGCCTGTTGGCCTGCCTGTTGGTGCCCAGACAGGGGGGGGGAGAGGGATAAGGGAAGGCGGAGGGGTGACAGCTGGAGCCACTTGTGGTTGAAGACTCTGATGGGAAAACATCACCCCCAAAGTCCCACCTCGAACCTGCTAATCATCAATCAACAGAAGGAAATGACTCACAAAATCACACATACCTTTTTACAGTAAGGGGGCACTTAAACAGGCTGCGGGTAAACAGGCTTCACCCAATCCTCCTTCCTCATTCTGTCCCTTGTGGAGAGCACACTGGTGTCAATACGGCTTAGAGAAGTCCAGCCGATGCTACATCTGTCCCTGCCAATTGTTAGCAGCGTGGATCCATTCCTGCTCCTACTGAAGATGCCTGTATTTGTTTACTTGCTCGTTCGCCTGTTTGTGCACGCCTGCCAGCCCGTAGCAGGGACAGAAATGAGTGTTTGTGAGCGATAAGACCTGGCAGAGAGGAAGAAGAAGAAAGAAACTGGGTGAAGGAGAGTGACGGAGAGACAGGGAGAATCCTCATTGATCACATCTGTTCAGAGAAGGATTGATCCTGTGCTGTGGTCTTCTCTAGGATCCGAAAAAAAAACCCACACACACTGATAAGAAAATCATTCATGAACTTAAACAGAAAATAAGGAAGTGAGATTTTAGCAGACTTTATTCAGATTTAAGGGTTGCTTTACAGAGAACTTCACAAAGAGAACAGAATATGAGCTCTTCTTTCAAAGTGTTTACATTATACCTCCACTCTTGAATTAAGCCTGCGAGTCAGACACCTGGCATATGGAGAGGCAGATAGATAAATCTCCATTGTGCTGTCCTGTCGCGCACATGCTCAGTGACTCTGCGGATGAGCTCGGACTCCGCCGGGCAGACGTGAACAAGACAAATCATTCTCAGGGGAGCATTTATTTCAGTTGCACGGCACCATCCCTCTCATTGCCGGTCCTAACAATCTACCTTTTGAGACTATAACATCGGAATAAGAGACAGCTCAGCAAAAAAAAGGGACAAGAGGAAGAGAGGGAAGGAAGTGATAAAGGGGAAGATAGACGAAGACTTCCTGAATGCTTAATAAATCCTCCACTGGGTGTGGGCTCATGTTGTAACTTTGATTGGAGTAAGTGTGACCCACATGGATGAATTATTTGTTATTATTTGGGAAAACACTCGGACACGTCGTACATTCGGGTTGTTTGTTCAGATAAGGGAGCATGATGATATCGTTAAGTGCCAGTTGTCGCTTCAATTCCCCCCACCTCCTCCTCCTCCTCCTCCTCTCCTTTGGTCTCTTATTCCTCTCTGTGCAGCTGACTGCTCCTAAATCTCAGGTCTGGCCGGAGCTAGACAGCTCTCTCTACCAGGTGACACAACATCCCACTTCCTTCCATCCATCCATCTAGACGTGGCCCACACAGTCTCTCCTTCCCTTCATTTCTCTCTGCACTGGATTCATCTTAGACCGCCGGTCTGTCTCAGGCGCAATGTATCTCCCTGTCTTCCTCTTGATTCAACATGTTTACTCTCTCAAACACACACACACACACACACACACACGGACTTGTATCACAAACATTTTCACGCTGCCTTTCCTCTTCCATAATTGTCTCTTTCTTCCTTCCTCAGTCTTAGCCCTTTCTCTACTTTGCTCAATCTCTTTTTTCCCCTCCGTCAACAGAACGCTATCGGCGTGTTTGTGTAGCTTTTGTTGCGCAGCTCACTGCAATACAAAAGCCTTTGTTGGCCTGCTACCACTGTGATGTGGTGAGACGGAGATGCGCAAGGACAAACTTGAGCTCCGTGGTGCCAGCTTTCAAAAAGTCACTGTTCATTCTGAGATAACGGCTCAACCTGAAGGCTGGAGTAGCTGTTGCGGTGCGAGCCAGACACACATGTAAACATTTGTCTGCGTAGTCGACCGCGTTGTTCTGTAAGGCTGTGTGAGTTGTGTATAAATCGTCCCGTGTCGCTGCGATGCTTGGTGTTTCCATCAGTGAAATGGCTTGCATGTGTTCCTCAGTGGGAGTTATTGCTGGCTGCAGGGCAGTGGCAGCTGTTGTGAGGGGCTGAGCTAGCTCGGCTAATAATAACCCCGGAGCTGAGTGAGTGCCCGCGGGCCCCACATCGTCTAGGGTTGACCCCCGGAGTCCAGTTGCAGTGGAGAGCGAGGATTAGGCCAGGTTGTGGATTAGAGAAGGCTATTTCACCCCTGTGAGGACGAAGGCAGGTGTGCAGGCACGCGACTCTTTCAGTGGGTAATGCTGGGGTCACAACAGCCTGAATGCACCTTGGAAGCACATCAGATTCAGAATAAGAGAAATTTGGTTTTGCCCCAGTTACTCCAAACAAAACAGAAAGAAGTATAAGTATGTTTATATAGGGGACTGCAAAAGTAGGTATCCAGTATTAGCAGTATTGTAATAGTGGTGTGTGAATAGTTTGAACATTTGAGGGATTAATATTTTTGTTATTAAAATGTTTGTATAATCAATCAAATCAGTTTTGGGGACCTGTTTTGTTTCCCATTACTGTATACCTACTTTTGCAGTCCCCCTGTAGGAAGATAGTAGAAAAATAGCAAATATACAGATTGAATTATATATACAAAGTTAAAAAGTAAAGACATAAAAAAATATACAGATTAAATAAATATACAGACTTAAGAAAAAAAAAATGCACTTTGACCATGTGAAACATAATATGTTTTTCCAAAATCCAGTTAGCAGCAAGTGTTCGAGTCCAAACAAAATGGAACAGGCACACACACACAGGAAACATGATCAGCAAGTTCCTGACCTTGAAGTTGGAGCTGAGGCATGTTAAACAAAGCCAGCAGTGATTTAACATCTTCAGGATTCATCTGGGCTGAGGATACGCTTTACAAAAGAAAAACAGACAAAGATGTTGCAAAATATCTTACTTCATAACATGTTATATCAATACCATCATCTGCTCAGATCTTTCACAATAGACAAGGAATAACAAAAAAAAAAAAAAAAAAAAAAAGGCAACAACAAAACTCAATCCTCTCTACTGAAAATAATAGCGTGGCTTTATCTGCGACAGATATTATCTGCTGTTGGGAAGTAGAGCATGATGTTATAACCTGTGCTCTATGACTGGAGGAAACACTCTGAATGGGAAGCAATTTATTTCCTTGTGTATGTAGGGGCACCCGCAGTCACAAAATGATCAATTGCTCATTATGACTAAGGGGAAAGGGTTAGAATATGATGATCAGGACAATTTCTACTCCATGCTACATTTGTTTTTGAGGCCCTTTTTTCATGTCCGAGAACAGAGCGAGATAGGGGAGAAATTCAAGTAATGTCATGCTTGGTCTTTCAGGCCTGTATGTCTGGACCAGTCATGCGTTGATGCCTTTGATTGGCCAAATAACCTCATTGGCTGCCTCCATTCCTGTTCATTTCACAGTTCACTCTATTTCTTGCATGAGCAATTACAGCTTGGTGTTGTTGTTGGGTATTGTTTGCCATGATTGTGTGTATGTGTGTGTGTGTGCTTAGGTCATGTCCATGTGTGTGTGCAGCACTTGATTGGAGACCATATCCTTCGATGTTCCTTTTTCCAGACTGTCACCTTTCTTAATGAGCTTCAGCGGGTTCCTGAGGACGTTGAAACGGACACCATTTAGCATTTAATGCCTATTAGTGCTTCTGATGTGACCTAATTGAGCCAAAGCAATCAGACTGCCTGGCCCTTTAAGTGCGAAGAAGTGAAGTGAACTCTCGACAGTTTCTGCATATTATGGCTTATATGACATTGTACACTAGCTCGAAGCAAAGGACTATGGTGAACAGATGGAGAGCTGCGAGTGCAATTTCTGACTAGCTCTGAAAAACAATATTTGAAGCACTCGAAAAGCTTAACAAAAATGTTCACCATGTTTCCCTTTGTCCTTTTTTCCTAGCCCTCCCTATCTCTTAGCTCCCCCTCTGCTGCTGGCCAGCTGCTAGCCTGTGGCTCAGTAAAATTGGACAGGTGAAGCGGGACAGTGGGGCGTCACTGATACAGTTCGACAGAACCGCAGGCTGTTCAGAGTTCGATCAGCTCATCAAGCGAGAACAGAGGGGAAATTGTACCTCTCTTCGAAACTGCTTTGTCCGCTTGCACCGCTGCTATATTTGTTTTATTATGCAGCCGCAGTTATTAAGGTGAATTATGTGTTTTGTGTTGAAAAGGGACTGAGCTGCACTCCTGTTCGTCTTTCACTGCACAGATCAGGCAGCTTGCAGAGAGTAGCACAGCCGGGTTCAGCAGCGTGGAACAGCTATTCAGTAACATTCTTTTCAAGATGTGCTGAGGTTGAAATATGAGCATTATGAACCTGTCTTCTGGTTGAGAATAGATTCCTCCGCAGGCCTGTAAAGTTGCTTTTGCTGGGGACATGACTTACAATAAGAGACGGTGCAAGTGTCCTTGTGAGTGTCAGAAATCAATTACACTATGTTTCCCCTGTGGGTCGCAGGGTTGTATATGTATATGCACAAGTGTGTGTCTGAGTGCGTGTGGGAAATATGGTTGCTAGCCCTCCGTTTGTGTCTGGGAAGAAGTCTCCACTGTGACTTTAATGCAGTAAACGGATATGAGAGAGAACGGCCTTCCATCTGCACAGTTTGAACCAAAAGTTGGTTAAAGAAAGCGACTGAGGTCATGGACACAAACCACCACCTGTCATACATAAATGCAACAAACAGACTTTGTCATTGTTTAGCCTCTTTTTTGTTGTTGTGTCTTTGTAGTCATCTTGTGCCATGGTATATAAATAATTTGGTCCCTTTGTAGTTATTGTTGTCTATGGTTGTTTTGCCCCTTTTTGTAGTCAGTTTGCCTCTCTGTGGTTGTTTTGTGTGTCTTTGTAGTCATGTTGTTTCTCTTTGTAGTTCTTTTGAGTCTCTTTATATCGTTATTAAACCTTTTTGGTTGTTGTTTTGCTATCTGTTTGCAATTATTGTGCATCATTTTACGCACTTATTTTGTTTTGTCGTTGTTTTGTTCCTTGTAGTTGTTCTGTCTATTTGTAGTTGTTTCATGCTTCTTTGTATTGATGTTAAGTCTCTTTGCAGTTGTGTGTCTCTTTGGTCCCTTTGAAGTTGTATTGAATGTCGTTGCAGTTGATTATGGTCATTTTGAGTGGCTCTGAAGTCATATTGTTTCTTTTTTGCACATGTTTTGATGCCTTTGTTGTTTTGTCTGACCTCATTTTGAGCGCCTATGTAGTAGTTATCAGTAATCTCGTCCTGACTAAGGTACTGGCTGGTCTGGATAACAAAGACATATGTATCTTGTCATGCAGAAAATAATTGTGTGTGTGTGTGTGAGTTCAAAGGACAGTAACCAAACATGTCTGCGTGCATGAGTGTGTGTTATTTGGAGGAATGCTGTCGGTCGTCATTCCTATGCATCTTTCCCGCATGTTTAGACAGGCTCTGTCTCCAGCTGTGTTTGTGACAGAATGGGTGCAGAGGTACAACACAATAGAAGCAGCTGTATAGCAGGACAAAACGCGGTGCAGACGTAGGACAGGATTTTATGGACTGAGACAGGAAACACTCGCATGAATTACTGGAATCTCAGGAAATGTATTTTTTTTAAACTCTCGAGTTAGTTTATCACCTTTGCAATTAAAAGCATCAACAGCTTTTAGATGAAGATGTTAGATATGGTTTCAGCAAAGGAAAATTAACTACTTCATAATTATATTCCAAAATATCACATTATATCTCAGTGATACTCTGGCGATACTGTCTTGTGAGTTGCACTCACACCCTGCAGGCTTATAAGGTGGCTGTTAAAAGAAAAAATGTTGCAGGAGTAGTTTAAGAAGTTTCTGTAGACCTGTTGACACTTTTTCTGCCTTGAAATAGTGTCACGGTGCAGTGAAATCTACTGTAGCTGACATAAATTAAAGCCGACAACAGCTGCTGTTCTCTGTGAAGGAGCAGAGAAACCAACTTTTTACATTCAACAGTCGAGCTTCAAACTAGTGAGTGTTTGATAGTCAAAAGAAAAAAAGTTTCACTTTTAAATCAATGGAATTCTCAATTCCATGTTTTCATACATTTTGAAAGTGGGTGTTTGAGTGTTTGTCACATTTTTCATAACTGTTTGAAAAAGAAGTCGCTGTGCATCAAGGATTGCTTATCGGCTAGCTAAATAAATCACTAAAGGAATAAAAAATTAAGAATACATGGTTAATTTTTAACATGCTGCTGTATTTCAATGATGCAAATTTGTTCTGTCGAGTTTGTATTGGTATTAACAAGTGATGACAATAAATGCACTGATACAAAAATGGCGCCTTTAAATGAATTTAATATGGGGTTTAAAGGATATGCTAAAGAGCAATGAGACTTGGGCGGAGAGGGTCTGTTGGCAAAGTGAAGCAGAACAGAACAGAGGGAGGAGTGAAGGGTCTCAGAAGAGACGGGCTTAGAAACAGAAAGAGAATAAATAGAGTAAGATAACAGAAGGGATGGATAAAGAAAGGGAGAAGATAAGAGTCTCGCTTTGAGGTGGGGGGGCTGATAAAAAAAAAGGAAAATCAAGAGTCTGTGTAGCCTCAAGGAGACACCCCCATCCTTAGCTGATCTAGAGGGAGTTGTAGGTAGGCACCATGTATTTGATGTTTATGAAGGCAACTTCTCCTCCGTAGCGCTCAAACACCTCCAGAGTCTCCTGGATCAGGTCACCGAGGTTCTCTCTCTTCCGCTGGCTGTAGTCGATGCCATCTCCGGTGTTGACTATAGGGACAGGAAACAGAAAAACAAAGATATTTCAGCCTAGTCGGGGTCATAATATACACTGTGAGGTTGATGTCAGGGCTCACAAAGCACCACCTGTGGCCACGCCGTGACGCTTTGCTGCAGACAGACTCGGCAAATGCCATCTTTCCGTCTGACTTCAAACCCACTGGATGGATTGAATTTAATTTACTTCTCTCATGCTGTGGCCAGTTGGGACCGAATGGCTGCAGAGTTTTTAACCGTTCAGCTGAAAGTTAAATGAGGCAAGCCTGCAGGGAGGGGAGCAGCGTAAAGGACGTATGAGTTAGAGACGGCTCTGCTGTTGCACAACGCTGCGTTGATGCGCACGAGGCATGAGCAGTGACCTGGAGTCACGCTCTACAGGTCGGAATGTGTGTGTGTGTGGGTGTGTGTGAGAGAGAGTGTTTGGCATGCAGAATTGTATCAGAAACCTGACACAGAGAAACAAATTCAACTGTGTGTGTGTGTGTCTTTTCAAGTGTTTTTGTACTCACTTGTTAAATAGAGAAAAGACTCAGAGAGAATAATGCACTTGTGGCCAATCACAATAAAAAACGAAAGGTGCTGAACTTCCCCTCAGCCAGGACACACACACACCCACACACACACACACACACACACAGACAGTGCTGTACAACACATGGAATAGTACAACAGAGCTCTAGAGCACTGGGCAAACTTGTTATCGAAAAAACATTCCTGAGGTGTCCGGTCTTTACTCCTTCCTTCTTCCTCCCTTTTACCGGCAGGCACACTTTAATACGCGCACACACACACACACACACACACAC
>JAOWBC010000248.1:9525921-9542714 GCA_028566105.1 Hypoplectrus providencianus | reverse complement strand
ATCCATCCATCTATCTATCTATCTATCTATCTATCTATCTATCTATCTATCTATCTATCTATCTATCTATCTATCTAGGTGTTGCCTAACAATAAGCATAATTAAAGGTCTTAATAAGCTCTTTTATAACTGACTTATGCAGACATTTGGGTTGACATAAACATATGTATGTGAGTTATGCAACTTATGTTAAATGTATAAGTTGGTTAACATACATGACATATGTTAAGTCCATTATGCAAGCTAACTATGTATCTAAACAAACAAACCAACTTTTGGTTTGTTTGTTTTACCCATCCATCCACCCAACACGGATTTTGTCGCTTTTTATACGACATCACTTGACTTCCTCCTATGTTTCTGTCATATTCACTGGAGGCTTCCCTATCAAATAATGTAGATATGGGACAAAAATAAGCTGCTTGAATTAACAACTCACGAGTAGGACAGAGAATCCATCTTTCTATTCATTAAGGCAACATGAGCTGAGCTGAGCCTCTCTCCGGCTCGGCTGTGAATTTCTGCTGAACCACACCAGAGCAACACTTAACTGCACACAACAGCTGCAGCCTTCCTCCTCCTTT
This sequence comes from Hypoplectrus providencianus, assembly GCA_028566105.1. NCBI lineage: Eukaryota > Metazoa > Chordata > Actinopteri > Perciformes > Serranidae > Hypoplectrus > Hypoplectrus providencianus. The sequence continues at coordinate 9,542,130 of JAOWBC010000248.1, read as the reverse complement.
TCCTCCACCCTGCTCTTTCTCCATCCCTCATTCCCCACAGTCCGAAGCAACCTGTCTTCCCACATCAAGCTGAAGACAAGCAGTCACAGATGCAGCACTCACAGTGTTTGCTCTCATTCATTTTTACATATTAAAGGTTTTTAAGGGGATATCTCCTGTCTGGAACTGCAATAAACTTGAATTGCAGCCCCCCCCCAGCTTACAGTTTGTGTGTGAGCATGCATCATGTGTGTGTTGTATGGTTATAATCCCCTCCCCTTCCCGGAACCAGGTGACACACACACTGCAGCAGCTTTGGGAAGTTTAACCCAGAATTCCTGATTCAACATAATATCAACCCACATGCCATTGTTTCTAATCAACTTACGCCTGATCGTGGAAGTTCCTTAGGGAAAGCAGCTTAGAGAAGAGGGCCCCCAACACAAAAGCTCTTTGATCATAGCAGCCAGATGCAGAAAAGAATCAATGAATGTGAAAGACCTGTTATTTCTTTTTCCAAGGGCTTTGCTAAGGGCTTGCTTGAAAAGGGAAATGGAGGAATGCAGGTTTCGAGTGCGATGGAACAGCTCAAGAGCCAGGAATACTTTCTGCAGCTGAGAGTGTTATCTGAGTGCATGTGTTGTCATTCTTTCTTGTCAACAACCACAAACTGATAACCCTCCTACCTATTTTTTTTTTTTTCAGATTCCTATAGCATACCACCATCTTATTTTTTATTATTATTATTTAAATATGTTTACTTATGTATACCAAAGTTTTCCAAATAAACAATTTCCCCATGGGAATAAATGGGAGGTTTGTTCATGTACTTAAAAAAAATGCTGTTTCCCATGAAAAAAAGCAATTTTTTCTTGCTTTCTCTCCTGTAAAAAAGCAATATAGATAGGCTTTTTTTCTTTTTTTAAATTTCTTTTTATTGTTTTAATCTTATTTAATAATAGTCTAGGTTAAAGCTCTTCTGTGCGAGCTGAAGGTAAAGAATCCTTTTCAAATGTTTCTCTTTAAATACAAATTCATTTCATTCATTCTCATATATTTGTTTCAGCAGCTTTTCAGTTTGAAAATTGTTAAATACAGACAAACTATATGAAGACACAACATGATACAGGTTATGTTCATACTTCTTCCTGAACATTTTCAGGAATATATCAGACTTAAATTCCACAGTCATAAGCTTTGTTTGCTTGGCATTACTTTTCCATCTGAAAAGGCGTTTTCCACATTGATTTTGGATGATTATTACTATCCACATATACAGTATGTGGATACTGTGTGTGAACCCAGCCTAAAGAGCAAGGCAGAGGATATCTGGAGTGTGTGACAGAGGATGTATAGGTGTGAGGAGGTGGTGGGGAGAGGCTGGAACCACAGGAGGAGGCCTGTGCTTAACAGCAGGGCTCTAATTAAAAGGGCCTCGCAGTAGGGCGCCAGGCAGGCCTCTCATAAAGAGGCTCACGCTCTGGCAGAGAGGTGAGAGACACCAGGTGTGTGTGAGAGAGTGTGCTTATGTGTGCTTAACCACAGTTATGCATTTTGATGGTATTGTTTGTACACATGCAGACACATACACGCACAGACAGAGAGAAAATAAGTGTGTCTGTATAATTTCATGTGACAGGGACAGGAAGAGTGAGAGAGCAGGTGGACAAACAGAGACACGGAGTGATGCCGTGTGTCGTCTCAGCTGTACAGGAAGTAAATGTTTGTATTGTCGTGTACAAAAAGGTAAAAGTTAAAATTTTAGAATTTTAAAATAATTTTAAGTAGTACAAAAGCATAATGCCATAAAGAATGATGTAGGAAAGTAAAGTAGTGGAAAGGAAGTAGTGGTTGCTCAGATGACATAAAGATCTCACAAAATGGAAACAAGAAGTACCAGTGCTTCTAAATTGTAATCAAATAAAGTACAGTTGCTTTGTTATTCTCCGCCTCAGCCTCAAACCCTTTTCTTTCCCTCACACTGGTATTTCGTTCTGCCAAAGTCCCCAACCCCCTTTTTCCCCTAATGGATAAGCCAGAGGCTGACGGACAGCACAGCTGTGGCTCCAATACACAGTAATGCTCTCTCTTTCACACACACGCACACACACACACACACACACACACACACCTGGAGCTGGGCCCATTCCCACTCTGTTGCTTTTCCATCTCAACCTTTGTATGTAATCAATAACAGCATTTCAGCTTAACACAGCTAGCCACAACGAGGGCTGCAGCTTCAGACACATCGCAGTGCGCGCACACACACACATACACACACACATACATGGATATCCACATGAGGTTGCGAGCAGAGAAGTAAAACAATAGGCTTATGGCCAGCAGTAGTTTATTAAACCTCCAACCCCTCCACCCACCATCATCTGACTGCTCATGCTTACTGAAGTCTAACCTTTGCTGTAGGTCAGTGATCTCATTTTCCATGTGTTCATCCAGCGCAGCAGTGCTCGGTCTATAGGCTAGCAGCAGCGCGATGCCATTTCAAAAAAAGTTTGGACATCAGCAAGGCAGGTGGAGGAAAACGTGTCAAGGTCAGATAGCAAAGCAGAAAGTAAGAGTGGAGCAATGTGTAGACAAGGTTGAGACAAAGACGTAACCTGCTGAGGATGCTCCTGAGCTGCACAGGAGCTAAAGCTGTTAGATTCCCATCGATCCGGCTCCCACTGGCTTACTACTCTACATCTGTACGTAGGTATACAGGAATTGAATTCCAATTCCACGCTTCCGCCAAAATCGTGCCACGTCTTTGGCTAATCTTTCCTTAGAAATCCCAGGCTGCAAGAGGGATTCAAAGCCCCGTCGAGGCAAGGTGGGTAAATCACTCATCCCTCACAAAACACTCTTCTTTCACATTTCTTTTTCAATTAGCCAACGAGATCCAGCCATGACCGAGAGCAATATCAGTTTGCGCCATTTAGCCATGGTATTAATGCACAAAGAGGGCTCATCTTAGATGATGGATCAATGCTATTTTCAAAGCTGTTAACATGTCCATTATTGTTTCAATTACCATCACTCAGATAATGGTTATCCCAGACCCATCTCATCTAATTGGAGCCTGAAACATGCATGTGTGAATCAGCTTCAGTATGCTTGTCACAGCCCTACAGGAAACAGTTATCTCATGTGATCTTCATAGGTATATCTCAATAAAGGCATGCATGGCCAGCCTCTTTTTGAATCATTTTCAAATTAGATTTCACATTTTTCAGGTTGCACAAGTGCATGTGTGTGTTATTTGGTGACACATTATCTTCGCAGCCTGCTGTAGCAGAAGTTTTTTATCTGGTCCAGGCAACACAGACAGGGAACTCCTTATCACTGCTATGGCCAGACAGAGGGCCATGCATAACCCAGCCCTGCCTACAGACCCACACCACGGCGCACAACAAAGTCTACACTCTGTATTCCACTGTGCTGCACACCGAGATGCTGCAGCTGCTGAGCTTCCAGTAAAACACAGGTCCACCCTGAAATCTTAGAGTTCTCATAGAACAAACAGGCTTAGCATAGCAAGTTTTTATCTAAAGAGATGTTTTAAATAAGACTAGAAGACTGCACTTGCAATCACATTAGTCACAATAAATGTCATTAAAACTGCCACTTAAGCTGAATAAACGTTTGTCTTTTAATGTCTCTCTCTGTCATTTTGTCGCCCATTCATTCGCCTCCTTCACAAGGTGGAAATTGTATAAGAGAAAAGGAATCAAAGCTTTGCACAGAACAGCCTTCCACAGAGGACCTAGCCTTTCCCACCCTGCCTGTCTGTGTCTCTCCCCGGCTGGGAGGAGAGTGTCAGTGCTGTCAGGTGTGAGTCAATGCCGTCAGATGCGATCTCATTACGCCAGCTTACCTCAAGGTTAGCAGTGGGCTGCTGGCTAGGCACAAAATCGATCTGCACCAGGGACAGGCGTTAAAGGCCACCGCGGTGTGCAGTGCGCACACCCGAACACAAGCCAAACAAGCTCTGCGCTTTGAAATGCAAAGGTTCAGTAATGGGAGTGTAGGAACATAACATATATACACAGAGCTCTGAAGGCACGCTGTGATGGAGGCTGCAGCCATGTGAAATGGGTGCAGATTAGCATATTAACACATTGCAGGGTATTACATTGCCTTTAAACTTTCTAGTGCAAGAAGCAGATATTTCACAAGGACCCACATCTGGCAGTGTTTCCCCTGGATCAACTGTCTTAGAGGGGTGGTGAGGAAAAAGGTGGGTGTGGGGTGTTGTTCATTCAAGGTTTAAATGTATCGCTCATTCTTCAAGGATTCTTCTTTTTCTGTAACCTAAAATCAAAGAATAAAGTAAAAAAAATATAAAGCAAAATGTAACATGTTTTAGTCTTCCTGTAAATATAGTCAAATTAATCTTATTTTCATACATATATTTTGTATGTACCTGGTGTTTACACCTTAAAAGAGGACACAGTCAAGTGCATCCTGGCTGTTTAAATGGATTTACCGTAAATGGCAGAATACAGGGGCAGCTGTTTGACCACAGAGATGCGAGCTGGTTAGTCTTCTTCTTTGTCAGCTGTGGTTCTTCTTGGGTGGTCTAGCAGCAGCGGCTTAAAAAAACGGAAATATTTCTGACTGCTTTGTTTTGTTGTTTGGCTCTTGGAAGTGGAATTTTTCTCTGTATGCTAACTAAAGTGACTTATTTCAATCTTGAAAAGAAAAGCAATATGGAAAACATAAGTACATGAATAAGGGAAATTATTTCAAACTTAAATGTCAAGCATAATTCTCAAAGTATTTATTTCTTGTAGGTTTCACAGGGCAGGCTTTTCTTTTGTTTGCTTTAGTCATATGAATAATGAAAGCCCCTATTCATTTAAGTTTCCATTGCAATCACTTAAAAGAAGGTCCTGAAACATCAAAAACCCTTGCAAATATATCACATCATTAATATCTCTTCAACGCCTCGTCTGCTATCTGTGACCCACAGCTTACGTCAGACAATAATATCCAGTAGCAAAGTCCTCTAATAATGTTGTCTCTTGTTGCATCAAGCAGATAAAGGTTTACTCACAGCTGACAGCAGAAAGACTGTCTGCTAACACATTTGACAGGAATCCAATAAGCATCGACAAGGTTTTGCATCCGTCAATCCATCAAAGCATCAAAGTTTTTCTCAGGGTTCAAAGAAAAATGTCCACCTCTACGCATGTTCGTCTGGAAATGTCGCAACATCATTCACTGCTCAGATCTGAGCGTACGGAGACATCCAATTAATGACTGTCACAAATAATACATAAAAAAGCAGGGAATATTTCTAGTCCTATTCCGGGTGGCTTGTGACCTTCAGGAGCGGAAACTAATAGAAGAAATTAATATTCATGGGGAACAGCTTGGCTGATGTACTTTTACTCTGGAAGCAGGTGTCCATACATGGGGGATGCCTCCTCTCATTTACACATCTTAACGGCTACAGAGAGCTAATGTTCAAGTTGCTACAGAGAAACTACTTGGAGTTTTTCTGTTTTGTTTCTTTAGGTGTACTTCTCCTCTGGGAAATGAATGAAACATTACAGCACAGCTTGGACACACTGCGCCTATTGTATTTCATTAACACCTCCACTGTGCGAGTTTGGAAGCACAAATAGTATGCTTATACTCACATTGTAGTCTAAATAGTGTGAATAAACAGATTAATGTAATATCAGGTTAATGTCCTGAGGAGACATCTAATGAGGACTACAAAATAAGATAAGGGAAATTGAAAGTGTTTGCTAATGGAGAGGCTTTTCTTGGTGAATTAATTTTGATGTGTGTGAACCAAATCAACATTTTGCATGTTGTTCACTTCACAAGCTCTCGTGTTCAAAATCAAAATAAAGGGCAGAATGTAAAAAAGGTGAAAATGCAGTTAGCAAAGTCTGTTTCTTATAGCAATTTTTTACTGTCATTTTATTTTCTGGGACATTATTACATTTAAATGGCAGTTACGATAAACAGATTTTTTTGTTGTTGTCTGAAATGAGATTATGTTACATTAACTTGCCTTTAAAAGCACTGAATGATGATAAATGCTAGCGTACTGTCAGTACCGTGTCAAGGCCGCAAGCTTCTGCAGGCCTAGAGTGAACGCTTTGTTGCATAAACGTCACCTATGGAACTGCAGGCCGATCTGAAGAATATTGCAAAGGCTTTGTATCTGGATAATGGAGACACTGAGGGAGAAAAAAAAGTGTTCAGATGATCAGAATAAGCTCAGTGAATTACAAAGCAAGTCAGAGGCAGGCCTCGTGTGACATCTGAAAAACATAAAGATCTGGATAAAACGTGCGGCGGAAGGTGGAACGACCTGGACAACAGAGGGAGGAATGGAATCAGAGGAATCGCATAAAAGACAGCACATGTCCAGACAGAAAATCATGTGGGGTTCAGGTGGAAAAACTGACAAGGATGGAGAGAAAGAGAGAGAGAGGAGTGACAGAGAGAGAGAGAGGAGGCCGGTGTAGCGGTGTAGCAAATTCAAAGAGCGATTTCATTTGTCCTCTTCGCTCGTCACAAGATGAACATTTGAAGTGACACACTGAGTCACTGACAAATCAAAGTCTATCACTGATATTACCCTAAAGCACGGCGAGTATCCTCTCCGAGCTTCACATTTTCTGCAAGTCATTGAAGGAACGTGATTGTGGTTTAAACATCAAAGGAATAAGGTGTGCTTTAACTCCTCAGACGCAGTGTATTATCTCCCTCACCAAAAACAGTGTCATTACTGCACTGTGTGGAAAAAAAAAAGTGGCAGCGCACACACACACACACACACACACACACTCATTTATGTCCATAAAATCACTTTAGTCTTCATATCCACTTTAGCCTTGGAAGCAGCCATCAATGGAAGGACAAACACACACACACATTCACGTACAGGAACGAACGGCGAGCGGTCCAGCCCTTCCATTAGCCTAATGAAGTGGCTCCCTAAGATGGATGACATGACATCACCTCCACCACCAATCACAATATCACCCCTAAAAAACCTTCCACTAAAAGCCCCAGACACCCCCCTCCCCCCTCGGCTCGCCCCTCCATTGCTTACTGCACCAAATGGACGATGAGCATTCCAGGGCCCATTCGGCCCCCTCACAACACTTTTATTGGCCTGGTTATTTATCTCTTTAATGCAATTGGCTGGCGAGGATGCCTACGGATGTGAGGGGCTAGTAAATCACGGTGGGTTGGGTCGGCGGAGTGATTAAAAGAAGTTTGGTTCCACAATGACAATGGCACCAAACGGACGGCCCGCAGTCCCTCTGCATTCAGAGCAGGAACAGGCAGGAGAAGCTCCTGGAAGCCTGAGGGCGGCAGCTCCCAGAGGACGTAGACAAGAGAGAGTACCACCGTGTTCACATAAATGCAAATGCATTTGAGAAGGCTTTGTTTTCTCCACTTGTAGACACCAAATGAAGTTTTTCATCCATTTCTCAAGCACTCTTTCCTAAGTGGATAAACAACGGGTCAAACAAAGCGTTTCAGGATATGTGATTGCAGGCTCTGCTGACGAACAGCACTCAGAGAAATTGCCCTGAAATGTTGTGAAGTTGAATTTCAATGCTCACTTGAGGAGATTTAAGTGCCTTTTTTTATTGTTTTGGCATTTCAGTGTGGACAAAATAAAGATAAACAGATGACGTAATTGATTTAATGTTTAATGTCTAACTTTAGCAAGGACACTCGGCCTTAAACGCCACCTGGCTGAGGGCAAGGGATGCAGATAGACAGATTTTATTGATAAATAGCATCTTTGTTATCAATAAGTAACCAACTGTCAAACTAATATGTTCATATGATTGTAAGGGGTGGCATTAATAATTGAAATGTATATGCCTTTATAAATCTGGAGCAATAACACTTTTCTGAACTTGTTAATTTGTTTCTCAATTGACTATTTTAGCATTTGTATTTTGTTTAGCTAAGGCTAACCAGCAGTTTATTTGTTAAGATGTCTAAGCTTAATTTAGTATATGTCTGACCTGCCACAATAAGTTATGTATCAAGGTGTAGCTATCTTAAATTAAGCTTTATGCAGCTTCTGGACAGAATCATGATCTGTTTCATGACCAGTAACAAGAAAAACAAAAGTGCATATTTAGATGACAGACATTCCCAACATCATATAATGTGTGTTTTTTAAATTTGTAGAAGCATTTTCATGTAAGGGTGAAACAACACTGACACAGTGGGACCTTCCATGCTGCTCCATTAACTTTGAAAGATAGTCTGGCACCAATGCAAAACTCCAATGCTGTCACAATGACGTCATGACCCTTCCTTCTTTTATATATTCCTTGGTTGAAGGGACATAATCGCCTCTTCACGCACTTTATCCCAGGAGGACAAAGAAAAGTGCTTATGGGTGGATGGATGCGGGTACAGGCATCCATAAACAGTCAGTGTTTTACAGGCGGCGGCACAGCCCAAGGGTCTGTCAAGGTTTACGAGTGTCCAGGCCCTTTAAACCAGGAGTGTTTAAGTGTGGTATTTACATAAAGCTGGCCAGGGTGTCTGTCATAAGCTGGCATCACACCGCTACATGATTGTTAACTGTTTGTCACAGGGTTACAAGCTGAAGCTGACATGTGATGAGGCCCAAGAAAAATCAGATCTTGAATAAATTCAGTTTTAAACATGCTGTTGTGATATCAAGTTAAAACTAAAAGTAAAAATGTTAAAGTCTGTCATTTTAACACCACAAGGCTGCAGTGAATCTAAAAAGCCCTCAAAGTCTAAACTGTGATACCACAAATCTTTGTTGCACAAGCACATGCAATTAAACCCACACAGTCTCACTCAGTTCCAATGTCAATTTGGCCTCCAACATCATCGGACTTTCCACAGGCCAACACTTTGTGCCTTGAGCCAGCTCGCTCCCTTTTTTCTCCAGCGTTTATTTATTTATTTATTTATTTTTTTGCTTCCCTTACTCTAGAGAGGAGAAAAAAAAGCACGTGACTGATGAAAAACACAATGTAGGCTTTGGAAAACAGGCTCAGCTGCCCAACCGGACCGCGCATGTGTGTGGGGGTTTATGTTTGTGTGTGTCACCTTTACAGTATGTGTACTTATTATTAGCAGATGTCCCTACCCACTGGGAGAGGTACAGTCCAAACAGAAACAGTGGGAGAATGGAGAGGAGGGATGGCCGGGGGGGGGGGGCGAAAAAGGAAGGGGGGTAGTATTGAGATTTGCTGGGACAGCAGTACCACCCCGATGTGAGTCATAGGACACACTGTCAGCAGCCATCCAACATCACACACTGACTCATTATGCTGGAGGAGAGGAGATGACAACAGTAGCCATGATCAAGGAGAATGGAAGAGGCGCATCAGTGAGAGACAGACAGAGAAGACGCAGTCAGCAGTTACTGGATGGTGGTGGCACTTTTCTCCGTCTTACACTGATGATGAGACAAAAAAACTTATTGATTTACCCAAAAACATATTTTTATGCAGGGATATCTGTAGTTTCTGATTGAATTTAGCTATAACTCACAATTGTTAGTTGGAGTGCTGAGCTCCTAAGAAAAGCAACAGCATCAGTTGTTTCTGTTAATGCCCCGAAAAATTTGTTTACATTCAAACCTTCCTAAGCCTTTTTTTTGTAGTTGCAGTAACAGCATCAGGGTCTGAAGAGTGAAGCAATTGTAGAACTGCCTGAAACTGGCATTCTCTCTAATGGCCAGCAGGGGGTGACTTCGATGATTACAAAATAAGCAAGATTTTATAGACATCTATGAGAAAATGACCCTTTTTCTCACTAAGACTTTCACCTCAATAAGTATTTTCAAATTGAGTTTAGGGTCTCAAATGCTTGTTCAAATCTTTGTTATTACAGCTTTTTTCTGTGTAGTAAATTATGGTCCCATTAGGGGTATTACTGCATATTTCCTTAATGGCTACCAGTGGACAACTCAAATTATTACATCTAGACAGATTGTATATAACTCCATGAGAAAATGCCCCTATTCCCAACTAATTTTAATATCTCAGTAAGCATTTTCCTAATGAGTTTATGGTGCTTGTTTGAAGTCTTTATTAATACACCATGACCCTTTTTGTTGTTAATTATTGTCCCATTTGAGGTAAAACAAATGATATAGCAGGGTAGTGTTGCATTGTTTTACTTTGTTTGTTCAACAACATCCCAAATATTTTAGAATCAGGATCATACAATCTTATATCCCATAATTATTTTTGTTGTGGTGCCATAAGGTAATAAATGTGGCTTTATTTATATTTGTCGTCATTTCAATAGTGCATGTTTTTGAAGCGCAAAGAGCTTTATTATCTGTTTGTAAATTAATGCTGCTCTCTGCAAGACCCTGTTTCTTTACCACAAAGCCCAAATAATCATCACTGCTTAAATAAAATCACCACCTGGTATGATGACAGAGGAGACTAATTCCTAACATATGCCATAACAAATGTCATCTCAGGTAGGAGGCTAAAATTAAATGTCATGATGTACCAGTTTTAGAGAAGAGACACTTGTGTTCATCTAGCTAGGAGATTTTCTTACGCCCTGTTGAGAGTATTCACATGCTGCGGCACTTAATGATGGAAACACACTGATTAGCATTTTGTTTTGTCACGTTTTTGTAAATTTGCTTAAAATATGATTACACCTATTTTGTAGCATCCTGCTGCGCTCCAAATGGTACAGAAGGCTGTGCATGCATGTACAGTAGGAGTGTGATTTGATTGGCTCCATCATCAGAGGCCTTTACATCACATGCATATGTCAAATGCTCAATTTAGACAAAAAAACATCTCCTCAGACAAACCCTGTGTCTGTCAGAGGAGACGTGTACACAGGTTTTATGAATAAGCTGTGTGTATATGTAATACATGTTTGTCATGGGTAGTTGAAGCTTATAGGTTTTTCTCATTAGAGGCTGCTGTTTTGTTCCACGTAGAGCGCTGTCCCCTGGCCAAGTGGAAAACAGGACCATTAGGTCGGCAGAGAAAGGACCATTTATTTGGCTCTTTTCTGGCTGTGGCTGTATTATCTGCCGTGATGGTATTTGTCTGAGACCAGCCAAGCTGCCGCTGTGACAGGACGGGGGGGAGATGAATGATGGGCTCCGAGACGCAGCCAGTTTTGCTTCGCTGACAAACTGGGGCAAGAGCTGGAGGGATGTGGCGAGGAGAACGAAGAGAAAGAGCAAAGGGGTGGAGGCAGGGCAGGGAATGAACGCACACGGGACACACTGCGGTAGCCAGTCGCCAGAGGACACAATTTACACCACCTGTTGGCTGTGATTGATCAAAGGAAGAGGAGAGAGGGTAATGGTGTGTGTGGTCTGACACGGGATGAAGTGATGGGATGGAGGACGGGGTTAAAACCAGACACAGAAGAAAAAAATGGTGTGTGAGAGGGATATTGGGATGGAGGAGGATAATATAGACAGAGTGAAGAGAAGATGGGGAGCGAGGAAAGAGAAAAGCAGGGAGCCATGAGAAAGAAATAGAAGGGAGACGAATAAAGAGAAAAGGTCGCCGGTGCAGGAAGGTGTGAGGAAAAGAGACGGAGGGAATATATATTTGTCCCCTGATGGGAGTGTGTTAGGAGTCCATCTGTGGAGAAATGAGATCAGTGGCTGACTTAGTGGTGGAGGAAGACTTTGCTGCCCTGCGGCTTACACACTGACTCAACACCCTCTCCCCCTTCTCTCCCTTTCACTCTCTGCTCTCATACAACCTGCAGCGCATTTAATCTGCCGGACGATTCTGTGTGTATTTTCAGGTTTCGAGTGTGCATGTGTGTGTGTGCACACACGGACCCAAGCCTTATTACCCAGGCTCCTGTCCCACTCCACCTCTACATCAAATGACTCGGGCAGTCTCCTCCACTCGTCTCTCCTCACTATCTCTTTCGTTCCATCCCAGATGAGACCACAGAGGAATCTCCTCATAGAATCACCTACTAAATCATCTATCCACCAAACAGACATCTTGGCAAACACTCTTACTGGGAGCTTTCATTTTCAATCGAAACACACACAAGACAGAGGCTGGGTGTGCATGCACGTGTGTGTGTGTGGGTCTGCTTAGGAGTCAACAGGAAAAGCAAGATTCCTGTTGTGTTTGTTCATATGAGCACCAATGTCTGTGTTCTTAAAGGGACAGTTACACCAAAATGAAAAATTTAGATTGTATGGGTGCAAATTTAGTGTCAAAGATATCAAATACAGAGATGTCTGCCTTTGGCTTGGCTTGCAGTGCTTAAATTGGCAAAATATATTTGAAACTTAGTTATTGGCAGCTATTAGGAATCCCATTAGCAAATTAGTACGACAAGTCCTTGTTAAGTTCTCAGTAATCAGCTTTTTTTCAAACTAGTCATTTACTTAATGGGGTACACCGTTAAAACTAAAAGAAATGTTTTGGCTGCTGATGACTTCAGCAATTTGCAGATTGATTGTTGGGAAACAGGGACAGTGCTGGCCAATCAAAGAAATCAACTTCAGGTTAACTGTTGCATCCCCACCTGCAACATAGCTGCCAAACAGAATAAAAACAGATTATTATTTAAAGTCATACCGTGCGCACTTACTTTTAGGAAACACATTTAAAGTTGACTCTCTTTTGTCAGTTCAACTTTACAATTCAAATAAGCCCCACACTCACTCTAGTGTTTTTATGAGCTTTGTCCACTTGGCCTTTGCTCTCACTGTATTTGCATTGTATTATTTATTTATTTAGTTATTTTACCTATTTTTTATTTTTTTATTTTTTAAGCTGAATTAGCTCCCTAAGAAGAATGGAAAAAAAACTGACAAAGGACATGAACTCCGCTGTAGCCCATCTGCTTCAAGGTTGAAGGTGTTGTGTGTTCAGACATGGTCTTCTACAATGAGTTGTTATTATAGTCACTGTTGCCTTTCTATCATGTGGAACCAGTCTGGCCATTCGCCTCTGACCTCTGGCATCAACAAGGCTCAGAGAATTGCCACTCACCGGATATTTTCTCTTTCTCAGACCATTTTCTATAAATCCTAGAGAAAATCCCAATAGATCAGCAGTCTCTGAAACACTAAGACCTGGTACAACAACCATGCAACATTCACAGACACACTTTTACATTCTTACTGTACATTGTTTTGCAATGTAAAGCAAAATCTTGCATTGAATATCTTTAGATGTAGCTATGACTTTGTTTAATTGTTGTTGTTTGTTTTATCTGTATAGTTGAAGTGAATCAGTAATATTCATGAAGGTAATAATTAGCAGGAAATATTCAATTATTCTAACTTTACTTTACCAATTATATTTGACATTTAGGGGAGATTTTAACATAGCTCTGCTAAATTTGAAGTTATCAGCTAGTACCAGACTAGCTCCTACGCAGTACGTACATATAAACCAGACAGTTGGATAATGTACCACCCCAATCCAAAAAAATAAATTGACTTTACCCAATCACCTAACACATACACACATACACACTTACTGAAAGTACATATAACAGAACACAGATCTTCTGGTTCAAGGAAACCAGATAAAAGAGAAAAAGTCCCAAGTCTGGTGCTAGTGTTGTGGAGATGGAGTGTGCCAGAGGGGAGTTAGAGGAAGGTGAGCCAGAGGGGGGAGGCAGATTAGAGCGCCTGGAGGCTGCCGAGGAGGAGAAGGAGGAAGCAAGAGGAGGAAGCGAGATGAAAAAGGAAAGGGGAGCAGCCAAGGAGGCAGCTAGTGGTTCATAGTATGTGACTGAGATTACTCCGCCGCTGGGCTTACCTGATTACAGCACAGTGCTGGAGGACAATAAAAGACACATGGACCGGCGTGAACACAATCTACACACACACACACACACACACTCACAGAGCCCAAGGGTCCATGGGAAGCAGCTGCCACTACTCTCCGTTCAGGATGGATTTGGACATCAGGGTGCACTGTTTATGTCTACAAGTACTTTCATGTTATAGAAGGTGTGCACGCTGTCGGGTACATTCAAGAGGAAGAAATACATCAGACGTATTAGCGAGTTCGGCATAGCTATTCCTCCCCCTCGCTCTTCTCTGGTTTCAGTGCAATCAACCATAGGCTCTTATGCTACACGCTCTCTCCTTGCTCAAACTTTCCTCTTGATCTATGTTTCATGCCTTGACTGGGGTGTAGGAGACGGAGCAGGAGCACACAGCACCGCGGCCCCCGTATAGAGTCACAAAATTATCCTGGCCTTCAGAGGACGAGGAGGAGAGAGTAGTTAATTAATCACGAGCGTCTCATTTTCTCCTTTTAACACTCTCATTTACTCTGTGGCTCATTTTTGTGTGTCACTCTCCTCTCTCTGTCTTTTCTCATTCTATCTGGATATATGGAGTTTTAAGGAGCAACAGTGATGGTTAGTAGGGGGGTTTAAGAGTCTGACAGCTTATTTTTTATTAACTCTTCCAAGTGGGTGCTGGAAGAATCACTTCAAGAGTGCTTTTGTATTTTGAACTTCAAACTGCACTCATGGTTCAGCTATTGACCGGAAAGTGAAATGCGATTTGTTGTGTCTCGGCAGCTGCATTTGCGTTTCGACTTCAGCTGAAATTATTAATGATCAAAACTTCCAGCTACTGAAATGTGTGTTTATTTTCCACTTTTTCTTTGTTTTATGTAATTGCAAATTGAATATTTTAGGATTTTCACATGTTCATCTGAAAATCAAAAGTCAATCAGATCATCTGGGAAATGATGACGAAACTCACTCTGATTCTAGCTTTTTTAAAGCTCTACAAGAAACTGATGAATAAATACAAATCATGGCACGTTGTAAATCAATCAATTTTGAGTTATGATCTCCAAATTTGGTCTTTTATTAGGATTATCACATTTCTTAAAGCATACTTATCTTCGGGGAAAAACAGTTTGACTTCCATGCCCAAGAGAGAGGGACGGAGTAGAGTCGATTAGTCATTTGTGCTGAAGATCATTTATATTAATAACAAGCGGGAGTGTGCCTGCGGCCGTGCCTCAGCTCATGTCCCTGTGATGAATGCTTTATTGGTTAGTGTCCAATCTTTCTTGAATATTCATTATTAGTACATAGATTTTATGCAGTCATGGGTTTCATTCCCTTTAGCGATTCCCTTTAATCTATATGGGAGTGGTGCAAATAATTGAATTTCTAGGAAAGTTAACATATTCATGTGAAGTAACACACACGTGTCACATGTTGCTGAAAGAATGTGGCCTGTTAGTGTCACAGCAGAACAACAACAGTTAAAACCTTTAAACATGAACGCTTCTTAAACTACATCCTCTGCAATCTGGAGGGCTGATATGAATCGTTGTCTTTGTTCCAAGCAAAGGTAGTGATTCTGTTACCTATGGATCCACTCTGTCGCCCTATCTCTGACTCTCAGCCTTGCCCAGGCACTTTGTGCGGCTCCCTAAGGAGAAAGGTTACACCGCTGATCTGCTACAGAGCAATCAGACTTGAGACAGAGCCTTGAACTACACGGCCCACGGGCCTCCTTCAGCTGTATCCTGCAGAGCGGCAGCTGGATATGGGTGTGGGTTAGAGAGAGGCAGATGCACTGAGAAAAAAAACGAGTGGGAGGTGGAGAGAAGCCAGTCCAAAAAGTTATGAAATATATGCCCCTTGAATAATCAACGCCCAAATCAATTTGTTCAACGTCCAAGAGAAGCGGGCGGACTACAGAGGAATGTTTGGAGTGGGCGGTCGCTCAGCGAGCATCCAAGTCCATATCTCAGACAAACACACAACAGCCAGAGAGTCTGCCTGAGTCCAAGGAAGAGATGGCCAGGAGGGAAGGGACCGCAGAGAGGGACAAAAACATTCAAACTTCTTTTATTTTCCTTCTTCCATTTCCTTGATTATTTCTGTGCAGAATAGATGCTGCAATGCTCATCAAACTTCATTCAGACTTTATACCAGCTATCTATACTTTTTAAATCACTAACTGCTAGTGTCTATCTATGGGTGGAAGTATGTGGACGGATGTGAAAGATGATTTGTACCTATCAGTGATATGGGAGTATCAGTTTGATGTGAATACTAGTCAGACATCTATATTAAATATATAGCATCAGTTAGGGAAGAGCTTAACTGATGAAGCCATGCTAGTTGTTTCCACCTATTTCCAGTCTTAATGCTAAGCTAGGGGCCCCACGGTGGCGCAGTGGTTAGCACTCATGCCTTACAGCAAGAGTGCTTGGTGCCGAGGGTCGCGAGTTC
>JAOWBC010000248.1:9492828-9513227 GCA_028566105.1 Hypoplectrus providencianus | reverse complement strand
CACACACACACACACACACACACACACACACACACACACACACACACACACACACACACACACACACACAAACATGTTAATGCACATATTTGTACGACACAACAGAGATGCAGTGAATGGAAACAAGTGATCCTTTTGACTGTGGGCACTACAGCCTGAGCTAAAAGAGACAAACACACAGAAACAAGGAGGGCACATATGAAAGGGAGAGACAGACATAAATAGAGGAGGGGGGTGGAGGATAAAAGAGGCAGGAAAAAGAATGAGAGCGCAAGAGTGTGAAAAGAGAGCCAGTCTGGTTTTCAGCATGTGAAAAAGGTGGAGAGACCCTGTTATAAATTTTCCGGGTCTGCCTTAGATTTAATCTGGGCCGGGATGCAAACAACACACCGGCCCAGCCTCAACAGGGTGCTGCTTGTGGAGTGTGTGTATGTGTGTGTGTGTGGGCGGCTGAAGGATTGGTTGCCAGGGAGATTCTGACATATCAGGCCCCACTCCCTGCTGCCCTCAGTTTAGCCTCGACAAGTCAGAGAAAACGCTCTGCGGCGGCCCGGCTAATTTACAATCTCTCGTTCCCTCTCTCCTCGGTGTCTCCCCTTTTCTCTTGTTATTGTCTTTCATTCTCAGCATCCAAATTGTAGGATTTTTTAATTGTTTTACTTCTCATTGTACCGATCATAGTTATTTTCTCAATCTGCCTTCTATCCACAGTTTTATAGCGGAGCAAATCCTTTTACTCTGTTATCGTTTTTCCTCCTAAGCCCTTTTCCCACTGGATAAAAACTAACATCTGGCTTTGGTTTTAATTGTGAAAGGTTACAATCAGCATTAATTCTAAGACAAATTACTCTGTAGCCGTCACAGGTAAGTATCTGCAGGGACACATGGGTATGCATTATAGTCTCAGCCACTTTTCTGGCATGATGCTATGACTGAAAACCACTTTCATTTTTTCTTTTTTTTTCTTCTTCTTTTCATTTTGGTAAGTTTTGAGTCATGTTTGACTAACTAGAACCAGACTTAAATAAGGAGGCAAAAAAAGTTAAGTGCATCACAGAGGCAGACAAGTCTGTTTTACTCACTTTAAATGGAGCTAAAATTAATAACAAAAAAAAGCTAAACTATGTTTAAAGTGACTCATAAGGCATATTAAATTTTCTTTTAGAAGCAATAGATGATTGACTTGGTTCAATTAAATTGTATATTAAAGAGGTAAGTTTTAACTTTTGTTCATGATGGTATTGAGAATTACACTCTTGGAGCGAGAAGAACAGTCTAAGTTAATCATCAGCTGAGTCATACATTATTATTTATGAGGATCATCTGTGTGATGGCCCAGTCTGTTAAATTGAGCAATATGTTAACAGACAGTATTAAGACAGAAAATCTTATTCGTCAACTTGCAATGGGAAAGGAGTCCATTGCCTGTTATCCTGTGATTAAAAAACACACAAATAGAGTATTACTCTCATTTCACTCTTCATCTTATTTCTTCCTCATGTTCTTGCTTTTTCTTCCTCTCAAGCATCTATCCGTCCTTCCCTCTATTCTCTTACTTTACTCTCTCTCTTAGGTAGGCTGATGTGGTTGGGACCTGTTGTTCTCATCTGGTGACAGCCAAACAGGGCCTGTTGTAATTAGTGTGGAATTCTAATGAGCTTATCAGGTCAAAAGCAGCTTAGTCCTCCAGGACCCTAGCAGGGTGGAAATTAGCCCCGCTCTCTCTTAGACAAAACACACAAACCCGTATGCACATTACACAATAACACATTGTGCATACCGATGATACAAGCTCAATTCATTAACAAACACTCGCTGACAAATTCAGCCTCACCCTCTCCTCTCATAAAGGGATTAGCCCACTTTACATCAGTCAGTTAACAAAAAAAGCAAATTATTAATGTGAGTGGCAACAACAACAAAAAAGGGAGCAGCAGTAATATGTAAGGCTGTCATTGTGCTGAATAAACAAGTAGCTGGAGGGTGGGGTATGCTATCTGTAGAGAGCATGGCTGACAAATTAACAAGGATGTGCACACACACACACACACACACGTAAGCACACAGATATGTAGAGGAAGTAAAGTAACTTTGTGGCTTGGTCTGCTGTGCCTGGCACTCTCATTTGCCTCCTCTGCTCAGCAGTGTGCTGTAGTGGATGGGCAGAGGCAGCCAGACAGCACCTATCTTCATTTAATATCTCCACAATTAGTTCCGGGAAAGTTGCAAAGATCTGCAAAAAGCAGAGAGGGAAGGGCGAGGTACATTGATTATTTCGTGCAAGAGCACTACACACAGGATCATACTTAAGAATTTTAATTGTACTTGTCAGCCATCTTCAAATATGATAAGACATGCCAGCCTTTTTAGGGAAAAAAAAAAAGATAACTGAATGCACTCTGTGGACACAGATGAAATTAATGGTACAAGTCAAGCCAAACTAGATTTCTTATTTATTTATTATTTTATGTTCTACCGCTTCTGCTCTGTAAATCCCTTTCCTTATGCTCTCCTAATTTAATTGAAAAATCAAAGAGAAATTTTATTTTCAAAATGTCAACCATTAATTTTGCAATCATTTGACTGAATACTATTACTGTTCTGTGTATCTGCATTCACAGAGATGTTAATTGCATACAGCCAATCCAATCTTGCAAAGAGTCTAAGCAGCAGTCCTGACAGCTACCTGCTACAAATGCCACAACAACCTACATTCTTTTTTTTTGCTGTTAACTTCTCCTCCCTATTCAACCTCTACTGTGACATCACCCATTGTGTGGTGAACTACTGTTCACAATCTGTCCCCATCTCGTGTTTTTGGATCCAGAAGTGACTGTATGTAACTAAGTCTGGCAGACACGGCATCATAACGTTAAGTTACCAAATAACACTAGTTTGCTAGCTTGATTAGCAAGTTGCAACCTTAGTTCACATTAAATGCAAGATAATTGGGATGTGATTGCGGCCAGCGAATAACAGGCTTAAAAAAAGGACTTCATCAGGTTAAAGCTAAAACCAACTTTCATGAACTGCAAAACAAACTGTGAGGGTCAAAGGTCAACAACAAAAACACCGACAACACCCCTAAACAAGTTTATGAATCTATAAATAAACAGTGCCATGGATATGCATTGCTGCATCTCTATCCTGATTGACAGGTTACTGTGGTAGAGAAGATAGCCACACCTTAAAGAATTCCCTGCTTTTACATTTAAGGGGAGATAGGTGTTATGTTAATTTGAAGAAGGCTTAAAACTAGTCAATGAGGCTATTAACTCAACAGGAAAATATATAAAGAGATAATAAATTACCATCATCATTAATCATTCAACATTAGATATTTTTTACAAGTCTCTTTCCTGTAGCCAGTGGAGTCGACCCCTGCTGGCCATTGGAAAGATTGCTAATTAAAGGCACCCCAGCATCGTTTTTTACTTTCAGACCTTGAGGACTCATGCACTTCATTAAACAGTCAATGGGAAAGGTACAGTGCTGCCATCAGTTTGCTAGCTAATTAGCTGCTCAGCTGCAGCACATTAAACAGCAAGTAAACATACCTGCAAATGTCAAGTTAGACACTGGTGTTGTCATTACTCTTCAACACCACTGACAACAAGCTGTTTGCCCATGACATGTAGGCTGCAGTGCAAGTTTAATTTGTCTCATTCCCATGGTGTGACACCAGTACTCTCACAACCTACTTCTGTCAATCAAACAGACACCGTAACGTCCTGGAAAGAGACAAGGAAATGAGATGAAAAACATCCTTTCTGATAATTCCTTAAATGATTTTATCCCTATCTAAGAATTAAAAAAACACCATCACATTATTTTTTTATTACAAAAAGGAAAGAATAAACGTGATTTCATTTAGAGGGTGTGTGTAAGGTTTATCTTTGTACATCAGTATGTTACACTTGGAGAACTATACGGCAGCAAAGGATTATGGGAAAACAGAAGGGGGTGGATGAGCTAAATCCATTTCCTGTGTTTGGTGCTGTAGCACAGTCGTCCATCTGTTTTATTCCAAGCTGGTTAGCATCCAATCACTTACTGAGATACTTCTGCTGTGTGTATGCTTGTGTGTGTTTGTGTGTTTCCCGCCAGGAGAAAAATGGAAGGCAGAAACTCCTACGCTCAAAATGTTAAGAGCTTGAATACAGAGCTGTCAACCCATTCTGATTCCCAGGTCATTTTTATCAAAACCACCAGCATCTCAATAAAAACACAAAAAGTACCCTTTGGTTTCCATATTTACTGTGAGTAATCACTCAATGCATTGTATCTTACGTTTTATGTTTTAATAAAGACCCATTAATGCATTTATTCATTCATAATTCTTTACTGAATATCCAAAAACAGGTTGCAGGGACTGGAGCAGATCCCACATAACATTGGGGGCCATCACATTGGCAACCATTTACTCCTACAAGCAATTTAGAGTCACCAATTATACCTATGCTGCATGTTTTTGGACTGTGGGAGAAGCCAGAGGACCTGGCGAGAACCAAAGCTGACACAGGGAAAAACATGCAAACTCCACACAGAGCGGCAGCAGAGACTGAATAGGGATGGACAACTTGACAGCTCCAAAAAGTGAAGCCAAACCATCTCGATCACCCCCTAGTGGCTGGCTGCAGTTAGGGTCATAAATCACACTCATAAAATTAAATTTTTTTCAGGGTTTTTTCATTTGAGTTCTTATTGCACTGATGTTCGTTAAGGGGTCTATTTTTATTGTATATATATTTGATTTAAATTAATTATCAGATAGAATACAACAGAGCTGTCATGTCAGCTGTTTGACAGCTGTGACTGATTCATAATTTGTTTGGCAGGTGTATGAGCAGAACTTGATATTGCAACTCAACTATCAAATCACTAATGTGTAGTCTGTGACTGTAAAGGCACAAGATGACAGCTGCTATATCTGGTGAAGTTTGGCTTCATATTTGTACCAACTGAGGAAGTGGACCCGCGTCATCCATCTATACAAAGTCAGTGGTCTGAAATATAGTGTAAGTTGATGAAACAGGAGAAGATTATGATCAGGCAAAAGAAATCATTGAAACAGAGCAATGAGTAACAGTTACATTTTGAGACGTGGAAAAACCTGAAGTTAGCTCTGTTTACAACATTTACATCAAAGCTTTGTGGAATATGTGTACAAACATTTTTATGGTGAAATCTCAATGGGCAATATAACTTGCCTTCAAAACTCTTTCATATTCGGAAACTACACGCTGGCATGTAGAACTGTCAGTGCAAAGTTTCAGTAAGTCATTGGGTCATTTCATCTACAGGCTCAGTTGGTGCAGATAATGAGTCCATCTATCTTTGTGTAAGTGAAATATACACATCAATCCAACACATCTCAGGTGGGTTCTCCGGTTATTAGTACAAATGCCGGCCTTAGCAGGAAAGAAAGGACCACAAAGGACCAGACATTAACTGAGAGCCAGAGAAAGAGAAAAAAGTGCAAGAGCAGCAGTCTTCCAAGGTGAGCGACACAGACAGCCAAAGACAGACCCTGGCCATGGACCCTGAGAGTTAATGAAGCAGTCCTTCCCTATTATATCTGGCTGCATCCACCACCAGAGCACAAGGTAAAAGACAACCAGACAGTCTTCTCCTCTCCTTTTAGGCTTCTCCTCTTAGTCCGCTCTGTCGCCCTGAAAACTAATCCTGCCCACAACTCATCCCTCACAACACACACTGTAAACCACACCTGCCTCTGTTCCGGACAAAGGCATAAATCTGCCCTTGTTTCTAGGTAATAAAGAACTTCTGATAAAGCAAGAGAGCAACAGAGAGAAAGAGAGAGAGAGCGAAAGAAAGAGGTGGTGGCAGTGGTGGAGTGCTATGAACTGCAGTGGCCAGGAATCAGATTTATTAAGCGGTGAAAAAACTACTGACTAATGAAGTGAATAAAAGATTCATGGTGCTGACGCCACATGGTAAAATAATGTCATGACGAGTAAATTACAGACAGAAAAGTACAATGCAATTGCCAAATAACATGGGAAATCTGAAGTCAAACAAAAATGATGGTGTAGTTAGAGGGTACTGCAAAAAAAAACACAAAAAAAACATCAAGGTTGAGTAAATTAACCACTCAACTGTCAGATTTAAGTAGAGGTGTACTGATGCCATTTTCACTGATTAAAACTAAAGCACCAAGTTCAAAGCTCTTTTATGAGTATAGTGCAGAATAGACCCATCAGTCAGAGTGCTACTGTAATCATTTCTGCTTACCGATATAAAGGACTTTCATCATATCTAAGCAGTTACTGTAATGAATTTAATTGAGCAGGATCTCTCCCCAGCCAGTCAAGGCCACCAGAAGAATTCTGGCCAAATATTTAAAAAATTAACATAAAAAAAAATCACACTGAGAAGTACATTTTAGTCAAATCTTATGTAAGCTGTTCAGTGTAATATACAGCAGGCTTGAATCAGAACACCTATTTTTAGCTGTTAAAGTATATAGGTCTGTTGTTATGTCTATAGGAGGATGTTTGTTTTGGTTAGAAAAACCAATGACTGCCTTATATACACTATAAGGAAGAGCAGAAGTGTTGCTTCACATGTAGGTAGCCAGTAATAGATTACTTAATGGGCCTTATGGGCACAGGCCCAAGGGTCCATAGCACCAGGTCCTGGATATCACCCTAGAAAATGTCATTCAAAGAGACAAGCCAACCTGGAAGTGATTCAAAGTTACATAAAACAACTACAAAGAGGCACAGTGACACCAACAAAACCTATGAAAACCTATATATCAACTTCAGAGTTATACAAATAGAACACATAGGAACACAAACAGTACAGGGAGACACAAAATGTCTATAACGAGTGGTGAAACAGCCACACGCAGTAATAATTAACTTTTACTGAAACAATTACGAAGTTACAACATGACCACAATAGCACACATAACAACTACAAAGAGACAAATAGAGTAAGAGAGGTGGTTGTGTGTCTGCGTCCTGGGGTCCATGTAGCCAGCCAACTTCTATCCATAATCAACAGCCAAGAAAAAAAAGCAACAGAAAAAGACCACAAGAACGGTGACACACGTGGGTGACTTTGACGCTGTTGTACAGGTTATAAATTTCACACTAGTTTTTATTTTGAAAGCCCAGTGCCCAAATTAATTTCTCTGCCTATTCTTGCCAGACGAACACATCTTTTAACCCTCGGAGGATTGTGTTTCTGTGTTTGTATTTCCAAATGAAATGCGTATTTTGTCAAACTGATAAATGTGTTTTTTTCATATGCTTATTCTTCGGGTAGGCAGCACAGTGTTTTGGTTGTCAAATTGCTGAGCATGTTTTGCGATTCTCTTGGCGTTCTCCTGTGAATGCGCTGCATGTGCCAAGTTTGGTCGACCACCATACAGAGCAGGTTAAATCCAACTCACTATCTGATGTCTGTTAAACTGACTTGCCAGAATTTTTTGAGACTCCCTACAGCTATACAAAAGCTGTTCAACTTATGAGTGTCAGAGACAAGTGGATATTGCCTTACTACTGCTCTTCCCCTGGGAAGGCTGGGCTTCTGCAGTGCTTCACACATTGTATCTGATAACACTCGCGTTAATATCAATATTGTATAACTCGAACGCTTGTCACGTCTCATTTTCCTCCGTTTCATCAGAAAAATAGGCCTGATGAATTACATTTCTTTCTTCTTTTTTTTTTTTTTTTTTAAATATCTGATCTAGTTGTATCTCTCGCACCGATGCACTAGACCTAGAGGGTGACTTTGTTGTGTTGTGTTTGATTGGGTTCTAGAAAAAATGCACTCATATGTCCATCTGTTAGGGGGCTTGTTATGGTACAGCTTTGATTTCACCCATTCCCAATACAAGCTTGTCAAACACTCTACAAATCTGTCTTCATTGCAATGAAGCAGGCATGAAACAAGAGTCAATATAATGCATCCTGCTTCATGTGGCGGTACAGCGAAGTAAAGTTACAAGGAGGCATAAAGGTTGAGGCTGTCTGTCTCTTCTGATGCCAGCCATTTTCAATCTACGTAAGCCATGCAAGATTCTCAATCACACAGCGACACCGCGGTACCATTTTTCATTTTGATTAGGACTCAAATGACACAGAGGTAATAAGATAGGAGAGAACTTGTTGATTTGCTGGTTGCCAATGCGCAGCTTAGTACCCGAGCAAACGATTAATCAGTTTTCACGTCGCTCGTTGTTTCCTCCCTGCAGACTTTTTCAGTTAACCTGCGTCAGGTTTTAAGAATTAGAGAAGCTCATTTTCCATCCTGGCAAAATCATATCCTGCAGTACGCCTGTCATTTCACAGCCACGTGTGCAACACTCCAGAGATCCCAATCTGTAATGTGGCTAATGTCAGAGAGAGAGAGAGAGAGAGAGAGAGAGAGAGAGAGAGAGAGGGAGGGGGGCGCTGAGACAGAGAGACAAAGACAGAGATGACAGCAGAAGAGAGACAAAGGCGAGAGAAATCGACAGTGATATTCTTGGACTGGATGTGAGGCGGTAAGTATGAGAAGCTGGGGGGAGGAGGGAAATGTCACGGCCAATCTCTAATGAAGGGCCTTCCGGGAACTATAGTTAGATAAATTATTTAAAGGCTTTCATTTAAAAATGTCCAAAAAACTGTGCTGCGATGATTTGCGCAGGGGCTGGGGAAAGGTCAGCCGTGTGTTGGGAGTGCTTCATTAACCTCTCACCACCTCCCTACCTCAATTATTTCTGTCAAAGAGCACCTGGGGGGGGGGGGGGGGGGGGAGAGAGATAGGGAGGGAGCGCGACTGCTGTGGCCGAGCTGATACCACTCCGCTGTACTGTGGCTGGAGACGAGAGCTGAGGGGCTTCGGCTTATCTCAGAACCTGGTGGCGGTCCATTCCAGGTGCGATGTTTGGGTGACTTTAGTGTTGTAAAATCCTCAGAGATGTGCAGGGTAAAGGCTGGATGAACTAATATGTGTGCTCGGTGTGTGAGTGTGTGTGTGACTGTGAAGAAACGGGTAGGGAGGAAGCTGGCTGGTGCCCAGGCCTCGGGAGTGTTAAATGCTTTGATCTTGTAAAATGTTTTCTACAACCGTGGAACTAACAGAGCTGCTAGGAAGTCTGATTTCAGACACTTGCATGTACACACACACACACACACACACACACACACACACACACACACGCACACTCATACAAAGTAACTTTTTTACTGATGCACTTAATCGCATACGGCAGCAGGTTAAAAGTTTTCCTCCTTTTATCTATTAACATCCCATGTGTCAAGAGAAAAGCATGTGCTTGTGATGTCAGTAAAGATGATAAAGAATTATCCTCTGGAGACAATGAATCCAATTCAACCCTAACACAAGTTATCTGCCAAGTTGCAGCTCAGTATGAGCATGGGATTTCAAGTGTCAGCAGTGTGGACAAAGGGTTTTGTCTAATAATCAGAAGCGGTTCAAAAGACCTTAGGCTAACTTTTGGCCAGTGTTGTGTAACCTGTGTATTTGGGCTTTTTTTTTGTCCCATCATTCATCATGAGTCTGTCATGCCCGGTGGCATAACAACGAGCCATGCCAGATTCAGGCTGGTGGTGAGTCAAGCCATTTTGGCTTTCAGACAAGAGCAAATTATCCTGCTGCTTGCCAATCTTCTAGATAGAGGAACAGGAAAACAAACTGACCAAAATCTTCACCAGCAATGCCAGTCTTAAAGGGATAGTTCAGGACTTTGTACATTAAGTTGTATGAAATATTCAAAAACTAGCCAGTATTGTAGGGTATGCAATGCTATCAGCTCCAGTGAGTTCTGGCCATGAAATAAATCATTCTGATGAGCTGGCAGAGTCACAAAGCTATAAGGTTTTACTCCACAAACTACATGTTAACCTAAAGTACTCATACCACCACAAAACCGTGGACATTGTCCATGTCATAAACAAACTCCACATGGCACTGTTTTGTTTCTTGAAAAAGCCATAAATACAATGATAGCAAGTAGTTACTTCATGCCTCAGCCAGTACAGCATACAGACCAACTGCCAACTTGCTGGAACTATGTTCTATGATATCATATGCAACAAGATTTGAAGGTAAAACAAGTTTTTGCTACAGAAACTACAGCTCAGTGATCCATTCGTGGAGGCCTACACTGAGAGAGGAACGGGAGAACCAGACCCAGCACTAAGCAGGAAAGACTGCCAGGCCCAGCTGTAGTAAAATAAGAGGTTTTCTAAAGGGAGTCTGCAGCTGCTAAACTTCAAGACACAATGTGGTGGCCATGGGTGTACTGGTACTGCAGGCTGACAAAATCAACAAAAAGATTATAATAACTTTAATGGTTAAATAGCAACAACTACTCTTGTCACATCAGCAATAATGAGTACTTATTTAATCACTCAATTCACTTGCAGAATTGAAGTAAATGCAAGGGATCAGCTGCGGTGAACTTTAACATGTGAAGTTGCAGGATTGACCAATTGAAAGTCATCTTGACAGAGCTGACCTTTGAGGGAAATGAGACCTTTAAGTCCAAAATGGAGAACTATATACAATTTAAGATGTGTTGCACCATCCAATCCTATACAGCCACCTTCAACATCCAGGAATTCTCTCAAAATTAGAAACAGGAGTCCCCTAAAATAATGTTGAAATGATGTTCATTTTTTTTCTGGTAAGCAACAAGTAGAGTACAGATTAGTATATAGATTGTCAACTTACTCCATCACATATTTTGCTGGGATGTGCAAAATATTTTTAATATTACCAATGTTTTTTGAAAATACCCCTCTGAGTGAATAATGTGAAACCTCAATATGTTTCTTCAAATGCTCCCAAGGCAGGAATCCATCTTCAACACTTCTTTTTTTGCTCTATGTCTATCTTGTTACTCTGATCCCGTCCCAGTGAGGCAATAGCAGACTAATTGTCAGGCTGTTCCACTAATGCCTAATTTCTGGGTTAGGGGGCAGCTGTCGACTCCTCTGAGCTAGTAAAGAAGGAGAAAGTACAAGAAAGGGAGTAGACAGGGAGGAAATCTGATCTCTCTAACATTCCCTGAAATTCCTCTAATTCTACAAGTGCCGAGCGTTCAACACTTCCAAAAAAGTGCGACCACCACAAACTGAACTGCAAAGTACAAATAGGTGCTAACACACACTCAAATCTGCACCACATCCAAAAGGCATAGTGGTTGGAATAAAGTGTTGCAATTTGAACCACTGATTGGAGAAGGTGTTTCGGCATTATGTTGTTCATGCAACTTGAGATTGTGTATTTGTCTCAATCAGACCTATTCAGCTGGCAAGTGTCAGGCTTTCTTCTACAGAAGAGCCTTAATATAGGCTGCTACATCAAAGAGGTGACTAATCAGGCTGACGGGAAGAGGTGTCACACAGTGTCAATCCTTCAGGGCCCCTGCCTGTCTCTCAGGGAGCCCACTCCATCAGCTTTGACCTCAAATAACCTGCTGCACATGCACGTGCAGCAGCGCACACAGAAAACTCGAGCACACATCAGGTATAGACCTGCACATTTAAATGCATATGTACAACCATACGTACCCAAACTTGCACATGGACCTACATGCAGTCATATGCATCTGCTTATACATGCACAAACATACTGCATGCATACATGCTAACCCAGCAATACACATCGCACTGGGAATCAATGTGAAGGATGACTCGGTTCAATGATAGGCCTCTGCTGATGAGGGCTGGGAAAATGAGGTAAAAAATGGAAACTCATCTTGATGTATTTGGGTCAATTTCACGTCCACGGCCGTTGCTTGGTCAGGCCTATTTCTAGCAGAAGTAGTGGCGGTAATTAATGGGTGATAATGGACACATTTAATTGGCTGTAATCTATCCGATGAAGTGAGGAGCCTCCATTCTTTTGAGGACAAAGGCCCGCTGGGAGGGCGAAAGAATCTCGCCTCATCTGTAATGCTGCAGGCACACAGTATAAAATGGACCATATATCAGCGTAACAATACCGCGACTCTGTGACGCTAAACAATTAGCCACACGGCACATTTAAGACAATGTAAATACACATCATTCAGTATGAGCATGGCTGCATCTTCCTGCATGAAGTAATGCAACCAGCCGGAATAAAAACTGCTTAACATAAAACTCAATAAATCAGTTCAAGCAAGCAATGTGCTCTATGTACTCATGGCTGCTTGGTTCTGCCCGAGAGCTCACTATACAATCTAGATCCTCCGTATGATAGAGACGAGAAAATGCAGTCTGCCAAACTCTCCTCCCAGAAGAGGGGAGAATGCTTATTTGCATTGAAATGAACTGTCTGGGACATGTGTGTGTGTGTGTGTGTGTGTGCTCTAGCGATACTGCACAGTTGTATGTTTTGTCAAGGGGGCGTTGTGTGTCGACCTGCATGGATCACTGGTGATGGGGGTGACTCCTCAATCTCAGCAGCCGCTCTCCAGCCTCAGGGGGAACTGTGTATCTGGCTGTACTTACACATAGTGCATGTTTTCTGTCCATTCCCAGCATGCTGCGGTGCTTTCCCATCCCCTTTGAGATCTACAGTGCTGCCAAGTATAGTAGGTTCAATGCAAGTGTAAATCACCATGACGTTTCTAAATCTGTTCTAGAAACTGTTGTACGATTCACTTTGGAACAGGTCATGTAGCGTGCAAAAATCCTTTCAGTCGTGTTGTGTATCAGAGAAATTCCCTGTCCATTCATGTGTCCTACCCTTGAGCGGCTGACATAGTATTTGGCAACCAATATAACAACAAAACACTCATGTGTGTACATAATCTGATTAAAGCACACAGGCCATTGCCTTTATTGACAATGCTTACTAGAAGTATAAGTTCATGAGGGCAGAATCCTTGTGAGGGGAAGCCAAACAAGCCTTGATACTGAAGTGTACATATACTGAACTTTATATGTTGCCCAAGTCAGCCTCAATCTTTTTTTATGCTCAGGTTTTCCTACAACATTACTTTTGAGAACAACAAACAATAGTCGATTGGGTCTGGCAGCAAATCAACTATGGGCCATGGTTTCGATAATACCCACAACAAGAAAGACTGTGTTGTAATTTCAACTGACAAAGCCATTATTCCAAGATAATGTCTATTGAATCTTGCCAGTTTACACTGGAGCTGAGCACAATATCACTCTCTTGTTTACTCATTCACTTCAGAATAAATACTCAATAGTTTACACTATAGTGAGTAGTAAATGGAGATTTCTTTCTCTTATTGTGTCAGTCAGCACTGTGCACCATTATGAAATGGTGTAGTGTTGCAGGTGCATCATTTTTAATTTGCATTGTGGCTACTTTTTCTGCAATGTTTTTTAAAGAGGAATATATTGTGCAATCTTTACAGTTGAGTTTGGAAATTTGAAAAGAATAAAATAAATACAGTGAACATGATTGCAAATAAAGATACAATCTGGCCTCTAGCAATGGAAGTATTCATAACCTTTAATGAAATAAAAGTATTTATTTATCAAGCTGTTAGCTAAACAAGCATAAATCAAAGTATAGTATGTATATTCAGGAGAAAGTACCACAAGAATGTGCTTTAGTGTAATTTGTTACATTGCACCACTTGACTGATGGGAAATTTTGCAGGCTATTTTTGTGAATGTAGTGGGACCATACAGTACCAAAATCTCTTTCTTTTTTTTTTCTGAGAGAAGCATTAATATCGGTGTTCCAAATCTTCTAAAAATAGTTCTAAATAAAAATAATTAAAAGTCAATTGAAACTGGAAAACCAGACTTGGAAAACAGTACACAGGAACAAGAGTGAGATGATATCAGACAGTTAGTGCAGACAGAGTTCCATTTACAAAAGAACATTTTTTCCCTCTCTGGACTCATTTGAGGTAAATGTAAGAATTCATTACTGAAATGGCCTTTCTATTCAGCCAGTATGATGTAAAAAAAGACTGATCTGTTTTGTCTGAGATTTCTGAACTTGTGCCATGGCTCTCAGTGCAAAATTTAAGTGGGAGGCTTTCTTTATAATCATCCCCAGACTGACGCTGTCCCTTTGTGCTTGGTTACCTCTCTAATTACCTTTCTACAAATACAGAACCACTAAATGCTGTCGGAAGGCAAAGCTCGGTGCAATCTTACCAAGAGAACAGTTCAATGCCACGGGCTAACAAAGTAATCAGCTGTTGGTTAGAGGCAGGCCTTGAAAAACATTCGTACAACAGCATTCAAATACCAGGTAACCTTTTCACTGACGCAAGACATTATGTATTCTGTGTGTTGTTCTTGGACCTGTGTGTGTGTGTGTGTGTTGATGTCAACCTGATTCTGTGTGTCGCACTGTTGTTGCTATGCAGTAGTGTGCAGACAGACACCTTTAGTATTTGCAATGCTCAGGTCTTATTGGTGTGGTAGCTGAGCCCAGACCGGCGTACAGATTGAAAGGCCATTTCGTTACCACTCCATTATTCTGTCTGATTGCTTTTTTCTTAGCTTGTTTCTGTGGGAGGATTTGATTTTCCCTGAACAGACGCTGCTGAAAGACATGTCTGGCTGTTTTGACGTCATTTTTCAGTCAACACTGAGTAACGTTTACCAGTGTACTGTTGGCGAAGGTATGGAAAGTTAACAGTGAATGGTTTTCTCTACCGAGAGTTCAATTTAATACACGGGAAATTTGCTTGTTAAATGAGCAATGACCAAAATCCCCATGTTTTACTGTTCATGTCACCATTTCACTGTTTAGTGCTTTTCACAAAGGCTCTCATTGGCTCAGTTGACTCCTGGAAAACAGCCATTTGCCAAGCAACACCAGATCCATTTTAATCGCTCGACAAAATTTGAGATGTGGGCGGCGATTCAGAGGTTTGGAGCCGGGCTAAGTTGAGCCTCCCTGTGCAAAGCATTATCTATGGATCACAGCACGTCTCCACTGAGTGGTCTTTATAGGTAATCAATAGGCGAGCTGGCTCATGATGGCTCTCACTCATTACAACTCTTTAATAAAAGCCCACCCTGCGGTGACTGCTGCTCTGGGTAGTGCAAACACACAAACTGGCATATGGGAAACCAAATCTCTGTTTACACACAGAAAAAAAACACAAACACAGAATGAGCACAGCATCGTTCGCTTGCAGGCAGCTCAACCCCGATCATTTATAGCTGTTGCAGCAACATTACTCATTTATACCCCTAAAATGATGTCCTGTTGGTGAGGAGTCAACTATCTTTGGTTTAATCAATAGGTGCATCAGTTTTTTGATGGGGTGTTGAGCTGAAATATCAGGAGACTCTCAAGTAAAGGTGACACACACACTTAAATGCTCCAATCAGTGTTATGTGCCTTGCATTTATCAGCAGCTAAACTACCACTCTCATGAAAGTTCTTGGAGTCAAGAGGGTTGAATTGAAAATCGCGTGATCTCGCATAACCTTCTGGAAACTATAGCCGAGGTGTGTATCCTTGTGTCCGATCGCACCGAAGCAGCTGTTAGCTCCATCTCTCCACACACATGGAGTCAGATGACGCTATTCTTTTTTTTTCCAGTATTTTCCAGGGAGGGGGCGGCCTCACGCAAGAACACGGGGTCACTTTGTCATACGTGCTAGGGCAGAGGTGCTATGCTGCACAAGCCTGGTTTTCCATGAAACACCCACCAGCTTGCACTTATATGTTCGGGGAATACGGAGACAGAAATAGAAAAGGGAGCAGCGATAGCTACGTCAACTGTCACATACCTCAGTACTCAACAAGCACCGAAACTTTTAACTGAAATGACATTATGGTTTCTGCTCTAATGTACGCTCACACGCACACAGCATGCCATACCAGCCAAATAGAAACAGCATAAGTGTCCATATGTTACATTATAAACATTTCTATGAGAAACATTCCAGACAAACATTTACTGGAGCTGATCATAAGTGGAATCTAACTTCAGCTCTGATTCATAGGAAAAGCCTGCTAAAAATGAGATCCATGTGCCTCATGATACAGAAACCAGACACAGTGTGTTATGATCTAAGCATCCTTAAGGTGCCAGTATCTGAGGGGAGGATGACCTTTCTGGGCTCAGAATAGCAGGGCTGTAGGGAACAAAAGCTGTGATGACAAACACACAGGAGAGACTGTGACCCCGCAGGGGCCAACACACACATGCTCTGAATACAAGCTCTAATTCTGAGCCTGTGCACCTGCACACACTGCCACACACATGTACACTATGTATCAAAGGCCCTCAATGTCATTAGTTTTTTTCTAAAACACTGAATTTAATAGATGGATAAATAAGCAATAATTAGCATTAATCAAGCACTATTTGTGCATCATGTATTTAAGAAGTATTTCTAACTATTAAAGGAATCCTCTTTCTTGCCTAAAATAAGATGGCAATACTCTGCACACCAAATATGAAGCTACTGCCGGCAGCCAATTAGCTGAGCTTATTACAAAAATAGAAGCATAAAAGTGACACAATGAGCTTGTTTGGTTCTTTTCTGACAATTTCTTTAACAGGTGCCAAAGGTGTCATTTGGACACAGTTGAGGCATGTTTTACAAACTAAAACATAATAAAAAATGTTCAAAAACATTAACAAATTTACTATTTAACAAATGAAAAAGCTTTGAGTAATGAGAAATTGCCCAAACAAAACAAATGCTAGTCATATAAATATTGAAGCAATGTGCATTGTCCAAAAAATAAGCTGAAAAACGAATTCCATCTAGCCTACTGATTCTGAAAGGAATGTAAAACTGTGTGTTTGCTCATCAGCCGCAGGTAGCTGTGGATGTGATGTGTATGCGACGCCCTTTAAATTCCCAATTTTGACTTTTTTCATCATTACACTGCCTTAGAATTGCATACACTGAAGACTGTTTAAAATGTTTTTTCATTGCAGGCCTTATGTCCGCACCACTTTCCAAAACAAAGTGACGCCCTCGGCAGGTGCAGTGACTTTTTTCGGAGTCTTGGCACTGCAAAGTTGCCAAGCAACCAGCAGAGACACCAGTATTTGACTGCCTACATGATATCAAAACCACTTCAAACTATTGAAAGGATAAAAGACAAAACTCTTCTAACTGGCAGAAAATTGCATGCTTCTGAAGAACACTCTTATATTAAGAAGCTGATTTAAAAAAACAGCAGTTTAGGATGTGAACATGGACATGTCAATCCTACTGGAACACATCCACACTTTCACCAGCACCCTGCACATCATCCTGAGTGACAAGCATATCGACCGCAAACAGAACTCTGATACACACAAAACACTCAAAGAGAGAGTGTCTCATATTTCAGCCTCTGTGTTTCTCTGAGAGGGAAAATATGTGGCTGTGGCGGCCTGCATCCTGAGGCTTTCTACAGGCCACTGGATAGTATTGTTACTAATACAAATAGTAAAGGGAAAATGTGAGTCTGGTATCCAAAGCATCTATCTGGGACAGACTTTACACGGGAAAGTGGCAGGTGATCACCACAGCTCTCTTCCCAGTACAGAGCTGAGATTTCAGCATGTTTGACAAGGCCACTCAGGGGGGCAGAAACCTAAATGATTCAGGCGCTCATTGCTTCGTTCCATCCCCCTGTTGCCTCAGTGCGTAAAGAGAGACTTGAGAAGAACAGCAGGACATGTAGTGTATGAGACAGTGAGTGAGAGCCATGGGGGAGCCGGAGCTGTGCGCCTCTCTAACCACACTGGTTAAATATTTGATGGGAGGAGGTGACGGAGAGGAGCCGAAGTGAGGGGAAGAGAATCATGGGTGCTTCTCCTTCGGGAGTGTGCAGTGTATGTCCCCGGCGAGCAGGGTGCTCGGGGGTCAGGACGTTACAAGAGTCTCCACAGCCCACCGGGTGAATTATTCATCTCACTAAGGTCAACACCAGAACAGCATTATGGGTGGCACGCAGCGGGGAACAGAGGCCAAGGCTTTTAGCACATTGGAACAAAAACTGGACGCCGTGCATGGCTCAGTTATGAGAGGGAAAAAAGAACAGAAAGGGAAAGAAAACAGTGAGGGAGAAGGAGCAAATGGGGATGATGGGAGATAATGTAAAACTTTTTTGGGTATTGGAGGTCGGATGGAGTTAATTACATGGCCCCTGCCTTGTACCGTTATCAACAGCAGAAAAATAACAAGGCACGACTGGAAGGAGCGGATGCAGATAAACCGCCACAACAAGCCTGCAACACCAGTGACCCTGCAGTGTTTTGTTTATGTTATCATGAACATGAGCAATTGTTTCTTTCTTGTATTTGTGATCTGCAATATGGAAACATTCTCGCAAAAAAAAAAAAAAAAACGACACGAACAAAGAAAGCGGCTGTAACTGAAAGAAAAAAAAGGTCTGTTTCAT
This sequence comes from Hypoplectrus providencianus, assembly GCA_028566105.1. NCBI lineage: Eukaryota > Metazoa > Chordata > Actinopteri > Perciformes > Serranidae > Hypoplectrus > Hypoplectrus providencianus. The sequence continues at coordinate 9,494,891 of JAOWBC010000248.1, read as the reverse complement.
GTTCCACAATCAGCACTGACAGCAGTATTTATACAGTTAGAACTTTATATCACACGGCAGCTTATTATTTCCACACTTGAAAAATGACTGTTCATACACTGAGATTGCTTGTACTGATTAGTTTGATTAATTTTGCTTTTTCATTACTAATTGCAAATGTTTCCAAAGCAACGTCACAATGTAATCTCCCATCAGTCACCGGTGAGCTGCGTAGTTTTAGCTGTGATGTATCGCAGCATGTTCCACAACGTCTTGAGGCCATCAGGAACATGAGAGTCTTGGAGAGACGCCAGGCGGCAACCTATAGAACATGATCTCAAGCAGATCATAGCAGGCATATTCTACATTTCACATGATGGTGTGAGGCAAACAAGACGTTTATATCCCCTCTGCTGACTTTGAAGGGCAAGGGCAAGGGTGTGTGTGTGTGTGTGTGTGTGCGTGTGTGTGTGTGTACCTTTGCATGCATGCCTGTGTGACAGAACAGATCCTGAGAGTAAATAAGACAGTACTGTGGGAATTTTCTCAATGTTTGCGCAGCAGTGACTGTGTGGCACACACACACACACACACACACACACACACACACACAGAGTTCCTGATAGCGGTCTTCTATGCCTGGGCAACCTGTACAGTTCCAATATTATTTACAGATGAAGCTGCAATGAATTAATTATGCAAACAATGTACAATGTGCATTCTAAATTATAATACTGGGCGCTGCCAGAAGCCTATTTAAATATTAATCTTTTCTTTATTAAATGAATTTTAACCATTAGCAATGTTGCAGCACTGGAAAGCGTAAGTGCTTGAAGCATATTCTTTGCAGATAAAAATGCAAGTGACTCTATTAATTTCTGAGTACAGCTGGCAGCCTGCATGCAAAAACATTCTCAAGCTGCATTTGTTTGGTTGTTGCTGGTTTTGCAGCCAAAATACAATCAAGATGTGCTCTGTCATACATTTCAGAGATTTGCCATGTTTGTCATCCATTGTTTCAATACCAAACTGTGTGGCTTACGGCCAACTCTGCTCTTGTTGAGTTCTTTTAAAAAATGTGTCCATATATCTGAGGCTTGAAGGTTGTAGCTTCAGGGTAGAACCATTGTTTCTTGGAAAATGTAGTTTGGTAAAACTGAGCTTTTATGGAGTATAACACTCAAAGACGCAGTTAAGTGGCCAAGAGAGATAACTTTAGAAGCAGGTGGTTAGTGAGAAATTGAGATGATAAAACAGCCAATGTGCCTCTGGCTGTGGTTATTCATTGAAAAGCTATTACTGCTAAAATTCCCAGTGAAAAAAGTGTCAAATATAATATTTTTATATAAAAGTCTGAAGGATTGGAACTTTAAATACAAAAAACAAAAGAAGTTAACATTTTCAATAGTGTTTGTGAAGCTTTAGGGCACAATAGACTGTTATGCCAATATCACTTCATGCATATGGGTGGATCAGATAGCCATCCGATTTGAAACAATCTATGAATGCATCCAAGGAGAGCATTCGAAATTGATTGAAATCTAATTGTTCAAAGGTGGTTGGAGACACATTCTAGGCTGATGTTAAAAAGGTGTAAATACATGTGTCTCTCCAAGGATGCACATGTAAGCTGAACCATTGCCATAGTGTAATTATGTCATGAAAAAGCCACTGTCTTCTCCCTGTGATAATGAAAGCTGACGTTAAGACTGCAAATAGCAGTTTACCAGAAAGGTCTGTTTTCAGTATAGGTTGTTTGTTTGCCAGTTTTTTTTTTTTTTTTTTAGAAAACCTGAGTATAAAACCAACCCTCTGTGTTTGTGTCAGCTAATGAGAGATTGTTACAGGGATGACAACTTTTTAATCTAGTTTGGAGTGAGAGTAATAAAACATCTACATCTCTGTGGTCAGGGTCATCTGTTGATATTGAACATTTCAGTAAAACTCTTAATGATGGAAAAAAAAGTTAAGAAAGTTTAAATATAAAGATATTGTCAATATTTTTTTAAATACTGCAGTTGACCATTTCAAAAAGGAAAAGTATGTGAAAAGTGTCAAAAGCATAGGGGTCAAAGCAAATGCAT
>JAOWBC010000248.1:9480477-9492728 GCA_028566105.1 Hypoplectrus providencianus | reverse complement strand
AAATACTGCAGTTGACCATTTCAAAAAGGAAAAGTATGTGAAAAGTGTCAAAAGCATAGGGGTCAAAGCAAATGCATGAGAGTTTGCAGCCATGTTGTCAGATAAGGCAAGTTTCAATGTTACTGTTTGATGCAACTGACTCAAGTAAATAGTAAATTTGTTATTCTGTTGTTTTTTCCCCATTCCCAAACTGCTTCAGACCCTGATTTGCATGTAGCCCGGGACAACAGATGCAATCAGATATGTGACCCGGCTAACAGAGACACGGTATATGTGGTTAGCGGTGCATTCCAGTCCAACTGGCTAGTTGGGAATTTCAAGCTGAACACTCTCTGAAGACAGAAGATCCTCACCAACCCCAACCTCAGAACCTCAGATGGCTCCACTTTGCTTCAACAGCAGTGAAAGCCTTAGTAATATACTGTTTACAAGCACTTCTGTCCTATTTGTCTAACCAGTTATACACAAAGTACTGTTCAGCGTTTATCTGTTGACACAGTTTGTTTGCAAAAAACAGCATATTGTGTTGTTATGAAGTGTTTTTGCTAACAATGGCTGAACTGGCCAGATGTGCTGTTGCTTGTTTTTCTAACTGGAATGTAGTCAACGCGGGTGTGATGTTAATTTCAGCATAAACTTTGGATTCCTAAGTTAAAGTGAATGCAACATAAAATAAGTTTTTTGAACCTCTTCTGGATATTAAGCAGATTTGAAACGTGGCAAATATCAAGCATAAATGTGGTAGTGCTTTTGGTTCATGTCATCGTGTGTGGAGAAGAGAGCAGGGATTGAACTGTGGAGAAGAAAACATGGAGATGTTTATCTGGGTTGTTCTGGTTCTTCGCCTGAAGGCCTCTGAGGATCTTTGGGTGAATGTCTGGTAAAACACGCAGGCCTTTATTCTCTTTGACCCTCGTCCGTCTCCTACTAGTGGGTGGTCGAACATAACAAGGTAACATCTGGTTCAGTGGATTGGCTTTCATTTGCATTGTATATGCAGAAGCTACACACACACACACACACACACACTGAAAGAGTTTGTAGAAAAATGCTAAGGACATTGTGCTTCTCATGAAATGTCCTGTGTGACTCAATCATACCAGGTGGAATTATTAAACTACTTAAGTTTTAAATGTTTGACGATAAAAACAGCAACAAGATGAATTCTCTATAATACCCCTGTGGCTGAATGTGCCCACATATGCATTTAAGCTATTTTGTAGGGTCCACATGACCCCCTCTTTCCCGTAATTATTTTGCTCTGTAGATCTGCTTATAAAACACTAACCACTGACCCATGTTGCTGACCTGGATATTAGATATATGATTAGCCTTTACGTCTAACAGAGGCTCTATAAATTGTTAATGCATGTGTTACATGATAAGGATGAATAATTATGAGTGTAATGAATAAATTACGACCTATAAACACCACTGATATGTTTTTTTTGTTGTTGTATGGCCATTGCACTGACTCATTTATGAAACAACCTTTTTCTTTTCATTGAAAATTCTGATAATTTTGTGATTGAAATGAATAAATTACATATAAATTGTAACCTAAACAAAACATCCATTTATTTTAGTTTAATGGCAGCAATAATTTTGAGGATTTTTGGGAAATCACATTTGTGCTACACTCTTGGTGTATGGGGCTGTTTGCTGATATTTTGTAATGGCTAGAGGGAATGCGAGCTGTGGAACCAGATGGAAACATTAGAGATGGGAGCCAACTGTTGTCTGGACAGGGGACAATAATTGCCTGTGAAAACCTTATGGATATTTTGTGTGAGTAGGGGGAAATATTTCTAGGAGGGTTCAGGGGGTTCTTGAGAAATCGTGTGCATTAGAATGCTAGAATGGGGTTCAATTACATCCATTAGAGATAGTGAGGAATGTGACTGGCGCATGCCTGTTTGAGAATGGAGGAGATAAGGTTTCCTTTGTCAAGGGAAACATGCTGAGAAGGGGCAATAATGGGGGTGGGTGTCTAAAGATGCAGACAGACAGGAGACAGACCACAAAAATGACAGGTGGCTTTATGACTGGCAATGCCGGGCCGAGGACTCAATTGATAAACTGAAATAACTGTCAAACAGTGATCTAAGAAAATATCAGGATCAAAAGTCCGGCATCTCATGCTAACCATGTATATTAGATTTATACATTTCATAAAATGTGAAAAATGTAACTCAGTAGTCCATGAAGGTGACATCCTTAAAATTCAGATTACAAAATGTTTAAATATGCTTCACTAATTGCACAATTGTGCTTTTCTGTTTTCTTCAGCGTACTTACAATTCTGCCTGCATCTGACAAGCAGAGGGACGCAGGACTGTATCCTGACACCCGTAATAAAATCTATTTAGCTTCTATGTATGTCCTTGTCTGGGACAACAAGTTCGGGGTAGACTGAAATGCTATTTGTGATTTGTTTTTGTGAAATTGTGCCTTTTAACTTTCAAGCAGAGGGCCTGTTTGTGAAGGTGTGGCAGTTTATGAGAGCTGACAGGGAACCTGGCGCAGGGTGCGAATGCTGATCCAAAGCGGGCCGGACAAATGTCTGCACACACACCAGCATTCTGTCGCCGGCTGCCCGTGGAGATGTCAAACACAATGATGTGGTGAGTGGCTGCAGGAGAGCTCCCCGCTCGCTACTAGGAAGTCATGCCACACTCAAAGGCATGCGCAAGGACACAGATTCATACACAAGAACGCACAAGAATTACATCAAGAGGCAGCACGCTCATTGCTTATCAAATGGCTGACTTTCCTTAAACCCCTGCCACCACACACACACACACACACAAAGACACACACACTCAAAAGGTAATAACAGCCCATCTACCTTTGCAACGCTGACACTGGAACGATCACCTGTCTTTAGAAAACACAGCTAATGTTCGTGCTATTCATCTCACTCTATTGTCTAATTTCGACAACTCGATAATTGTGTTACACATGTCAGGCCCCCGGAGCCTGGACAATCCTGCGAATCGTTTCAAAGTGCCCCGAATTCATTAATTACAGTGTGTTAATCTCATTGAGATGGAGGCAAAAGGACCCTCATAACTCATCCAATTAGGTAATTGAGTGCTACTTGGATTAGAGGGAATGAAAGGACGAGCCCCGCTGAGATTGAGGCCTTCTGGTTCCACAGAGAGAATGCTTACATGGTCGTCTACAGATTACAAGTAAGTATGTGCTAAACCTGATCCTATCCATCTAAAAGCTCAACATTCACTTAGAGGCTTTCTCTGAATACTTATCTATAGTCCACTCATCTCCGAGGTTTTAGGTATTAGGATTGAGCAGACAGGTAAACTGGCCCTTAAAGGTTTTCAAAAAAAAGTGCAAGTGACTGTTTGCATGTGAATTTGTGTGTTTTTGCGTTACTACTACAGTTCTCCTGTATGAGCCAAAGTAATAAACAACTTTCATTGTTTATTAACCTGGTTATTATTTTCAACCTTAAGCAAATAGTAGTTTGGGCTTTAAAATGTCAGATAATCTTCCCTCAATAGCCCTGAAATGTCTAGTCTGTCCGCAACTGAGAAAAAGTCAGTTTACTGTCATAGAGGAAACCAGAAAATATTCACATTTTGGAAGCTGGAAGCATGTCCAATCATCAAAAAAATATATATTTTAAAGGTAGTGACTCATCAATTAATTGATTAACCTTTGCATCTCTACTTAAATAGGTTCCAGTTGGTTTAATGTGTTTTGCATGTATCTTAGATGTTAATCCTGAGGGTGTGATCCAAATACTTAGAGTTCAACTCAGCAATATTTGTCAAATAGTCCTTCTTTGGTGTCCAACCAAACTGCAGTGAGCCATGCTCTGCTAACTGAACAACAAAATGATGTTCTTGGTAACCACACATACATATCTGATCTCATGGGCATCCTGTGTGATTGTTACACAAAATTCCAGTATAATTATTACAAAACTACACTGAAAGGCCTGGCATTGGCTGTCAAGTACAGCACTGACAGCCAATGCCAAACTTACTGTTAATTAACGTCTGTTTGTTTAATAATTTCCATGCCAGATATAGAGAATGACAATGCCATTATAGGGAATAATATAACCAGAAAAGAAGCAATACCATGAGACTGTTGTCCCGTAGCAGTGACTTGAGGAGAGCTGAGCCAGCCTTTGCATCCTGCAGCAATCGAAGTTGTGCTTTGTTAAGTTGCAGATTGCCTTTGCAAAGACGCCAAATTCTATTTCATTTTAAGTATACTGCCTTCCTCAGGGCTCCGTGCCATTTAAAGAGTGCATCCCATAATTCCCCTAAGTGCTTCACATTGCAAAAGGCACTATGTACAAATTAATGAACAAATCAACAAACACAAAGCCAAGTACTTACTGAGGCGCTTCCTCAAGCAATTAGTAAAGTACATTATCTAACCTGATGGAACAACAGAGACACAACACGGAGCATTTCAACTGGAAAAAGACAAAGTGAAGCATGTCCATCAAAAGTTTGAGAGGGTCAATCATAGACGCGGAGAATGATGTGTGAGTGAGTGTGTCTTTTTCGTTGAGCAGTCGGCATGTCTGCCTGCAGAGCAGCCAAGATTATGCATGAATCAGGCTGCTTATCAGCTGACCTTTAAATTGGAGCCGCAGAGCGACTGCAGGGCCCAAGGGCTGACGCTCACACCTGATTGGCTGCTCCGCCACAGACCTGCTGACAATAGAAATTAACGGAGCCAGGTGGGCATGTCCGCAGGCGTGAGAAGTATAGGAGTGGAGAAAGATAGGGGGAGGTGGGGAGTGCATTAATATAAAAATATATTCCCACTATTTTCCTCATTTTCGTCTTTTCTTAAGCTTCAGGAGGGAAGGAAAAAGTCATTATGTGCTGTGAAGCATGCTAACGGTGGAGCAGGTTAGAACAGACGAGCTCAGTATTACCTGGATTTCATCTCCCGTGCACTCATGCTATCTTTCCTTCTGTCTCTCTCTTTTCTCTCTTAGTTTCTCCCACTCTCTCTGTATTTTAATGGCGGAGGGGTCTTGGCAGGCAGTGATTGCTTGATAGATAGATATCTCCCATTGGAGAGGGGGACATGGAAGAGGAGATGGGGGCTGAGGATGAGGTGTGTGTTCTGTCGTCTGCAGGGACAAGGAGCTCTGTGTGTCTGTGGAGGATGATGGATTACATGGGGGGCCTTGGGTTTGTGTGTGTGTGGGTGTGTGTGCGTATGTATGTGTGCGTGTGGGCATGTTCCCCTCCGTTGTGCCGCTATGTACACAGTGAAAGCATGGCAGTGAATTAATTTTTCACAACGGCAGCAGGAAAAGGTCATTAAATAAAACAAATGTTTGTGAATGGGAATCCCTAGGAATTAACTTGAACACCATATACGAGACAGCGCGGTGTTCTGGCACTAAACGAGAGCATTACATTGTATTGTGGACAGGAGCACAGGTGGCTGAGTACACTGGCATACGCTTGGCCTTCTGTCAGATTAAAACGAGTTAGAGAAACGCTTTGGATTAGGTTTGCCTGTGTGTGTGTGTGTGTGTGTTCATTTCATACGTGACAGTTACATGTATATGATCTCCATCCACACATGATGAAGTGTCCTCGTCTCCTTGTTCCTGACTGTCCTTCTGTCAGGGAATGAGAGGGGTTACGAGGTGAGCCGGCTCTTCCTGTTTATTTCCATTCCAACGATCAGCTTGGGCTGTAACCGATCTGCAGTCTTCATAAAGACATCCAACATGAGCTGTGTGTGTATGCATGTGTGTGTCATGTGATACACAGATAAAGCAGACCCGGGGGGGCAAGACAGAGTGGCCAGCCGCAGCACTGCATCTGTCACCAACAAAAAAACCTCACCAGTCGCCCAGACACAGAAGACAGAGAGCCACTATCACAACCTGCATGTGTTTTGTGTGTGTGTGTGTGTGTGTGTGTGTGTGTGTGTGTAGGCTCAGCAATGCATGTGGGTGAGACCTTATCATAGCTGGACACATTCCTAGCAGGAAGATAAAAGAGGCCAAATGAACCAGATCACTGCAGCGTGTGTGAGCAATATGTATGAGTGTGTGACTGTGTGCGTGTGTGAGAGAGAGGGAGCGTTTGTCAGTGATGAATAGGAGTTTAAGGACCTACACCTTACAGATAAGCGGAGAAAATCATCAAGACAACAACAACAATGCTACAACGCAGGCTCAAATAAATACCAGAAGAGCCCTCAGGGCCAACATCAACTACGTTCAAACACAATGATGTCAAGACATCATGAAAAACAGCGCTTTACACAGTCCTTGTCCATTTATGCGTTATTTGTGTAAGTCATGAAATAGTGTGGCTGAATGAATATAACGCTCTGGAAGCAAATCATTTATCAGCGAGCTGTGTTGAAATACTAGTCACATATAGGCTGGGAGAAATGCTTTTACAACTTGATCAAGGCCAAACTGGTTTTTATTTTGTGTTGCTTTGTATGTTGCAAGATATGTAAAAATATATTGCTGAGTCAGTGATCAGCCGCACCGAACATTTTATATTTGACAGTTAATATAATAAAATGTGCTTTGTTTACTGTCTTTTTTGATAAAAGTTTCACATGTAATGTCTTTAATTAGATATGAAATATTAAGCTATTTGTAATTTAAAAAAAGAATATTGGGGGATATATTGTTATCAGATTTAAAATACTCCTACAAATTGACTTCAAGGCTATAGGTGCAAAACTATGTGTCCTACTATGGGGCTTTTTGTCATCCCGATTTTGATTCTGACTGCTTAAACAACTTCCAGACTAGGTAGCTGCATTCAAACTGTAGGTCTTCATTCTCAATTCAAAGTTTTTGCTGGAATACAATTTCTTGTTTGGCTAACATATTGTTTTTAAATGTGGCCTGATTAGACTCCAGTGCAAAGGATACAAAGGATGAGGAGACAGAGAACAATAGATTTCTGTGGAGCAATGGCTGTGTGGATGACGCGTCAGAGCCTGGAGTGGTGGGATTGTGATGTGCTACGCTCTGCCTTTTCTTTCGATGTGCCTTCAGACTTGGTTACCCAGTCATGATACGACCTGTCACGTTTGTCTTGCATGTAAGCGTTACCGAAAATACTTCCAAAACCTCACTGTCCTTCAATTCCAACATGTTATTTTCATGTCTTAGGGGAGTTTTGCTCGTATAACTCTCTGAAGACAAAAATCCCAATAGTTAATTCTTATATTATTTATAAGGTCATAAGGTCTGGAGCTGCTTCACAGACACTGGCTGCATTGAAAATTCCATATTAACGTGCTTTTTAGTATGCTGAAGGAGCATGTGAGATGATTAGTCTGTGCACAATGTTTTAATATTCTATAGTATGTGAATTGCATACTCTGGAATATTACAGTATGCAAACACTGAACACTATGTTGAGAAAGTGCATCGTTCCCTCTTAAATTCTGTATACCTCGCTGTGTTGAATTCACTGGAATCAGTATAAAATGCTAATGTAGAAAACATCTGTATTTAAGGTGAGAAAGTCACATCTGGCCACTACCTGATTCACTAAATAAGGTCAGTATTGACAAAAATCCGATGTCTATTCAAGAATGGAGAATATTTTCTCTGTGTAGTTTACTCTGCTGCCTCCACACACTCTCTTTCTCTCTTCCTCAGATGACATACAGTATATGAGTTCCCTTCCGTTCGAGCTCAGAAGAGGAATTTGCTGGATGAGGGAGCACATCTCTCCTTCATAAGGAACGTTGTTGCATTTCATTAGGGATAAGATTCATCACAGCAAGCAAACAAGAGAGCCGTGCAAATCGCATTGGAGGAATTCCTACACTCTCCTCAACATTGTCTCACACACACTCATAAACACACACACAAACACAGCTGATATGCAAAAGACACAAAGAAAACAAAGGCGGAGAGCGCTGATTCAAGAGACAAAGGGGTACATCAAGGACGGTGATATTATGGGATTGCTCATTATTGCGCGCTTCAAAATGACGCATTACTGTGTCAGTGGTGAGAATGGCAGCCGGCTGCCTGCAGTTTAACAGGCACATTTTTTCTCATTGAACAATGGAGCCGTTCCTTCTACAGAGGCCAGGATACAAGAGAGAGGCTGAGCATGTGGGACATGAGTGTTCTCTCCTGGTCAGAGGTCCAATGCTCTGTCTGAGTGAGAGGACACCCGAGGGTCCATTTTGGAGGAGGCCGTGGAGCTCTAGCTTTGACCCTGGAAAAATGGTTCAGATAAGGCCTGTATACAGACCAATTTAACAGGTCACAACCCTGTCTCAGAGTGGAAGCGACACAGCGGGAGTGTGTGAACACAGCCCAGGGGGTCTGTCCCATGATGAGATACGGGTGATATCTAAGTGTAGCCCCCCGACGCTGCAGCAGTGGCTGTCAGCCTGTTGATTCACAGCTAGAACAACCGGGGAGACAGGGACAAAGTCAAGCTTGTAGCTGAGACACCATGTGATTATATATGTCTGTGTGTATATGTGAGCACTTTATGCGCTTTATGAGCCAGAGGCTGGTAGACCTAAAGAACAGAAAACAGAGGGACATGGAGACAGAAAACTGGGGCCTTCATCCACTGAAGTCAACAGCTGCATATGGGACACAACAGATCTATTCATGACAGATGCACACAAATGTGGACACACACACTTGGCACATACTGGACAGTGGCCTGTTTGTGGCTCAGGAGATAAGAGGGATGCCATGCAAGCTCTGTGAGTTACAGTGTGGGAGAGCCAAACAGAGATGTTACCACATACTACTAGACAGTCCTCTGTGTCTTCTAGTGTATTAAACACAATGATCGTGCCTGTCTGCTAGAAGCAGCACGCTGGCTCTGGTTGAGACAGCCGTCTGAGCGTGGGATGGAGCTGGAGGTGTATATAAGCGATATTAGATAATAGATGGACTTCAATGAAAGCTTTGATATCGATATAAACAAGCCACATAAAACAGAAGAGAGACAGAGACAAAGGCACGCAGAGAGTGAAAAGAGTGCGAGAGAACAACAACCCTGAAATATTTGCGTATTCAAGTGAAAGAACACAGAGTTGTGATTCACAGAGCGTCTGGTCCCCAAAAGAGAAGCATAGATTTTGTTTTTTAGAACTCATATTTTTCTCTGTTAGCAGGGAGTGGGTAGTGCAGGACATGAATTGACAGCTTATCTAACAGCAAAGCTCCAGATGAAACGGGAGAAAATAATAACACTGGAAATATTCTATTTACTTATCCATCCCCAAAACTCAGCAGGTTTAAATATCATGCATTTGCAATATGAGAAATATTGCAATGATGCTTTAATCTACATGTTTCATTTAAAGTTTTACCAAATATTATCATTTACATGAAACAAATTTGTAAAAAAAAAACATTACGTGTTGCTCTTTAGCACAACTGGAAATTCTTGTTTGATTAAAGTGAGATCAAAAGTCACGTGACTAAAATGTTTAGGGGTATAGAGGGTTAATATACATGCGTTCTGGTATATTTCACTTTGGTTAAACTTCCTGTAACATCAAGCCTCAAGTTTAACCAACTCTACAAAACAGACAAACTCCACTGGATGCTTATGAAGAGCTGTACTGGGAGCGTTGTCCTTGTTTAACCGATTGGGTCCTGTGCTTTGGCAGCTGTATGGACCCCTCTCTGGCCCACACTGGTCTCTCTGGGAAAGGTCAATAGCAGGGACGTCTGCCAGGTGAGAGGTTGGCTCGGGTTTAATCAATGCCCGCCAGAGGAGCACAGACAAGCGGGCAGGCAGGTAGACAGGCGGCACGGTAACTACCAGGCAGAGATAAAACTATTCCTGGTGGGGTTCACCGGCCAACTGCTGAGCCTGCGCTGTGGCGGAGAAACTCATGCTTCAAAACGGTTTAGGGGATTGATTTGACAGCTAATTTACAGAGGAGATTTGCATACGGCCATGCGCTAATAAGGCAGGCTTTTCTTTTCCACCCTTTGTCTTTCCTCACTATCTCTTTCGGCTCTTGCCTGGCTTTTTTTAGACCTCAGCAAATAGTAACAGATAATGTAAGCGAATTAAAGAGACAAGAGATTCAAATTGGATATTGATTAAGAGACTAAAGCCTTGTGTTTTCTCCTGTTAAAGCCTGTGTTTAAATGATTGATTCACAATGTCACTCTCCACATCCTACCTACTGTGTGGTGAGTGCGATTGGTTGTGCCTTTAAGCCCTTCAATGGGCCCACATCATGTCACACCATGCTAAGTGCTTTGACAGAGCCACACAAAGAGCCCTGCCTATCTGATGCCAATCTCCTCAGGTCTTGGTGTCACCCAGGTGGATGCTTTCAGAGAGAGCAAGGACAAAGTCTCCTCCTCAACAGCGCTTGCACAATGCAGCCTGACTGACAGCAGAAAGGGACAGAATGGAGCTTCTCTGTCAAGTGGATGTTAAAGTGGTGGGAGGAAAAGGAAAACGGATTCAGGGACAGGCGCGTACATTGGATCTGCAGAGAAGACAATAGGTAGAAAACAGGATGCTTTATGCCTGAGAGTCACAAGATTCAGAGTCACAGTCGAACAAAAAGCGACATCTGCATAGCATGTCCCAGAAGTGAACAGCTCCATGCAATCACCTGGTTAAACCAAAACGACAGCTTTAACACAGGCTACACACTGCACATGAATACGTATCAGTGCCTTTAACAGGCTTGTAAAATGTTTGCAGTTCCTCAACTCACTGACATAGCAGCAGGAAAAAAATTATTTATAACACAAAGGGACGTGGTTACACAATGACTGCTCCACAAAAGCGCAGAGCCTCGTCATGCTGACACACCATCTGTCCATGAATTAACACTTGCAAGCATTTGCGCGGCGAGAACTCACTGTTCATGCTCTTGAAGATGTTAAGAATGGGGAGGATCTGTCTGTAGTAGGGCACCAGTGCCTCTCCTACCCCTTCTCCAGAAATCACAAGATGCTGCAAGACTTTCAAGGTGGTGCACATCACCTGACGGTTCCTCGTGTTCAGGGCATCTAGAGGGCGAGACAGATGGCAATGGTTAGCAAAGGCTAGAGATGAAAAAAAAAAAAAAGGAAACTGTAAAGGCAGTCAGTCTCCTGTTTTGATTTACAGGTTGTTTGTTCAGGCAGGTGTAGGTACAGTAAATGTGCAGTCATTCTGATAACTGCTACTATATAGCACATAAGATTGGGCAAAGCATACACACACAGGCAATTTATACATAAATCTCATGCCCCACACACTTTCCTTCCCTTGAAAGCCTTTCTTTTATAGCTGGGCTTTGATTTAGCCGGGCTTGTCTGCAATCAGTGATTTCAAATGCACCGGGGAAGCAGGAGTAAGTGAGAGCCAATCACTGGGCTATTTGGCCTACAGCTGCACTTAACTCCATCTCCCACTGATAGAGAGAACAAAAGGGAATGATGGTGGGAGAGATGGAGGGCGAGAGAGATCAAGAGAGACAAATGCAGAGAGAAAAAGAGAGAAGGGGGAAAACAACAAAAGACAAAATGTCAAAGAGAGAGAAAGAGAGAGAGAGATGTGACAGGCGGAGGGCAAAGGGTTAGAAAATAACCGTGATTAGCAACTAAGACTGGCATATTTTTCTAGTTCTTTATGTTAGTTTAATTCGTGCTTTTTTATGTTTTGTTTTTTTTTTGCTTCAGTGCTGGTTATTCCCTGCACAGACTGTCAGCATACCACGAGTTGGTAAAACAGACCTGAGCTATTTATCTTTATGAAACCTTAAACTGTCATTTGATGCCTACTTTCACAAAGAGAGGATGTAATGGCATCACAGTGCCTATTTTGGCAGTAAGCACCTGAAATGACAACAATGAAAGGCATGAAAAAACACAATTTCTAAAGAGAGAGTCAAAACAAATAAAACAGAGAGTGAGCAAAGACATAGAGTGTGGTTTACAGAAAAGAATAAATATGTTTGGTGGTGTGAAGGAGAAACAAAAAGGCAGAGAAAAAAGGGATTGATGTACGACTGGTGTAGTATGTCAAAAAGTATAAATCATTCAAATGTTTATTTTTAAATATTGGAATAAAGGTTATTTACAAAATTACTCATTGGCTGTTATTAAATTTTGGAGGGGAGAGAGATAAAAATGATTTGAAATCTCACTTATTAAATTATGCCAAACTAGATTTTAAAAAAAATGCAGATAAATGTAATCAATATACAACAATGAATACAAATAAATGCAATTAAATAATAATAATAATAATAATAATAATAAT
>JAOWBC010000248.1:9452215-9468639 GCA_028566105.1 Hypoplectrus providencianus | reverse complement strand
CAATCCACAAGAGTTTGAAAGGTCACTAAAACACACCAATAGAGGCTGTAAGGCAGACGAGTGACAGTTCCTATCCTTATCTCTGACAATAAGTGTAGTCACATTTAGCCATTTGTTATCAGCCACGTTATTAGCGTAAATCTTCAAAATTCATGATTAAGGGGCTTTACAAATGTGTTTTATGTAGTACAACAAAGTGCAAACAGCCTTAAGTTTAGGCATTTAACCACCAACCCATTTTAAATCCTCAATGAGTTAGAGAGGAGAAACCCCAGGATGCTAAAATGCTAACTTCCAGGATTAAGAGCTATTTCCTGTGGCGTCTGATATTGCTGTAGAGTCTGTGTTGTGATTTGAGCTGCTACTTATTTTAATTGGTTCATGTTTTGCCTGCTTCATATAACAACCTTGGCCTGTACAGTAGGAAACGATTACTGCAGATTATCATTAAGTCTTGTTTTATCATATTCATACATCATTATGTTGCATAAATAATCAACTAAGGGTCGTTCTTAAATCGCAACACTCTGTAATTGTTCCAGAGATAAGGCACTAAGCCTTAGTATCACAAATAAAAATGGTGCATTGGATTCTTGTACTGAATTCTGACCAACAAAATCTAATAAAATCCCAGTGTTACGTCTTAATGATCTTTTTTTTTAAACGGAGAACTTGTCCAAATCTCGAATATACTGACTGCAAAGGCTTACATGGTATTTCAGAAATAACAACATGCCTGGTTGCAAGATGAAGTGAAGTGCACACTGATGACTGATAGGAATTCTGTTGTGGTATGTTTTCTTTTTCTGTGCTTGTTAGTTTTTCGTGCATTCCTGCCTCCTGAATCCCCATAACACATGGCCCTTCAAACACATAAATATCTACCTGCGTATGAGTAGCGTTTTTGATGCATGTCTCACTGTCTACATGCTATTATGTGTGACTCCTGCAATTCTTTTTTAGTTTTTCTATGATACATTTTCAGCAGAACTAATGGATGTTTGTTTGGCCATACTGACTGAATGACTCATAGTGTGAGTGGCACCAATGGGAAGCCTGTTCCCTCAAAGCTGGAATAATTGACAGGAGCTCATCTGCCAGCTCATCTAAATACAGAAACCTCGACTTGTGTTAACAGAAAGCTGAATCCAGGTCATATCATTTTGGCTTCGTCAATTAAAATAGCATCATTGTCAAACACCTGGCGTAGCGCCAGACCTTCCATGACCTGTTTGACGTGCTGATACAAAGGTTAGCACCACAGATTGTATGGTCGAATTAGCTAGCTTATCTTCTTAGCGTCTGTAATGTCATAGATTCCTCCCCTAAATGGAATATGTGGGTGTTATGTCATTTAATTTTTATTTTTGAGGAAAACACGGCTGAGACCTCAAATGGGGATTTAAAAAACTGTGCGGGTGTTGTGGAGTTGTGTGCCTCAACAAGGCACTGCAGGCTGCTGCTAACTTTAGCTCTTATTATGTTACTGAGCGTCATTCTACAAACAGCGTTAAGCATCTGTAAGATGTTAACACATGTTGACATCTCCTTATTCACCAATTAACACAATACCAGGAAAATTAGTCCAATACTTTATTGTGTTATCCTTGACAAACACACTGAGATTTAAATGTCACTTTTTATAATCAACTAAAGTAAACCAAACTGAGAAAGCAGCCTTTGTGGCTCGAGGTATAATTTATTAGTTTGCTTTAAAATGCTACACCTCCTGCACAGAGATTTCAATTTCCCTTTGAGAAAAGCTTTTACGATACAACCTCTCTCAAAATTCTGAAATTGTCAAGAGCGTGCAGCTCGCAACACATACTAATAATTTATTCAGACTAATCCAACCTTGTTTCCAACTGTGCCACAGGTGCAAAGCACACCTCTGGCCACAACATTTCCACAAAATCAAGTCACTACACTGTGTGTCCTGACTGTGAATAGAAGAAAGAAAATAAATTGAGGAAAAAAAAGAGAGAGAGAACAGACTATTTTGACTTTCTTGGAGGTCACAATAAGACGAGCAAGACTGGAATAGGCAAGCGATAAGTGAGGGAAAGTGGAGTGAGTCACTCTCGCTATCTCCCCTGACAGCTGTTTCCATCTAACAAGCATGCAAGTATGCTCAATTCAAAGCACTAGTAGCAGAGTGCATGGTGTCAATTGGAATGATACCTAACACAAGCTGGATGAGACAATTTTGGGGCTTCAAAGATGGTTCAAAACCAGGACACAGAGTTATGAATTTCATGTGAACCTACCACACACACACACACACACACACACACACACACACACACACACAGATAAAAAGAATTTTATTCAGACTCACCGCACACAGTCGAGCCACCAGCAGTCCCAAATAGTGTGTTGAGGATTAAAAGCAGGGGGGTGTTATTAGAGTAACAAAACATTAGCCAGAGTAATTGAAACAGTGACCCTGTAGACGGTGCTCCTGTTGAGATTTTGCTTCTGTTACTGCTGTTGTTGAAGATGAAGGAAAAACATGGCAGATGTTCCTGTTAGAAAATGTGTAAGGCTTTTTTTTTTTTTTTTTTTTTTTTTAGTATTTCAAATCAACTGTTAGTTCCAAGAGTTTTCGTTGTATTCCAGGATGGTTAAAGGCCCCCTCTAGGCATATTTTAAAAACACTGCTATGATTAATAATTTGTTTTACATTATTTTGCCATATAAAATGTAATTTTAAAAAAAATGTAAGGAAAAGAGGCTTGAAGCACATCTGCTCTTGAGGGTTGTTTTTTTGCAGCTTTTGATTTGCTTTGAAAGCTGTGATGTACATAACATAGCCTTTTTTTCAATTTAGGAAAGTGCACATTCATGTCTTACAGTGTATGAATGTGAAAGCATCTTTCTAATGACAAACTTTACACAGAATAGAGGCAGTATAGTCAAGGTCAGATACTTTAGGAGGTATAAACATGAGTTAAAACACATTTTTGAGTGCAAAGGGACACACTGGATATTTAGCAACACAGTTTAAAGATGCCTGCCTTTTTTTAATGATGAAACACACTATTTACCTAAAGCAACATCATCAAAAATCATTATAAAGTCTGTGTTTCTGCTGTTTCTTTGTTTACACAAGGAGAAGAGAATAAATGCAGTTTGCTCTTGTGCTCCCACTGAGAAGAAATCACAATTATTTTTTTCTGTAAACAAGAAAGCGAGTCGAACCAATTACTTTCCCGCATTTCAAACTTGCCGGTAGAATTCAGTCAATATCTGGATGTTTACATTCTTCAAATAGCTCATGCCGTTTTTGTTGCTCACAACATGAACAGAGGCCTCGGCCGGCCTCTGCACAGTTCACTCAAAAGTGACGACAGGCATCCACGACTGCCGTGATTGAAAGAAAAGGTGACAAAGGGGCAAATGAAGAAGAAGAAAGAGATAATGTTAGAAGAAGCTGAGGTGGCTGAGGGAGGGACTGTCTGGAACCTGCTCCAGTTTTAAAGGTGAAGCAGCTAAATAAAGCTCAGATTAGGACTTTGCTCACTGTGCTTATTGAGAGTGTGTTTGTGTGTGTGAGCTCCAGCATGGGACCCACCACCACTGTGTTGGAAGTAGGCCAGAACAGTTGGAAAAGTAGGAGGAGGAGGGAAACAGGAGGCGATGAACATAACAAGAGTTGTAGAGTAAAAAAAGTGAGATAAAAGGTTTCATAGCTGGAGTTCTCACTGCCTCAGCGTAATGTGTGCATGTCTGCACGTGTGTTGGCCTGTGTGCAGTTTGCATGCATAGATGCTCTGACAGTGTGAGATATAAGCCTTTCCAAATGACCTAGCAATGGTCACATCTCGCCAGCTACTGGTGTGATTGCGCTGTGTCTTGTCTGTTCAGGAGCCACGGCCTCTGCTCTTAGCATCCAGTGATTACAGCTCAGCAGCCGAGCTTGACAACACACAGGCAGAGTGTAATCAAGTCAGAGAGAGGGAGGTGTAATCAGCATTTCCCCTCCAATCAGCCCCAAAATCACTGTCTCTAATCTGCAGCCAGCCATTGATGGGTTTGATTGATAGGATGGATTTGTTATCTGGCTGTGGGGGTCTGCAGGGAGCAGAACAACAAGCAAGAGCAAGAGACACAGTCAGCTTATCAGCTATCGCTACATTTGTTACCGCTCCCCTCGTTGAGAGAGCTGAGCTTTTTCCTCACAGGCTACAACTGCAGCTCTCCTCCCATTTATCATACAGAAGAATTAAATGTGGACACTTCAAAGTACTTCCACACACAAGGGTCCCCGGGGGCATGTGTTTTCTCCCTGTTTAAAATGGAAAGGGCCAATCCATCACTGGTTGTTTGTGATGGAAAGAGAAACCACAGGGTGTATTTGTGTGTGTTTGAGTGTGCAAGCGTGCACGTGTCTACACATGCATTAATTACTCGCATACATATATATATATATATATGGGTGTGTGTCTGCATGTGTGTGATTTGTACATGTCAGATGCAGGGTGAAGATAAGGGGATGGAATAATGCTTTTTCAGCAAGCAAATACCATGACTGTAACATCTACTGCCTGCATACTTTTGATAAATCTTGCTCCCTCTTCCTCACACTGTATGGAAAAATCCTCACAAATGTTCAAACAAATATGCTCATTTTCATGAGCATGTGATGAATGAGCTCCATTGATTTTGTGCGAGAAGCCAAAACAATAGAGACCAAGACAAATGCTCGGTCTGTTTAAGATAACAAGTCGGCTTTAATGGGCTGTGTGACATTCTGTACCAGCATTTGCAGAAATGGGATTGACAAAATCAAGCAAATAGGAACAAGATAAAATTCAGCAAATAGACAAGCGATAAGATCGTTAACTTAAAAAATAATTAACCAATAGTGTATTTGAATATGACCTTGTCTCACTCGTTTCCCAAGTTAATTATCAGTCTCTTACATAGAGAAGGGTACTGGAAGCAACATTTAATTTCCTAATAGAAATATAAAAATCTACATTTAGTGTTTGATATTAGACTTACATTAATATACTATGATCAAGACTTCTTCCACATGTAATCCATCAAAAGAGTAGTATTAAAGGTAAAGTGTCGATTTTACAACCAGCATCTTTGCACAGAGATAATCAATGTATGTTCTTTCTTTTCCATGTATTGTGACAAATTATGGATTTTGTTGGGCACCTTAAGCACCACAAGCCAAGAGCCATGCAGTTGTATTCTTTTTGAGTAGAAGCAGATATTTCTACAGCAGACACCTTTCTTTAGTAATATTTAACATTGTTCTACATTATTATACATTACACAAACAATGTAATGCATTGTCAGCAAATTCTATAAATGCTAACTAACAAAATAAAGAATAAATAAGAATAAAATGCAAAGCTAAATAAACATTAATTGCTGACTATTCAAAAATAATAACTAACACCATTTTTATATCATACAACATTTTCTCTATAACATATTGTGTAAAAAATAAGTTTTCAAAACAGCACATATCAGACAGCATATACACTGATGCAAATAGGCCTTTGATTGGCCAGTCTTGGCTGATAATATTTGTCACCCTATGAATCTGGCTGATTTGGGGCCTAACTTTGACTTTGAGAAGAGACTGTTTATCAACTGCTAAAAAAATAAGCTGACAACTGTATCAACTCCATCCAAAGAAGCTGAAGAAAACAGTGATCAGCTATTAAATGGACCTTGAGGGGGGACTCTTGGCTCAACAGTTTATCTGTTGCATCAGTAAGGGCCTGCCTAACTCAAAGATCCCAATTCTGCTGAGGCACCTTGATCAACCAAGGCAGTCAGCCAGAATTTCAATGCCAGGAACCCCATTGTGAGACAACTCCATGACTAACAAGAAATAAATCACAGAGAGAGCATTTCAACATTTTCAATTCAACAAGTGAAACTGAGTTTGAGCTTGTGTGTCAAGTGTGCTGAGCCAGTAATGCCCACCCTGAGCTGGGGAGAAGCACCGAGAATCAGCAGCATCAGTAGCGGTAGGCAGTTTGCTTTTAGGGCCATGCAGCAGCAGCAGCAGAGGCAGAGAGTGTCTGTCAAGGCTCTGTCCAGCTCCTAATGGGATGTTCTTGTTGTTGCCAGCGGATAACTCTCATCCTGTGTTCTGGACTACAGATCAAAGAGGGCCTGGACTCCACAGAGCTACCAGGGCTGCAAGGATGGAGATGACACAGGCAGAGAGGGGAGTAGAAGCGGTAAGTAAGGGGTAAAATAAGAAAACATGCAAGTACCAGGTAGGGAAAAAAGCAAGACTGAGAGAGCAAAGGAAAAAAGAGAGCAATACGAAAAGAAAAGAAAATCAACCTTTTCTTTGCAGCGTGCATGCATTGTGTCCCTCTGCACACCGTCACAGGCAGATTAAAGCCCATTCTGCTATTTTCTGCTTCTATGTAGGCAGGTGAAGGAAAAGAGGGGTGAAAAGAGGGTAGCAAAAGAGATGAAAGCCAACTATAAAAGTCAAGTGGGACAGTGGTGTTTCCTTTAAACCTAATCTGGGGAAGCTGGGAGATGAAAATGGCTGTTAGCAGTAGCACCACGCTGGGAGTGTGCAACATGGTGTCAATTAGAACATGTTTCTCCTGAAGGACAGTCATACTATGTGAGACAGACAGGGGGGTTGACTACAGATAGTTCTCGATTCCTGTTCTGGCAATAAATGGTGAAGTGGTGAATTGAGGAATCTCCACATCCAGAGCTGGCCTATAGTGATGCTCTTAAGGGTCAGTAATAAGGTCAGGGCAAAGCTCTTTGTCAGGTGATGTGGAATCGACCTTTTGAGTTATGAGTGGCAGCCAGCTGTGCAGCTGATGGTCCAAAGATAAGAAAATTGTTTGGTGTGATGAATATCAAGAGCCAAAAAGCAAGGTTAAGGGAGGCCAGCAAAAAAAAAAAAAAAAAAAGAGCTTTATTCACAGGGCCACACACACTTTCACACATACACAGAGCTCCATCATACACCTGCAGGGAGAAAGATGTCTTTGCTCAGTGTTGATGATAGCATCTTCAGTCCCATGGTTCTACTCTTTCACTGTAGGCCTTTGACAAAAGAACTAAAACTAAAGGAGAGGATTGTTTCAGAGAAACTGACTAATGTGCTCTACACGCACGGCCTTATGAGTGGGATGAAAGCAAGCTTTTGAAATGTCACAGAAAATGTAGTGCTGCATTATTCTGAGCACACACACACACTCATACACACAGAACTGCTGCTACTACGACTACTACTGCACGATCAATATTTTAGTATAGCCTGACCATGATCTTTAGATAATCAGATGACTAACTGAATGCAAAGCGGGCAGCAGCTATATTGAAACGACTGAATTTTTTTAGCAGTCATCCAAAGAGCAATGGAAAATAAGGATTGAGGTGTCAGGGCCGAAAGGCAACACCTGTTTAAGTGCAAGTTGTTGGAAACTGGAAGGTCAATCAAAAGGCAGAAATATACACAACAATATGAGTAAAGGCTCAGTGGAACAATGCTGTTTACCCTGGTGTGACAATCTAACATACTAAAAAAAAAACCAGATGAAATGACTGAGTAGCAGGATAAAAAAGTTATCAATGTACATATTACATGGGATGAAAACTATTCCTCAGTTGGTGTTATATTGAAATTACACAGTGTTTTCTGGAGAAAGAAATGCCATCCAAATAAGACTTATGATACAGTTTTAGTGCAGGAAACAGTGGCCAGGTTTGAGATCAGAGACTTGGGTAAGTGTTTGAACTAATACTGAGTGTAACTAAGTGTTATATTTAATGGTGGCTTGAGAGAATTCAAAGCAAAGTGTTGCTTTGGGAACTAGTACAGCCGCATGATTTGGAAAAAGTATCTACATTAAACTGCAATTATTCTGACTGATATTGCAATCAGTGGGGTTTTTCAAGGGGATCTACAGACCAAAAAGTCTGTAGAGTATGATTGTGGGCCGGAACATCTCTGTAGCACTATGGTCCATTTCTTAGAAATGTATTGTGACATATTTTGCATTTAAAACGATTGCACCTTTAGATATTGTACGAGTCCATATTATTATTTTGATACAATTTCTATGTATTGTTGCAGCAGCAGCCATTGTTTGCTACATATGGTATGTTTTGATAAGAACCTTACAGTTGTGCATGAACAAGGTATAGGACCCCCCCACCCCCACCCTCCTGCTCCTGAGCTGCAATGTGCCCCCACTGCCCTGAAGCATGGCGTGTGTTCACTGGTGGGTAAAGGATGGGTTAAATGCTCACTATTTCAATGAGGTTAGACACCAAACTCTCTTTTTACAAAATGGGACCGACCTTCTGGGACATTCCAGGGTACAAAGAGCGTGGAGTCATGGTAGGGGATACATTACAGCAGGTGGTGGGTGATATTACAATGGAGAGAATATACAAAGATATATGTACTTGAGAGGACAAAAGCCTTTCTTCTATTTAATGTTGTTTGCGCGGATATAAGAAAAATAGCTAGTGCCCAAAGATGGTGTACAGGGATTATGCATGTTCATTCTTGTGTGTGCAACCACGCTAACTCACACACAGTTGTGTGCACACACCCACAAATCTACTTTCCGTTAGGAAGGAGGAGAGAGTGAGGGGAGCAGAAACAGTGTGGTGAAGCAGATGTAATTACAAAAGGCAATACAAGCTGTGTGTCTCCAAGTCTCTCTGACCCACATGGAGGAAGTAAGTCAGAGCTTATCAGCGTGCCACAGAATGGGGAAATCTTCCAGCAGAGGTGGCGAGCGCGCCCTGCTCTTTTCAGATGTGACACATTGGGAAGATGATGGCGGTGGTAGAGGTGGTAGTTGGGGTCTAAATGGAGAGGACAGCAAATGAGGAAATAGTCCCTCCTTCACTCATGGAAGCAGGCAATCTCTGGTTGGCCCCAGGAGGAGAGATTAAAGGCAGATAAAGTGAACTAGTCCAGTCATCATGTCAGGCACATGCACACACAATACAGCGAGGGCCCGAGGGTGAAAGGGTGGCTAGATATGGTGGAAGGACAACGAGAATGTAGTAAATGAAATGTTGCTTGTTGTGACTATCAATCACTTTGCAAAAAAGAAAAAAAAAACATAAACTGTTTACCATCGTGTACCATTAATTTGTAATGCTGTTCACAGGCTGTGCCTACAAGAAAGCAGCTATTGTTGCTTTTGTTTGCTGCTGCTACTGCTGCTGTTGCTGTTTTGCTGCTGTCGTTGGTGTGAAAGATGTGGGGAGATATTGTTTTTTAGGAAATCCTGTGGAGAGATTTGACAGGCATTGTCAGATGACAAAGTGTACAGCTAGGAGATGAAGATGGGTATGCTTCTGACAGGTTTATTGCAAACACTGTAGGTGCTGCCTGCCTGGCCTTGGTACTGCCTGCCTCTGAAAATTCACACACACATGCATGCACACAAGTATGTAAAAGACCAAGGCATATATTCAGGGCCCTGCACAAGATTACACTGCCTCTGATCTTTCCCATAGACAGGTGATTACTTTAGGATCAAAAGGAGAGGAAGTAGTTGTCTGTATGCAATATTCTCAGGTCCTATATAGCCCGATAGCCATTTAACTCCTTCTAGAAGCATTGGTCATCCGGTAGGGCTGCTAGCATGCATAGTGAAACCTCTGCAATTTGTCCAAAAGGCAGCAGCCCCTCTGGTCTTCAGCCAGCCAAAGACAATTCATGTGATTCCGTCGATTAAGTCGTTATTGCTCACCTACAGATTTATACTGTATCCAGGAAATCACTACGTTAACACTGTGTCATCCCTTGGTGGCGACAGGAAACTGCTGATTCTGCCTTTTCTTAAACAACAACCTCTTATGAGAGCACTCACAGTATATAACCTTTCTTTCTATTTCTCTATCACTCAATCATAGCTTTTGTTTTTGAAAATGCACACAAAAACCTTGTGGGGCTTGCGTCAGGAGGAACACAGAACTGAGTGTTGAGAAACCTATTTTTCTTATGTAATGTTAGAGTTTAGTTTTATTCGGCTGTAATGGTTTGAGTATTCGTACCAAACAATCATGGAACCAGAATCGTGTTATAGTGCATGCGGAAGACTGGTATGTACATGGATGAATGAAATGTGGAACCAAAGTTTACAATACGCTCCCAGGAAACATATACCTGTGTTCTAGCAATGCTAATTTGGACATTTTTTTCAAAACAGCAGAACCTATTTCATCATTGAATCATCATTAACTGAAATAGATTTTTAGCTGAAGACTTTTTGTAACAGTTATTATACCCTTATCCTTACCATACTGTCAGTGAGGTTGGTGCTTTTGTACATAAACAGTACAAAGGTACATAAACGTTTCGTCATGTTAGAATTTGGGTTATTTTTTAGAATTTGGGTTATTTTTTGCCTGTATTACTTCTTTCTCTGGTCATACATATTGGATTTTACTGGTTACACATGCACTCAAATGTAATGGCTGTTGTCAAATGAAGCTCCCAAATTCACTTTCATCCGGCTATAAACCCTCATAATAAATGGGACTGACTTGTGAGAAAACAAGCAAACCACATCCTCGCAGTGTATGTTGCCTCCAGGATGCAGTCCCCATTACCTCTGCTGATTCACCGGAGGTAATCACCAATACAGCTCTGGAGAAATCGGAGGGATAAGGAAAGGGGGGAAAAGTCGGTTAAACAGAAAGAATGAGGCTACATGGAGGGGCCTTTGAATGAAATATGGCTTATATTATTTCTTTCTGCTCTCCAGACAGGGCCGTCTGTCATGGCTAGGAAAGGGCCAGAGAAAGTGGGCTAAGTGGTCAGGCCATTTCTTGTGCCTTTCCAAGTGGCTGAATAGATATTAGGATTTTACAGGCTATTACACATGATAATTGCACAGCATATTGAATTTCGGGCAATTTTCTCACACCGACTTGCTCCCTCTTTTCTATAAATAAACATTTTACAGTATGTAAAGTATCCATCATATGGGCGATGATGTAAAGGTTGTTTATGACACACAATCAGTGTCTGTGGCATTTGTGTAAATTCAATAACAGCACTCTCCTAATTGCATGGCTTAAACCCAGCTTTAGCTCTTTAGATATTCATCTAAGCCAATTAAGTGAGAGGCGAGCTGGGGATGGGGCATAATCCTTGCTTGAATGTTAGAGTGCACATTCAAGAGCAATGTCAGAGGAGGACCCAGTCCACTCTAGAATAGCATCATGGCTTGCCTGTAAGCTACTCACCCAGGAATATGCAGCAGTTTTGTCAGTGAGGCTACAAAAGGAGAATCTGTTGCAAACCAAGAATATTTTAGAATGCATAGTTATGGATATATATCCTCTTTTAAACACATTCACAAAAGCTTAGGTTTATTGCATGTAAATCTTTGCCTAAGATGGGCATGGCAGCCTTTAAAAAAAAAAAAAAAAAAAAAAGGATTTTGCCTTTAAAAAAAAAACAGGTCTCATAGGGAAGCCTGCACTGCATTTGAAACTGAAAAACTTAGACAGAGTAAATGTGGTGCCATTAAGAAGAAATGAAAAGCAGCATGACAACAGATTTGGGCAGGCTTTTACATACATTTTAAGGTACCGTCTGCCAGATGTAAAGAATGTTTCCTCTTATTGTTAGGCAGAGACTTGAGGTGTCTGTCAAATATTAGTACAAATCTGACATGTATGAGAATATGATCGGCACGTGCACCATCCTGCACACACCGTCTCAGCTCAGTCGTGATAAAGAGCAGAGGGAAGACAGATTATGAAATGCTGATGGAGTACCCTCAGCACTACCATTCATCAACATAATTAACCATAATCAGCACCATCCGCAGAGAGAGAGAGAGAGAGACAGAGACAGCGAGACAGAAAGAGAGAGAGAGAGAGAGATAGGTGGATGATGGAGGAAAAAAGACACTCAGTAAAAATGCACTCAAGGTGGAAGAACTGCAAAAAATTAAACATTTACGTGCAGGTATAAAAAAAAACTGGTATGGCTGAGCATGTGATTTTTTAACGGCAGAACATTGCTGTGATGAGGTATAATCATAGACTGTATAATGCAGTACCAGGCATAAGGACAATAAATCCAGTAAAAATCATACACACATGCATTTCACAATAATTATGTTATCGACTAATCGAGAGATATATGGACATGACCATGATAATTCTTGCTGACTTTAATGTTGCCAGTTGTGTCTACATGCATATTTGTTTACGTAAGAATGTTAACAGTATTGTAGGCAACAAGGTGCCAGAAGAACCAGTAGGGTTTTTGCAGGAATGAGCTAATAGAGAGTAAATGAAGTGTAGGCCAACCCGGACGTAGCTTTGCCATGGGGTCTTTTCATAATCACCTTTGGGATTTTTTGAATTGAATTTTGGATCAATGCATAAACAGGCTTTGTTGCAAACACGTTTCCAATACTAATGCGTTTTTTTCAGCAGGATTATTCTCAAAAATGAACCCCGCTTTTATGATTCTGAATTGTTGATGCAGCTAACAGGAGTAAAAAGCTAATTTTATGCTATTGCAAACTACACAATGGCCACAGTCTTAATAGTCTTAATTGCTCTGTTAATTGCTCTTCAAAAGGATGTATTAATTTATTCTCATTATATCATTGGCATAAAATGGTCTTAAAATGACAATTCGATCATCTACTAAAGAAATATTCTAGGACAATATACTGTCCAACAAGCAGAGTGACAGGCCCATAAACACACTGGTCCATCTGTTATCAATAAAACACTTCTATTATTCAACTGTGCTGAAGGTTTGCATTTCCTCATACACTTTTTGTGTTGCATGAATATTTATTAACAATGAAATGAAAAATATAGGGCCTGCAGTACCTTTACAGAATATGCATGGCTTTAACTCATCACTTACTTATCACTTTTGACAACAATACTATTATCTACGGTATGCATAGAGAATGTGAGTCTAAAGCTAAGAAATGTGAGTCTAAGTTACAGCTAAAGCTTGAATGATAGCACTCCAATACTGCAGTTACACAAGCACACAGGAGGTTTGTCAAGCCTTGCCGCCTTCAAGTGTCTGTATCTCATCTTGCATAATTATAATAACTGCTCATCGGGGTCAGCAGACATGCTGACAGATCGTCTGAAATACCCAGTCAGCTCACGCCACGTCTCCAGCCAAGTTCCCATTACACATGCTGATCTGTTCGTCTTCATTTATTATTAAACAGCTAAATGCAGCCGGGGCCATGTAGGCCACTTTATGGAAGTTTAAAATTTAAATACTTCAAAATTCCTGGGTAATTTGGACGATGACCTGACAGCAGAAAGGTGCTGCACTGCACACAATCTCAGAGAGATTTATGGCTAATATCGCAGCGACAGCGCTGAGTCTTTTTTTCTCAGTGACTCTCAGACTCAGACCTGCATGTCTATAGCAGTCAGTTATTAAATCTATGGTTAGGATAATTCGGTTTCAAAGAAAAAAAGGAATGGTAGGTGTCTCTGAAAGTGCCCGAGCACTCTGTTTTTTAATGATGTTTAATAATCTTTAATTCAACCATGTTACATTTGATAGAGAAATCATGAATAGAAATTAACCAATATCTTCTGTGCTATGTAGACAATGGGAACTAATATTTATATTCAAACTACATTTTCACAGAAATTGATTAAAATCCAGAGTTCCTGCAGAGCGACTGGGCTTTGCTTTTTTTTTTAATTGTCTTCCTAAAAGGTCGTGAAGTAAGTTCTACCGTAGCCCTTTTTAATTATCTCTCTGTATGTATGGAGCGGTTTGAGTGTTACGTGTTTCACAAGCGAGTCTGCCAGAAGCCAATCCCCTATGACCCTGACCTTTTCAGGAACTAATAGAATTACAGCACACTGAATGCCAATTAAATAAACACATAAATGAAAAACAAAACCGGCAGAGAGAGCGCAGGAGTGTAATTGCCATAAAACCCCTTAAGGTAAACACATGTTCCCGCAGTAGGCAGCCTCAGTGAGATATAGGGTGATGGGGAACGAGGGTGTGTGTGTGTGTGTGTGTGTGCACTGAGGTACAGCGAAGAAAAGCCGGGGAGGAAGGAGGCAAACAGGCAAGGCAGGCTAGCCTGTGAACGTGTTGTTAATTTAGCCCTGTTTTAATTAGCTCCTCTGCCAGAGCACAGCAAAGCAGAGGGGGCTAGCGGGGAGCCCTGAAGATCTGGGCAGACTGGCAGGCTGAAAGAGGCCACCAGATTGGCATGCCTAACTACTGCCTGTCTCGGACCAGCAGCTGGGCACACACATCGCCCACTAACCGCCCAAAGGTAAAAAAAAAAAATTAATTCTGCAACTGGCCCGACAATAACAACACACCCATGCTACTTTATTAACTTCCATTCTTTTTTTGTTTTAGATTGTTTTATGTCTCCTGTGCCCTCAGTCTAGCTTTAATTAAATCACAGTATTCCACTTTTCTCTCTCTCTCTCTACTTAACAATGCAAAGACAAAATTTGATGGTTGCTTATGATAATGCTCCTGACTCTCACTCTCTAAGGGACAATCTCTGTTTACAGAGTTCGCACTTGAGCTACGCAGAGAACTGGGTGGGTGTCTGCTCTGTGTCTATGCTGATATTTAAGGAGTTTTGACTATTCTATGAGTTTCAGTCCTTTAACCAAAAAAAAAAAAAGAAAAGAATGGAGACAATCCCCTCTGAGCAGCAAACAGTGCGTGCCCTAACGGAATGAGCAAATATGAGCCTAACTGCCTTAGTTTTCTGAGAGGATTTATGACATGGCGTCTTATTATCTTCAGGTCGGATTACTGCCATACGCTCCCTTCTGAAATAAAGAGGTTCCACGCCACATAAAGCCCAAAGTGTTTTCGGAGCTGTGGCACACACCCTTGCACTTTCAGCGCAGATTTTTCGGGATGGCTACACTGTTCCTCTTCTGTGGTTGATAACGACGACTTAGTCACTCGAAGCCTGATAGGCCCACTCACGGCTTCTCTTGTTTGCCTTAGCACTTGATGCATCAGGACAATCAAAAGGTCAAGAGGACGAGGCCATTTTTCCTTAGTGACACCGCCCGGATGAGCCCTCCACTTGAATGGATAGTAATTGGTTAGTGAACAACCCAGTAATGTGACGAAGCTCTCCAGTGTAGATAGATTAAGCTACCTGCAGATAGAGATAGGGCAGGGCCTGGGGACACGAGAGAAGAGGGTCTCCTACTTGACTTTGAAGACAGAGAAAGACGATGGAGAGCCTGAGATGAAGGAGACTGATTAACATATTGTGCAGTAGGGAGAGCGCCTATCTACCAGTCAGACACTGTCTGGGGAAATATGCAGCGGCCTCCACAGTTAATGGGAGCCAGCATGTTTATTGTCCTGTTAATTAGCAGGGATGTGGTTAGAGCTGTAAAGATACGCAGTCTGTGAATTCAGGGAGGATGCAGGAACAAGTCAACAAAGAGTTGTAACAACACACACGCTTCTCAACTCAAACAATGATGACAAATATTGTTGGTCACCCTCTTTAACAACTCTCCAGTGAGCAGTTAGAAGTTTTCCCTGCATTGCGGATGAGTAATTGCACGGTTTGAGCCATATTTCCTTAAGCCTTAGGATAGGTAATTCACTTGTCTGCCAGTTGAGTTGTTTGATCTGCTACTTTTGATCATACAGAATGTGAAGTGTGGCGGTCCGATTTGACTGCATACCACAGTGTGAAAAAAAGGCCCACAGTGTGATTTTCTATACGGTTTTTCTTTCTTCTCTTTCGGGTTCCTATTTCTTACCACAGTGGCTCCATCATGGAAATGAGATAACACTCTTCTGGTGCATTTGGAAGAGTAAATACATTTCTAGTCTAAGCAGACAAAACCCACTCAGTGTCTTTTGACAGTTACAGTTAACATAATACAATGCCTTCTTGGCATTAAAGACAGAGAAAACAGAGACCATCGTGCAATGGGATCATATCAGCCATTACAATAAATCAGTGTGTATTGGTTCTTTTGAACACATGACATGAAAGAAGGGAGTGTGTCAACAGGTGAACTGTGCCAGAGTTATTTAATATTCTTAATGGTCTCCAGGGTCAACTTTTAGTTTATGTTGGCATTGACATACGTGTTTTACTAAAATATTCTATGGTTTATGTCTCTCGTATGTTTCTGAGCGATCAAAATGAGATTGAATTTTAGTTGCTCGGTGGATTTGCTCTACAGGAAACAGATGGCTTGCACACACACACACACACACACACACACACACACACACACATACACAGATGCACAAGGTAAAGTTATAGCTAATGTTTTAAGAGCTTTTCACACCAACAGAGTTTGCTCCTTGTTTCTCCACAGTGGTGGGAAAAGTATTTATATCCCTTACTTAAGTAAATGTACTTATGCCACACTGCATAATTACTTTACTACAAGTAAAAGTCCTCCAT
>JAOWBC010000248.1:9428908-9441420 GCA_028566105.1 Hypoplectrus providencianus | reverse complement strand
CGAACTCACGACCCTCGGCACCAAGCACTCTTGCTGTAAGGCATGAGTGCTAACCACTGCGCCACCGTGGGGCCCTATAAAAAAAATAAATGAGATTAATATTATGAATTAAATTATTTTACATTTTTGTTTTGGTATTTCATACTGCCTGGCAGAGAGCAGGCTGACTGACATGAGAGGGAAAGAAGCAACACAGCTGGTGAAAATGTTGATGGCTTATGTAAATAAGACATGTAAACTGCGATATCCAGAGTCCAGAAAAAAATTATGGTGTCCATTTTATATATCAAATGATAAGTCAATACAGTCATTATTAGGGTGTAATAAAAACCCCACAGCAAGCCTGTTTTATGGTCTTTTACCTAACTCTTTCTACGCCTCTTCTTTAAAGGTTGGTCACAGGAAGATGTGGAAGCTAAAACATACATGTTGCCTCAGGGTGCTATAGCAACAAGAGGTTAAAGCATCAGGCAGAAATGACTGGAATCTCTCACCTGGTGCTAAGGGCCAAATCTTTTGAGTTAGACAGCTTCCATTCCAGCGTGACACACCCTCCCAGAGGATGTATCCCCTATTCGTCTGTCCACCGCAGGTCTGCTAGCAAAAAATGAGCAGAGCCTCACATTACTGAGAAATGCGTCACTTGTAAACAGAGAGCATTTGAAGACTGCGAGCACTGTGCTGTGGTATTTGCTACATGGGTGCTAGCGTATGGGTCTGGCTGCGAGGAGTAAGCTCCGACAATGTGAGGAGCCATATTAAAGTCTTCATCATTCACCATTTTTTTCCTCACCTTCAGTTATGGATGGAAACAGATGACCGGGAAATTGCACCCTGCCTGATAAATGGCAGGATGGCATGGCTCTATGGGCTGCCCACCGGCAAACTGCTGCTACTGAGGAAAAGGATGGGAACAAATCGCCTCCCGCTGCTCCAATTACCGAACACGCTCATCTCACAGAGGGACTGCAGTCAACTCCATGGGAGGGGGATGGAAAAACACAAGCTTGTGTAAGGGCATATGATGATGGGGTCAAGGGTAAGATGACATCTCATTCCAATCAGCTATCAGCCTTAATTTGTTATTTCGCTAAAGTAGACAGGTGACCATTGCAGTTAGGACATTGCTGCATAATTCAAACAGTTAACTGGTAATAAAGTGTGAACCGCTTTACATAAAAAAAAAAAACCCATGGAAAGTGCTAAATATTCTCTAGTGTTGTGGAAAGAGGAGAGCCAAGGATTTTCTGTCCAGTTAGGACGTGATATACTTGAGCTCTGCAATGGGGTTTGGCTATTCACTATTAGCTTAAAGTGCTCCTTAAGGGAATGAGGGAGTTACTAAGTTTTAAAAATAAAATCAGGGGAAAGCAGGGAGGGGGAGCGGGGGCTCTTTGTTAGATTTAAATGCTGCACTATGTTCTCTGTGACAGGCTGGTGGTAATTTATTGCCACAGCCATTACGGTTATTAGAAAACTCACTCAGGAAGACAAATGGCAGCCTGGCTGGTCGTTGGTCTTCCGTCAGGGCTGACAAGGGAGACGCAGCACTCTTGGCTATTGACATTTTCACACCTAAAGCCAAGCTCTGCCAGCTGTATTGCAATTCAAAGCCCAACTTAATGGCAATGAGCTAAATCATCCCCAGCCTTGGCGTACAACTTTTCTTTATTTCCTTTATAAGAGGAGGAGCATTCTGATAGTCAGCAACAGGGTACAGCCTTTCAAAATGGCCATTTCATGGGCAGATTTTTTTTTCCTAGACAGACAGATTAAAATTAATCCTGCCATAAATAACTTCTATCACAAAGAGCCATTAAGAGAGACCGTTAGGAGTGTCTAAATGGAAGCCATTTCTTCTGTATGACGGAGAGGGTAGAGAGGAGAAGGAGGAGAGGGAGGAGATTTGAGAAAAAGGCACTGTGTGACAATGTGCTTTTTCAATTTCAACATTTCTGAGGCCTATGAGTCATATTTCACTCAGTGGCCCAGAAAGAATGACAAATGATTCCAGTTGTTGTGCAGCAATTGAAAGTGAAAGGTGACATGGCTATCAGTGAGGGCTCTGGCCTCACAATAACACTTTGTGAAACACAGGGAGAAAAACAAAGGTTAAGAAACAAGTCTTAAAGTTTGAAGTTGTGTAGAATGAACACTTTGCTCAACTTCCATCCAATCCATACAGCGTTGTGGGGACTCATGGGTGTGACAAGGACAAGGCACTACAAAACATTACACTTATCATAAGTATTAAGCAAAATGCTATGTGCATGTTAAACGGCTGATCTACAGATAGTGCCACTGGCTTGTCCAATTATCCTATGAAGTGTGTTGTGTGCAAGAGATGATAATAGACTAGAGTTACTTGGAAAGAAGGGTAAAAATAATAAGGTAAAATGGTAACAAGGGTCACAAGTGACAGAAAAGGACAAAGACAGAAACTGAAAGGTGGACAGAATAATGAAAGAAGCGTAGTTATGTAACTGTGCACATCTATACTAACCAATGTTGACCTCCCATTGCCCATCTGCTTACTGGGGCAAAAATACGTAGTGGCTGGGGCACATTCCAAAGAAATCAGTCAATAAAAGTAAGTAAACAATGCAATTTCTGGTTGAATTTGATTTCTCTTTCATTTGAAGAACAGAAACAAAAAAATATATATTATAGGATAGAATACATGACCAGAATGCAGTGTTTATGGGGTGCATGTGACGGCCTAATGTCTAGTAAATATGGAGAAGGGTTGTATGAATAACAGAGTAATTGTAAAGCCTGGTGCTCCAACACTGACATGTATTCCTGAGAGGCCAGGGGGTGTAGAGTAGCTGTGAGTTGAATTGCTAATGGAATGTCATATGAAGGGGAACGCTGGATACATGAGGGTAATGGTGATGATGACACTGTGCTGATAGCTGTAGTTTGTTGCATGTTTGCGCCTTTGTTGAGGGAAAGGTTAATATATAGCGCAGAGGCTGGGTTACATTACCTCGTGTCAGGATGCAGAAAGTATTGTATCAGAAAAATGATGACATTTCACTCACACCATTTCTGACCTGTAGCTAACAACACTGAGAGTTTCCTGGTCACAAACACGAAAACGATTTTATTTTGTCTTGACACGGCAGAATAAGAAAAGAGGTAGGCCATCACATTGTGACATGTGAATTCTCCATGCTAGGGCTTTATGGGAGATATGTATTGGTTTAGTGAAGGCCAAGGTTCAGGGCAGACTGGGGTTAACTGCCACTCCCTGACAGCCCACATGAGAAAGTGATGTGCACAGTGGGAGGTCACTGTGTGTCAGTCCGCCAGCTTACACTGGCTCATTGGGAACCCGGCACGCTCCATTTAACTTCACAGGGCATCCACATCCTGCACGTCTCACACACACACACACACATTGAGGCCCTTGCTCCCCCAGCCTCTCCGGTATGGCTTTGCAGGGCTCCCTGCCTCCCATCACCTTCTTGGGAAGCCAGAGTCACTCTGACTCATTAGGGTAATTGAGACAGGTCCTCCTGAGACTAAAGAGCTGCTGAATTGCTACCCACTCGCACATTTAAAAGACCACTTAATCAAGCTCTTGTGTGTGTATGTTTTATTCTCTCTTTCTCATCAACTCCCCCCTCTTTCTTGTCATACTTTTCCTTCATTCTTTTTTTTTTTTCCCCTTCAGTTTGTCAGTGTCAGGTCATTGAGTGGGACAGTGTTTGCTGCTAATTGCCAGTAAGGAAATGATCTAGGGGTTTTCTGTCTCTAAACTACAGTCCCCTGGTGTTGAGAAAGCCTCTGGTCCGTGGAAGTGTGAATGGGTGACAGCAAAGAAAAAAAAAATGCTGATTTGTGGTGTTGGTGAGGAAGGAGGGAGGGGGTAGAGATTGAGTGAGGGAGAAGAGGAAAATCCACCACCTCAGCGATTCTTAGGGCCGGGCTGCTCTGAGCTGACAAAGACACCCAGATTGCGGCCAGAGGTTGTCTCAGCGAGGCGAGGTGAGCCAACGCACCCGTCATGTAACAAGTCAGATTTAGCAATACTGCTGGGTCAGGTCAGACTCAGATTGAAGTTGGAGTCATGGCTGGCACCACGCTGCTTGCCTCTTCTATTGCTCATCCATCTGAACACAAATTACTGAGCCTTCCTCCTTATGCTGCAAAAGATGGACTGGTGCCTTGTGAGTGTGTGTGTATATGCACTTTATTTACACACGCGCGCACAAATCAAAACAAAAGTGACAATCCTAAAGATGGTGAAGAATGGACGGAAGCTCACAGTGTGTTGTATTTTCTCCCAAAACTGCTTACAAGCCTCTGGCCAAAGTAGATGAGGACAAAACTGAGATGCTGTTAATCTGCTCCTGTGAAATAAGGCGATGACAACGCAGCAAGTTCAACAAACTACCTAGCACAATACAGAGAAAGGGGGGAATAAGTGTTACCATAGAGACCTCTCTCTTTAATCATGCCCTATTTCTCTTTCTGTTTCTGTCTCTCTATCTTTGGTTCCAACACACACTATCTATTTTTTTTTTAACTAACATTTTTTTCTTTCTTTCCCTTTTTCTTATTTCCAGCAGCTTCACACATACACCAACCTCCCTTCCTTCTTTCTTATCAGTGACAGGCTGGAAACAGAAGCGAGATAAGGAAACGCCAAAGCCAATACAAGGTGTGGTGGTCGAACACCCAGGCAGATTAGTCATTGACACGTTTGTCAGGTAACAATGGCAAATGCGCAGCTCAAACTGGTAAATGAGAACAGAAACAATGAGACGAATTTCTCCTCATAAGGTACTATGGGCCCTGCAGCATTACCAGGCACGTACGGTTAGTCCCCTGAGGTGTGGCAGCACAGATTACTAAAATGGCGCTGCTACTATGTACCTTAATCAGTTCCTGTCACTCAATCACTCAAAGAGACACACAAGCACACATTTACACACATGCATACAAACTACAAATACACTAGGGTCGGCTTCATCACTCCCCCGCTCCCCGTGTCAGAAAGGTTGGGGCCATTGTAGTTGTGTGTAGCAATATTTTAGTGTGCACTCATTTCTATACATCAGATTAACTGTAACTCTTTCTACTACTTCCAACGAACATGTCAGCATAAGTGGTGGATTGATTGACGCTGTTGATAAAGTTTATAACGGGCACCTGTCTATTTAAGTCCCCCTCCAAATTAAGCCTGGTCTGCTCTGATTGGTCGAATTCTAGGTCTTCCACATCTGTGTGCCTGGTGTGTCTGTTTTGTCTGTCATCTCTGCCAGGGAGAAACTGTACCAGAGTACCAACAATAAAAAGCTTCACAACCAAAACCTGCAGCATTCATGCAGCAATGGAATGACTGCTTCTAAACCACATCTATGAATTGATCAAATTCCAACAAGAATGTTGAAAGTGGGAGAAATTTTACAACATCGGCAACCAATTGAACATCCAAAACTGCAACACTCAAAGGCAGAAGAAAGAAAAAAAGCCTTATCTGATCAATCCAATTTGATTTGACTGATTTGATAGAATCCCTTTAAATTGTATTGATTCTACACTAATGATCTTTTACTGTTATTTTTGATAGCAGTTTTTCCTACTTGCTCACTTTCATCTGTGGCTAACAGAGATACTCTCTCAGTGCCATCATTAAGAATGATGTGTCTCAGGGACAGCTCACCAACAATTGCCACTATTTTGTCATCTACGGATGACACCGAAGTACTGTGCACCCCATCTGTGATCATAATGTCTCTCGGTGTTCTGCCATTTGTGGATTTCTCTTAAGTTCAAGCTGTTTTTTCTTCACCTCTGCCACAGTTCTTATTTTTAGGTGAAACAATGTTCACAGCATAGGTCAACTGTCCCCATGCTTGGTTTTTTTTTTTTCCTAGAGAAATGCCATGTGTGAACCTGCTAATTAAAAAAAACTTTTTTCATCTGAGCTTCATTTAGTTCAAATTTGTTGACTGTGTAATTTAATCCTTGCTCATTGCTTCCACAAGTAGTCACATTTAGGCTACTGGAGCGTACTACAGAATTACATAATAACAAACAAACAAAAGTCTCAGTTAAAGTAGTTACAGTTCTTAAAATTACATCCACATAAAGACTATTCTATACAACTCAGAGGGAAGTTGGTTGTGTTTCGGAGCAAAATGCCAAGCTTCTGTTGCAGTTTACCAAGGATTTATACATGATACAGGTTTCATCCAGCCAGACACCAAAGCAGAGTATATCCTAAATGAGATCCATTGAGTCAATATTATAATAATGTACAATGTTTTAATACTATGACATACAAACGGGCCATACTATCCATTATCTATATCTATCACCACTTATCCTATTTAGTCTTCGGGTGGGAGTGGAGACGGGAGTGGAAAAGACCCCAGCAGATACTGGGCAAGAGATGGTGTATAACCAACCATGACATGGCTGACACAGAGACAGACAGCCATTTACGCTCTTACACACACTCACGGGCCATTCAACAATTAAACAAATAACCTAATGCTGTATGTCACTTGTAAATGCCTAGTCACACTAAAGAAGCTAATTTGTGCCCTCTATATCTCCAAATACAGTCCATCATGCAATGCATTACACATGACTTTTATTCAGTGTGAACTAGAAAGAAACCGAGAAATGTGCTCTGTCTTCAGGGAGAAAACAAGTCCTTTTCCAAATGCCCAAATTTCTGAGAATCAAACAAGAAAAAAAATAAAAATATATTTCTAAATTACCCTTTTATACACAGGCAGCTGTAGAACAGGTGGGATTTATTATTGTTCACTGATTACAGCTGTGTGTGTACGCATGCCTCATTAATACAAACTGTCTTGTGCGTGAAGGCAGCTCATACACCTAGATTTTGTTCTATGCACGCCTTGGAAAATACTGCCTCTGGACTTCAGAGGCCTCTCTTTCCCAACAGCCCACAAGAGACAAACACTAGAAGTGTATTCTAGTCAGCCACCTGCCATTTTAAATGGCACTTCAATCAAGAGAATAGCCATGAGTTCTACTCCCTTAAAATGTTGCCATTTAGAATTATTGCTGCTGTAAAAGGGTGACGACTAGACTCCAGCATGGAGCATGAAGCCATTCAATGTTTCTTCCAGGCTTTCTCTGTTTGTCTTTAAACCAGCAAACTCAATATAATATTATTATTGTTAAGACTATGAGGGAAAATAAAACTGCCAGCATTGAAGATTTTGTCCCTTAGTTCCACAAAGTTTTCGTTTTTCTCTCAGACAGCTCCCGCTGGCTCAATTAACTATTGATCAGATTTGTGGAACCGAATGTAAATAATTAACAAAAGTGGAGATAGCATCTGCGGCTCTGCAAACAACTTCAATACAGAGGCCTCTGTGTCTCTGATCAATAGGGCGTGGACAGCATGCACATCAGCCACTGTAAGGACCTCTGCAAGGTGGCCACGGAAACGGAGAAAATCACATTTTTATCAGACATCGCAGCTGTGTCAGCAAAAAACATCAAGACCACAGAAGTAATCAGGCTGTGGCTGTTTTATTGTAGATACCGGAGTGGAGAAAACCATCTGTCTTTGACATTTACAGCCAATCTAATTAATTCTCTGACGTGGCATACTAACAGGTAAATGAAAACTGAAATTGTTGTCGTTGAAGCACTAAGGTGCAATTGGACTATGTCAGACAGCAACTCCACAGAGAATAATGTGCGTTGATGAGAAATCCATCATCCTATAAGCAGCTCTAAGGGAAGTGATAACCTGGTTGTGTCCAACAAAGACTGTGTAAGTAAAGATGTAACATACTAAAGAGAGAAAAGCACAAAGCTCCTTTGGGAAGGAAGTACTGTACGACACTGTTGGGGGGAATTGAGCAGGGGCCTCTAGGTAACCCTATTTGAATATGAATGTGTCCCATGATCCACATCAAGGGCACTGACAGGGGCACCTCTGACTACAACTACCTCCAGCAGATATAGTTGTGTGTCTACGTTTCTGTGTGTGTGTGCGTTGGTGTGGGTAGGTGGGTGGGTGCACAACTGATCACTCTGTGCAGCCATCAGCCACCGCATTTTTCCAAGGTACTTTGTACAGTGCATTAATCACAGGGACCCTTGAGCGCTTCCACGGATCCAAATATTCCGACCTTGAGGTTACAAGAAAGACATTAGTCCTGATCCATTCAAAGTATTGGAGACAGAGAGGGGAGCAGAGGGAGGGGGCAGAAAAGCTTTCAAGGTAATGAAATTCTGCCATAATTTAAAGGAAAAGACTTGTGGGGACAAGCCAGAGCTAGAGTAAGAAAAAAAAAAAGATTAAATTGGATTTTTTTTTTCTTTTTCCCCTTTATTTTAAATTAGGCTTAAGTGCATGTGGGGGGTAGTTTTTCTTTCTCTTTTTTTCCAACAAAAGCATGATAACAGCATTAACGTCCAGAATGAATCGAATCATTTCCAAACCAATTAACCTTTGACAGAATGGATGAGTGGACAGGAATGAGAATGGTGCATAGGGGAGGGGAGGAACAGAGAGGTTGTGTGGAGGAGAGCAGGCAGCACTGAGCAGAAACAGGGGTCTGACAAGCAGGAACCTAGAATTTTGGGGTGATTGCACAGCACCAAGTGGTGTGAGATACCCCTGTCAGACTAACAGCGGGAAACGCTGCTGGTCTTCCAAGTGAAACATGAGGAAACATGCACCAGGTCTTTGTCATACATACATCTCCTGCATGAAGGGGTAGAGGTAAAGAATAAAGTAAATAATATTGGACTGCAATAGTTGTGCTGGAATTAGGATGCAGGGAACGAGAGGTGCTAAGGAACAGAGAGGACACCAACCCTCTCCATCTCACCTCCCTCTCCCTCCTTGTGTCTGTCCTGTCCATTCTGACTGATAGTAGAGAGGTCTGCAGTTAACCCCACTTATTCTTTATGCTGGCACTCACTCCCTCTCTCGCTCTATCTATATTTCTATTCCTCCCTCATTGGCTCACACACAGCTGCAGCCGGTCCATTAAGTTAATTAAAGGCTCCATTTTGAGCTGGAGCCCGCTAGCAAATACGAGTGCCAATCAATAGATCTCTGGCTTATTTTGTGGGAGGGAGGGGTGGCAGCACTGGTGCTGCATTCGGGGACATGATTTGTAGCCTTGGCAGACGAGCCATGTCCCTCTCTGTCTTGTCCTCTGTCTCTGTCTAATTTGGTAGCCACCCTGCCCCTTCCACAATCTCCTTCCCGCTCTTCACTGTGATGTCATCTATCACTTCAACTCTCCGTTCTTTACCCCCAGCTATCCAAGGCTTTTCCCATCTGCCTACGAGGAGTCACAGTCCTGTGTTTCCCTATGAGAGAGAGCGTGCGCATTTGTTTTTGTCACCATCTGCACAGAGGAGCCAGCTGTGTGGGGTTGCAGCTGGGGGGCTGGAGGTGTGGGAGGCCGCGGTGGGCAGTAGCGGAGCTGAGCTCAACAGGGTGCCTGGAGGGATGATGTGAGCTCAGGGACTTGGAAAGGAAGTAACAGTGGGGCAGAGGGGGGAGTGTTTCATTATGAGAGACCGCACAGCATTCCAAAGACCACTGCATAGAATATGAAGCTCATTTTTAATGTCTAAAAGGGTGAACGACGCAGCAAACTCCAGGGCTAAAAATAGAAGGCCAGTCCCCCTAGAAACCCATGTTAAAATGCCTAACTTTACGGCAGAAATAAACATGTTTACAACCCGCTGATGACAACGGTACAGGGGCTGGTTTATTTATATTGCTCAGCCATTTAAATTATATTAAGGCTTAAAAAGATGCATAATTAAGGGCATTGCTGCTTTGAGTGACATACGGTTGCTGTCATGGGTGGCTAGCTGCTGCATTTTACCCCAGTTATTCTCCTCAGCTCCACCATTTTTGGATTAGCTGAGAGTTAAGAGGAACCTGGCACTGTCAAGATGGCGTTGGCAAGAGCCACCAACTTTGAGCCTAATTTTGCTCTTCAAAAACCTTTGGGTAATGTCACAAAGACTATGTATATATTTTATGCGGTCTACTGTTTAGGAAAAGAAAAATATGACATCCGGAGATAATTGGTTGCCAGTCAAAGCATTTTATGCGGTACAGGAACATGAACAATATTAAATTTATTTAGATGAATCTCCCCCATGGGAACAGCATCCCATTGTTCCATACCAGGACAAAAGATGTAAACATGGTTCATATTGATTCCCATTCTAAGTCATCTTCAGGAATAAAAGCTGCCTCCGGTGATCCTCCGTTTTCACAAAAAGTCAATTTTTTTCGCTATTGTCTCCACAGCACCACAGCAAGAGTGGAAGGCCCACAGGCTAAACAACCATCATCAGCTTCATGTGGCGATCGTCTGCTATGAATAATGGCAGAGGACGGCAGGCGGCGTAGCAGTTCGAAATACGCATACCAGCTCTCCCTGCTGGATGCCTTCGCTTCAACAGTCCCTCTATTCCTGCAGTCACACCAGCAGCATGGCAGTGGTGCAGCTCATCGGGCTTCTTCCCAGCGGCCATTCGACAATTCTCTCCCTCCAGGGAGGCAGCCCATGCAGGCCTTTACTGGTTAGCCAGTGTTGTTTGTTGGAGGCCTTTTCCTTCCCCTACTCCTCCTCTTTCTCTTCTCATCTCTCTTTTTCTTTTAGCTAGAATGCCTGGTGCTTTTTCCACTTCTCTAATCTAAACTCCCTCCTTCTCTCTTCTCTCTCCTCTCAGAGAAAGCCCAGGGGGGCTTGTTCATATTCTCTCCTCTTATTGTGTTTCATCTTTTTCCTTATGACACAGAACTATCCCCCCAGAGTATCCAGCTTTCAGCCAGGGAGCTGGAGAAAACGCATGGTTAACCCCATTTTATTCTGTCTATTCAAAGGTTCCCAGACAAAGCTCTAGTGCTCACAGCAGATAAGAAATCATTCACATAGAGTAGAAGAGAAGGTTTGGTATGCATTCAACAGAAGTAAAAGAGAAGGTCATTTTCTGCAGGAGTCTGGCATTCTAAAGGAGCAGTGCATTTCTGAGCAATATGTTGCAGCATATTGTGCAGCTTACAACACAATGGGAAAAGCTCACTTACTGAAGCATTTCCCTGAAACAGATGTTGTGAAAGTGCTGTGCAGCTTCCTTTGGCTGGCAACAGTATCTGTTCCTAGATGGGTTACTTTCCAAAAACCTCTGCGGAACTTCAGGAAAAAAATACTAGCGGTGTTGCAGTAAGCCCTTGAGTTTATGATATTTCAACGAATTCAATTTAGATATTAGACAAGGCAGCAATAATTTTTACCATAGGCCACTGTCATAAAGTCCCCACGCTGCTGGTCCATATGCCTTCTTTAAGACAATTTACTGTTAAATAAATGACATGGTTTGTCAAGAGCCGCACTCAGCTGTGAATGGACTCCAAAGCAAAATGATGTACCCATGCGATGTAATATAGCTGTCAGAAGAAGGGGTTATCAACCATAAGGTATGACACATAAAAATGTAAATGGGTGGATGGGGGGGGGGGAAGAGGGAGGAACGAAATAAGGCTCCATTGCTGTTTCTGCAATGACCTCATCTCTCTTTTACCCCACTCTTTTGCTCTTGCTCTATTTCATTTTCCGTCTCTCTATCTTTCACTCTCATATCAAGCATACACTCCCACTGCGTTTCTCAAGCACAAGCTCCCTCATCCTCGGTCACCCTAACCACCTCATTTCTCCAGCCCTCCCTCCTCTCCAACTCTCACTCTGTGCGTAATTCAATCATCCCAAGGAGATGGATATCCGTCCCCTAGGAGCGCTTACGCTCTCCATTTCCTAAAGCGCTTGATCAGATTAATTGATTGCCCCCCCCCCCCTCATCTCTGCGCCCCTTCTGCAGACGGAGACTTGTATGGTGGTGGAGGGTGGGAAGAAATCAGGTTTGCATTGATATTTTTATAAAATGTTTTTTTTTTCCTTCTGCCCCCAGACAGACCCCATAAAAGGACAAAGGGGAATTGATAAAGTACATGAGCCAGGAGAAGGGGGGGAGGAGGGGAGGGGTGCAGTGGGCGACATGGAAGGGTGGAAGCCTGCAGAAACAGACGGGCGGGATTTATAAAGAGGACAAAAAAACAACCTGGAGCGTACAGGAGACACAGAGCTGAACAGGAGATCAAGGGACAAGATAAAGCAGATAGTCGATCAATGAAATGAAATAAACAAGGCTGTTTAGGAGGTGTATCGCACATGTGAGGTGAGTGTGTGTGTGCACATGTGTACATCTGTGTACCATGATGTTTGGCTGCAAGCCCGCAGAGCACAGCAGAGGGTAGAGATGGGAGAGTCAAACCAAGCCCCACAGGGAACGCAGGAAGACCTCAACTCATCCATTATAACTGAGAGCCAAGCGGCTGCCATGTCTCCTGATTGCTGAGTCCCTGTGGAGCTGTCTCTGTCTCCCCCTCTCTCTCTCTCTCTCTCTTTCTCTGTCCCCCCCTCTCTCCCGATCTCTCTGTTTTTGGCACTGGGGATGGCAGTAGATTACGG
>JAOWBC010000248.1:9406264-9421066 GCA_028566105.1 Hypoplectrus providencianus | reverse complement strand
CACACACACACACACACACACACACACACTCGCTCACACACCACACATGCTGAGCTCCCCACGGGCAAGCCCCTGCAGAGGTGATTGAGCACCAGCAGGGCCTCATGCTCCTGTCATTTATAAAGGTGTCACCCTGAGAAACAGAGATGCTCCCTCTAACCTTATTAGTATGGCACTTCCATGGCTCTCCTGCCTGATTTTGACACACAGAGTGGGTGGGATATTCAAAAGGCACCAGGAAGAAAAAAAAAAGGAATTAAATGAGAGGCTGAGGCAGGATAAAGGTGGAGGGTGAGATATAGGCCAGAGAGAGACAGAAGAAGCTAAGATGAGAAACAGAGACTGAGAGTGACGAAATTAAAAGATGGAGATGGAGAATGGAGCGGGGTGATGGAAGAATCGTGGATATGACAGGAAGAGGGGAGAAGGGGAGACAAGAGGTGTGGCTCATCAATTCTGAGGGTGAGTTCAGCATGGCGGGGCTGCTGCAGCATGTAGGTGATCCATCACTGTGTCTGGGCCTCCAGCTCCAACGCTCTCTCTCTCATCTCTCCATCTCTCTGCTATATACCACCACCCCAAAACACCTCTGAATACCTCTGATAGATGTCTAGTGAGGGGCTGTCAATTCATTGTCAACCCTGCATTGCCATCACCGCTGCACATTTCCTAAAATGAGGCCCTCGTTAATCTCCCTTTTCATTTCCATCCATCTCCTGTTACCCTCCTGCATCTTGTCTGTCAGGGCAAAAATGCATTTTGTTGCATTGTATTTGTGCGGGAACAGGGGTGCCAGTGCACATAGGTGCATTGCATCACCTGTTTACTGAGGCAGCAAACAGGGTAGGCACCCGCTTGCTCGCTTGCTCTCTCGATCTGCATTTCACTGCTGTTCTCGGTTGAGAGGTTATTGAAATCTAGCTCCATACAGAGGGCCGCCTTCCTGAGGGAGGGTGCAGTGTATGTGAGTCACAAAGGATGGAATAGACAGGCCGAGGCTACCCTGATAAGGTCAGCATGCACATCGGAGCCACAGGCAACAAAATTAGCTCTTTATTTACAGGGCATTTTCCCACCGTAGCCCGGTCTGCTGCCTGCCTGCTGGTCACCAGGGATAATAGCTGGGCTGGAGATGTGTGCTTTATTTCTCAAACTGCATTTAAACGAACAAGACACAGACAAAATAAAGGAGGTATTTAGGCTGTTAGGGAATCTCTGCTTATATGGTCAAACAATCATTGGACAGGATATTTTTGCTTACTCATTCTCTCTGCAGGGCCAAACACAGACTGGTGGGAGGCTGATTCCTTTCAGAAGAATAAATCTGCAATATTTGTGCAGCACTCCATTAATTTCTCATGACCAAACAGCAAGAAGTGCAATCAGTCTGCGAGTGAGTTTCATTATGTGCAGAAATTAGCCCTGTTGTGAGAGACAAGGTCGGATGAGAACAAATGAGTAAAGAGCTCTCACTGGACGGGAAAACCACAGACTGATGAAAGGTAACAGAGTCTTTTGTTCCGAGCTCACAGGACCATAGAGGTGTGCTTTACAATTGTCACTGTGTCAGAGGCTTTTGCATCAACTGTACCGCGCGCACAGACACAAGGGCAGGGAT
Source organism: Hypoplectrus providencianus (assembly GCA_028566105.1). NCBI lineage: Eukaryota > Metazoa > Chordata > Actinopteri > Perciformes > Serranidae > Hypoplectrus > Hypoplectrus providencianus. The sequence continues at coordinate 9,419,448 of JAOWBC010000248.1, read as the reverse complement.
GTTTGTAATGAAAAATGACGACACCGCTAGGCAAAGACGACACTACACACCTCATGTCACTACAAAGACACCAGGATGAAACAGGTGACAGCCACCTACTATTGAACTGTGCGCAAGAGGGATAACTTTAAAGAAGAACTTCAAAAAGAAGCTTCGAGCATTGAAGAGCGCCCCGCTGTTTTCTGTCTCCTCTAGTTTAACCCCATCACTTAAAAGAACAGCATAGACACAGGGAGATGTTAACGGGGTGTGAAAGAAAGAGTTTGAGGTAGGAGTGTGAGGGGAGGAGAGTAAGTGAAAAAGGCTCTGTGTGAGCAAGAAAAAGAGAGTGAGCAAGACAGAACGAGGGAGAGAGGGAGTGAGAATGCCCTGAGTATTTTCCATCTTCTCTGTGTGGCCCACTTATCAGCCAGGCAGCAGGGCAGCCTTGTGCTTACAGAGCCCTATTGGCTGATTCATATCACCAAACCACAGTTGAGATGATGGCTCAGAGTGAATCAGCAGAAGGCAGAATATTGCAACTCTTACTACTTGTTAAGTGAACAGGAAACCACATGCACTGAGCCCACAAACTTGAAAGAAACATGCCAGTGCACACATGCACTTTATTTGCATAAGCCTGAACTTTAGATGCACTTTTATTTTGCATCTATATTGATACACACATGTGTACAATTCACCACAAATGCAGGCTGTGTTGTCTGGTGATAGTGGCTTGATTAACTCATCTGTTGAACAATCAATTTATCAACTTTTTTGTTTTATTTTAAGCAAAAAAGCACACCAAACAGCTAAGACTTGACTACAAAGGTAAAAAAAAAAAAAAAAAAAAAAAAAAAAAAAAAAAAAAAAAGGTGAATAGGTACAGTAATAAAAGCACTTTTTGTTTTTATTAAAAATCCTTTCCAGTTCCTGACAGCTCAGAACTTTTGTAATTATTTTTATTTATCTATTGATGCATTCATGGTATGTTTTACCAATAATCCTATAAATGTATTGTTTCAAAGAAACTTAAAATCACTCTTACTGAATGAAGATAAACATGATCATTACTGATATCCCAAAATGTCGAATAGCAAAATATTAGATTGGTGTAAATGTATGCCTCATTTTAACAAGAGAACAAAGAAAAATTAGGGAATCTTGGATGATTTCAACACCAACACACTTCAGGTGCACTGCATGGATGCATTTTGGATCTTTCTATATCTTTATCAAACCTAATATATCGCCACATTTTCAATAAAGATGAGGTGGTTTGCACTGAAGAAATCAACTGTTGGCTCATCATCCAAGCAATGTTAAGGAATTGACAGTTGAATACATTTGAACTTGTTTTGGGGGGAAATGTGACAGCCAGATGGCTCGAGAAAAAAGCAAAAAAGACAATTCAGTCAATCATTCATTCTTTTGGTTCATAAATGCCTTGGTGGCTAAATGTTGGGCAATGGAAAACACATCACAATGCTGGCATTGTTTTGAAGAGGATAGGAGTAGTGCAGTATTTGCACACTGTAGTTAATTGCAACTTGTTTATCAAAACTATCAAAATATAAAATTACATAGGCTGCCACAGTAGCTATCTACGTTTGACTAAGTTATTGGCAGGATTAGAAACTTCTGCTGTGTTGACATTCAGCCTTTGTTGAAGCAAACTGTATTATTTGAATTCTTTCTGTGTATTCTTCTATAAAAGGGCACTAATTATTTTAGACTCTGTTCCACACATTCCATTCTAACAGATAAGTACAAGGTACGGTTTTGTTGCACTGCGAAAGAGACGTACTGGGAACTGAGAGAACCCAACGTCATACGATGAACCTGCAATATCACATGAACATCTTCTTCTGGGAAGTTTTGTTTCTAGTTATCAGCCAGGACAATTGGTACCGATTATATTTGTAATGTTTGACGCACTTTGGAGCACCAAGGCCTTCAGAAATCTTAGGGAGTATTCCTGCAAGAATGCAATACACACTCATGGTATATTGGTCTACACATATCTGCGGATTTCTTTGCTCTTCACTGAACTCTGTGACTGTTTGTCTCATTTTGCTGGACTTTATTAAACCTGTTAAGACTTTTACTCCACTGAGTGTAGTTTTTCTTTGTCTCACTGATTGCTAAAATAGATTTTCCACTACATCTGAGAAAGAATTACATCCTTTTTCATTTGTGTACCACAATGTATTACAAGGCTACAAAAAAGATATTTGTGTCACAATGTGTCAGACCGCCTCGATGTGCGTTACTCTTTGTATATGAGTGTGAATACAGTATGTCTATGTGTCAGCAAAGACAGCAAGGCACATTTTCTAGTCGCGTCTGTTAAGAGAGAGAGGAACTCACTGATCCAATGCTTTGTCTTTACAGCCCCAATCAGTGACGACACCTGAAGGTATTAAAACACTGCGCTGGGCCATGAAATTAATGACACACAGAAGGAAAACTACATCCCTGACCCGCTGCAGTTGCCACTTCGGATGCTGAGAAAGAAGAATTTAACTGTCCTCCCAATTTTATTCACCAAATAAGTAGCTTCTTGTCAATAAACATCCTCATAACCGCGTTTAATTTATGACGAGCTGAAAACCACCTCATAGAATATTAATGTTCCTGAAGTCACTCACAACACTCTTTGTTTTAGAGTGGCGTAATGGCCACAGCTCAGAATAGCTGCATGACTCATCCAAAAATTAAACCTACGTTTTGTTTTGCGGGTAAGAAGACAGTAAACTAAGCACGTAAGGAGGCAGTCGTAGAAATAAACTGCCAGACAGATACACATAGAAAGAGACAGACAAGTGGGCTGAGAGAAAAGCAGGTCAGTGTAGTTGTGACTTTCGTGGGGGGAGCATCACTGGGAGCTGTGGAAGGTTTGATTTGGCAGCAATAGGCCCACAGGGGGAGGAAAAAGGAGAAGGACACACCCTGAGCGGCAGGAGGCCATCGATTTGCCCACGGAGCTACAGACAGACAGCGGCACAGATGAGAGAGGAGAGAGCAGGTCAGTGTCACCACATCACACCACCCCACAGCCACACACAGGTTCACACGGTGTCACAGGTAGCCCAGCACTGACAGATCCCTGAGGAGTGGAGGAAGGCATGGAAAGATAAGCAGCCTGCACATGGCAAGAGATACAGGTTCTACCTCTGATATGGGAATATTGTTTAACAGCTGAAGAACATTATCTAGGTGATTAGTATGTATTGCAAAATGAACCCCAGGCCCTCGGTCTTATCACTTGCCCAGTGTGACTTTCTATTCCTGGAAAATGGTCTTGCTGCCTTTAAGGCCGTCTCTTAAAAATGATGCTGGAGGTTCGTTTAAAGAGACACCATGCAGAGACCAAAAGCATGGCCTGCTCTGAAATTTGACCTTTACATAAATTAAACAGGAGGAACACACTGAAGGCTACATCACTGCTAGTAGACACCCAACACACACTGTCTTTGAAACTGCACAAACCTAACACACACTTTGTGTTTCTCCCTCTACATTTACTTTACCTACATGAATGCTACATAAAATGCTTCTTCATCGAAAATTTGTTTACTTTACAGACTAAGAGGGGAAAGGAGCTCCCAGCAGAGGTTGTTACAGGAAACAGTGAGTGATATATATGGAACAAAGGTCTGTTATTGAGACCTCCTACGAGGATAATGCTCTGAATGATAGTCCACCCTTCGGATTAGCCTGAGAGACAAAGAAAAAAAAAACACTCTGATGCCTTGAAAACAGGCAACTTCTCAGACGCCTCAAATCTCACACTGTGCCTGCTAGAGCAGCTCTCTCAGACAGAGAGGCGACACTTTTGGCTGAGCTACAGGGAGGCACTCACACAAAGACACACACACACACACACACGCACACACAGTTACACGAGCAAACAAATAAAATGGAGCTAAACCAAAGACATGCCCACAGCACTTTGTGCCAGCCAGGAGAGCAGGATTTGTATAAATGTCACACAAATTTGATCCATTTCAGATTTAATAATTCTGTTCCCGCAGTCCATTCATCTATCTATTCATCATTCCTATAACACCTACTGCCTCTTCATCTCAGGCTCTGCATTGCAGGTGGCTGATGCTCTGACAGTGAAACAGGTGTCTAAGCTATGAGTCTTTCAATGCCACCTCTTACATCCCACACCTCTAATGACAGGCATAAATCAGTGAAAAATGGGCTTGCTGCAAATATAGCTAAGCAAAGGAGGGATTATTGTGTGGGGGTTAGCTGGGCTTGGTCCCTTAGTTCAAATTAAATAAACTGAATGCTTCAGCATACTAAGAGCTTTTGGACAATTCCATGCTCCCAACTTTGTGGGAACAGTTTGGGGATGGCCCCTTTCTGTTCCAACATTACTGTGCACTAGTGCACAAAGCAAGGTTCATGAAGACATGGATGAGAGAGTTTGGTGTGGATGAACTTGACCGGCCTGAGCAGAGTCCTGACCTGAACCCGATGGAACACCTTAGGGATGAATTAGAGCGGAGACTGAGAGCCAGACCTTCCCCATCCAACAAAAGTGTGTTACCTCACAAATGTGTTTCAAGAAGACTGGTCAAAAGTTCTTTTAAACACACTCCTAAATCTTCCCAGAAGAGCTGAAGCTGTTATAGCTGCAAAGGGTGGGCCGACATCATATTAAACCCTATGCAAATGCTTTTGGCAATATAGTGTATTTGAACTAAATTTGAGTTATTTGAAGTTTGGATCCTACATTATCAAAGGAAGAAGCTGAGCAAACACAGAAATACAGAGTTTTAACATGAAGCTGCTTTTTTCAGGGTTTTTACAGGTTTAAATTGCCAGAGAGGCGGAGGGCTCTGCAGATAATTCAGTGTCTGGTACAAAAAACTCCACAACATTGACCTCGGAACATATCTGCACCAGGACAAAACTGACTGCAGTGAAGTGCTTCTTCATTTATTACTGATTCGATTAGGAGACCCCTATCGGCAGAAAACTACATATTGTTCATTTAGTGAACAACATTTTAAAAACCAGATCACGATGAAGCAAAGATTTAAAAGGGTTTATTTCTGTTTTTTGTTTAGGCAAGACCTATATATGACCTCCCAAGTTCAGTCTGAGCACCAAAATCCTTTTCATCTTCAATCATAAAAAGACCTCTCATATATTTAAGAGGTTTGCTACGTCATCCTCTCCCTCCTGAATCATATACGATCTTCAATATCTTTTTCCCTCCACTCACCCTAATTTCCTCTCATAAAAAAGGCTGTCTTCTACGACTCTCCTTGGCTTGAATTTTTATGTCTTTCTGTGGCCCGTCTCAGAGGAATGTTGTCAAGGTAATGTGATGATGACCCTTAGACTCCTCATTAAATCACTCAGTATCAGAGCATCAATTAAATGTCTAAAATGTTAATGCAAAAATACAGCCAAGACAGTACGGATGACCTTAAAAAAAAGTGATGGGGAGTTTTCTTTTATCTGTTTCAACTAAAGGTCTAAATCCCAATCTCTTACATTAGCACTCGCATCAGCATCCGTGTCACAACCTTATTCAGACAGCCAGACAGACAGTCCAAACAAAGTCAGTTAGATTCGACAACACTAAAGAGATGGATGTCAGAGTGACAGATGGAAAGTTGAGCATCTGTCACTGCGCTGAACCATTTGGCTGAAATCAAAGGGAGATGAGGGCCTTCAAAGGACAGGCAAAGCTGTGTCTGAGGCCAGACATGCTCTGGTGTGCACTGCAGATAAGGGCCAAGAGGTTATATTGCTTTTCTTCTGTCTCTCCCTTTGTTCTCTTCTGTCTTAAGGGAGTGGGAGGGAGAGACAGAAATAAAGAAGAAGAAGGCAGAGAGAGAGAGAGAGAGCAGTACAGAGAGAAAGATAGAGAATGAGTCATGAACAGGTTGCCCGTCTCCCTCTGCCACAGCACGCTGTGTTGGTCAAACACTCGTTAGCGGAATTTGCTTGGTGTTTTGGGATGCCGAGGGTAATGAGCAGAGGTGGCTGGAGCAGAGGTGCCAGGCCGTGATGTGTATCATTTCTGACAGTATCAGAGTACTTTTGCCCTGCAGCCCTTCCCTCTTCCTGCCTTTTCCAGCTTGCTACAGCAGAGCAGTTGCCTCCAGCGTACCTTTCGACTGGGAGCACTTTGACTCAGCTGGATGCGAGGCATGAGCTAAATAGCAAAGTAATCCTCTGAGGAACTGTGAAGGCAACGTACACACTACTTCAAATCTCAAAGGGTTTGCAGGTTTACTTTCTTGGCACTGGGTGAAGAACACCGAAGCCCTGGAGCACCATGTATGAAGTTGGCTGCTGTGCGTTTTAAACTGCAGATGGTGGAACTGGTGTGCTCCCATCCCTCCTCTTTTTAGAGAAATATTCCCCTAATAAGTATTCTTTTGTACTGCAAAAGAGTTCTATTCTAACATTCATTACAAGGTTGCATTCGCCATATATCACTAAGGCATGGTTAAATTTATCATTGTCCTTGAGGGATTACAGACATACAGCCCATTTTGGGCTCCGCGCTGGTCAGCAAAATCCAAAAGGTCAGGCCAATGTTATTGCATTGATGGTGATTTTAAAAGATTTTCATAGTGGGGGGCAGTGAAACAAAGGCCACCATTTGGCATTATTGGATTGGAACAACAGTGTTTGTCAGATACATTGATTTTTCTGCTAGTAGTTCTTATTATGTTGATGTAGGCAGTATGTGAGCTGCCACACATGACCCTGTAGCACACGTGCCTACACTAAGAAGGACCAGTTCTCCTCTGGCAAGGACAGATCAGTCTGATGGATGATAATGATGGAGGATGGGTGAATAAAGTCTAATGTCCTGTCACTTTAATACACTTAAGCATATCCTCATTTAGGTTCAGCCACCCGGAGTATGGACATGAGGAAAGTATGTCATTTGCATAAAGACACAGACACAAATGGAGCTATGTGGTAACACAACATACTGTAATGACACTTGATGGACCTTAATTTAAAGTAGCTGAATTTAGAAAAGGTCTGAAAGCAGCTGAAAAGCCAATTAGTAACTTTTGTCATCTAAAAGTCTTGACGTTTTAAATGATTTATTATGAAAGATCGACATACACAGTACAGCAGGTAAACACATCCTAGTGGATGACATTAAACCTCATGTAACTGTTTTCATTTTCACTGCTAGTATTTTCCAGCATTTCCTAGCTCACATTTTTATTGTATGGACCTAACATACTGTATCCTTCAGTAAAAGGTTATTATGATTACCTTGCTGCTTCATTTACTATTCTTCCTATGATAAGTTACATTTTCCAATACACTAGAATGTAAAGGAGTGCAACATAACTAAAGAATACTAACCAAAAAAACAATACAAATAGTGGTTATCATTGTATGACAAGTTGGCCAACCAAAAAATGTATTTCTAATTCTGTATTTTATAATCATGAAATAGATTGTGGTGCATCAGTAGAATTAGGAATTATACTGTAAGCATGAGAGTAATCATCACTTCGCTGGCTCAGCGTAACAAAGCCTGTTAAAGCTGGATAACACAACATTAGCTGATAGCATTAAGTAATTTGATTATATGGACATTTAGAATAATTTACAGGAAACGTGGTGTGTAATGGACAAAAAAAAAAACATGTATGTGTGAAGTTATGTTTCATGGCAGTATCAAAGTAAAGCATGTCCTTATATTCATTGGTGCTTTTAATATGACAAAGTGATCAAATCCTGTATTCTTGGTTTTGGTATAAGAAGGACACTGCTCATAGAAGAAGCTTAGGTCCGGATGTCCTCTGCACTGGTTATCATATGACATAGGGCTAATTAACTCTAGAGCGGAAAATAGAGACCCTGCAAGGAGCAATAAACATTCTCCATTAAAAGGCATCTAATTAGAATGCAAGCTACAAGGGCTTGAAGGAGAACATAACAAAACACAGAGGCCAGTGTAATTGTCAACCAAGCTCTGAGGAAAGCAAACATAATAGACATAATCAGCCAAGCACTTCATACAAGGCCATGATAGAATGCTGTGGAAATACTTCATATCTGACTCAAGTTTCCAGATGGTGTTTTCCTCAACTTCAGAAAAGGTCACAGACATTTAAGCGGTCAAGCAATTCAAAAAGCATGCAATCAGTTACAACCAAATCTATCGGACCTACCTGGTGAGGAGAACCTTCCTGGGACTCAACCTGATCTGTCTGGCATTATAACATGAAACAGCAGTTTCTCAGTTAAAAGAATTTGAATGATGTTTACATAAATGGTGTGTATTAAATATCGCCATACAGCAACAGGCTAAGCCAGAAGTGAGTCGGAATCAGAAGCTCTGCCCAAGTGACATTAAAAATGTTGCCTTCAATGTGAAAAATAACCTTATCTATAATTCCTTTTAACAATCACTTTAAATTAATATCTCATGGGTTAAGACTGTATTCAAGCAATGCAGAAAATGTGCTTCTATCTAGGTCAGTCTGTTTCCACTGATCATAAAGTAAGGTACAAGCCAAAGTCAAAAGTTATGGGGGAAACTGTAAGATTTCCAAGTCAGCCACTTGGTCCTCCGTCCACTCAAGGCCTTTAGGCGCCGTGGTTGATCGATAGTAATGGAAACGCCAGGAGGCCTCCAGAGCCCATTGCCAATTTAACCTTTTTTAACCATGACTCAATTCTTCCTCCAATAACCCAGCTGCTTACCAGGATGGACTACAGGCTTGTGCTGATAAGACGAGCATGCAGGAGCAGAGGGAAGGATGCAGAAAAACAGTTTTAGTGTGTATGTGTGTGTGTGTGTGTGTGTGTGTGTACAAACATCACTGGAAAACACTTCCATGGGGCAGTTCAAGTGAGGCAAGCAAGCAGACAGGTGAAGGAATCTACAGCAGCAGCAGAAATTTGCTCAATTTGCCATTACTTGCAAAGGCATGCAACACAAAACACCCTACCATCTTCATGGCCAATTTATGGATCACGTTGGGCACATTATGGCTTCCTGTGTCAGGTGAAAGTGTTCAGAGCGATGGGGAAGAATGATTTTGACTGCGAGTGAAAATAATAAATAGATTCATCTCCATAAAAGCCTTCCAGCGTTCATTCTTGGTCAACAACTGCCTGCTATCAATGTAACTGACAACGGGCATTTTAAACTTGCAACCTTTTTATCCTTGTTGTGTTTGTCGTGATTTTTCTACCACGTGATGTTTAGTCGAATAGATGAATTTAATCATTTAATCATAGTTATTTATGCTTTATCAGGTACACATCAAAACATCACACTAACTTCTACATCTGGATTAATTTTAATCCAAATTAAATTTAGGACGTCATTTAAACTAGGTTTATATTGCAATTTAAACTGAGATTACATTTAATCAGGTTGCATGGAAATTCTACACTCATTAAAACCCTAATCAAGGATCAATTCTGAACTGTCACTTGTTTAATTTGTTCAGATGGCTTAATTTATTAAGATGACTTTCAGCGGTTAGAGTGTCAAAGGCAAATAGCTGAGATGTTAATCGACACATTTATGACACAATATGAACATAAACATTGGAAAATATCAACTATACCATACAAATACCTTCAACATTAAAACAATCTCATTGTTTGGTTCTCTTTACTGTTTACTTTAATTGCATTGCTGATTTAGTTTAGCTGTTATTGTTGTGTACAGTAATTGTCGTATCCCACTGTTTCTCTGCAGGAAATGTTTTAATCTCGAGGGACCTGCCTGGTGGAATTAAGGCTGTGCAGAGAGAGAAAGAGGGAGATAAAGACTTAGAGAGAGAGAAAGATAAAGACAGAGAGGGGGACAGCATAGGAGGTGACATCTGCTCAGGTATATAATGATGATGCTGTGGGGGGAAGAAAGGAATAAGATATGGAGGTCACGTTTGCTAGCACGGAGTCTCCATCTGTCCCCTGGGGTTAGTGGGGTGAGCCAGGGATGACGATGGGGCTGGGGGAAAAAGGGGTAGGCGAGTTGTGGGGGGAGGGTTGTAGCAGACTTGGAGATGGTGTTCGCCAGCTCAATTTTTTTTATCCCAGAGGCCAAGCAAACAGTAAATGAGGTGTGCGTGTTATAAAAGCAGTCTATCGGCTCAACAATCTGCAGACTTGTTGCCACACGAAAGTTGAGGTTGAGATCAGGTATAGTTTGTATCGATTTGCCCTCTCAGGTGAACTGAGCTTTATGGTGTCTTAAAGAGAATCATGCTCATGTTCTCACATTTGTGTTGTATGGTATATGTGTAGGACACATAAAGAGAGAAAAGTGTTTACAGTTGAAGTCTTTTCTTCCATTTCTTTTCATCAGGGAGCATTTCCTGAGACAAACAGCTTCATGACACTGAACACCTTGGAAATAACCCAGCGAAGCAGTACACAAAAAGACATTACAGGTTGTGATGTGGCAAACATCCAACAAATTACAGACTAAGTAAATCAATTACAGGGCATGATGATGATCCAAGGTCACATATTCCACATCTTCAGGAGTCTATAAATCAATTGTAGCCTATCCAAATGAATGATCCCAAGTGAGCTCTATAAGTTATGGATCAAATGTTTTTACTAAGGTATTTGAACAGAGAGATGGAAAATAGTTAGCCTGTTTCCACACACCTCTGAATCCCTGCAATCACCTTTGATTATTCCAGGAATTTAATCAGGTCAGTTGCTGTGCTTTGCATTGGTGTTTCCGCAGGTTGGAGAAACAGGCAACAAGTAAGACGTTTCATGTTGGAATAACTAAAATCTACATAGTTGGCTACCTATCATCAGAATTGGCCACAATGTGACAAGCATGGATGAACCATAGAACCATAAGTTGTTTTAAGCTTACTTACAGAAATACAAACCTCTCCAAGCAGCATATATCTTTGATTTGTGTGAAAGCTGTTAAGTGCTCTAAGCAGCTCCTACTGCCATGTCTGCGTCAACTGAAATTAATTAAGATACTGGCCAAGCGTGTCACACACAATAGTGACTGGTTCAGGCAAAACAATATAAAACAAGAACAAGAACCCAGAAAAATACAATTCAAGGCTATAGGATTGAGCCAAAACAAAATATTAATTCCATGTGAATTGCAGGCAAGAAATAAGCCCCACCAAATAATTGGGTTGTTTACCTTCTCTGGCAATACGTTATTAACACAGACTTACTAACTAACTCTGCATGGTATCCATAGTAACCATTCACCACATACTGTAGCAAAACAAACAGACCTCTGGCCTCATCTTTTATTACTCGATCAAAATACATTAATGTGTTGTGTTTTTTGATTGTTTTTTTCTTTATAGTGCAGCTCTACACAGTTGTTAATTTAGATTAGAAAGATGTTAGTTTGCCCCCGCTCCTTCACAAAATGTCATGAAGCCACAATAGCACACACTGCCATAGATTATACAGCACTCTGTCGAGCTGTCTGCTCTACTAAAACAATCAAATGGTCGTCTATCTCTCCAATTTGAGGATGAGCAGCTGAAAGTGGCACGTCAATCACTAACAAAGTCATGAAATCTAAATAAGCAACAGGGAATAATGGATTAATATTTTGCTTGTTGGACCGTTTGTCAATGATGCACAGTCCACTGTAAGTGTTTATTTGCCAGGCTGTGCGTGTATTTCACCTTAAGCAGTTAGCCACCCACCAGCTTACAGCACAGTTGTGTTGCTAGGGAAAAAGTATGACCCCTGCAGAAAACCACGAGGAAACGGCTGCTATGTTTACATTTACAGTATGTGTATTTACGTCTATTCGTGTCACCACCCTTTGCAGGTGTTCCCGCTTTCCCCCTAACCCCTGCTATTTTTTGTCACCAAGCTGAAATAAGCCTCTGACACAGAAAATAACAGCTTTGTTCTCTTCTCTGTCTGAAACACAAGGTGACGACCTCCCACCAGAATGTAATGTGCATCTTTTTTTCTCTTTAAATGCTCGGGGATGAATCACTAGGAAAAATAAAAGGCGGGGAGTTTCAGGGGCCTGCGCTATTGATTCAATTTCTATGACCACAAATACTTTAAAGCATAATAAGCCTATGCTTCAAGTCCCCATACCCTTTCAAGGCTTGAAATGGCCTTGTCGTTACCTACAAATCACAGCTCTCCGCAAAGCCCTCTCTGGAGCGATATGTCAGTGACCACAGGGGAGGAAAAAAACAGTAGGCAACAGACACAAGCAAGCCTCTGAAAAATGTAATGGTTTTTGTTGAGGATTTAGCCAGTGGTATGGCAGTTTGGGAGTATCATTCATGTTCCAGACGTAGCTGATCCTCTGGGGAGATGGTGAATATTAAAGGGCTTTGCAGGAGCCTTCCTTGTGAAGGCTCTTGACAGGAGATTTGTTTATGACCTTCAAAAAAGGAGGAGGAAGTCAATGATAGCTCTGACTGCCTCTTTTGCATCTCAAGGCAGTCCCTGCCGCAGAAAAAGAGAGCTACGGTTTCAATTTCAGGTATTTTACTGTTGTCATCAGAACTATGCCGCTCTTACACTTGTATTTCTCAAATGGGCCAGATTCCTTTAAGTGCAGTGTGAAGGTAACAAGGCAATAGGTGACTTTCCGTCAACATTTTAGAACTGTGAAAAATACTGTGAAAGCTGGTGGATTGCTGGCTGAAAATAACACATTCCTCAAAATTACTAATTAAATTAATGCTGACCACAGACACCTAAACCTCTGATGCAGGTGCTCTCTATTCCCCATGAACCAAATCAAAACTATCAACATACACAGCAACATAACAAAACACAGAAATCTAAATATAAGGCATTCTGGGAACTTCCCAAGAAAGAAGGGTTTACCATATCCCTGACAAAGAAAAAACAGAAAAACAAAGACAATGACAAGTTGCCACGTTTGCATGTAGGAAATATACTAACAAAAATGTCTCATACTGAAAGCAACCTGTCTTCATTTCCAAGCTTAAAGAAAGAGATTCTAATGACAACTTGGTGTCTCCCAAACTAAAAATGTTGGTGATAATTGCCTGAGAGATCAGGCAAGTGAGAGTAAAAGAATCCCTCAATCTGTCAATTTAAGCAATATGAGTGTCTGTGACATCCTTTTGTTGCTCACAAGACGCCACTGCCTCTGTATAAAAGTGCCAAGTGAGAATAAAATAAAAGAAGAGGTAATATGTGAGGCATCTCAGATTGTGTTCCTTATATATGAT
>JAOWBC010000248.1:9383213-9396293 GCA_028566105.1 Hypoplectrus providencianus | reverse complement strand
GTGTGTGTGTGTGTGTGTGTGTTTATTTATTTATTTATTTTTTAATTTAATTTTGAACCAGTCTTTTATCTAAGTTTAAAATTCTGGTATTTTTACAACCAACTCGATTACTGAAATTTTATACGACATTTTTCTTAAAAATAATTAGAAAAATAATTTGAAAAAAAAAAAAATTCTAGACAATATATCCTGACATGCTTCCAATGGACTCCTAAATCTTTTTGCTTCATAGTATATATAGTTAAAAATTTATTCTTTTACCATTTATGACTCTAACATGTACAGACAGTCTCACCATGTTGTTGCATTTTCTCTAATTTGTTATTATTCTGTATTGTATTAAAACATGTTTTCACTTGAACCTTTATGTAGTAGACCTTTGTGGGGTTGAACAGCAGCTTGGAAGTCGCCCAGATGTTCCCTATCAGTAGAGCCAACAGCCATTGTGGACAGTGGTGGAAATGGTCATCAGAATTTCATTATGCAATGGTCCAATTTAGTCTTCTTCAAAATATATTTAAAAAAAATATATATATATATATATGTACAAAATCAAGTGCTTTAATCACAAAACGAACTATTTGATAGCTGTTCCACCTCACTATTAGTATTAAAGATCTAAATCAATAAATGGACAGGCGGAATTATTTGAAATGCTTCGTACTCTAAAATGTTTAAATCATCATTCAGTGTTTGACTAAGAACCCTTTAAAGCTGTGTGCCATTTAAAATATCATTTGGAAATGTAGTAAATTAATAAATCATGACTTTTTTTCTGACGCAGGACGTCTCCTTAAAGCCTATAAAAGACACGTCAAATATTTTATCGACGCGCTATAAAAAATCCGCAGCACGCTTTAACGCTAGAGTGAGTAGGAGAGCATTACATTCAGGAAATGTCTTATTCAAGAAACGAAAAATGACTCCAAAAAGCCACAGCGCGGAAGTACGCCCCGTATAGCCTCTGAATGTGCTTTGAAATGCCTTTGAAATATATATGACAGCCTATCTGAGACAGTCTGCAAATGCACTTAAGTGTTGGGTGGTGGGAGAGGTGTCGGAGAGGTGGGATGACGCGGATTGACTGGAAGGAGAGGAGGAGGAGTGAGCGGGAGGAGGAGAAGAGAAGCTGAGACCAGGGAGAATAAAAGCAAGCTGTTACTTTTACATAGTGTAGGGCAGAGTGGCTGCTTTTGATGACAGCCACAGGGGGAGTAGTGTATTCGTGTGTGTGTGTGTGTGTGTGTGTGTGTGTTCATGCAAGAGTGAGTAACTGCGTTCCTCTGTTTGAGTGCCTTTGTGTTTCTTTGTCTGGTTTTGTGAGAGAGAAATAGAGAAAGCTACTAGTGTTTTTTTTTTTCTTTTGGTATTTATATGTCTGTTCCTGTGTGTGTGGGTGTTTGTGCGCCAGAGAAAGAAACAGAAAGAGGGGGGAAAAAATATTGCGGCGGGATGAGTGGAAGAGGGCGATGTTCTCGAGCATGCACTGACATGTCACATCGTATTTGTCACATTCGAAGGGAGAGCCCCCGTAGTCTCCAGTGCCCTGACCCTGCAGCCGGGTGGTGCTGTCTTGCTGTAGCCGCACAACAGCCACCATCTCTGGGATTGTGGGGCTGCAGATCACTGACCCTCAGTAACCCCGCTGGCAACCTCTGGAGAGCTTATCCGCCGTCTTCCGCTCATCCCACATATATTGAACTCTTGCCTGCAGCGCTGAAAGAGACTGCTATGTGCCTGCTTGTGTGCAGGTGTGGCATGAAAAGAGCAAAGTATCACCCTCTCCATCAAAATTAGCAATCGCGTTCCGCTGATTGCTTGGCGAGCACAATGCGGTTTAGCGAGATTCCCCACCAACGCTACAGACACCCACTGAAATGCTGCGGGTCTGGAACTACATGAGGTTATTAATCTATGAATAGAGGTGATTGCAGTCTGGCTTCAGGTGAATCATCTGCTCTTTCTGTTCAGTACTTAACAGGTGCAAGAGTTACCGCTTCAGTTACCCTGGAGACAGCGATTTGAAAGGGCAGACGAATCAGCTCCAGAATCGGCTGGGTTAATGGGAAACGGCTAAACTTTACTGTAAAGTGCATGCTGTCACAGCAGACATTTTATGACAGAGTTGAGGTTGCTGTGAGAAAATCAAGCGAATACCCCTTTGTGTTTGTTTCACCTTTATTTTTGCGAGAATAACACCGTATATTATGCGCATTTATTGTACCCATAGTTGTGTTTTAGCAGCTAAAAACCTCATGCATGATGCAAAAGTGCACCGTGACAAATAGAAGAAGAAGCTCTGCGCTGTACCTCATTATGATTTCCCCCGTCACCCAGAAACTCATGTTGTTTGCAGTACAAGCTGGTAGAGAAGAAGCAGACTTCACTTCTCCCCTAACACATTTAAATCCCATTTACATTTTAGACGTTTTTCCAATGTGCTAATTTACAGCAATCACAATGTGTAAAGTGTTCCTGTTTTAACAGGAAAGGTGGCTATTATTGAGGTGTTGTGGGAATCAAACCTGAGTCTTCTAATGGCTTCTCAACCAAACCGAGCTAGCCCAGCCGGTCCCTGTTTCACCATCAGACTAACAAGAAAGAAGGGGAGGTAAGAGGGACAAGAGACTAGGGAATTGCAAGAGCTTTGCATTATATTATGAGAGGAATAATGTTGATTATGTAATTTCAGTGTGTTTAAAATGGATAATTTCCAGTGTCTGGAGGAGATGTTCTTAGTTTTACTGATAAAAGAACTAAAGCCTTCCTGCAGTGGTGGTTCTAGAGGATTTTAGATGAAATGTAAGGTTGCTTTCACATATAAAGACTGGCCAAGTTGTAGCATGTTCATTTTGATTGTCCCCTAGAATTATAAACACTGACACTGTCCTTTGTCTTTTGGACAGAATATGTTTTCATTCTCATCTCTGGAGCTGCCACATTCATAGTCAAGGACTTTAATGTACTGTTGGATGAGTTTTTTCATTTTTGCGGCAATGATCCACTGTCTGTTTGAATGCATTAGCCACTTTTCTTTCACTAACTAATATGAAGACCGTAGTTTTTGTGTGTAGCTAGAATCAATGTAATGTGTTGATCTCACCATAGTTTCAATAGGGAACTTTATTACTTTATTCTCAAATTTCAGACAAAATTAAACCCAGAATGAGCCCTGAGAAAGCATTCTCAAACCAAATATCTGACAAAACGCACCAGAATTTATTTCAAGTGGACCGACCAGCTCAGGTGAGGGTGTCCCCGTGTCTCAGATCTCACTACAATTCAGAATTATACAGTTGGGCTCATTGAATCCAAGTCTCAGGATTCAAGACATACTCATTTTTTGTCGTTCTAAGACTCCAATATGAAGGAAAATCCAAATCCATTATTTTAGAAAAGGCAAGAACAACACATTCAAGCTTCATGCAAAAAAAAAAAATGCATAGTTGATGCCCCATGGGATTAGCATGAAGTGAGTATGTCTGGAAAAAG
The DNA here is from genome assembly GCA_028566105.1 of Hypoplectrus providencianus. Taxonomy (NCBI): domain Eukaryota; kingdom Metazoa; phylum Chordata; class Actinopteri; order Perciformes; family Serranidae; genus Hypoplectrus; species Hypoplectrus providencianus. The sequence goes on along the minus strand of JAOWBC010000248.1, from coordinate 9,392,801 downwards.
TAGACTCATGGGTACCCATGTTCATTCAGATATCTAGAGGTGAGAAATAAAGGAGACCCTTTAAAGATAACCATATCGGCCATAATGTAGTCTAACTATGGATTACTACATTTTTCTGATGAGGCATGTCTGTAACATCAGATTCCTAAATGATCTTGTTTCATATAAAAACACTATTTTCACTGTAGCCTCAAAACTAAACTTACAACAGTGTCATAACGTCAGTCTAACTCACACGGTGTGAGAAAAACAGAAAAGTTTGTTTTCTGGCCTCTCAAGCAAGAGTGAGTTCAGGCAAGTCAACAGACGGGTCATTCTGGTGTTTTTGCCGGGCTCACCTCTGGGCTCAAACACAAGTCAAAGCAATTACACAAATAAGCCTCTGCAGTTCATCCCTGTGTGAGAAGAACAGACGTGCCGGATACCTTCGCAATTTTAATTGAGAGGAAGAAATCTTTTTGCAGACTGGGGCCTCTTAACAATGCCTCCCACTCAAGGCACTTCTCGCAGTCAGCCGCTGCTGTTTGTTGCTGCCTCTGTTGTTCTTCATGTCAAGCGTTAACATCAGTTCTTTAAATAATTGTTTCGATATTTGTAAAAGTCTCATCACAAGGAGGAGGTTCATGTACTGTGCTGTGTTGATAGAAATCTCACATTTTTTTGTTATCAAATATTTTATTCATTTAGTGATATAAAAGATAACTAGCATGTGCAAGTGAGAGGATGTCTAGAATCCTTTGAGCTTTGCATAATGGTAAGCATGCAAGTACTGAAACATTTAATAAATACAATAAACTTGTCAAATCAATATTCCTGGAACCTCATAGAAGACATGGTTTAATTCATTTTGGACAAATTAACTATAAAAAAAAAAGTCAAAGATTAGAACTTTTATCAGTATTTGAACAAATGGAGAACTTTTATCCAGAAAGGGTTCGTGTCACATGTAAGAACAGAATTGTCTTTTTGCATAACTTGTGTTTTTTTCTCATGACTTGTGAATCACAGTTTGTGGTTTTTTCAGATCTTATGTTTAGGTAACTTATGCAACCCACAGCTTGTGAATCTATTTTTTTTTTATGTAACTAAAGTTGCCCTAACTTGCCCTCAAAGTCCTGAAGGTCGTTACTCGCTCACCACTCAAACCAGGCAGCTGTTTCCATGGATAAATACTTCCTGCTTCCTGTAGGCTATGTGTTTTTAACACAGAGGCAAAGTTGTAGGTGAGTAGTGAGTAGGTGAACTTCGTAAAGCATCTATGAAAGAGTCAGATAATAAAATAAGCTAAAAGAAAATGATCTGCCTAAAAGTGACCAAGAAATCAGTGCATGCAATAATCCATTAAAGGAGCTAATCTACAGATGATTTTCAATATGAATTTCACATGAAATACGGTGTTAATTCATCAGTATTTTTAGTTCCTAAGAATGTACCCAGAGACGAGAAACTGATATAATGGCTGGATTTAAAGGCCCCTATATTGGCCATATCTCTATCATTTGTCCTGCCAATAAAGCCATCAGTGAGCTGCAATAAGAATCCCCTGTAGGATGATTGAGTTGTAATAGTAGCCATGACTCTTAATGTGTCCCTCTGTTTAGGACTTGACTGAATAATTTATGCATGAGTAAGATGATCAGTAGTAAAGCTTTTAGAATCAAGTGCTATTTCCATTTCTGCAACAACATCCTGCTGGGGTCACGACCTTTGTCTTGCTGTACGATATCAGCTTGAAAGGCTGAAGTGCAGATGAAAACAAAATATCAGGGAGACTTAGAGGCAGAGTGACAAATGACAAAAGAGAGACAGACAAATGGAGAGACAGATTCAGAGAGAAAGGAGGAGTGGGAAACAAAAGAGAGAGCTATGGAGCTGTGGGAGGTATATGCTGTTTGTCAGCACAAGGAGAGCGAAATGTCAGTTTTTGTGCTGCATCAGTGAGTGATGGCTGCCATTATCCCACCCAATGGGTATAAGCAGGCGATATTAGCACACTGTTTCCACACCCAGATGAAGCCGGCAGAGTTCTCCACAGTGGGGATACCCAGAGCCAGCATGGAAAATGGAGTGTGAAAGCATGCGAGGCATACAGATCGGTGGGGGGAGATATAAAAAGACAAAGGACAGGGGAGAAAAAAGGGAAATAAAGAGAGAGGAAAAAGGGCAGGTGTCGCCACGCACTAAGGACATAATCACAATAAGGCTAGTGTCAAAAACTGAGGAACAGAGGACGTTACAATGAAGGAACAAAGCGTTCCTGTGGTTTCATAAGATCCTGCAGAGTTTTAAATATAATGGTCTCACTCAACATAGACCACACGGTGGGATCTGACATCCATTTAACAAAGTGGCTGAGGCAGATATGGTGGTTTGGAGCACTGCAGTGGGATCTACACAATGAGAGCTGTAATTAAAGGACAAGCTCACAAGCTCAACTAACACAAAGGAAACTACCTATTACTGTTTTAACCGTATGAATGTGTGTGTATCCTTGTGTGTGACAGAGAGAGAGAGACAGAAAGAGGGAGAGAGACTGACTGACTGACTGACAGGTAGAGCCAGGTTCAGAGGAGATATTGCATGTAAATTGCGTGGACTGAAATCCAATATACATGGTGAAACCTGTAATCAAATGCCTCTTTGGAGTGAAAGCTGTGGCATGTACCCGGTTGTATTTATATAATGGTGCATTTTAGAAAGTAACTATTTCTGATGCAGGACCTACTGTGAAGAAACCATTTATGACACGTTTTCCCTAAATTGCTTCATGGTAGAAGATGTTGCAGAACAGAAGCATGAAAAATTAATGTGCCTAAACTGGAATTTAGTGCAGTTAAACGTGTACACCTCAGGCATTCTTCAGACTTGGTGTATAAATGGGTTTATCTGGTAATGTAAAGGTGAACATGAAATAAAAGGTGAAAAATGTAATAAAATATTATCTTTAGGTTGTTTGCCAATTTCACTGACTGTGTTTATATCAACAGCAGCTGCAAAGCTTTCAGTAAAATGTCAATCAAAGGCTCACTCATAAACACATTATTAATGATTCATCATCCTTTCTGTTTACATTGGAGCCATCATCTGTTGGTTAACAATCATTTAAGTATATTCTGAATTGTGAAACACTATGTAAAGGAGCCACTGATCATTGTGCTGACATTCATTAGGAGTAAAAGTAAGTTTAATTGTGGGTTAAATATTTGGCACAAGACAAATCTAAATTAATGACTTAATAAATAAATAATGATGACTATACTGCAATAATGGTTTGCAGAAACAGGAACCACAAACCAGTGGTGCAGATAGCACAAAAACCCACAGCAGCGTATAATGACAGATGTTCTGGAAAACCATGTCATTTTAGTTGTGAATCTACAGAGTTTCTGCACCTGCTTCATGTGTTTTTAACATCAGTATTCCAGATTAGAAGGAGTTCAGGGTTTTATTCTGCTAAAAAAATCAGACACGACCCAGGTGCAGATAAATCAGAGGGGTCAGAGAATGGTTAGCAAGACAGAAAGTAGAAAAAGAATATTTCTGCTCTTTGAATTATATTTCTATATATATATTCCATCATTTATCTGCTTTTCAGCATCTCAATTAGACATTTTTGTGCAGTCAATTCAGCTTTTGAATCTGCTTTGATGGAAGTGTTCCCTGTGCATGCCTTAGAACAAATAAGAAGATTTTTTTCTAAGTTGCTGAAACAGTTTTCTTAATTTTTACTTATCAAACTATGTTTAGACTTTGAGCACATGGGACTACTGTTTTTTATAATAGACCACTACATTTTACAGAAAAGATAACCATACCAAATACTGAATTATGTAAGCAACTGGGTGACAGACTTCAGGACATTAGACCAGCTGTTTTGGCACTTTTTTTTTTTTAAACATAAATATAACGTTAAGGCCTAAATGACTTTAAATGTGTTCAAATAACACATCCCTGAATGTTCACAAACTATGCATATAAAACCTTGAAATAGACGCCACAAGTAGCCCACAATCTAAAGACGTTTGCAACCACTCTGTTTAAAAAAAACAATCCTACCCTAAATCCACATTCAATATATGGTTCATGCAGCATCATCCACAATTCCAGGATACTTCTTAGGCCCGTAAAAAATCCTTTTAATACAAACTCGTGCAATTTCCTACCAGCGTTTTGCTAATGAGAGACCTCTGTGCCATCCATCACTGCAGGAATCTGCATTTAGCCTGACACGGTGCGCTGAAAAGACAAAGCTAGCAAATTAGAGAGGCATTAATACACAGGATATGTACCATGTAAGATATATCCCATGTATTGATTAGTTTCCCTTTTGCCATTTTCCAGAGGGAGCCCAAAACCCAGGAGCTTTTCATCATTGGAAGTTTTAATAGAAACCTCCCGCGATCTGAAGTTACAGGGAAGAGTTATTATATCAAAATTCTAAACACGGTGACGATAGTATTGCTCTTTCATTTGCTTTAGTAGTTCATTGGCCTTAGCGGCTACATCTTTTGGCAGATGAAAGCATGAGTAGGTGGGGGATTTAATGGATGTGGTTTTATTGCGAGCCGGAGTACAATCTGAGAAGTCATGTTTGAAAGCTACTGATCAATAACCCTGTCAATTCCCAGCAGAGAGGCTATATGATGACTGCTTGTCTGAACAATAAAAATCATATAAATATCATACTGTCTGTCCGATAAAAATTATTTCCAAAATGTAATAGTTGATACAATGATACTAAGCATCTTTTTTCCTGTATTTCCTTCGCAGCACAGAATCACCCAACATTCAGACGAAAAAATATGTTTTGCAGTTACTCAGAAATGCCATTATTTTCTTGGCACAAACAGGACAACATGCTGGTGTCTGCATGCGTCAAGATGTAGCTGCTGAGATGAATCTGCCTCAGTAAGTGATTCACTGTCCCCTGGGCCTTCAATCAATGTTATTCTTCCTCTGATATTTGTAATGGCATATGTAATGGCACTTTTACTTGCTTCTCTTTATAATGATGCAGGTAAAAGAAATAAGGAGAATGACTCACAGAACAGGAAATGTCACAGTGAGTCAGAACTACGGAACAAGTTTGTACATTCACCTCAAGTAGCCCAGGTGCATAAATCTCTAGTAATGCTGCACTTTCTTTGTCAATCTCGTCCACACCTCAGTGCGGCACAGATAAGGTTGAAATAGCAGGGGAATTCAGACAGATGAGTCTTAGCAATTACAGAGCCAACCAACACATAGTTCAGTCTACATCTAACCCCATCTCAGCCCATTCAGCAGCTGCGACTCACCTACTCCGTCTCTCACCCTCAGTGTCTATCTCTGTATAAAACAAGTCAACAATATGAAGGCAGCAAAGCAATCAAAACAAAGGCCTGGCTGTGTACATTTGATTGAGAACTGAGGCGAGGTGAGGAGAGGTGAAACTGAGAAAACTGTAATTCTAGACTACAAAGACTTCCTCTCACGGGAAACGTGGAAATGAACCGAAAATGGCAAGGTGTCAGCATCACAAGGAGATTATTTGCTTTCAGCCCTGGAAGAGGGCAGAAGCACAAGTCACATGTTAAGAGCTGGAAGGATGATGTGGTGGTACTAGGGAAGATTATTTTTATTTGTCTTCAAGCACAGCCACAGCTGGATGTATAAATGCGCCAAGCAACGACAAAGACCCAAAATGGACCACAAAATGACCACATACAGATGCAGAATATGTGGTTTTGCATCTCTTGTTGTGTGTCTTGAATCTGGGAAGTGCATTTATCCCCCACACCTTGCTCAGAGGTCCTTCACTGGTGAATGGAGTTTACTATACGATGGAGTAAGAGCGGACAGGGTCTCTAGTTAAATTGTATCTCAATCACTAGTGGCTCCATTTGTCCATTTATGAAAAAACATAACATTACATTAATAAGTTTGTCATATTTCTTATTGCGAATGCCATACAAGTTGGATGAAGTGCAGTGATGATGTAAGCACATGTGTTCCTGCTGGTCGCTCTGGTCTTTAAGTATTTTCAGCCTATAAACTGTTTTTTCTGTCAACGATGAGTGCACTGTTCATAAACTAACAGGAAAAGCAAAATGTTGCCATTTTATTTCAGGGCGTCTTAAATGGCAGAGCGAAAACAGTTCATCAGTCATGTGAGTTAAATGTTTACCAGGTCAGAGCAAATTAATTTATTGACAAAACCACAACTTAGAAGTGTTGTTTACTTTTTGTCTCATGGGCGTAAGAAGGCAGAAGTGGAGTGAAAATAACACTGGGAGAATCCTCTTGATTTCAATGATTAAAATGGAAAGCTCATTTCAATAAATGTTTGATACAGAATCCAAATCGTGTCAATCCTATGAAGGGAGGGTAAACCTTCTTCATGTGTGTGCCCAGAGCCTGGTGTCTCTACATGGGCACAGCACACTTACAAAGACACTCACTGGTTTTCACAGGATTTCAGCAGAGAGAGATGCTGGCAGATAAAATGCCTCGGTGGTAACGTTCAAACGTCCTACCAACACCAAGCCTATACGCTTTAGTGTCTTCAGCCCCTCTCCTACCTTGTTTTGTCTTGAAATTGTGACAGCTTGGCACAGCAATGAGAATCAGATCGCAAGAAATGATTGTGCTTTTCCATCAACACAACCAGTGAATGCGTTCATTGTGCCAGCGATTGTATGAGTGCTGACAATTGGTTTAGAAAGATCTTTTTTTCCTACAATGTCTGCAAATGATGTTATCTCCCACCTATTCTAAACCATTTCTCAAACTCCTTTTATACCCCTCCTGCAGACATTTCTGGCATTTCTCCTTCATACTGAACTAAATGAGAATAGATGTCGCAGAGTTCCATTTTTTGGGAAATGAGGACAGCGTATGCCTCTTACTCTAAATCAGCTCCATCAGTTGGGTGAACTCCGTTCCTCGCTTTGACAGTTGAATATGTGTGGGTGACAGTACAAACAAAGGTGAATCGATGCATTTCCCCGAGGAAGAGACAAAGAGGGGTTGAGAGGAAGACAGAGACTGAGAGAGAAAGGGGGAGAGATGAAGGTGGCAGCGTGACATAGGGAGTGTGACAGTGTCATGCAGGCTGGTTTCATCGTTTCTCCCCAGCGCCCTAGGGAGATCATTAGCTCACAATATGGAGTCTATCAATCCTCACAGAATACCACTCTCCCCTCCGGATACATGTCCCGTCTGTCTGCCTCGCTCTCTGTCTATCTGTCTCTGTGTCTACATTCTGCTCATCGACGTACAATAAGGATCATGAAAATCTAGTTAGTAGGAACGGTTGCATGTTATCAGCCCTTGGGGGTCTTACATGGAAAAAGACAGTTGCCTAAAGAGTCGCTGTTATCCCCCATGAAAGCTCAGCTCCTACACTCTCTGTGTGCTTGTCAACATCCCATCCTTATTTTACTTGACATGAGGTTTAGGATTATATAGTTCTTGTTTTGAATTATTGAAGAATTGAACTGACAAATCTAGTAAATGTTGTGAGGAAAAACAAGGTCAGCAACAGGTTGGCAGCAACTGAAATTGGGAGACAGGAAACTAAAACAGTGAGGCACAGAAGACTGATGGAAAATAAGTGGAGGAGCTTTATATACAGGGAGTGGCCCAGTATAGAGAGAACAAGGGGCAAGTGTGCAGGCAGGTATTATAAGGAACTATGGGAAACACATGGAACACTGTTGGATATGATAGGTACGAGAGGGTAAAGAGAGACTGATATCTGTTTCTATTATGAGTTTAAATGAGCCAACTTGTGAAAAGCCAGGTCTGAAATGGACCATCTCCAAAGTGAGGACACGCAGGCCAAACCAGCTTAAAAGTGTATTGTGGTGACCTCCGGCCAACCTATGATAGCCCCTCTTTTCAATCTGCAACAAACATGTGCTACGAGACAAAGACTTTCTGCTTTTGTTTATACTTGTTTTCAGTTGTATAAAGTCATGTTAAAGGATAGTTCGGGATTTTAGACACAAACTCATCATTAACTATCTTTTCTAAGATGGGAACTGTTTAGATCTCACACTGGAGTTCGGCAACTAAGCTATTAACTTTTCATCCACGATACTACAGGCAAGTATTTCATATATCAAAAAAAAAAAAACAAATATCCCTTTTAGTTACGGCTGAAGAAAACAAAACCTTTCCCAATTTTGCCACTACATAATGAGGGATGTATTGTGAAGAATTTTGGGAAATTAAATATGTTTATTATCAAATAATGCGGTGCTTTGGTAACGCTAATTCAATTATTAAATGCTGGGAGGAATGGTAGAATCAGAAACAGCCACAGTGAGTGAGATGTTAGATTAGAAGTTGCAGACAACATGCGCTTCATCAGTTAAGGACATGCCTTCAAGTGGAAAGCCTTGCTATAGTGGACTAACACGCAGCAACAGAGTAAGGCCAAGCTGTAGACTAAACTGGCATGATGGAAAATAGATAGAAAAGTGTGGAGATAAAGTAAGATGAAGCTGTCCTTAATGGCTGCATAGTGTACTGCAGCGCAGTTTATCTGTTGGGTGTTTGGCTCCTCCTGAGAACGCAGGCTTCTGCCCTCTTGTTAAAATAACTTCACATACAATTACAGAGTTGGCTCTGAGGACATGTGCCACCACAAAGTACATGTCACCATTATTAGGGGTGGGACCCCTTGGTTTATTGGTCTATATTCAGTTTATGTCCGGTATATGTTTTCCTATCCCTTCATCCACTGGGGAGGTATGACTGTAGCTCCCTGTGAGCCAACAAACTGCTCAGTGCACATGTGAAACTTTAATTTAGACTGTGGAACTGTAAACAAGCTGGTGGAGTTGCCTGGTGTATAACAATGATGGGAAAAATCTTACTTATTTGAACAGGCTGTTGAAATTCACTAAAATAGTTTTTGTGAGTTGATTTTAACCATTTAACCATTAACCCCTATTAAGAAATGTGAAAGATCAATAAAGACAGTCACCTGATTTGAGACACATGCTTCCAACTGTGCCTTTAATTGGAACGCTGACAAGGCACAACTCGCAACTTGCAGCTATATGAATGAGGAATCGGGTGTTAAGTCAGGAACACAGAGTACACATGAAAGACACACAGCTAACAACTTTGCAGTAAATAAGCTGTGGATACTGTCCACGACAATGCATGCAACATCATGCCTGCATGAGCTGTGGGCATACCTTCCCTCTCCTGGACAGGTGAACTGGGACTCGGCTGCCTGTTTGTCTTTAAATAGTTTTCAGTCAGTTAAGGAGGGCCGGTTATGGGAGATAACTAAAGTTTGGATAAGCAGTTTAGGATACTGGAAAAAAGAAAGAAAAATACAGGTAAAACCCCAATAAAATACACACACTGTGTTGCCAGTCGGTGTAAGCTGCACCTCTACAACATGTTCTCTCACACTGTTTATGCTGCCAAGTATTTAAAACACTTTAACAGCATCCTGATTCCTAATCCAGTCCAATTTGTAGAAACAATGCAGAGATAATAATGTGTTTTCCAAAAAGGAGATAATGCACCAATGACCCTGGTGGCAAAGAGGTGAATGTGTTCCTAATTGGAAACGGATGTAGCTCT
>JAOWBC010000248.1:9334334-9351867 GCA_028566105.1 Hypoplectrus providencianus | reverse complement strand
TATTATTAATTATTAATATCAAACTGCAAAATATCTCCACTGCAACTTACTTAATTAAAAGTACTAAGGTACCAGCAGTAGAAGTAAGTACACGTACCTATAAGTATAGTATTTCAGTAAATTTACGAACTAGTTACATTCCACCAATGCAGCTGAGGCTTGTGGGAGTGTAACCAGAGAATAAAATTTGATCTGATGATGGCCCTAAAGTAAGGAAAAGGGAATTAATAAGGAATTAATATTCTGCAGTTAAGAGTCAAAAAGTTACAAAAATTACTTCTTTACTACTTTGAACCAAATGAAGGATTTTAGTCATTGGACAGCTTGAATCAAAATTTTCAGAGAAACAAACTCAGCTGCAGCTGTGTGCTGATCAGCATAGAAGAAACACTTATTTTTGATGCAAAATAGCATCAGTCACTTTTTTACTGGTTTTATTCATCTTCACCGATTGTTTAGAGAAAAAGGAAAATCTGCAAATAATTCAGCTCTTAAAAGGTAAAAACCTCTTAAACAATGAACACTGAAGGAATTCCAAGAGAAAGGTTGCAATGATGGCAGTAATTGTTTTGATTTTCTTAGCAGCAGATAATGACATATTGCACATTTAAGGAATCTAATTTAAGATACTATCCTTATCCATGCATTACAGTTCATGCTTTGAAGAATGTATATTCCTATAATAATCCAAAAACTGTCCTTAAATTCCTGATGAAAAAGTAACAGTCCGCGGACTGCAAAGATCAGTAGAGACTAATGATGTCTGTAAAAAAAATTATACCAATTCTTCCAGTTGAAATACTAATACTAAATAATGGATTGACCAGCATTATGATCCATAGAGCAGTACCACCAGCCTGGCTTACAGTGTTGTATAAAAGAGCAAATGCAAGGACTGCATAGCAACAAAACATGCTGACATTTATTTTTAATTCAGCGGCGTGAAACACTGATCAGCAGTACTTTAGTTACAAGTCTCCTCTACGATTTTATGAATCAGTGTCCTTCCTTCCAGTCAACCAAAGAAGGGGAAAAAAAGACGGTGTAGTGGCTTTACGCTCTGATTTAAGCGTTGCAACACTCACGCTGAAAAGGAGCAAAAGAGGCCGCCCACAGCTGCTAAAAACACTTCCTTTGTCATTGTTTAAAGGACCTGCAAACGCGGATACGTTTTATTTACTCATCCTGGTGTCAGCGGGAACCATGGTGAAGCTTGTATGCCAATAAACCTAACAGGAAGTTAGCCGCAACAGCTTTGTTTAAGCCTTAAACGTTATCTCTCATGTGGGAGGAATCCTGTTCTTGAGGTCCAAAAAAAGGACAAAAAAAATGACTATTCACAGAGTCCAGTATGAATCAAGTGCTTAGAGAACAAACAATGTATTAAATTATTAGGTGATAATAATAAGATCCATACGCAGTATCTCTCAGCACACACGCAAAATAACTTCTGTGCCATAGTCAATCATAATGAGCCTAATCCTCCATGTTTGAATCCTCACAGCCTAGTAAAAGCTTTGGCCTCCCTGTTTCTCTGCTTTCCAGCTGATTCCAATTAAAGCTTCCATTAAGTAATATTGTAATGCAGTGGTTTACTGAAAAGAGAAGAGGACCGAAAGGAACAGAGCGCATTAAGGAAGCTTCTATCTCCAGAGGTTAATCTTCCATTTTCAGACTAATTTACAGAGCACCAGGAAACATGCATGCAGGCAGAATGCATAACAGGGAGAAAAAAACCAAGAGGTATTGGCAAAAAGGGGGAGAGAGCGAGATTAGAGTTAAAGACAAGATGAGGGGCAGAGGGTGAAAGAGGCTGTGTGGATATATATAGAGGAAAATAGGGGAAAGGCCACAGCTCCTCCTGGATTCTGACCAGGCAGCAACGCTGCATGTAGCAGAGACATTTCATTTGCTGTCTATTTGAGTGGAAAATGACTGGTTGTGATCCAATCAGACTGCCTGTCACTGGGACGTGTGAGTGAGCGAGCGAATATGAGGAAACGTACACAGACCAGCCTTCCCTGCCACAAGCATCAATCTCCAGCATCAGATTAAACACGCTGAAATTAATCCAGACCAACTGGGCGATATGCAGATCACACAGCCGTATGTAAATGTTGGAGCAGCTGCCTCAAAGGTGGATGGAAACCCAGCCGTATGGTTTTGTCTAAAAGCGGCTGTCGACAGAGTCACGAGCCGTGCAGATATAGATGTCTGCACTGATTGCTGTATCACAGGATCAAATGTTCATACTGTGTAAAACAGTGGAGGATCTCTTGGGTTGGAGTCATCCTATAAATGTCAATTGAGGCAACAATGAGGTTGTGAATATGTTGAAATAGGTCAAGTTGAGTGCAGTTGATCTGAGGTCTTCTCGCAGCAGGGTGAGCTGCAACCGTGTGGCGACTGTGTCAGAATTGAAAACACGCCGGCCGGACGCCGCTTCCTGTCTGGATACACAGCACCCCCTAGAGGATAATCCAAACACAGGGACTCCCTTTGTGTGTGTGTGTGTGTGTAAAAGGGATTGAAAAAGGGAGAGACAGAGCAAGTGTGTGTGTGCATGTGTGTGTTTCTGTGTGTGCACTAAGCGGTAGGCTAGGCCGAGCTGAGAGGGAGACTCAGTGACTTTATACTCCTGATAATCTGGATTAAAACCCTCTGGGACAGTATTAAACACCGCCGGCTGGGCATTACACGCACACAGATACACACACACACACACTCTCTCTCTCTGTCTCGCTCTCTCTTTATTTCTCTCCCTTCTGGTGTCTTTTTAAACACTACATGCTTTCTTTTACTACCACTATGTGTGTGCAGTTGCATGAATGAAAACAAACCTTGACATTCTGGCCCCTGCATTTATCTTTTTATCTGAGCGTGTTGAAGATTCATCCAAACACATCATACACCTCAAATCCTTTCACACACTTACAACAGTTGACAGGAATATTCTAACATGTCAGTGTTGGACGAGATAACGGGAGGGATGGAGAGTCGGTGGGCTCTGCCATGCCTGGCCCAGCGGGGGTATTAGGTTTGATTGGATTGGGGTTGGGGATTTGTGTATTAAACTGAGATTACCATGTGATCCAGCATTTCGTAGGGAAATCCACACAGCAGGGCTTGCAGAGGGAGTCCGCTGACCTCCTGAGCGCTGCCTCATTCGATTTCACTTCTGCCCTGCACTGCTGGGTTCCTGTGTTTTGTTCTATGGTTCTGTTCTCCTGCCTCTATACACCCCAGTCCGCTCGATTTCATTATGCTCAATTCACTTCTCTACTCTTCTATTACACTTAGTTCCATTAATCAAGAGCCATATGTAGTTCACCTGATCCTGCTAGCTCTGAAAATAGTTTTCCGATTAGAAGGACGACATCACTGAATCAGATCCCAATTCTTCTTTAAGGTTGTTTACAAGGTTGTTTTTGTGTTTGTATGTAGCCAGAGTTAGCCCCCAGTTAGCTTACTTTAAAGCCTGGATACAGGGGAAACAGTGGGATCTGTTTGTTTAATCCATGCAATATCTGTCTGTAGTGTAAAAATTACAATAGTTGACCCTATAATTCTACTCCCAGCAAAAGAACAACAAAGGGTAAAATGACATGCTTTTCCTTTCAGGTTTGGTTTATCTTAAACCAAAAAAAAACCCTGCCATGGATTTTAAAAAGACAACACTGACTGTCAAAAGGAAACTGGAAGCAAACAGTAGTCTCCTGTGTCAAAGGACAACAGTTTGTTGACCCTGTAATCACCCTGCCATCCTTCCCCTGTGTGCTTTTGTGGCTCTACAACACTGTCACTATTTCCTCCTTTGCCTCTTCTGACAAGAATCATACTTTCTACAGTTGCTCAAAGTCAATTGAAAACAAACAAACCGTTGCAGAACGTCCGTCGATGTTCCATTTTTTCTTTCTTTTTTTTTTACATTAAATAATATCTCTAAGGTTCACATACAAGTGGTGGAATGTAACTAAATACATTCACAGTATTATACTTGTGTCAATTGCAATTGTATATGTCCAAATTCAGGATTATCTAACACAATAAAAAGCCCCAGAAAAGCTGCTCAATGAACATTATGATGAAGCAATTTTCTACACTACTGTTTTCCAGGCCATGAATAAACTGTTACCTTAGTCTTTTACTTTCATTTCACATACCCATTGTAAAAGCACATATTTTTGATAATAATAACAGTAATCTATTTTACATAACATTCCCTCGTGTCTGTCTGTCTGCATGAAAGTATAAGTAAATGCAATAACAGAAGCTCAGTTCATATGCTATACTTAGCTTTTGATATATTTTCATTGCTTTTTCAGTTTCTATTTTCTGTGCCATATCATTGCTTATTTAATATGTTCTATATAGCCATTTTTATGCTGTTGAATCATATTACTTTCGCTGCTGCACCAAACTAATTCCCCCCACAGGGATCATTAAAGTTTCATTTTTTCTTATCTTAAAATTCAAATTTAACTTTGAGTCCTCACACCTTCACTGCAGATTTTCACACAGCTCCCACATTCCTTGCTTCGGATTCAGAAAGAACTATATTTGACTGCCAGAATGCACCATGAGACTGTGTACAATCTGCGCTCGTCCTGTTTTAATTCTGTTGATCTCTTCTCTTCATTTCCCTAATTTCTATCAGTCCGTTCTGTTCTCCTCCACTAATGACTTCTAAAGTTGTGCATAATCTGGTTAACCTGACCCCATTGTGGGATGTCATGTTGGAAGTCTTTGGCCGAATGCTTTTCAGAAATACAAATGGCATTGTGCACCCAGTGTACTAATCTGTGTGTGTCTGAGTCCACGGGTTTGTGTGTGGCATGAGAAGATTAGAGCTCACAATACAAATCAAGATTCAGTGAAAGTAGATGTGTGACAACTCTGTCATAAGCCACAGACATGAATCCATAATGTTTACAGTTGGTCAGCTGTCCTCCAGCCTTCATCTCTCCCTCTCTCCCGCTCTCTCTGTTTCTCGATGCACAGCGGTTGCAGTATTGGGCCTACCGAGTGGGTCATTGATTTTCTGTCAGCAATGCAAGGGCTGAAGCCCATTAGGCCTGGACCAGACAGATGGACAGATGTGAACACACACACACACACACACACACACACGGATGAAAACTCACACACACAAAGTTAGGCCATTTTATGTGCCACCACATGCATCTAAATTAACTCTGGGGGTAAAGCTTCAGACTTTTCTGCATGCATTCTCTGTGTTATATTAGACTCGGAATGACACAGGATCAATTATTGACTAATTGATGCCATTGTCAGTGAATCCCCAATTCGATACCATGATTGATTGATTAATTAAATAAATAAATAAACAAATAAATCCTTTTTTCATTCTTTCTAATCACCAGACACTGAAAATGTCTGGAAAATATAGAAATAATGGAGGTAGTCACAACGACAACACCAACTGGTATGTAGACAGCTTGATTGAAGCATCCAGTTCAGCATTATGGCTGTCACCATCTTTTTTTTTTAAACCAGGTGGGACCATATTTGAGCTGGGGAGGCACAAGGACTGGTGTATCTAAACATAAACATGAACTAAAATTGAAGAGGCAACTTGGAGTGTCTGTAAATACAAACAATTGCTTAACAAGACATTTTTTAAATAACCAAAATGTTAAAAAAAATATTTAATGAACTGCAAATGCACTGTGTAAGGATTCTGAGCCAAAAACAACAAACAAGGACAAAGAAAGCAAACAGGTTCACAGCTATTGAGATGTACACAGTGCCATGGATTGTTTTGCTTCTATCCTAATGGACAGCTCACTGTTAGTAGCCTGTCAATCAAAGGTAGCCAGGCCCCAAATCATATCCTTCTTTATCATCTATTTTCTTCAAAATTTGACCTTTTTTGACTTGAAACTAGTAAATGAGACCATTGTGTCCATAATTTTTTGTTGAGGTAGATATCAAGAGAAAAGTAGTCTCATGTTTTGCAGCTGCTGTTAGATTTTTGAAAGATTGTTGGCCTAGGGCCATTCCGGGTTTACTTCAATACTCAGACCTGGAGGCTGCCACCTGCATGAGATACCCTCAAGGACAATGAACACCATCAGGCATCCAGAAGTCATAGAACCTCAGTAATATCCGTACTGTGGGTCTCCTGTTTAATTTTCCTGACCACCAGAGTTCTTTGTTACCCAGGTAGTCATACGGTTTCTGGCTGTCTGCAGGAATTCATGGAACCTTAGTAACATCTGTATTTTTCTGTCAGTTTCTTTCCTCTCCTTTGATCTCTGTGTCACCTGGAGCAGGGCTTTGCAAACACACATACTCAGTGTGGAGAGAGGTGAAAGAAAAGGAAAGAGAATGATGACTTGTTGCTCTCACTTCCGATATTATCTTTGCTGTTTCAACAATGTTGGGCAAAATGCAGCATGCAGGCTGAAAATTAACTGTGGTGTTCTTGTCGGCTTTAAAGTGAAACTTTGCCAGGTTTCCATTTGTGTTGTGGCATAAAGAGACATTGGACATTCCTGGTTTCAGGGTTTATGCTTGACATTTTTTTCACGGGCGAGTATAAATCAATCTTAGCACATATGTGACTTGAATCTTGACTTAAATCAGTGGGTCCGATTCACAAGGAACTCCTAAGTAATTTTGTCTGGCCAAGTCAAGGCACAACTTAAAACATGTTACTCAACCGATAATGGCCATTTAAAAATGTGTTAAATAAATTTTAATGAAGTTAAATGACACGAGTCTCAAAATTGCATTACGTCATAACTGTCTCTCTCCATCTCTTATTCTCAAACACACTCTGAAGGACATTTGGTTGATTGATGGTGGTCCAGGCGTGTGTTAAGAGGCTCCAGGTGGAAAGCTGTTATCAGCTGTAGGCCACAAGATTACCTCCAGCAGCTTTCTGCTCCAACTTTTCCCTCCTAAATCCTCCCATTCACAAGCTGCTCCGGAGACACACAAACACACGTACACACACGAGCACACACCTTCACGGACTTGCGCGGATGGCATACACGGAACAGATTTTTTCCCTTTGATGTTTTTTTCATCATGTTTCACACTCTCATTCGTCTTTCTATCTTCTTCTATTATTTTTCTGTCCCTTAGGTCAACATCTTTAAATCAACACAAGCACAGTGAGTGTTGACTCAAAAAAAAGGCCTCAGCTTAGCACGCTTTGGTCCGACTCTCTTCAGTGTATTGACCCATGGATTCAATCTGCCTTACACGTAGCTGTCACTCTGCCTGATCTCCAACTGCTTGAGCTGTTAAAATATTAACAAAGGGTATTTTCCAGCTCGCTCTTTGAGTGGCGCTCTGGGACAGGCCTGACACCGGAATATGAGAGGAAGTTAAAGAGTTTTACCTTTAAAGAGTTTAGCAGCAGCCACAGCGAGAGTCCGTGCAGTCACACCTTTCACCTTCAGGCTGATTTTGACAGAATGGTTCGACACAGTGGTGGGGAACTCGGGACTGTGAACCTGAAAAGCATAGCAAGCAGGAAGACACTTGTTAAGGTTGAAATGTATCTTTAATCATCACCTGTATATTGAAGATGTTTTCAGCAAAACTGGTATTATTTTTGACTTTTAAGCTTGTGAAGCTGGAGGTGAAGTATTAGATATGTAAGAGCAGGTTTGGGAAGGAGAGAGAGCACGCTGACAGGCTGGCAGAGACAGAGCGGCCTTTGCAGGCTGCTAAAGGGCATCATTCAGGGGCTGCAGAGAATGGCTGCAAGACAGACACAGAGGCTGTTATGCAGGCAAAGGAGATAAAAGCGGGCAGGTTGAAAGACAAAAGTGCTGTGAAGTCAGAGGTGCGACCATATCAAGGTGAATGGCAGTGTCAGAGTAAGCAGAGCAGAAAAGCAAGGGAACGTGCAATTTTTCACCACTCGGCGCTGTGGTTTGATTGGTCGAGAAACAGGGCTGTGACTAGCAAATTGGTCAGTAAGGTGAGGACAAAGTGACCAGTTAATCACTTGATACAGTACTGTCGATACTGGCCCTCTGTCTCGCTTCCTCTGTCTCTCTGACACTGTAACTGTGTCTCATTTAAAGAGTTGTCTCCTGACCACACAGCAGCCAGCATGCTGTCCCATTCATAGGCTCGTTCATGTAGCAAAGAAAAGCACTGCTACTTATCACTCAACTTGTCTATCCTTAACTACATCCTAAATTGGTGCATCTCATCAGGAATTCATCCATCAATGATGAACGCAGCATTAGGGGTATCAGGATCAGTATTTTGCCCAAGGATACCTCAACATGTAGGTAGTTTTGGTCGGGGATCGAATTAACAACCTTCCAATCAGTGGGCGGCTCAACCAACTGTGCCACAATCGCCCATGTGTTAGCTGAAAATTTTATTCCTTATGTCTGTAAGAGCGAAAGATTTTACTGGTAGTAATCTTAGCACTTTTTTATTTTACAAGGAGACATGGATTAGCTTGGTTTTTGAGAAGCAAGGGTAGAAACGTATAATTATATGATTACTGCTTTGTAGTCCATTTCGTTTTTAGAGGCCACATCAGTCAAATGATGTGGCCCCTAAAATAAAGCACAGAGTCTGTATCCGTCCTTCGCTCCGTCTCATTTGCATGCTCTCCACTGCTCCACCCCTCGCTGCACCGTGGCACTTCTGGGTCAGCCTTCTATCACCACAACAGGCAGCGGTTCCAACTTGGAGAAAGACTGAGCGCCGGGAGGGAACAGACAAGAGCAAAAGAGAAAAAATAAACTGCGAGAAAGGGGAGACAGAGACGGGGAATGGATGAAGTGAGGAGAGGAGACATACGGACGGACACAGTCCAACAAACGGAGAGCTATGGGGACATTTGGAGGATACATGAGGCAGTTATGAACCTATTTGGTTTCTTCTACAGGAGCGCCCGAGTGTCACTAATGGCAAAGTAGGGGCTGGTAAACACATTTCTGTGACGGCACGACACTGCCGAAAAACAAATTAAACTCTCTTCTCGCATTTCACACCCTCTCAACCCTTTTCTCTCTGTCTCCCTCAATTACTCATTTCTTGCCGCTCTGGTTTTCCCATCTCTCTTTTCTCAGTCTCTCTTTTTCCGTCCATCCGTCTCTTTCAAACTCTCCTCCTATCTCGTCCCTGTCCTCCGTTGCTTTCTTGTCATCCATTCCTCCTTTGTACCTCCTTCTCTCCTTTCCACTGTGTACACCCAAAACTGAAAAACAGGACCATATGCGCGGGGACGGCGAGCAGAACTGCGCTCCTGATGTTCCTGCTGAGGCAGTTAGGCATCTCTCTGCAGACCGCGCCCACTTCAGCCTTGCCCAGGACATGGGGACAGTTGGCAAGCACGACAGCGCCGAACAACACGGTGTCTGCTTTCTGGCTGCTTGTACTGCGATGAGACTGGGAGTGGGAGTGTAATGAAGCTACTGGGTCCTTGTGTAGACTCGCTACTCCGTGTACAATGGCTGTCTGAGCTGCTGGTGCGGAACTGGCCAGGAGGTGTCTGAGCTCCTTTTGCAGGAGAACAAAAGACAACAAGGATGGAACTACTAAAGCAAAAGATTTCACAAAGAATGACTGACGTGATCTGTTGGCACACTGACACTTGCACTTACAATGAAAGACAACAAAAAAAGTCCTCAGGAGTAAACTCAACTTGACCCTTTCTGTATCTTCAGATGAATTCTTTCTATGTGGAATTTTAGCACGAAAGCAGCTTAAAAGCCACCGTCAGCCTCTCCAGAGACTCCAGAGAACATTCACAGCCTTGCCTTTAGATAAAATTATTTCTAAACACACAGTTTACCCTTTCTTGACCTCCACTTCGAGAGAGATTTACGCACGTGTGTATGTGTCACTTCTCTTCAGACTCATTGCCCGTCACCCTTCAACGTATCGATCTGAGAGTCCCCTTTTCTTTCTTTTCTTCAAAGCCGTCTGAGTTCAAGAGCCTAAATTTGTTAGACACTAAGTAAAGCGCGGGTAATGTCTCCCCTGACCCTTGAATTATTAGAGAATTATTTAGTGTGTAACATCTCACTGCTTTTAAGGTGTTTTGGAGGCTAATCTACCATGCTTGTAGGGCACTGGTGCTTTCAAAGAGCAGATGCTGCACTATGCAACATAAGGTTTGGGTAAACTGCACATATGTGCAAACACGATGGGAACAGAAAAACTCAAATTCTAATTTTAACTTTTGATTGTTTTATTTTTTTTTATCTCAGTTAAGACGTGATTTAATGTGGATGGCATAATAATACTGGCTTTTTAAAATTTTCTATAATATCAAGCAACTGAATAATTCAGACAACATATTATTATGAATGCACGACATTCAACTACAACTAGAGAAAACTGTCAGGCAATATTGGGAAATTGATATTATTATGTATTATTCTGATAAGTAAATTATAGCAGATAATTACAAAGCCAAAATGTATCAATTGACTGAACAAGAGCCACATCAAATTATTCCATACAGCATGTGGCGGTTTGAACCTTTAAAGTTGGTCTGTGATCTGCTAATAAACATTTACATTTGCTTTTCATTTGAATTCTTTGGTAAAAGGCCACAACTGTTCTTTTCATTCAGATTTGGAGTTATAAAATAATACCTCATTCAACTTTGCTCCGCTAAATCAGAGCTTCACTTACCAGGTGTGCAAACACTGCATGTCATTTTAAATACAGGTTGAAAAAAAATGGTATTGTGCATCCTTTCATCTTTTATCTGATATTCCTATTTTAAAGCACTAAATGTAATTAATAACTTCAATCTCACATTCAACTTTTAATGGTTTGGATATTGTCAACAAGACTTTTCAGTCTTTTTTTTTTAAATGTATTTCCACTAAAACCAACAGCTAGTTCGGGGGAACTCTGGGAATATGAATCCAGATTCTTTGCTCAAAACTGCATAGAGAGGAAGTAGATCTGCAGCAGGTGGTAGCGAACAGAAGGAATCAGATTTTAAAGTTGGATGTTTCTCAGAACAAACATGAAACTGAAGGACTGCTTTTATGCCAGTCAAGATTTGAGAAAATACAAACAAGTTGTCAGCAAATTTTCACAGCATATGTAGACAACAATATATTCTCATATTGTTTAAAAGACTGGAGTGACTTCCCCTATATCAAAACTATAAAACTACTATACTATTTACAGAATATTTTCAACCACTTCACCTTAATGAAATCTTTCCAGCTTTGAAATGTGTGTAGATTGTATTTTGCATATGTAATTACCTTTATTTAAGTGCTTGGATGATGCCACCTGCTAACCATCACCTACAGCTCAATGTTATTGTACAGACAATCAGCTTCCTAAGCCAAAACAGTGGCACTGTACTCCTTTCACATTAAAAAACATCTCAAGTGCTCAATGAGGCCTTTTTTTGACACCATATTACACTAATGCTGACAGTCCGACACCGCTGCTATTAGCTCCTCATCCAGACTCCCTTTCCTCTTCCGCTCACTCCTCCCTCCTCCTCACTTCACACCCCGCATGCATTTGGTTATCAGGAAAGGTGTCAGAGGAATGTGTTGAATGTTTGTGTGTGTGAGCCTGTATTTAGCGAGGTGACACTTTGGATCGACCATGCGCTACTACAGGGGCTGATGCCTGTGTGTGAGGGGTTGCATGGGTCGCTAAGTCACTAACTACTGCTGAGGGAAAGTCAGTAGGGGGTTGCTGATGTTTACAGGGGCCCTCTCTAACACCTATACAGAGCTGACAGTGTGTGCATGTGTGTGCCTGAGCCGCTGTGTGTGTGCTAACCTCTTCCTGGACTCTAATTCTTCCGAGGAACATTAGTAACAGACCAGAACACTCCCATCTGCCACTGCTCTGTCCTTCGATCTGCCTCCCATCCTTTCTACTCTCCTTGTTTAATCATCTCTAAGCGGCTTCTTTTCCACTCCCTCGCTGTATCAGTTTCTAATCAGTGGCTCCTATTTTTTTGCTCCCGAGGCCTCTTTTCTCTCTTTTCAGAAAGGTACAGCCACTCCTTTGTGCCGTTTTTTTTTTTTCTCCATTTCCTCCTCTCCTCATTCTGTCACTCCCGCCACCTGTTCTTGTTGAGGTGTATCCATGTACCGTATCCCTCCCAGTTTGCTGCCATCCACCTCCACGCCTCACACAATTTGATTCTTTCATTTTTGACTTAAAAATTACCAGCTACACAACCAAAAAGCCACCGCCAGCGAGAGCTTTCCGAGAGCTGTCTTTGTCTCTGACTTTCTGTCTAAATATTTCGCACTGTTTCTGTTTCTTTCCCCCTTCTTTCCCACACACTCACACACGCACGCACACACCCCTGCCTCCGATGTGTTGAATAGTAAAACTGAACACAATAAACGTTATCACAACAGCCACTGAATTCGGAGAGATAAGAAATTCATTAGGCGCCAGCTTGCTAATGACGTGCAAAGAGATGAAATTATGGCAAGGACAAAAAGGATGTAAGAGACGAGAGAAGGGGAGGAAGGAGGGGAGGAGGTGAAATGAAAAAGGATGTGCAGGAGAAAATGTTCCCCAGGATGGTACACCCTATCATGGCGTGCCAGCTCGATTGGCTTGTGACCTCTGCAAATCAAAGAATTAAATGAGGCCTCATTCGTATGACAACGCTGTTTCACATTTTTTCTTATCCCCAGTTTGTGTTTCTTTCTTTCTTCCTCACTATCTGTCTGATATTACTCGTCATACACCGCAGGGAAATCGAGGTTGAAAGTGGAAGCACTCAGGCTCACTTTCTCTTACCCGGCTTACTGCTCTCATGCTACTCAAGGTCAGCGTGAGGGCCGGCCTCCATTAACTAATAATGGAAGTTCACAACCTTCCGCGTGGTGCAACGTCGGCAAAGAAAGGTGGAAAAAAGAACCATGTTGACGGTTATTATCCAACTAAATTTTTGTGTTGAGGACAAAACCCTACAGGTCTATCTGTGGCACATCAAAAACAGACCGTAATCCCAATGTCAGTGCCGCGGCATGCTTAACATTCCCTCTAACACACACGCACACACATCCATACACACCATCTGGTGCCCGTCCTGCCCCATGTTATACCCCCCTCTGCCCCGTGCTGGATTACCCCCTCAGTATTTACATCTTGCAAATCCAGCCGGCGGCCTCTGATAGGGGCCATCTGTAATCTGAAGGTCATATTTGCAGCATGTGTGTGTCTGTGTGTGTCTATGTGTGTGTTGTCATGTGTGTATCGGCCTGTAATTTGTTCCCGCTCAGCGCAGGGACAGTATCAGCGTCCGCGACATCTGTTCAACACAGGGCCTACACAGCAGAACTGAGCGCATCATCTGCACTGCAGCGCGGTGCAGGGATGAAGTGCTTACACACACACGCACACACAAACACATGTGTAGGCACGATATTGGTGTGTTTTTCAGGTTTTAAATGTTTTCCTTGCCTTTCCATGTTTTTCTTGTGATATCTACAGCATGTTTCCCTGTCCTGGGAGAGAGATCCCTCCTCTGTTTGCTGCATTTAGTTTTTTTTCCTTATCTGAACTAAGGATTTATTTAAAAGACTGTAACTGTAAAGAACTTTAAGGAAAATTTATGTTTTGTAATTCTGTGCTACGCAAAAGTGCTTTATAAGTGGTGCAAACGGATCGCAATGACTCCTGGATTGATTCGCATGTAGCATGTCATACATATATCAGTCTTCGTGGACATTTCCCAGTGGAGCTGTGCACGATGAAGCAGATGTCCAAATCAGTTGGTCTGGAAACTGAACAGACATTAACTCTGCCAGCTCCCAACTACAAAGTCTGTGTGATGTATAATGTCAGCAGAGCAGGTGATTTTTTTTTTTTAAATTCAAAGGTAGTAACTCTGTGTTTTGATCACGTTTCCATCATTGGAATTTCAAATTACAAACACTTGAAGGTAAAGAAAGCCCATTTGTACAGACATGCTGAGAGTAGAGAGACAACACGATTCAGGAACCTTTATCGTTAAGGGCAGATGCCAGGCGAATTCAAAGAATAACAAGTGACTCAGTTGTTTGCCCATATTACAAAGAGGCTACATGGCAGTGTTGTTATTCGTATCAGGCCCTGCCTCCTGCAAGCTCCACCAAAGAGCTGAAACCAAAGCATTTCCATGTAACAATGCTTCTGACATGGACAAATGCATGTCGTGTGCTACATGTGTGAAAGGAAAATGGGCCTCCTGCAAGAACCACGCTTACAAAAAGACTTGTTCTTAAGTTGCTATACATATGACTATGGAGAACTTGCTGAATTCACCTATTTAAGGATTTTGTCATCGCCACAATTGTTAAGTGGTCCAGACCTGTTGTCACAGTCAAATTTTATTGATATTATAAATGTATAAATATAAATTATAAAGGATAGAATGCAGTAGGAGAAAAAAGCAAACAATTAATTTGAAGGCTAACACCTTTACACAGTAAAGATAGGTAGGAAAACCTCCAAGACAATGTTGTTTTTCCACCCAGTGCAATGTTATTTTTAATATTACTGCTGGGTTTAATATCCACATTAACATGGTTCGGTTTCGAACTGTTATAATCAACTCCCTTTAAATGGATATGTCTCCAATGGTTAATGATTATTAATAGCTTAATTCTCATTCGTAAGTGCCTCCCTGTGTGTTAAATACTTTTTACGTCTTTCAAACGCCTGGCTTTTGGTTGAAACACAGGCGCCCTGCTTAGTATTAAAACTGTCAATTCTTACTCTGTACTCAAAATCCCCCTGAAGAACTCATTAGGGTTACTTTTTAGTCTTTAGAAAGCTGAATTGTAGCCCACTGAGCTTCATGGGTAAAATCAGTGGAGTGCCCCTTAATGACTGTAACCTGAAATCCAGTTTATTCATCAGGATGGAAACCAAACTTTTGTGTTGTAATAAATGTGTGTTTATCTTCACATGAGTACACATGTCCTGCAGTTATGCGCATCTGTGTGTGGTCAACGGCGATCAAATCACAGAACAGAGAGACGCCACAGCAGGCAGAGGAGAGGCTCCGAGGCTAAATATTGAAGTATGAATGCCGAGTATTTCTTGCCAATGATGACAACAACTCAAGTGGGATCCACGCAGAGAAGGAGAACAAAAAGACTGAAATGAATTTACAGCTCACCCGTTGGGGGATGGATGTGCCGAAGATGAAGTGATGATCATCTCTGTTCTCTGCTAAAATGAAATATGATGGCGAGGGAGCTCTGTGCCATTTCCTGCCTGGCACAGGAAGCGCCCATCTGGAGCTGAGTGCTGTCTGTCCTCTGTTGTTGTGTTGCATGGCGTTGTAATAGCTCTTGTCACTGCTGTTCCTGTTCTCAACGCTGTTATTATTTCTGAAGCAGCACACAGGTCAGCTGAGGGAGATGGGAGAGGAAGAAATTGTATTCATAGTTTAAGATGCTGTGTTGTGGAACGTTGAGGAGAGAGCTGGTAAAATGGACAATAAGTGAGGAGTTTATGATTTGAACTTGGAGGGAGGGGGGTGATAGAGGCAGTGGAGGCAGCGTGCTGGCAGCTGCCCGTACGACTGTCACATCCCACCGCCCGCCACAAAAGCAGAAGGAAGCCACTCGTCATCACCGTGACAACCAACGCGTGACGAGAGGAGGGAGGAAAGTTATCCATCAAAAAATGATGCAGGGATGAGTGCACTCCTTCGTCTCCCTGCTCACACACATGCACGCACACACACACACACACACTGCCATCATATTTCATTTGGGTCATCAGGAACAACTGTCTCCAAGAGGAAATCTCTGACTGAATCATGCTTTCTCTGCTCAACAACATGATAATGTATTTTCCTCTGTAACGAAGTGACTGTAACCCCCCATAGGGATAATGTTCAGAGCACACAGACAAACTGAAAGCACAAGAGGAGGGGGAACAGCAATTCAAGTGTGAACTGAAAAAACACCCCAGAGCCAGAGACTGTCACACTGAAGGAATCTGTGTGGTTGTGCTGTAAACAAAAGAATGAATTCATTTGAGGGAAATTAACCTATAAACCACAGAACAGTCATCTCATACATATAGATTTCTTTTACATAATCAAAAAAAAAAAAAGAATCGTGATTAAGACATGAATATCACACTGTCTGAATAAAAAAAAAAAAAAAAAACAATAGAAAAAACCAGAAGGCTCACACATATGTAAATGCACTCGGTATTCCTGCTATTAAGTGACACAATTTCCAATCTTTCAGTGTTGTGGAAAACCTGCTAGATGAATTTCTCTTTTATTACAGTTAATAACAGGAACAAACCTGTACTGTAGACATCCATATCAAGCAGCTACATCTACTGTAGCAGCTTTACTTGCACAGTGATGGTTGAGGATCACAGGGGAAAAGCCTGAAAGGAAGGCTACTGTACTCCCTAGGCTTTGATGCATGAACAAATAGGGAGAGATGTAAACTATGAGAGCTGAGCGCCACCCAGTGGTTAATTGTGAGATCGGTTAAAGCTCCCACTAAGAATTTAGGGCCTGTGGCTGCACAGATAACTGGAAAATTCATCCTAAAATGTTTTAATAAAAAGGAATAAATAATAATAACATATCATACCATGAAAAAAAAAAAGATAAGGAGGCTCATATGTAATCTCGACGGGTCTTTTTGTTGCTGCTTGCTAGCCTAAATGTTTTTTTGTTTTTTTGTTTTTGCATTCAATCCTATCTTGAAAACAATGTGATATTGTAAAAGGGTTTGCTTATGCTTTATGGTTTCAGTTTCAGCGTATCCTTCAACTAACTTAACTTTACTAGTTTGGTTCATTACAAACTTTTTCGTAGCATCATTTTCAGCTTGAAAGAGAAAGCTACCGTACACTACACCTGCACAGCATCACAAACAGTTAGCTGCTAGCTGCTGGTGATAGTGCAGCATTTAGCGGCTAAACAAGCAGGTGTTCCTGACAAGTGTTCGCACAGATAAAAACAGAGCTGACAGTGAGTAAATACTGAACTTACTTTTATCAAGTGGCCAGAAACAGGAGTCTAAGTGGATGTTAAGGTAGCTCAGTAACTTCTAGACGCATAGAGAGAAACTGTTGCTCCGTTCCCCAGGGGCTGCTGTTACAGGTGATGATGTGTCAATCACAGCGTGTTTCCACCGCCCCCTAGTGGCCAAAATGTTAATACAGGTTAAAAGTGAGACTGCAACTCCATACAGAAAGAAATATCTCAATGAAAAGTTAATCCATATTTCATGAAATGCACATATACTTATCTGCAGTCTCATTTTATAATTTCTGATGTTTGCAGTGCAGATTTCAGATTATACTGTGTAACTGACATTACCAAAGTCTTGTCAACTGAAGTCAGTACCAGGACCTATAGAAATCCTCATGTTTATTTTTCCTATGAAAAATTTCCAAGTGCGATTTTTTCTATTATTCACATTAATAGTGGCTATTTGGCTGTTTTTATGTTTGTTCTATGTGTGTTTTCATTACCCTTGCGGTGCATTACTTTTATAAAAGAAATTATACAAAATGTCTATGATGATGATGATGATGATGATGATGA
>JAOWBC010000248.1:9262231-9289342 GCA_028566105.1 Hypoplectrus providencianus | reverse complement strand
GTGTGTGTGTGTGTGTGTGTGTGTGTGCGTGTGTGAGAGAGCAGTTGATGAATCTCTTCAACAACGTTTGACTTGCGAGTCTGCTTGGTTTTGATGGTCCAAGACAAACTGAAGCCCCTCTGAGGTTTTTTTTTTATATATTTTTTGACAGTCCCCTCCTCCTCTGTGTAACATTGTATGACTGTCCCATTTGCATTTTTATTTCTCTTCATTTTCTCTTTTTCAAAATGAACCACCAAAGTGTGTAAGTCACTCACACTCTCACGAACAAACAAAGACAAGTTTGGCGGGCTTGAGATTTTCCACAAAGGAGCGAGCAGATTAGTTTTTGTGAGACAAGTTTTCACACATGCCACCCTGCGCCACCTACAGCCAACGGACACAATATCAGAAACACCAGCATTGAATGAATTTGATGTTTTAAAAAATGAAACACTGATATTGTGTCCACCTCCCTACATGCGTCCTCTGAGAGTAATTAATCGCTGGAACATTCCTAACATGTCTAATGTCCTGCTGCTGATAAAAAGTCTGAGTGTCCTGCTTCTCGTAACAGCGGTAGTGGGAGTGCGAGAGGTCAAGTAGGGAGCTTCCTGTCCAGATTTCAGGAAGTGAAAGGTGTTGAAGTCATTCAGTGTCAGACTAAGCAGTCAGGATTAAGCAGTTATTTAGTCTGTATTTTGGGTCGTGAGTTTAGTAATTGGATAAAAACTAGTTCTGTATATTTTACTAACTATATGACCATATCTCAAGTTTTTTTTTGGCCTTTCAGCATCAAACAAAAACAGGCATGGAGAATTTTTTTCAGTACAGTAGCAGGAAGGTGACAACAGAATTGACTTTGTGGACTCTGGAGGGTTAAGTGGCATTATTGTGGCAAGACTCCAAATTGCCCCTGGTCAGAGTAGACTACAGCTTAGAAAAGACGCTTGAACATTTTTTTCTATCGTCCCTGGGCCCTGGCCATGAGACCCAGACAATGCCGTGGTTAGGAAGGGGCTTCTGCAGAGAGAACACTCTGAGAGAGCCCGTCAGTGTCCTGGTTAAGAGCAGACAAGGCAGAGCGAGGGACTGGCAGTGCCCTGGTTAGTTCGTCATCAGGAATGTGTCTGCGTAAAAGGGGTCAGTCCCGCTGCCTTGCAGTTCTTACCCCCCTTTTTCAGTAATTGTTCAACAACGCACAGAACGGGGAATCAACAGTGTGCGCAGAATACGTCAGTGACTCTCCTCCTACCTCCTCCCCTTCCTTCTCTTCATTCCCTCCCTCCCCAAAACCTGTTCGTGGGCAAACAGTTTCACACCTTGAGGTTATTTTTTTCGTGTCACAGTTCCGAAGATAAATATTCAAAGGAATCCAAGATGAAATGAACACTTATCTATGTGGGTCATGGTCCTTAACGGATGAAATTCAAGGTCTAAGACTAAATACTGATGTCCTGCACGCCTCCATCATTTCCTCAGCTCTAATCTCTCACCCCTCCTTTTCCCTCTACCACCCTGCATCTCCTCATTCCTTCTCTTTTTCCACCTCACCTGCCATCCTTCCCATTCCCTCCTGTCTTGTCCCGATTGTAGCTAATGAGGCCCCAGCCCTGCGATAAGTGAATCAGGTATGTTGATTGGTTTGGCAGAGGCGGGCCCTTGCCAGAGTCGCTTTGCACGCACCGCCGCCCCTTTAAAGCGCCCACTTGGCCACGCTGGTGTGCGTGTCTGAGCGAGATGGAGGGGAGAGATGAAGGGAGGGAGGTAGAGAGCTGGCAAAGAAATAAAGGGAGAATGAAAGGAGAGGTAGGCAGCCTGCCAAGACAGGAGTAGCTGGACCTAGCGAAACGCCATTATTAACCAGGACGAGGCTCAACCAGAGCGGCTCTGGTGAATTTCAGAAGTCATGTAGAAGCCCCAAACCCAACCCCGAATGTAATCAGAAATCTGTTATGGGAAAATAATAAAGACTGAACTTGAAGGATGTTTCTGTGTTACGTGGGTCAAGCCTAGAAGCTCCGCTTCTCCTGAAGCACATTGTTAAAAAGTGATCCTCTTAACCTTTTCAGCGGTTATATTTTCCCTGAGCTGCATAGTGCAGTGTGAAGAGCTGTCATGAAGAATTTAACCATAGGTATGTAAAACATTTGTGCCAGTGTGCGCTCTCTGCTTTTAATGGAAACATGGGGATTTTTCATAGTATTTTTACTCACTGGAACAGGATCAGTCGGGACAGGTTTGGATCCCAGCGACCACCTCGAGACAACAGAGAAAAATTGCTCTACATCTTGCTTAACAAGCCACAGCTGGGCAAAGCCAATGCAACTCAAAAATGACTTTATTGACTAAGGTGTTTTGGCATTCAAGTGGACAGCTAGGCTAACAGTTTTCTCTCCAACATTTTTCTCCATTTGTCTTTTCCCCGACTCCCTCTTCAGTCCATGTACTTCTCAGTATTTCCTCCTAAAAAGATTACCAAACCACTAGACCTCATGAAAGTGTAGAATAATTAAAACGCTGCAGCTAAACACTTTGAGTTCACTGTGCCTTTTCATAAAGTAATTGTTGCCATATTGACTTTCAAAGCTCATTGCTTCGGTTTATGTTCAACAAGACATTTAATGAATTGTGGGAAGAGTGGTTTTGGCTTTTTACACCAAATGAAACGATAGAAAATATATCAAACTGTGCTGGAGTAAACCCTAATGGCAAGTTATACCTTGTTGTATTCCATAGATAAAAGAGATTTAGAGATTTACATTTAAATTTACAGCGTTGGTTGATGTTTCCTAAAGCAGTAAAAGTTATTTAATGTAAAGGAAAACTAAAGTACTCTCTATGTGTGGTGGTTTTGTAGCTTCAGAGAGGCAATCTTTGAACATGGTTCTACAGACGAGGAGAAAGAGGAGGCATGGAGCCGCTCGTCAGGCGGGTCGATATGTGATGATGTGTGCAGATGTTATGTCCTACCCTAGGTCGATTTTTCCCTCGTGGTCAGTGGGGGAAGCTCAGCAATCTGGAGGGGGAAGGGGAGTAATAGGATTTAGGAAACCCACTACCTGAATCATGCATGAGACAGAAGCTTCAGATTTATGGAGACCATGCTGACAAGCATACTGCGGTGTGCTAATAATCTCTGTTCTCATCACATAGAGCCGTACTGGGCCCACAGTCGGGTAATACCACGGCTGTAGATATATAACCCTTGATTTAATAGTGCTGATTAAAAAGATCAACACAGCTTCGATATCCATATTTGCATTTCTGATTTTCTTCTGATCTTCTATAAGATATTTCTGCCTGATGGGCTCTGTTGCCGAGCAAAACACTTTTCTTTTTTTGTCATCACATCCGTCCCATGTGACCATGAATGGTGTAGTGTTGTGACGGGCCTGTGATGCCGTGGTTGCCAAGGTGACGCCTGTGTGTGTGTGCAGATGGGGGTATGTGAAGGAGGCCGGTGTTATTGAGATGTGCTGCTGTCAGCAGAAGCAGGCAGGCGAGCATAAATCGATGCAGAATACAACAGCAGGGAGACGACACAGTGTGTATCTGTGTGTTGATCTGTGTGTGTATGAGTGCAGGCATGGTGAAACCCCCACATTCACACACACATAGAAGCAGCGCCACTTTCATCTCCTTCAAAGGAAAGGCAAGGTGAAATACAAGGTGGTTTGGTGGAGAGAAGGAGGAGAGCTGCCATGTTTGTATCGTGTGCACTTAATGCACACTTAATTGTGATAACAGTGAACGGTCCCTGTGCCACAGATAATGTAATGCTTATTTTTGTGATGGAAAAACTGTCAAGTGATGATTGAGAAAAAATCTTTATCATATTTGGAGCTATTTCCAGAATGAAGCCAGAGTGAGAGTTGTTTCTGTATGTGTGTGTGTGTGTGTGTGTTGGTCTTGTGCATGTTGTGTTTGGCTTCTTTTAGTCTCATCTTATGGTTTGCGTCACAGCAATTGTGTGAAATCATACAGTACCGTTCCTGTGTGCAGTGTTTTTCCTCACTTACCGAGATACCTTTTGGGAATGCAAATGACTGTCATTGACAAATTAGGAACGACTAAGTGTTATTTCCTCTCTCCCTCCTACAGATGACAGATTCGTCTGCTAAACACCGCTTTGAGGGAACTTCAAAGTCTTAAAGCGACAGTGACAGACAGACTGCACAGAGAAAGAGCGTTCTCCCCTAAAGGACTTGTTAACACTACAACACAAATGTGGACCTCCCAGATCAAATAATCTGAACAACAAAACGAGCGCAACAGGTAAAACATAAAAACATTTCATAGCCATGTCTGACCATAAAGACATGACACATCGCCACCTGCGGCACAAGCTGCAGAGCCTCAGCCGAAGACTGGATGAACTGGAAGAAGCAACCAACAAGCTGCAGAAGTCTGAGGATGAGCTGCTTGACCTGCAGGTCAGTACTGCATAACTGCAAACTGTGTGTTTGTTTGTGTGTATGGAATAGATATACTGTTTGTAACGTAATTAAGTCAATGACTGGTTGAACATTCTGTCCTCTGCAGGACAAAGTTATCCAGGGAGAAGGCAGCAACTCATCCCTGCTTGGAGATGTGGAGGCCCTGAGGAAACGTCTCCTCAAAATCCAGGGTAAGGATGAGGAGGTACGCAAAGCCGAGGATCTATGCCGCACAGTCAGAGAGAAACTGGAAGAAGAGGAAAGCCTAACGAAGGAGCTAAAGGCGGAGATTGAACGTCTACAACGGAGGATGGCCGAACTGGAGAAACTGGAAGAAGCTTTTGGGAAAAGCAAGTCTGACTGCAGCCAGCTCTGCCTGAGCCTCAATGAGGAGAAGAACTTGACCAAGAAGCTTTCGTCTGAGTTGGAGGCGCTCAAAGCACGTTTGAAAGAGGTGGAGGGGTCCGAGACAAAGCTGGACAGAGCCGAGCAGGCTTTGGCTATGGAGCTTGAGAAACTCAAAGGATTCACTCAGACCTTCATGAGTGAGCGGAAGAGGCTGCTAGAGAAACAGAGGGAGGATGAGAAGATCATATTGAAGCTGACAGAAAAACTGGAGCACCAGAAGAATCGCCTTGGCATGTCTGCAGACCCTGGTCGCACAGATTTCATGAGGTCAAGAATTGAAGATGAGCTTTCATCCACAGGGCTCCTCACAAGTAAACTTGCTGGACGCAAAAAGAGCCTTGAGTACTTGAAGTTGGCTGATGACAACATCGGTCTTGTGAACAAATCCGAGAATGAAAAGAACAGTGGTCTTGAGGGTTCGCAGGAGGACAACAAAGTAAAAGAGCTTACACAGGAAGTAGAAAGGCTGAAGAATCGCCTGAAACAGCTGGAGATAGTGGAGGAGGATCTGAAGAACTCTGAGTCCAAAAATGGTGAGCTTCACGAGAAGTTCCAGATGGAGCAAAACCGGGCTCGGCAACTGAGCGAACAGGTGGATGAGCTGATGACTAAGCTGTGCGGAAAAGGTGGAGTTGGAAGAAATGGAACCAGTAATGTGGATAAACACGGCAATGGGAGAGCCAACATTTGCCCCAACAGCCCCGCCAAGGTTCTGGAGAATGGCAAAGCTGAAAATGAAGAGATTATTGTGAAGGGTTTCAGACAAGAGAAGCCCAAACATAGGAATGCTGCAACCGCCTCAGAGCCATGTTCCCCCAAACACAGGAACAGGGAGCTCTCTCCTCAGCATAAGAGAGAGACCAAGCTGAGGAGCAAAGAGCCCAGCCTCTCAGAGGAGAGCTCTCCTAAGCCTGCGAGGAGAGCTCTGAGTCCGGCACACAGGAGTAGACGGACACCCAAAACACCAACTACTGCGATTTCATCAGATAATGGAATAAGAGACACAGGACGAGGAGCTGAGGAAAAGACAAGAGGAACTACTTCCAGCTCAGTAATCACATCCTCTAGCGATGTTAAGAAAGCGTCCGTTCTTAGTCGCTACCCTCCAGCAGCTAACGACCAGAAGCCACTGAGGACAGCTCACAAACAGATGGATGGGGAGACTAAAAAGAGCAGGGTAGAAAAGTTTTCAAAATTGTATGTAGGTAGTGATAGCGAATCAAATAACTCTGATGTAGTGATTGAAAGTTCCAGTAACATCAACAATATCACTGCTTTAGAGAAGGACACAGCATCAGCCTCAGATCAGGAATCAGCAGACCAGGTTCAGGAATCCATCTCTGTATCTGTCGCACCCACCCTGTCCAAAGCCAATGGATCCTACACAGCCTCCAGATCCATCATCACTCCACTGTTTCCCAACGACCAGGGATCAGAAGGTCATTCATCCGCCTCTGAAACTGAATCTACTGGTTCACGGCCGTCCGAACCAGAGCCTGTGACTGAGACATCTACTACAACTGTAAGCAGTAGGACAAGCTCCAGATATCCGCGATACTCCCACGTCCATGAGACACATTCAGAGGGTTCTTCTTCCAGGAGCTCTTTTGATGAGGAGCTCCACAACAGGACGCTGTTAGCTGAGGGAGGCCACCAGGGGCCCATGCATACCGCATCAGGGATTGAGATCCAGCGAGTGTGCAGCCCGCGTGAGGCACTGAGGTCAAAAGCTGTCATCAAGCCTGCAATCGTGGAAATTGACAGGAAGGAAGTAATGATTTCAGAACCTCTGTCTGCAAATGGCAAACCCAAAATCTCCACCAAACCTATGGTGACCACCGCTAGTAAAATGACCAGTAGTATAACCATTTACCCCAATGACCCAAGCTCTTCCAGAACCAGCAGTCGCAGCAGCAGTGTGTCCAGTGAGCCCTTGCCAATCCGAGAACGCCACACCTCAACCAGTAATATCCTCATAGGTAAGTACCACATGATGTTCTATAGAAATATATATATATATAATATTTTCAAGAACATTGCGTAACTGTCAGCTTGTTGTCTCCTCAAAATGTTTTGCTTAATAAATGTTGATATAATTTAACTTATTGACAGGCCCCAGCAGTGAGCACCATGGCAGTATCTCCGTCCCGTATGAGATCTCCATTCCCAAGAGCGACATCACCTTGCGGTCATGCCAGGACCAGGACTTTGCGATGGATGACAGCAGTGATTCCTCTTTTAGGTCCAAACCCCATAACCCCTCCAGAATGGAGACCACCACTAGCCACCTGTGCTGCCAACGCAGCAATTACAGCCTTCAGTCTCCGGACACCACCTCTGCAGACTTTAATGACACAGAGTCAGGCTTTGAAAGCAGCAGCAGCAGTAGCACCACCACAGTCACCAGCTGGAGAAACCAAAGACAAACCCAGCACTCCCAAGAAGATAGTTTACCAGACATGAAGAATGTTACTGTAAGAAGCACCTGGAAGAACCGGGGCACTGCGTCGGTGGATGAGACAGGCCGGGGACGGGGGGGTGCAAGGACGATGACTGATGGTGGGTCGGAGGACGAGGCAGAATCAGCAACAACTTGGAGGGCTTATCGGGCGACTACCTTCGATACAGAAGAAATTAACAGTGGAGCTGGTGGGAGTGCTGAGGCACAGAAGGGAGCCAAGCCGTCCCCTGCAGAGGTGAGCTATTGAATAAGTGTTTGAGACAAATTAGTACACTGTAATGATAAACTGGAGAGTGAACTACTTTATAGCTGAATAATGTTGCTCTTTGTGTTGCTCCCTGTCCCAGGTGTACATGCGTAGGATCAACAGTGTGGTTTCTAACACCAGAGAAGTCGAGGAACCACTTCGTCGAGGTAAACGCTCACAGTCTCCCTCTGTGGAAGGAAGAAGCCTGGGAAGGACCGTACCCCACGCACCTGTTACCTCTCAGTCCTGGGGCCGATCCTACACACAACAACCCCAGGTAGGATGACAAACTTTAGGGTTTGAACACTTTCCTGCTTTTCTGGATTGTGTTGTTCCAAAATGTTTTCAGAAGATAGAAGTGTTAATTTATTTTTTTCCTTAAATTTGCCTTTTTCAAATGGTGAGACAAAAAACAAGGTGGTGAACAATGGTGATTTTTAATGAGTAATGAGTATTTGGGGTTTTAACAACATTGAAGGAAACTTAAAGAAACAGAACTTTTTAAGACATTCATTCCTCACATCTTGGAAAATTTTTACTTGTGTCTGATTTACATTTCTGGCATCAAACAAGCATGAGCCTGCACTGTTCCTGCAAAATGTGGCTTCTAAAATACCCCGCATTGCTGTGCAGGTGGAGGCATTATCCGCACCACTCTGCAAATAGTTTACTCGTGAAGACAAAAGTCCAGAAAGAACAACCGCAGAGCTGAGCTCCTGGTGTGTCCACTTTGCATGAGAGCTCAGCTTGTATTTTTCCCTGACGCCAGGCTCTGCAACTTCAAGCTTAGCACAGCAGTTCTGTAGGCCCCACTCCTGCTGCCCCAGCAAGCACAAAGAGAAAAGGGTGGGACAAAAAAAGAGGGAGGATGGAAATGAATAAGACCTCAACAGGGGGAAAAGAAGGTTAGGAAAACCTCAAGGAGAAGAAAATAGCTTTCTTGTATTTAAATGTGCCACCACAGTCTGTGCCCCTGCCAGGCGGCATTGCAATTCTACACAAACATTACTGAATATAACAGTTTGAATTCTCACCCATATTAAGTACATGTTTAGAATGTATCTGTGTTGGTGTATTGATCCACATACGTTCTTCGCTCATCTGTCACGATGCAAGGGCCTTTATTTGTGGCTTAAATTTGAATTTATAATCTGCAATGAATTATTATGAGATATTTTGGCTTTCTCTTCACATGTACCTTGGAAAAATGTTCACATCTGTCAGCACATGCGGCATAAAAACGTCTCCAACACTTGTGGAGCTACGTTATAAACAACAATTTCTGTGCAAGTCAGATAAATCCCTCTGATTTCATGTATGTATGTCTATACATTAACATGTTGGAATGCGTGCACAGCTACAGTTTAATTAATGGAGTGTGGAAGTTTATACAAGTCATCAGAAAAATTAGGTGAAAAGTACTAATGGGCTACAGTATTAACTTACTTGTCTATTGGTATATAATATATTGTCAAATGGCTGGAGTACTGCTTACAGAGTGGGCTCCATGGCTACAATAACATGTCAATCTGTCAGTTTGATAAACTATTCTGGATCAGAGGCCGTTGGGTAAGATCCCTGTATTTTCCCCTATAAATAAACTAGACGTTGCCAAGGAGACAGACACACACATGCAAAGTGTCATCCATCATCACTGTTGACATTTAGGCCAGTAAAGTTATCTGGTTATACTTTCTTTATACAACACACAGAGATCTGCTGTAGATTTTAATCCTAGAGAGATTTCACAATATCTAATTATTTTTTGTTGCTTCAAACATACTATGCATGCTATGCACAAGTGAAATGAAGGGATTATTGAACTGGTCAGGACCAGGAAATATCATTTATGGAACTCTGTAGAGAATCCACACTTTATATAAATAAAATCCCTAATCATCTTTACACTGTCCATAGTTAGCCGGAGTATTAAATAACAATACACAAACACTGCTTTTACAGATAATTACTAACAAAGTGATGACTTATGTTGGTACATAATTTGCATTACTGTATGCATTTAAACCTGGGCTCATTTCACATAAAAAGCCGCTTTATGAGCCCAGTGCTCAAAGTTTTGTAAATGTCCCCAATTTTTTGACATCTGGGTAAAATTGGTCTCCCAAATATGTTTTAAAATGTTCTATAATGGAAGATGTAAAGCACAAAAGATACCAACTAACATTCCTTTCAAGCTGTGATTGCCTACACTGCCCTCCAACTCTTATCAGCTTCAAAGGGCTCCATGAAACCTATCAAACACTGTGCTTAAAACCCACTTCAGCACTGATATTGACTGGTAAAAAGACCATTAGAGGACACCCACCTATTGTCTTCCACTCCATCCCCATACCCATCACCCACCCCCCTATTTAATTTGTCATCCAAGCCCTGACAGAAATGAATTGGCTTCAAGTCATGTCTCTGTCAGGGTCAGTGCGTACATCAGTTCTACCACATGACATTGACCCCAGCTCAAAATTTTCAGGATGGGGACCACTTATTCTTTTCTCACTTCGGTTCTTAAGTCTCATGTTCTCCCTCTGTCCCACATCAGTCATTCTCAATTGCGCTGGTTATTCTCAAGTCCTGTCTGCTGTAAATCAACAGTGACCTGATGAACTGCCCTTCCTGTTGTCACTCCATCATTTTTTTTTTTTTTGTCAGTTATGCTCTTCGTTATGGGAATTTCCCGAACCCACTCAGTTGACTCTGCGGTACAGCAAAGCCTTGTTCATCGTGATATTTGATGCACAAACTGGTCACTCCATTTGGATAGCAATTATGAAAAAAAGCCTCACTGCAATAAAAACATACTTCAATTCATAATCGGGCTTTGAAGTGTGTCTTGGAGCACAGCCGATCGTCTCTGGTTTGGATTTTCAGAACATTTCAGTGGTCTGAACAGCGTCCATTCCCAAGAGGTTTGGATAAATACAGCTGTAGTTAGGACAGCGGGAGGTTGGGATTAGTTTGTGATTGCAGTGTCAAAGGTTGATAGAAGAGGTTTGTGTTATTACAAGTCTGTAGATGGAGGCACATGGATTGATGGAACAGGAATGTAGCTAGTCATCATTAGCTGACTTCTCATTGATCCTTCTTCCAGTATTCCCTTGTCTAAAGCTGTATCCATTAAAGTTACAGTCTGCATGTTAATAGCAGCTGTTTATACATAATTATCATAACATATCATTATTGTTTTAGACTGTTAATCCTCCTAAATTATCTTTCAACATTAAAGATTGGTTGAAAATATGTGTCTTTGCTGAAGACTAAAATCCACATGACAACAAAGGCTTTCCAGTGATGAGTGGAGCAGACTGAGAGTCAGCAATCAATAGATGGTCATTAAGGAGGAGACAACACTCTTGATTCCTTTGAGCACCCTGGAGCGACCCGGGCAAGCTGACAGTATATTGATGAGCTGTACATGTATAAATTATTTGGATGTCATTTATTCAAACCTCTATGGGACGTCTTTTCATCTTGTGAAAGGTCATGGTGGTTATATTCATGGTCAGAATCCATGGCCGCTGTTTAACCTTGACTGTCGCTTCTGCTTTGTCCAAACCAATGTTTAGTTTCCCCGCTCTAGC
Source organism: Hypoplectrus providencianus (assembly GCA_028566105.1). Taxonomy (NCBI): domain Eukaryota; kingdom Metazoa; phylum Chordata; class Actinopteri; order Perciformes; family Serranidae; genus Hypoplectrus; species Hypoplectrus providencianus. The sequence continues at coordinate 9,278,212 of JAOWBC010000248.1, read as the reverse complement.
GGCATGGCTCTACGGATGGCAGTCACGATCTGTTGGTCCACCACTTTGGTCTGGACGAAATATCACTACAACTGATTGCCATGACATTATTGTGCAGACATTATTGGTGGCCACAGGATGAAATCTTCTGACTTTAATAATGTCTATCACCATGATGCTCAGCTTTTCATTTAAATGTCTGCATTGCAAAAGGATAGATAAAAATTGGAATAGATATCCATTGTAGGTAATTACTTTTTTGATCCTGACTTTTGAGTCACATTTTATTTGCTTTATAGTGAAATATTTCCATACTATTGGAAGGACTTCATGCAAACAATTATGTCCCCATGAGATTAACTGTAGTGAATAATTCCTTATTTTTTAACCAGGTCTATTAATCACATCAGCATTTTCATTTGTTGTATTTAATACTGTGACTAAATACCTACCAAAGGAATTCTTCATTGTTCCAGCTGCGTTTTTGTGTTTAAATAATAGCACATTAGCATGTAAAACTAAAATCAAGTTCACATTTAATTATTGCCAGTTTGTAAAACAATGAAACAGTGAAGCATAGGCTGTCTAGCAATTTTAAGACCAAATCATGTTTGCCATGGCAAACATTTTGCCTGCTTAATATCAGCATGTTAGCATTGCCAATGTGATCATTAGCTGATGATAGTTTTTGGCTCAAAGCACCACTGGACGAAACTCATAGTCTCATAAAGTAAAAGACATTGAATGCAGAAAAGGACAGGACGAATAGGACTCTGTCCAAAACATACTTCAAAATTTGATATGAATAAACCTAACAGGTCAGTGCTGAAATGGGGAATACTTACTACTCTGTAGCAGTCACTGAGAGTACAGAACAGTATTGTAGTAATTCCTCCCTGCTGTAGCAGAAGAAAACCTCAGCCTGTACATGAATGAACCGTGAACTTATGTTTGGCTGAGGACAGCGGGGCCGATATGGCCATTGAGCGAGATACCAAAACATCCTTTGTTGAGTCAAAAACCAGTGGCAGCAAGGTAAAGTGAGGGATCAGAGCTGATCTGCTATTCACCATTAGCCTGATGTGACCTGCACAGAAAAAGCCCTCTGGAATAACAGTCTGTGCAGCTGCTGACGTTGGACTGCATGATGTTTTCAGGAGAGAAGTGTCAGACAACAGACACTGACTTCATAAATACCCATGAAAAGACATAAAAGAACAACTTTTATAAATCATATCCAATAAACAGATCATCACCTGGGAAAATCAAACCCAAAGTTTGCCTTTTCTGAAACATTTCACCTGGAGTGTCAAGAGTGTTGTCTTGCAGGGGAGGTGATTTAAGAGTTTGGGTTGGCAGGGCAACACCATTCCTTAAAATTGGGCTAGAGACCAAGAGCAGACAGATTTAAAGTAGGGATATAATTTGTTCAGCAGAAGCTCTGACACGCTACGTGTGTTATTTCTAAAAATCTGCTGGACTTCATTCAGCCTTAGAGAGTTAAGTCCTCTAAAAATGTGAACGTGAACTCAGGAATCATGTTGATAATTCTTAAACTGAGAGCCTTTTTTCATTAGGGTTAGAGTTAGGACTTTGTTTTCACATAAAAAAGTATATCTTCACTTTGCCACTGAGAGAGAGTCATGTGAAGATTGATACTGCTTTTGTAATGTCTGCATGGTAAATCAGAAGTTGCGTCGAGCTGCTTGGCTAAGCTTAGCATAAAGACTGGAAAAAGACTGGTTGTGATTACACTTTTTTGTTAGTGACACATTTTTTAGGCATTCCAGTTGTTGGGTTAGGGTTAGGGTTAGTACTTTTAGGCCAGTTATATTCCCCCTTCCACATTTGAATGCTAAGATAGGCCAAGCTAACTGACTGCTGGTTCAGTAACATCACTTTACAGATATGATATATCAATCTTAATAACTAATTAAAATAAGAGTAATTTTCCAAAATGTTAAACCACTCCTTTTAATATCAAGCATCACTATGCTGTTCATTTGAAACATGCAGTGTTTTAAAGATTACTTTTTAAATGTTACAAATTACTAGTAATGAAACAATTTTTTTAAACTAGGCAATAAAGCTCAGTCAATAAAATCAATATCATAACACTACTTTGACACGAATAACTGTGAACGTACTCCTTGGAAGATGTTTCCTCAGATTTGACATCCAGTATTTTAATGCTGGCTGCTTTTTCACCTTTACAGTTCAATAATGTAAGAGCCATTTTCTGATTTCAAAGGAAATCGGAATAGCAAGCAACAGAATGAATGTTATATTGTACATATGAGCTTTTAATGAAATCAGTAGCTGAAACTGATAACAATTATATGTATTTTGTAGGATAATTATGTAACACTGTAACATGTAACTAGTTACTTTCCAGCTGTGAGTATCACTGATATACCTAACAGCACTGCTTTTCTTCATCCCACCTTCTCTGTTTTTTTTTTTTTTTAATTGTGTCAAATCATCATGCTGTGCTGCCAGACATGATTTAGTGTTTCTGATTATAACAGCCAATAAAAGTGGGTTTTCCAAGCTGAAGGCATTCTGCTGTGGGCTGGAGCAGGTCTGTGATGACAGCAGCACTTGCTGTTCCAGTAGATTTCCTCTGCTGTGGCACATCAATTTACTTAACAGCATTTATTACAGGCTGACGTTGCTCTCGCCCAAATATTTTCTTAAATTAACTTTGAGCCACATGGGAAAAAGCTCTGCACTGGCACACACTCAGAAGTTACTAATTTTCCTTCCACTGAAGGCACGCATCTTTTAAAAGCTGTTAAGTGCATTACACTTTTCAAGCCTTGTCTTTAAACTCCCAGCTTATAACTGCCTGATCTTTATTGTCATGTGTGCGTGTGTTAACTTTTGTTATTTTCAGTGTGAAAGAAATGTGTTTTGTAATGCACAAGTCTCCTGATGAGTGTAGGAGGAACACTGGAAGTGCATTACACAGCAGACTTGTGAAAGCCCCCGGTCTTGCAGCAGTGCTTACCATAGAAGGAGAATATGGCACTCTGCTGTTTCCTCCCCTTGGTGACTGGAGCAGGAAGTGACCACACTGACCACGCCTACTTGGCAGGATTTGCTGGTGACTGATTTCCTGTCTGTTACCCCTGGAGACCAAGAAAGGCAGTCCAGCAGGGCTCCATTAAAGCCAATTAGTGAGAATGCATTCTAAAACTGCATCAGAAGCCAACTCCAACCCACCAAATGTCACTAATTATGGTGCTTTTTTAAAGCTGAAATTACAGGAGTGGGGTGCTGTTTCTGTGTGCTTTAGGAACTGCATCGTCATCTAACTCTCGCTTTTTTAGAGGAGGGTTACTGAGGTTATGAGAGGGGATGTGCCGCTGTAGCCACCACAGACTAGTAACGTGGGGTTTGTTTTCTAGTCAGCCCACCAAATTATAAATCTCTCAGCTTGGGGTATGTTTGGGGTTTTTGGTTGGGGATTTTTCCCCTGGCAGAAATCCACATGGCAGTCTTTCCTTGTCACACACCAGTTAACATAAGCAGCCTGTATTTAATGCCCACATAATATAAAAGTCCAAACAAGGCCCCAAATCCTCCAAACAAAATGCCCAGACCTCCAATACACAACCAAAACATAGTATTAAATGAACTAGCCTCTATTGTCATGTTTCTGAGTAAACCTTTCCACATATTCATCTTTCCCTCTGACTGTGAATGAGACTTTTCATAAATATTTTCTAACCTTTCCAGGCTGCTGATAGCGTCGAGCCCAGTCCAAACCCCAGCCACAGCCCGGCCTCCTGGAGGCGGCATCTACCCAGCAGCGACTCTCACCACCTGGGGAGCTCTTATGACCGGACGTCTAAGACAGCAGGGGCCTCCTCGAGAGGGGATCTGTGGTCCAGTCGGGGTCAAGGGTCAGGGGCCAGAGCCGATGGGAGGAGCGGAGCCGGGAGCAGACCGTGGAACCATCGTCAGTCTGAGCATCATTAGATCAGCTTCGTCTGAGCAGTACATCTAGCGAGAAAACAGGTAGGGGAAAGCAGCGTCTTTTCTTTTTTCTTTTCATTCTGGAAGTCATTAATTAAAGCGAACTGCTGTTAATTAATGTATCAATGATGTCACGTCTCTGAAGAGGTTTCATAAGCAGTGTTAAAGAGACGGTTAGAATGTTTTAAAGTGGGGTTGTATGAGGTACTTATCCATAATGAGAGAATTACCTGCACTAGAAGGTGGTTTACATGGCCACAGTTTGGAGAAGCAGGCAGGAGTATTGATACAATTGATTGATAAGTGGATGTGGGTAACAGCAAAATCAATTTTAGTCACCAAAAAAAAATCAATATCCGTTTAAGCTGTTTTAATATTTCCTCTGCTTTCTCTCATACAACCCTGGTTCATAAAATTGCAACCATCACTTTAGGCTGACCCAGCACATTTAACAACACTTGGTTTAGCACATCCACCTTGGTGGCAGCTGTGTGATGGGTTAATAAGTACATCGACCCCCTTTGAGCCCAAACATAACAAAGAGATCGCCTTCACCCTGCTGAGGTGTCCCTGAGCAAGGCAGCTCCAGGTGAACCCAACTGTAGCTAAACCTGCAAACAAGCGTGACAGAGAAATCCTGTATTGTTCACAGTATTTTCTGCATTCCTCAGCAGTTTCCTGGGTCCGCAGCGTGCACTGTAGTACGAATTAGGAAACATTTTGAGTTTCCTTGAAAGAAAAGGTCCATTTGAACCTAAGAATAATGCTCAATCAGCAGGCATTTCTTACCGCAAACTTTATTCTTCACACGTGTTGAGCTTTAATCTTTACTTTTTCAGCTGCTCTGATTTGCACTGAATAAAGTAGATTCCTTCAATTTTATTATTTACTTTATTGGAAGTGTACCAATTGAATACTGTCTATTTTCCCCATAATTAGTACCAAATGACTTTGTTCTTTCTGGCAAACTTTTGAACAGATTATTTGGAAATTACAGACCAATCATGTGTCTAAAGAAGATGAATAGCTGTATTAAAATATGAAGGATTAAGTCAAATCTTTCTCTTCATTTTTTTTCTTAACAGCACTCCATTAAGCTCTCAATGGCACAAGGAGAGCCAAACATCAGTCTCCCATCAACTAATGGCTTCCACCGTCTCCAAAAGTCAACATCTACAGCTTCTATACTAGCAAAGCAAAGGAAAATAGCAGTTGCAGCCATTTAGAACAACAAACCGCAGAGCTGACATCCTCACTCTGACCCTGAGTGTACACTGAGACGTGAACAGCTCTTCCTATCCGGAACCTTCCCTGTCCCAAAAGAGGCATAAACGGAAAGACAGTGCCTGAACAGTGTTTTGGAGGTCGTCTCACCAGCCCATGTATCCTCTTCTGCTTCTCGTGTTGGATGTATTATAGTGTAATCCCGAAACTTGACAAGGGAGAGGCTGGCATGCTGGGGACGGCTGGGGATTTTCCTGCGTGCCAGAGGGGGTTTAAAGAGAGTTAGAGGAAGAAGAACTCGAACGTTGAGAATGCCTTTCTCAGAGGACCATTGCATTGACCTCAGTGGAGCTGGATTTACATCGCTTCTTCATCAGAATCTTAACATTTCTCCATCACTGAAAAACACAACCCAATCTTCAGTTAACCGCAGTACGATGTTTTCAGATGCATCTTCATCTCACACGGCTGGATCTTCACAAACTAAAGGATACTTACCTTTTAATGTGACCAAAAACAGGAAGCGAACCCGTCTTTGCTGACTCGTGTCATGTTATTCACTTTTTCTTACATATTTGCTTTGACGACCGTATTTTTTTTCTTTCTTTCTTTTTTCAGATTTTCTCACACATAAATACACAAAACCATACAGACACATGCACACTTTTAACTTTTGGTTTATTTTTAACCCGTGTCACCACTTTGTGGTATGCAGCCTCAAACTGGATTTAATTTGGGGTGTAAGATGTTGAGCGAACATTTGCATGTTTCTAAGTAATAAATGAGGAGCACTTGAAAGATTGTGACTCAGCATGCACTCTTCTTAAAGGATCGCTGGTTGGCTGCATTTAAGGAGCATGCACACACACACGCACGCACTCATGCACACACACACATACGGATACACATTAGTTCTAACAGTCCGGGACCTTTTTTAAACAGATTTTTTTTTTTTTGCCATTTTCACCAGTTATTTTGATTCTTTGTAATTCGCTTCCTGTTCTGCATTATCCTTTCCCTTTCTGCTCAACCATATCAAGACAAAAGAAATCGTAGTTTGCACGCAATGAAATGCAATGCACATGTAGAAAAAAAGAATAATTGGGAGGGGGGAGGGGGGAGGATTGTTTATAACCTCAAACCATGCTACAATTTCCATGGTGCTTTGTTTTACAGCTGTTGCAACTGTCCTCATTCATGTATTTCGAGAGAGCCATAGTGAAATGGAGTTTCTGTTTTAACTGAACATTGGACTTCGGATTACCAGCAAACCTGACCTGGCAAGGTGGACATTTTTTGTTTCAGTGCTGCTGTAAATACTGTGTACATGCCAGCCAGTCATAGGAAGACTCCTACCCACAAGGAACTGACAGTTCAGCTTGTTATGTGACTGGGTTCGCCGTGCGAATCGTCCCATCTTTTCTCCATTTCTTATGTCTATAGAGGTGTATTATTTTGTTACAGCGTAAAATATCAACTTGTGGTTGGTATGTTGGAGCAATCCCTCATTGGAGGGTGCAGCTGCAGCAATGGGGGTGCCATAAAAAACAATTAAGTAGTGGCCAGTAATAAAAATAACATGTTTTCATTGAGGTAAATGGTGCATTTCTATGACAGAAACATTGTAAAACTTTTAACAGGCTCCTGCTGGACTTTAAATCCGACCCGCAAGATACACTGCAGTACGACAGGCGATGTAGACTTTAATCCTACAACAGAATTTATGAATGTTACTATTGAATGCAGCTGAGAATGACCAATTGCTTGAAGGCTTCAGTCCAACACGCCTGCGTTCTTTATCTGAAAAGATCATGTAACCATAACTGTGACAACATGGGACACGTGAAATCTGTTGAAGAACTTTTGGGCTTTTAAAGCTCCATCTGGTTCCTCTGCTGTTGTGGATTTCAATGCTGTGTTGAGCCAGAACCCGCTGGGAAAGGCCTGTTTCAGTCTCAGTGCATTTCTCCTGTATTCTACCAGCCCACCATCTAGCTGTAATATTTATTAGTCTCCATATTTGTACAGGTTCTTTTATTGTGAAGAGGTGTGCCCGGTGGCAGGAGCCCAGTCTGTGGCCGCTTTGTCACTTTACTGTTGAAGCAAGCAGGAGATTATATGCAACCAATAAACAGTGGCCCCCATTCAGTGTCTGTAACTACATCAGTCATCATGTTGTACATGCAAATAGCTCATAACCCCATACTGAAATGTCTGTCTAACTTCAAAATGTACTTTTTCCTTAATAACTTTTTGCCAGAAGTATCTACAGTATGTTCATCTGTGCCTTGAGATACAGTGAGAGAGGTCGACTGTCCCAACAAATTCAGACTTACCATATCCTTCCTCTTGCTGTGCATATAAATGACATGCAATACTGATTGTGAGGTTCAGTTTTTTTTAACTTTATATTTTTTCCTTTTAGAGGATCGCTGTATGGAACATCGTAAAAGTATTTTGGTTTAAGCTTAAAAAAAGAGGTTCTCCGAGGGAACTCCTCCCTGAGGGATGTCAAAGCAAGGTGCCCTGAGAAAAAGCTATTTTCTTTCCTTACTTCAAAGTACCCTTTAAAAGAATATAGACCGCACCGCCCAAAAAGCTATGTCCTTTGGATTTGTCTGTCGGAGTTGCAGGGTGAAGCGCAGCCCCAGAGAGGATTTCCATGTGGCCTCTTCATGGCTGCTGCTGGCTTTATGATGGAGCAAAAACAGACCAGACAAACTGTTCTTAGTGCACATGCCAAGACTTAGATGATCATATAGGCTTTCTGTGCTTTCTCCGGTATTGTTCCAACTACAACTCTTCTCTTTCACCAAGAGGGAATGCCATCTTTTCCCTTATCTCTCACCTTCCCAATTTATTCTAATTTTCCTCCCTCTCCCTTTCCTCTCTTCCTCTGTTTCTTCCTTGGATTCTCATTTCCTAAAGGGAAAGCTTAGTCTGAAACATTGGTGATATGTGTTGTTGGTTCAGAGAGTTGTTTTATTGAAGGCCAGACGCCTGTCACCAGTCTGTGATGGGCAGCTCCCTGGGTAGCTGAAAGGTCAGAGGTCAGGGCTGCATCTAATCCTGTCTCTACGTCTTGACTCAGGGCTTCTAAATACAGGAGAGAGAAAGACCGACAGCTTGGCAGTGATGTCCACTTTAGGGATAATTAAAATAGGCCAAGGTATTGAATGTCCAGTGCTGCCAGGGATACACGTGTTGTGTGTGTGTGGTTATTAATATGTCAGTGAGGGCTCTCGTTTTAAAGCTGGACATGTGAACTGGTGTGTTGAACGATGCTGCAGATCCCAGAGCAAGAAGGTGATGACTGACAAATGTGCACGTGTGTTCCCAGATTGTTTGTTTCTTTTCGAGGCTGACATCACTGTGGGTCAGGATTACTGTATATAGCAACTCAATGATGCAAGCCCAAGCACGAATGCCCTCCTCAACCCTCAACCCGCCTCACTTCCTCACCTGGTTCCCTCCGCCCAATAAATAATATTCTACCATGCAGACAATCCTCCAGTTTCACCCATCCTGACTGCATACTGTGCAACATCCATCACTCATTCTTCAACCTTTCTTGCCTTCTGCTCTTAAACCTGTCTCTCCTTTTCCCCTTCACCCTGAAGAGAGCATTTGGGTCTGGGGTCCCAGGAAGAGAGCCCAGCTGTCGGAAACTGTAGGTTTTATGACGCTTTGGAGGGGTTTCCCTCCTGGAGACCGGCTTCAAAGAAAGCAGGGCTTTGTTGAGGGCAAAGTTGAAACCCCATCCTCCACCATGCATGATGCCTTTCTTCCTTACAAGGCCCTAAAGTACACTAACTGAACCAACTGTACATCATCTGAAACCTTGCTGGACTCTGTGTGCCAGGATGAGGACCACTTTGAAAAACAGTTCGCCCCAAAATCAAAATACATGCTTTTCCTCTTAGCTGCTATGCGGTTTATCAATCTAGATTGTTTTGGTGTGGGTTGCTGGATGTTGGAGATCAGCTGTACAGATTCTCAGGAATGTAATGGAATTAGTTGGCTTTTGGTGCTCAAAGCATTAAAACTTAAAAAAAAAAACCCAAAGCCATGTCTCTTTGTAGAAATCCTGATGTGGTTTATCTATGGAACTGTATGAGAAAGCAAATAGTTCCTATATCAAGCTGCTCACAACATGGTCTGTGGATTTTCTTGACTAACCGGGTCATAATTTCTTGAAACCTTGGCATGCATTGCGAGTATGTATTTTGAATTTTGGGTTGAACTGTACCTTTAGGCATGTACTTATATGGGCTACATGCCACTTTTCACATGTTAAGGGTCTTCATTGCTTGCAGTGGCGTGAGCCTGTACAGTGTTGACATGCTGGAATGTACTGACTGGTCATCTGGGACTCAAGTGAAGACTTTACAGGTTTCTAGACTTCTATGGCTTTTGTGGCGCCATAAAGAAACAGCCGGGGGCTGTTTTTAGAGGTTTTGTCGGTCCCCTCCTCTCTGGCAGTTTTGCAAAACATTTATTAAACTAGAGAATCGGTATGATAGCTGCTGCTGGAGCAGACTATTTTGGACAAGAGGTGGCTAAGCAGGGGGGAGAAAAGTGGCTGCTTCCTGCTTTCCTGCTCAAATACCAACAAAAGAGTTAACAGAAATCCTCTTAAGCTCTGGTAGTGTATGTATAAACATCCGTTATTTACAAGTCATTGTTTTTTCCCCTTTTCATAAAGTAGACTAGAATGTACTTAGCGGAGATTGGAGTGGCGAGGCAGAAATGGCTCCCGGGCAGCGAGCAGGGCCTTGTCCTCAAAGGCCTCTATTGTGAAGCTGGGGTCGTGGTGTCATTGGGTGGCGTAGGCTGTAATCTGCACTTAACCAGCACTTAACTTTAAGACCTCAAACGACTAATTCTCCCTTAGTCCCCTTCGTCAAAAAGTTTCCTCTTTTGTGTCCCAGATTTGTACTTTAACTCTGTTTCAGTCGCAGTTTGCTGAATGTACCACAGTCAGCTACGTTGTGTGTTTTTGCACCAGCCAAATTAGAGTATGTAAGAATCATCTCATCAGTTAAAGAAAGGAAATTGGCGTGCACTCAGTGAATGAATATTTTTTTGAGGTATGGCACCCTGTTACGCCTGCATCTCAGCCTTTAACTTTGTGCCAAAATCATTCCACAGTATTTCCAGTTTACAGTTAGAGACAGTGCCAGTGCTTCCCCTGATGGTCACCCTGTCTCTAAGATACTGAAATTAGGGGGAATATTCAATTTAAGGGGGTTTCTTTTTGGTTTTCTGCTTAAATGTGTTTTTATTTCTTTGTTAAACAAAAGATGTCTTATTTTGGAAGCTATATCGGATAGATTTTATTTAAGGAAACTTGTAATTTTGTAAAGTGGGCCTTATTATTGAAATATATTAAGTATTTGTCCATCTTGATTTTAAGAATGATATTTTTGCGAGATAATGTATCTTCCTCATTGTTATTACACTCCTGGAGAGTACTTCTTCCTGTATTTGTGTTTGTTATTTTAATGCAAGACATTTCTCGGCCTGGAGACGATGATGGCACAACACGGATCAGAGACAGAGGGAGAAGCCAGGGTTGTGTCATTGTCATTGAAGAATGAGAGCTATGTGCATTTTATCAGAGCTGAGCAGGTTTTCACGGCGCTGAGGGGTTCACCATGTGTCGTCCCGTTCTTATCGGGGACCATTCAGCGCTTCCTGCTCTGTTCTCTGTCGCTCTTAAATTCAGGGTTCGTACATCTTCTGTGCTGTATGTTTGTAAGTGCTGCCAAAGAAAGAAGCGTGCAGGCCCCAGACACACATGTATATATAAACACACACAAATAATCTCATAGGAATTTAAAAAAAAACAATTAACTGGATCTCATCTTTCCTACATGCATACATGCACAGATAATAATTTCAGGCCTGTACAATCAACTCTTTTTTTTCTGAGTGTTTTATGAGTTCATGTTTGTGTGCAGAAGAAGGAGACTGACAGACAGAGGTGTCAAACACAAAACTGTATGTAATGGAATCAGATCAAAAGGGTTTTATGATTTATTATTGCTTCTCAGTGTGTCAGCAAGGACTGTGTGGTGAGGCTTTTTTTTCTGTTTTAGACTTAATCCATTGTGCATGTTTTAACCTTACTGTGGCTGGCGCACTCTGCATGTAGGTCTCTTGAAGCTGCCAACTGTACAGCAGACCATATGTATTCCAATAAAAATAAAAACCAACCTGTTTGTAACACGTCTCCATGTTGGAACCTGTGTCTGTGTGTATGTGTGTGTGTAAAACTCAACCATGGATGTTAATCTCTTTCATGCTTTTTGCTGAACGAGCTCAGCAAGTTTTCATTTCATAGCGGTACACCCTCTGTGCCCGTGTGTGTGTGTGTGTGTTCAATCCCCTGGTTTGAACGAAGCACAGAGAACAGCAGCTGACGCTACGCAAAATAAGCAGGCAGACAAATGAGGCAAATTTGGTCAGGTCAGGTACAAAGAGGAAAACCACAAGCTGTTGTGGAATGCAAAGTCAGCACACACAACTTTCTCTTAAACAGCTACGCCTCACTTTGTGAAAGCCAGCACTTCTGGTCCTGTAGGTCGCTTTAAATAATCATCTATCTAATCTACACTATCTAATCGGATAAATCAGACTTTTCATATGGAAAAAACCATCCTCTGTTTGTCAAGTTGTTTTATAGTCCATCATTACTACTGGTTGCATCTTAGGAGTTTTTTTGTTTTATGTGAAATTGTTAAATTTTATCTCAGACTGTCTGGTAATTTACATTTCCCAGAACAGTTTTGTAAAACTCCAGAGAACAAGCCTGAACATGTTGAATTCAGCTGCATGGCCTTTATGTGTAGGGCGAGCAAAAAGATCAACAAGTGTAGCTAGAAGGAGACTGTGGACGTTTCCTTTCTGGGATTTAAATATATATATATATATATACTTTTATATTCATAATCCCACACTATATGGCACATCTTTATAATAAACCAAATATAGATGACTATTCTTGATAGAAGTCCTCTGACATTTAGACACAAGAGAAAGCAAAATAATAAAATGAACTGCAGCTGATTCCAGTTTGCTGCTGCAGTCTCAGGCTCCTGATACTGTGCATGCAACCAGGCCCAAGCCATTGTTAACATTATCAGTAACAGCTGTGCTTTACCTGCAGCATGCTTGCTATCTAAAGGCTTCTAAAGACAGAGAGAAACAAGAAAGATCACCATGCACTGTCAGAGTTCAACATTTAAAAGATTTATTTGTTAGTGGGGTGTTATGAGACACAATAGTTGAGAGCGAGGGGTTAACACTGTCTCCTGCTTGTGTGGTTTAATCTGTCCCAAGTTCAGAAGCAGGGAGGTGTTACCCTAACACAGCGGTGCCTGTTTAGACCCTGGTACTCCTGAGCCTCAGCACCGATGCCTGACCTGAATTAGTGCTGTGAAGTCAACCATGGAAATGACTCAGTGCCACTCCAGGCTAGTGGAGGAGGGGGTAGAGGAGCAAGATGGAGGAGCATGGTCAGATCTAGAGGTGGGGGCACGGGGTGGCACAATCCTTATTTAAGATAAACATTTGACTACTTAGGGTGCTTTCCCAACCAGAAGTTCAGTCTATTTTAATCAAACTCCGGTGCAGGAAGTCCTAGTAAAGGTTCATCTGGTCTTTTGAAAACGCATCAATCGTACTCTGCCAGACCACTAGCGAGAGTGGGTTTCGATCCGTTTCCAAACTAACACTTGCGCGATTTGCTTGCTCTGTGAACATGATTTGACCCAATTGAGAGTTATCATCTTCCATTTTCTGGCTGATTATCAGTTTGACAGTATAATTAAACAGTTTCACCCTGATAATTTTATTGCAAAAAAAAAAAAAAAGGTTTTTTGTAGCTATGTTGCGTTTTGTGCAAAATCAGGCTTCTGGACCATTAATATATCAGATTTGTTTTTATATGTTCCAGTACGTTTGGGAGACGTATTGACGTGACACAGTCAGAAAAGCACAGGTGAAAAGGATGAAGATAACGATGGCTGAGTTCCATCTCTTTGCTTTGATGTCAGGCTCCTGGAGCTCTGTCGTTAGTGATATAAGTAACACCTGTGACTGGTCAGTGGTTATGGACCGGTTTGTTTAAGCACAGGCTGTTTGTATCTTCTTCTGCTGGGGCCTGCTATGGTTCTCACAGCAGTGTTTTTCATGAACTGCACCTTAAACACTAGTACTCATACTACCGTTTAAAACTCTAATCCACAGATTCTGTCTCACTATGATCTGGATATTTTGTGCTCACCATAAACTTTTTATTTGGTTTGTTCATTCTAAAATCCCCCCGAGCCACCACATTTAAAAAAAAAAAAAAAAAAACACCTTCCATTTTCAGCCCTGCGGAGGAGTGAGTGAGAAAGAGGCTTCACCGCCTACAACAGTTGTTATAGGAAACACTGAGGGGGATGCTGATTGTGAAAACAAGTATAAAGGGTTAAGGTCGAGTCTTCAGCTTTGAATAACTTTGTACATGGTATCTGGAGTTTATAGGCCATTTAGAAAATGACTACAACCATGCTTGTGTTTTCTTGACGAATTCCAGGTAATGATAGGTGACTCCTTAATGCACAAATGGTAATTTTAAGGATTAAGTATTCCATTAAATATGTTATAAGCTGACCAACAGTTAAACTGTGCTGCTAGAATTGGTATTAAAAAAAAATGTAAAACTACACACACAATAAAAAAACAAAACAAAAAAAACGCTATACTTCATATTGAGTTACAATGGATGATGTCCAAAAAGTCTTGCTGCATTTGGAAGTTTTCTGTTTTTGTAAGTGTACATTCCACCCCACACCTTTGAACCCCATGACATGTGCACAGACATGCTCTGGTCTTTCTTCCAAAGGAATTTAATAACTCCCTATCACACTTTCTATGCCCGTGTCTCTCCATCGAGTAACCAGTTGATGTGGGCTTGAGGCTATTATGAAAAATAACCTCACAGTCAACAGTTACACACTGCTCTGAGCCTATGGTTTACCAGGGAGGTGAAAATACCCGAGTGCTGCCGTCCAAAACCCCAGCTCCAATTACTGTTGTTACATCAAACATCTCCTTTGGTCACGATAATAATAACCACATCTCTGGGGGGAAAACAAGGCCTGTGACGCTCAAGAGTGCATGGAAACAGAGGGGCATGGAGCCCTGAAATACAACTCCACAGAAAAGCTCATAGCTCATGGTTGACCATTTTAATCTTGCCCCTCATTCATCAGATCCCCCACTATGTAGAGCTGCTGCCAGGGACCCTCATCTCTCCCTCACACACAAACAGTGCCACAGGCCCTGGGAATCAGCCAGACCTGCAGTGCTGGAGGGTCACCGGAGGGTCAAAGCAGAAGCAGCCATGTTACTCTTGTGCATGCATGTGCAAGTAAATACCTACACATCTGCAGGCGATAGGACAGGAAGCATGTCGCTGTGTCTAAAATCTCAAGAAGAACACGTTGACTTCAGAATACAATTTCTGTTCTTTTAATAACAAAACAATTGACAATATAAAAAAGTATGTGATGACAACCATAATAAAATACTTAAACCGCTATGGCAACAAAAAAAAAAACATTCACAATTCTTTCAACATATCCGTCTTCTTTAGCTTTTAATACAAACTATTTCCACTACACTCTGCAACCTAAATGATCAAAAGTAAATTTAGGAGGCAAACAGCTACAGAACATAGCAATGTGTTAAGAAAACCAAGACAAGGCCTCAAAATTGAGACTGCACTATTGAGTTGGTCATCTGTCTTATAATAGAAATGATATCTGGCTCTAGGTTGTGTGTACAGTTAGGACTTAGATAAGGGCACATAAATAGATGTTGGGTTAATATTCTAAATTGCTCCAAACATAATGCCATGCTTCTGTTTTTTAAGACTGAGAAATAGAACATTAATAAACTGAGTTACTTCATTACAATGTAACAAAATTCTATTCTTTGTCTGTTCATCAGTACAACCTTTGTTGAAGGTTAAATCTGTCTCAATATTTTGCAGGAACTGTGTCACTAACGTCCCAGAACAAGTCTGAAAAGACTGAAATGTTCCAATTAAGGAATCTCGATTTGACGAGCTACCAGCCAGAACACAAATTATTCTGAGCAGTGATGCAAAGTGTTGTAAGGGGCTTCCCAGATGTTTCACATACGGAAGTAAGAGTTTATGGGTAAACTTTTCTCAGAAACTGCAATAGTTGGTGCCACAGTCCTGAGTTAGCTGGACTTGGGGGGCGGGGGTCAGTTTTCAGACACTGGGGGTGGGCTGAGCCTGCTGAGGGTTGCTGGCAGCTGTGGGAGTTGCCTGTCGGGGAAGTGTGTACATGGCACCCAGGAACTGGTCTGCAATGCGCCCGGCCTCGCGGAGCCCGCTGAGCAGGGCGCCGTGGACTGTGGCGGGGTAATTCCTGATCGTGTGCTCTCCGGAGAAGAAGAGCCGGGGGACAGGCTGAGGGAGAGAGAGGAAAACCACGTTGTGATTGGATAGTCCCAACATAATGGAGAATTAAAAGAAAATCGGGGATTGGTGAGAGAAGAAAAAGTGTGGTAGTAAACTGCCAGGGCTCATCAGTCAACACATATATATGACTTCATCAGCATGCCAGCATAAAAAAAAACATCTGTGTGGAGAATAAACTGCTCTGCTTGGTTGAGTGTTGTGGGCAGGCTGGGATGCCGTCTCTCCTTTGCTTTTTTACATGCATTTAAACCAACTTCCTCACCAAACCCAGGGTTCTGTGTGTGTGTGTG
>JAOWBC010000248.1:9234949-9262131 GCA_028566105.1 Hypoplectrus providencianus | reverse complement strand
GTGTGTGTGTGTGTGTGTGTGTGTGTGTTTACCTGTGAGGCTCCAGGAATAGCAGGGCCAGGTGTGATGGGTTGTGCCATCAGGTCGTAGTCGTTGCCTGAAGAACCAGCCGCGACATATGAGTAGGAGCCCCGGGCCCAGGGGTCAGCCCGCCAACGCGTGACCACAGTTTCCTTTGGCTGCCATGACGACAAACAACAACACATACTTCTTAGGAGTTTCCATGATGATATTAGAGGGACCTGTAAACAGCTGGATGGCAAGCAGCTCCAACGCTGGCCTCCATGCATGTGATTTTATCCCATTAGAAACCATAAGCAAATGATTTATGACGACGGGTGGTTTGGATGCGACTCGGCCTGTGAGTGCCTTTCACATGTGCTCGCTGTGTAAAGCTGTGCTGGTTATGGGGGTCGATTCAGGAACGGGATTTGACATTCCACTCAAAGTAGTGGAAAAACCAGAGAAAACACTAATGATGGAGCTTGAAAAATAAAGCCCACCACTGTTTCTGTAAACAACAAACATTATGAATTTGTATTTGAACAATACAGCCAGCTGTGCTGAACTGTGAGGACATTGTGTGCGAGAGGAATCAACAATTGGGTATTTGCACCTCTTTTAAGCTTGACGTCAAAGTAAAGACAGCAGACTGAACAGGAGCCATGTCTCAATTCACATATTATTTTGCATCCGAAAAACTGAAAGGAAACAGCAAAATCCAAGTCTTTGCCAAAATATATTCTGATGCAGCAAACATTTAAATCACGTGCCTAATGGCTGTGTCCGCTGTGGGCATCTTCATGGATCATATTACATTTTTCTTTGTCTCTGTACATCATTAAACATGACCAGTACAAGCTGACATGAAAGAAAAGGAAAAAAAACAAACACATTTCTAAAGACTGTTCTCAATTTTTTTTATTTTCAGATGCAACTGTTTTTGTTTCCAGTTTGCAGCCTCTACTATTTATTTTGCTATGTTTAATCCATAATGCCAACTTTTGAAGTAGCTATATTATTTGTTGCAAACCAGTTGATTGAATCGCACCTAAATTAGTATTTTGCTTAAAAATTTGCTTGAGAATGACCCCAGCTATGATGGGCTGAAAGTCTGTCTTAAGTGATGAAGTAACATGTACCTGTGGAACAGCGCTGCTTCCAAATATTCCTTTGAGAATGGCCAGGCAGCGTCCGACAATCACGTCATCGCTGATGTTCTCCATGATGCCAGCGGCCTCACCAGCCATCAGAGCGAGTAGGATCGGGGCTGAAAAGAAAAAAAGGGCAATTTGTTGTGAGTGTTTTCAAGAAACAACAGGCATAAATAGACCTGGACCTCAATAGAACATCACTCGACAGCTACAGTGTGAAACAAAAGAGCATCTCGTCACCTTTGTAGAGGTTCCAGAAGAGGAAGAGTTCACCCCGACTTGCTGTGGTGGAGCCAACATGACCAAACAGGTTCACACTGGGATCCCAGAACACACGGTCAAAACACAACACCACCTTCAGACGGGGAGGAAAACAACAGAAAAATAATCACTCAACAAAGTTAATCAAAATCTCAATGGCCTGTGAAGCACAAGCCATGTTCTGCACATTAACTGCCATCACTGGTTCTAAATGTGTGAATGGTGGAGCGCCCTCTGCTGGACAGGCACTGCCAGTAGCAGCTCAGATTGCATAATAATGCAGTATTCTCCTCTGTGCTGCAGTAGAATTAGGAGATAAACTACTGTGCTGCAGATGATGCTCAGCAGCACAGAGAGAGTGTGAGAGCTGGTGGGTCAGTGTGACGCAGAATGAGCACTCTGATCCGATTACAAACAGGCTGGCAAAAAGGCACATTTCATTCGCACGCTATCAGGCTTTCACTGCCTTTCCACTTCTATACATTACACATTAGCTGTGCCAACCTTTCAGTGCCATCCTAAGCCAAACCGGGATGCACAATATCATCTGTCAGGGAACACAATCAAATTCTGAATACTGAATTGTTTTTTGGCCCGTTACCAGTGAAGGTCAAGTTCCAAGCAAAAGGACACTGCAGCAGAAAGAGGAGCAGGAGGTCTCTCTAAGGAACAAAATTCCCACTCGTGCCAAAAGCACACTACATGATTTATAACCTGGCTTGAACTCCGATGACTCATTTGAAAATGGGAGAGTTTGCACTGGTCTGTACAAAATGTGGCAGATCACACTTGCCACTCATTTCCCTGTAGTGGGGGGTGGGGGGTTAGGATAAAAATCACCAGCCAACTACTTAAATGCCAGACTACTCCAGGCTGCCTTGACTCAATCAAATGTGTTCAGAATTTATCTGAACAAATCAGAATCAGACACTGCAGTTAGGCTCAGGACAGCAGGACGGAAGTAATGAAGCTGATAAGTGCTTAGCACCGTACCTTGTTAAGGTTGCCAAAGCCCATCCTCTGTATCGCAGATGTCTTCCACTCTGGCAGCGGGGGAACAAACTGCACAGCGGGCGGCTGCTGCTTCAACACACCGAGAGGCAAAGTGCACAGCACAGCATCACACTTGTATATGAAGGTCTGAGTGGTGGAGCGGGTATTGACTGCTATCACTTCGCAGCCTGGATGAAAAACAGGTGAAGAAATGTTTAAGCCACACCATAATTATGATTTAATCATGGCAGAAGACACACAACAAGAAAATCCCTTGCACATACCAGAGGCTGTATATCGGACTTGCCGCACTGCTGTGTTTAGTTTGATGTCCAAGCCTTCGGCCAGGGCCACGGGAACACAAGAGTAGCCATTCCTGACTGTCAGGTGGCTGCCGGTGAACTCAAAGTCGTCATCCTGCGGATAAATCAATGACCTGTTACTCAGTAGCATGATCAACTTCTTAATTGAATATCTTATATTTAAAGTAGCAATAACTTGTTATACACATGGGACTGTAGGACTATCAGACATTTAGGACAACACATTAATGACATTTCAGACTGCATGTGTATACCTGATCCCAGTGCTTGAGAGAAAGGGTGGAGAGGGGTGTAGCGTTGGCAAACTCCAGGTTGGCGAAGTGCCAGTCGAGGATCTGCCGATCCCTGGATGACAGGTAAACATCACTGTGGGAAAGAAGGGGAAGCAAAGAGACACGGTGATGTATACTGACAGCTATTCAAACATCAAGGGGGACAAGTTTACTCATGCACCAGCTGAAAAAGCTTTACTCCAACCGGTGCCAATGTAATAACACATATTTGAACACATAGTATTAACTACAAACTAAAAAGGAATAAATAGGCAAATTGCCACAAGACATACACAGGTAAACATCTGTTGCTAAGGGCTGCAGGGCTCCAACAAGCAATTATGCTTTATTAACATTAAAGACAGACTATTTACACTCAAGCACATGAGCCAAACTTGCTTCAGCATAGCCAGTCTGTTATGCTTAGCCTGCATGGCTCCTGATTATAACAATTAATAAACAAAGTCTTGTGGAGGTCTGAACAGTTACATCACAGGCTAATGGACTGATCTGAACCAGACTGACTAGCTGCTGCTGCCTCTGTTCTGAATCTGGCCGAAATTAAATAAGTGCTTCATCATAATTTATTACACTCAGCTCGGATGTTTCTGCCTTAGATTTTCAAATAAACAGGTTTTACTGATGGGAAAAAAATTGGCTTGTTCAGGGGCACAGCAACTATTTACCAACTAGAAACACATATTGGAGAAGAAGCAGCATTCCTTATGACAGACTAATATGACCAAAAATTCTGATGTCATTTAACTATAGGTTAAATAATGGCAAATAGACAGAGAAAGTATAAAGGTTTCCCCCTCATAATGGAATGTATGAAACAGAGCATGATTTATCCATTGCACTAACTCCATTCATTCTGGTGAGTTACACTGACACATCAGAAGGATTGGTTACCTGGGTGGATTTGCCTCCAGCTCCTGCAGCTTCTCCTCCAGCTTGACCTGCATCTCCACCAACTCATCATACTCCTACACAGAGACAAGCCACACATTCAGGAGACATATACACATCTTCACTTCCCCACTGACACAATCAAAATTATTTTGATGGACATGAATTCCACTTTTTTGGGGCAGTTGTGACAGACCCGTTTTAAATGAATGGGCTGTGCTGCATTTATGGTAAAATTGAACAAAAGCATTTTTTCTCAACTATGTTGTTTTCATGATAGAATCATGATTGAAAATACAACACTATTAATCTCCCAGTTCGACTGTTGTGCTTCACTTTGGGCTATATCAATATGTTGACAAAGTTCAGCCACAACTGACGATTAAATTTATTTTAATTTGAAAAATATTACTAGTGTGCAAACAGTTTATCATTTGCTAATTTAAAATGATTGCAAACAATGATTTAAAATGATTTTTGACTTCAAACTTACAGGGCTGGTCAAGTGTTTAACCAGGTGAGTGTGTTGCATGTCTGGGAAGAAGGTACACACCCCAGCAGTTTTAACAAAAAGGGCTGACTCAACCAGTTCATCAGTTCGCCACAATAGAACCAACTACAGCAGAGTCTGGTTATACCACCTACCACGCCAGGCCCCAGGACACAGAGGCAAAACTTCACGTCCTAATCTGACATGGGAAAATACCAGAAAATATCCTGACACAGCCTTAAAATCTTGTTATATGGAGAATTCATGCATATCATGAACACACACACTCACTCTTAAATGCTCATTCTGTCTGAATGTGTGTGCATCCGCGGACATTAAGACAGCCAGACCGTGATTCAAAGCCTTGAAGTGGTTTCTCAGACAGCGGATGGGTCGCAGACAAAACTCAGCTCAGACACCAGCTGTGTTTAAACCAACTAAAACCTCCATCTTAAATACACACAAAGCAGTAGCGGAGGTGATTTATCCGATGCAAAAATAAAACGGCAGCGCTCACTCTAATAATACATCCTACCGAGGCATTAAACCACTTAAACACAGCCTGTCTGGTTTACTTAGAGAGCACGACATTAAAATTCTGTGAGGCATCCTGCCTGACCTAGTAGTCTATAAAATATCCAGCGAACATGCCATTACTTCTGCATCACAGCACCGCTCCCAATCATTTGATCTTCAGAACAAATGCTATGTTTCTGTCCTGCAAATTAAAGTAGTTTGACCTTTCCAACCTGCAGGTACAACTAATAATAAACAAAGGAAATCTAATATGGTTTCAAAGTAGTTTAAACTACAGCAAATGGAAACACATACACTATGTAATACCCACAACACCACAGACCCAGTTGGAAATAGTTAGCTTTAAACTTAACTGCCTTGACTTGAGTATTTCAAGTCTGGAAGTAATGAAAGAGTCACACAGGAATCTGTTCTGGACAACTACCAGCCAAAGTAAATGCTCGCAGCTTTTAAACATGTTCTTCCATGTTGCCTTTTCATGATCAAATGTCTCCTTTTCTGAAATAGTGTTTAAGCTCACCTTGCAGAGCGCAGTGAGGTCACGGTGCTTGCTCTTCACCAGGAACTCCGCTGTGATATCTCGAGGAGGTTTGACTTCGCTCGCCTCTTTATACTGCTGATGGAGCTCCTTCACCCGTTCCTTAGTGGTCACCATCTAAAAAGAAAGGGAGGGCAGGGAAGTCATGAAAACTCATAATCATCAATAAAATTGTGATATTGTTACAATGTCACATGTGCAACTGGCTTTTGAAGATATCGAAACAAGTAGCATTCCAGTTTTGAGCCTGCTTTTATTTACTGTGGACAATTCTGGCACCAACAACTTATATTATACAAACATGCATTTAGCATTAATTATGCCCACTCCAAAACAAAAAATCTATACTTATGCTCACCTTGTTGAGAAGATCTCGGAGATCTTCCTGAGTCTTTACAATCTTCTTCCAGTGTTCAATCTGTTCATCTTTTACATGCTTCTCCTGCAGCCTGCACACACGCAAACACACATTAGGATAAGAGTGTTTGTGTGTATCTGTATACATCTCTTCCCTGCGTACACATGTGCAGGATGCATCTGTCAGCATCTTCTTTGTGTGAGCTCATGCAGTGTACACCATACTCACTGTATGACCACCTCCAGGGCCTGTCCCAGAGAAACAGGTTTGTTGTTGAGGAAGTTAAAGTCCAGCTGGTGGCTGAGGAAAGACGTGGCCTCCAGCAGTCTGTTGAACTCTTGCTCCACCATCTCATCTTTTTCTTTTGGCACCTGAACACACCCACACATAGGACCATCAATCAGGGAAAGCATGCCGGACTCAACTAAAGCTACAACAACTAAGAAAACTGGTACATTAGCGTAGCCAAGCCATACTAGAAATTATATGATGTTGTGATGAATGGTATTCGCGCATCGCATCTAGCCTAACCCCATTATCTAATATCTTTCTTCTCTTACTGGGACATGAATGTAACTGATGTACTCCACTAGGGACTTTGTAAAATATGTGCCATTTAAAGCAAAGTAATATTTATTATTAATTTTATTGCAGTTTGTTTTTTTTTTTTGCCTTTGGCACTTTTGTTCTTTTTAGGACATCAGATCAACTTAGGGGTTAAAGGGTTAAGTCACTAATTTACAAAAAAACAATACTTACACTGGTGCATCGTTCACCCTTGAGTTGTTCACCAAAGGATGAAAGATGTTGAAAAGACAAGATGGGAAGGGGAGAGAGAGAACATATTAAGTAAACACAACTTTAACCTCAAACAGGTTTGCACAAAAGTAAAACATGTACATTTAATTTGCCTTTTCCTGCAGAGGAGGAAACCAGCTGCACATGATGCCGATGCTTCAAGAGCCCTGCTGGATTGTCTCGACTTCAATGGAAGTGCCCTGAACATGAACCTAAACATCCTACTACTGTTGCTGCCACTTGATGGACAGAACAAAAATGAGAAGAGGAAAACACTGTTTATTTCCAATTTAATGACATTAGCTATATCTGATTTCTGGTCTGCTCTTCCCTGAAAGGAACTGGAGCTGTTGTTGATGACACGCAAGGGTGAGCAGTTAAATGAATCCACCATTCATTGTGTTTTTGTGGCTCATGGAGAGCCAGATCCCTGCCTCGGGACAAGAACAAGGCTTGGAGAACAGCTCTAACTCCAGACACAGAGCACTGCATGCCAAAGGGGGAACTCTTGTGCAAAAAGTAAACATCTTCTGTTAAAGGAAGTAAACAACACAAGGTCCTGGTTTCAAAAATGTAATGTGGATACACATGTCTAACAAAGTTGCATCCAGAGGTTAGATGTTTTCAAATGAACTTGGGCTAATGCATGGCTACAGATGTCTGTATGACAGAAGCAGATCTTTTCCAGGCACCAGCTGGCTGGAGCAAATAACATCTATGGCTTTGCTGCCATTAACCTGTTTTCATCAGCAAAATGTAGTATTGTAAATGTTTCACTCAAAAGATATCTCTTGATTCACCTTTTTGTGTGAGAAAAAATAACAAAGGAGCTTTGCTGCTGCGGGATAATGGATGAGAGTTTGGCAACAGTTTACTAATTAAGAAATGTTGTTGTACTTACAGCCTGGCCATTGGCTTCATAAAGCGGACACTTCTGTTTGATCTTGGCTAGCTCCATGTTAACCTGCTTGCTGATCACAGCCATGGGATTCCCTCCTGAACAAGCACACACACAGAAACAGCATAAGCAAGGACAATACCACCCTCTACAGGTAGAGTTTAGCAACTGTAGAATCTCAGAGGACTATTATCTGACTTGAAAATAGGATCTGCCTTGAAATGAATCATCAGTGATGATCTAGGATTGATCTGGATCGGAATCTTACCCAGTCCAGTCACTACCATGGCTCCAAGATCAGCAACATAGTTCCCCTTCCTAAATGTGGCCACTCTGCCTCCAACACGGTCCTGCAGGGAAGAATTGAGCGATAATTTTTTAATGGTAACACAATAAACTTGTATCAGTTATAAACATTTAATAAACCCATCCAGAGAACAAAATCAAATTGAGTCCACTATATGGGTTATCATTTAAACCCTTAGAAACATGCATTAACCATGATATAGTGTAAAACAGATGACACTAATCTCACAGTGCAAGTATTACAAAATGTATGACATGTTTGATAATCACACAATGGTCTATAACCATAACTGGTTAGGAAATTGTGAAAAAAGCTACAAAAATACCTGAAAGAACAGAATTATAGTTGAGGACCTACCCTGGCCTCCAATACTGTAACATCCATCCCAAAGCTCTGCAGCTGCCTGGCTGCAGCGAGGCCAGACACGCCTCCACCAATGACTATAACTTTCCCGGTCTTCTTAGCTGCAATAAGTAGAGAGAATATTACCTGGGTATCCTTACAATACTGATTTTGTTTACAGGCCAGATTAGATCACATTTTTAAAAGTTTGGATAAGCTGTCCTAAGATTTAGCTGATGATTATCATAACTTAAATGAAGTGAACTTACTGGGTAATGGCTTGACCCTCTTGTAAATGCCAAAGTTAATTAGGCCATGCCTTTCTAAGTAGCTGTGAATTCTGTGGACCAGCACGGCATCACCTACAAAGAGAGCAAGAGCACATCAAATCTTAGATTGTTTATGACTTTAAGCTTTTCATTAAAAAAATGTAGATTTTAAATAAACTGGAATAAAAATAATGTTTAATTGAATGTCTCACTGTTGTATGGAGCTTCAAGCTGCTGTGCTGTGGCCTCAAAAGTCAGCTGGATTTTAGGGTTGTCCAGCCACAGTTGAAGCTGTAGAAGGTTATAATGAAATAAAATACATTAGTACATATGATTAAAATGAGGCAAAAGCTTGTGTTTTTGGACCCAAATTAATGCATCTACAGTGGCACTTACTGTACGGTTGCGGATGTAGAGGAAAACCTTTTGAGTCTGCTGGGGACCACTGATGATGTCAGGGAAGCAGGCGGCCTCCTGGGATGTCATGCGGTCATGAGGAAGACGGCTCTGGAAAGCAGCTCCTTCTACACCTTAACCATACATATCACTATATCATTAACATCACCGAGTGTCATTTTTGAAGCAATGTCAGACCAACAAACAACTCTGCTCGTCACACATTGAATTGTAGTTTCTTAATCTAACAAAACCTCAGTTTTCTTTCAGTGCTTTGATATAATAATCCGACATTCAGACTCACCAGATGGCTCCTCTGGTTCACTGTCATTCTCTTCTTCTGGTGGTGGGGGTGGTGGAGGAATGACCTGTTTCCTCTCTTTCTCTGCCTTGGCATTCCTCTCCTCCTCAGAGTAATATTCATCCTCCGAAAGATTAGCAAGGCTCTCGTCCATCTCGCGGTACTCCACCTGCAACGGTAGGCACAATAAAAGCATCATTAAAACCAGCATTGCGGTAAATCGGTCGGTGTACTCCCAACTTACTCAGAACTGCCAAAACCATTCTGCGAGAAAGGAACAAATACCATGGTCATCACACTGCAAAGAAAATGACAAACTACCTACCCTGATTTCCACCGGGGCATATATGCAAGAGAGGCTCCAAATAGAGAGCAATATTGCACCTAAAGTGTTAATAGTGACAAATATATTGATCCTTTAAAGCAACAAAGACAAGTGGTCAAAGAATACAGTAAAATCATTTTTCATTTAAATTCTCACTTGATGAGTTTTGGCAGCAAAACTTTTTTTCCTCTCCGAGTGAGAGGATACAGAACCCTTAAATGTTTACTTTTGCTCGCTTGCGACGACTCGTTCTGCGCACTTCAGCTGAGTCTTGGTCTGCCCCCCCAGGGCCTGCCTGGTGGGGCATAGGGGCTCCTCCAGGTTCCCCACTAGGGGATGACCTCTCCTTTTTCTTTACATCCATAGGGCCTGCAGTGGAGGCTGATGGACCAGTCTGGGCATCAGACACTGCGACCCTATCACCTCCTGCCGCTCCCGCAGAAGATGAAGAGGAGGAGGAAGAGGAGCCAGCATCTGACTTCTTGCTAGACAGCATCATGGAGGATGTTGGAGGCCTCTCCTGAACAAAGGGGGAGTACAGAAATTTGACGAAACCCATGAAAATAAACCATACATGGCCTAAAGAAATATTGATATACAAACACTTCTAAAAGAAAAGATGAAAATGGTGAAGTGTGCGTTGTACAGGCTGAAAACAAACAACTAAACCAAAACGTTTGTGAACTTCCCAAAATTGGTTTAAAAATGATGGCTAACAATAAATACAATGTGGAAATCCATGCCAAATGATTACTACATTCACTCTCTAGCCCGTTTTCTTTCTCCTTTCCCACAAATAAACTCATTGTAGAAATATTTCTTTACAATTCCCTCAACTGGTCACTTTGGGGAGCTGTGAATGCAATTGCAACAAAAAGCTAACAACCACCAAATGCTGTCCTTAGGAGATGCTTTGTCGAAAAGATGTCACATCTGAATGGTTTAAGTAAAGTTAATTGTGCATGAATGTCATGGTTTATGAAATGGAGGCTCTATGGTTACAGTAACCTTGTCTTGTTTTACCCATTTCTCCGTGCACCTGGTAATATCCATTCAAACACTAAGAAATGAAGACAGAACCAGAAATATTGTTACGAACAAGACCGGCTGGACAAAAAAACGTTGGCCTTTTACATTACATCAATTGACCTTTGCTAAATATCGTATATGCACGGAAAACTACATAACTATCAGATAAAATGTGTAGCGTAGCTCAATGGCTTATCAGGACTTGGCCGAGTGAGGATCCCCAAGCAAAAAATAATGAAAAAGCTGAACGATTGCCCATTTGAAACTTGATGTTTTCTTAGTTCATGTAAATGTTAACTGATATGGTCATATAGCCTTTGTCGTACCGACTCTGTCTGTGGTTCCTGAATTTCCATATAAAAGGACTTTTGTTAGCTTGCTCGTTGACTACAAAGCTAGCCACAGAATGGAGGCTATGACCAAGCTATCATGTTAGCCTGTTTTAGCTAACAGTTGCTTTACTTGTGACGGAGACTAACATATAGCATTTATTTATACCATATTGATTCATTATATGAATTTGCGTGTATTGCAAAAAGAGCTGTACTGCATCCATAGATCTGATCGCTTCTATTGTATTTCCCCTCAAATTTATATTACGAGACCATGCTACGTTAGCTAACACCGCTAACAATGAGATCGGGCTAGCACCAACAGTTGCACAGTAGCAGGTGCGAGCTCGTCAGAAAAGAAAGCTGTGGCTTCGGTACCAAATTGATCCTTATTCATAAACTGACCGAATACAAAACAATCCTTTGGGGTCATTTTTCTTTAAATAAGGGCAAGTATTAATTAATGAAAATATTATTATTACCTCTCAATCCTCCGAAGATGTCAACACAAAGACGACACAGTAGCAGGTCTCCTTTCAATGAACTCTTTCTTGATTGGTAGATCGAAAACGTTACTCAATACCACTTAGCAAAATTATTGGTCGAAATAACTGTCAATCAAACAATAGGCGGAGCTTATTTATCTGCACCACTGTAACTTATTTTTAGTATCATTTATGTTTAGTTATACAAAAACAACATAATTTTTTTTTATTATAAATATAAAATAACGTGGAATGTTGTTTGTTTTTGTTGACAATCGGATATCAGCGTTTTCACACCCCGTTTATCTTACGTTTATCCATTAAACTGATACCAGGTCTGCATACAAACTGACGTCAACCATGGGGAAGAACAGGATTTGCAGGCAGGGAAGGTGGGGGTAAACAGGTAAAGGTGAGTCTCTCCGTTGCGCCTACAACTCAGGGAAGCATACCGACGTTTTGTTGACTCCTTTGTTTCTCCATTTTGAGCCGACTGAGTAAGTAACATTTAAAATCCAGATGTAAACATATATGCATGTGGATCATTTAAACCATTTCACTTTGCCAGCGACGTCTTAAGAGAACAAAATCCTCAGCTGTTCTACGCGTTCTTGGTAGTTAGGATTTACGACTACTTTGGGACGTGATATGGCGCATTTAGAGCAGGGTTGGACAACTGTGTGTTGTAAATAAGTTATATTAACTGCCTCTGCTCCTACATTACCTCCACATGAGAGTAGAAACTTAAAGAAGCAGAGGCGTGGAAGTCTAAATGGTAAATCAAGTCATTTATCTCATACAGGGAGTGCTTCATATGTTTGCCCTGGCTATTGTAATATACACTTTAAATAAGATACAGTACAAACACGTTAAAAATGGCGAGTTGGTAAATGGTCATTGAAGTATTCAGATCCTGTACTTAAGTCAAAGCACTATAACCACATTGTAAAAATAGATTAATTTAAGTTCAAGTCCTGCATTTAAACCGTATTTAAGTAAAACCATTATCAGAAAAATGGACTGGAAGCATTACAAGTACTAATACCTACTTAAATGCAATGAAATATCCCAGTCAGTTTATTTATTTTATTTTTTTTACTTTTTAATATGTTTTTGGAATGGTTTATCAGCTGCACCAATGTGTAAGTTGAATTTACTGCTGCATATGCATATGGTTGAGCTCCTTTTTATTGTTTACTGTTTGGTAGTGTTAAATGACTAGTAAATTACAACTGCCTTAAATTTATGCCCAAGTACTATACTTGAGTATTTATAGCAAGTTATATTCCACAACGACTAACAATCTGTCCAACAGACCCAGAAAATGGTGAAGGTAGAGCAGCAGGAGTTAGCCAACCGGCCTGACAACACCGCCTTCACTCAGCAGAGGCTTCCGGCATGGCAGCCCATACTCTCCGCTGGCATTGTCATCCCAGGGTTTGTCCTCATTGGCCTGGCATTCATTGGCATAGGCGTCGCTCTCTTTGTCACTTCGCAGAGCATACAGGTGTTGGAGGTAAGACTGTGTCCACTGAACACACAGACCAGTTGAGTAGTATGTTGGAAATTAAGAGACAGATATCACCAAAAGACAAAAAGATATTAGATGGGTTGAAATAAACAGACCTCGAGTCATTGTTTATGTTACAAATGATTATTAAATCAAATTATTATTGAATAAGACGGTTTTCAGTGCTGAGATAAAGAAAATTGTGTAAATGGCCTAACATTGCTATCTGCTCACACACTTGTGACATGTAAGCGATCTTGACTTGAAGAGGTGTGGTGTTGCAACATTGGATGGAGATAGGTGTTGTAGGCATCAATAATTAATGATGACCTTTCTTGTTCTTTCCTTCCCAGATGGACTACACTGGGGTTGAACAGAACTCCCCATGCTTCAAGTGCTCTGACCCAGATGTGAAGAACTGCAAATGCGAGTTGAGATTCTCCATTGACAGTCAATTCAAGGTTGTGGTGGATTTTTGCAAAAAAACATTCACACACATCTAAACAGTAATTTACTTTAGCTTTACCCCAGCTGCTAACTGTTTGATTGTTTTTTTTTTTTTTTATTCTGCTTGCCTCTACAGGGGCCAGTGTTCTTTTATTATGGTTTGTCCAACTACTTCCAGAACTACAGAAGGTATGGTGTGTCCAAAGATGATTCCCAGCTCTCTGGAGACCTGGATAACTTTAAGGTTAGTTAACAACATATGACATTGTGGAAGAAAAAAAACACAACACAAAACACTTGTTTTAGTTTGATGGAAAGAAGAATGTTCTCAATTTGAACAAAAGTAGTTTAAACATATGCTGCGTTGAGTAAAAATATGCATAAAGTGTAGTTTATATTTTTATTGGTGAACATTTTTGTAACGGTATACTACGCCTATAGTTGCAGTGGTAGCTCACCCTGGTCGCTGTTGTTTGATTCAGATTTTTATACAGTTCTTCAGACTGTTTATTTGAGCAATGAAAACACATATCTGTCTCTCTGTCAGTCTCCCAGTGACAGCTGTGCACCTTATGAGTATGACAGCAAGGACAAACCAATTGTCCCATGTGGATCGGTAGCAAACAGCATGTTCAATGGTATGGACATTATAAAAAATATTTCAAAATTGTTTTTTTTTTTTTGTGTTTGCTTTGCTTTTGCAGCTTTAAAAGTTTTCATTCCTTTTCCTTTTTTTTTTTTTTTAAGACACCTTCCAGCTGTTTCAGCTCGTCAAAGGAAAAGAGAAGCAGGTGCCCTTTGATGGGAAAGGGATCGCTTGGTGGACGGACTACAATGTCAAATACAGAAACCCCAGTGTCACACCTCTGAAGAATGCATTCAATGGTACTAACTAACTTTATTTTAACATGAGGAGTTGAGGATGTTTGAGTAAGGGGTCCTTAAAAAATCACAAAATGTTAAAAACGTGTATTTGATATAATGTTTACAAATCATGATAGCTAATCATAAGTTTGACTTCCAGGTACTGTGAAACCCTTATTTTGGCCTAGGCCTGCTTACGAGCTGGACCCCTCAGACCCTGCTAACAACGGCTTCATCAATCAAGATTTCCTGGTTTGGATGAGGAGGGCGGCCCTGCCAGATTTCAGAAAGCTGTATCGCCGAATCACGGAGGGCGATTATGCAGAGGGTTTGCCAGCTGGAAATTACACACTCAAAATTGCCTACAGTATCCTTTACACATGTCTCAGATTCTGGGATGGTTTCATGGACATGGTTTGGAGGTGTGAGTGAGTTTAGCATGTGTTAAAGGTTACACTTATTCATATTTTTACCTGGGCCCAATGTAATGTTTTTCAATTAGACATATAAATACGGTAGGACTATTTACATCTTTTTCTCTTATGGTGCAGTCTTAACAAACACCAAAAATCAATGTGAAAGCCAAAACACGTCTAAACAAGATATTTCACTCTCACACAAAGGCCAAAGTTTAATCATTCTTATTAATATCTTTAAAAAGAGATAACATTGTAACAACTTAAATGTTAAAACAATGATTTGGGGAAGCAGTTTTATTCTGATCAGTCACTTGGTTTTATGTGAGCTGAAAAACAAGTTTGGTTCTATTAAGGGAAAATTAATAAGGGGAATAAGGGATAATATGTTGTTTAAACAAATCAGGGGCCATGATTGACACACTTGTGCCATTTATTGTTTTCGGTAATTGTAAAAAAAAAAAAACATCTGGATCATAATGCTTACAAGTGGGGTTATGCTTTCAAGATGAACAGTTGTGTGCCTAAAGGAGGTTAAAGCAATTTAATCTACATGAGAATATTAAACTTCTAATCAGTAGGAAAGGCTTCAGACATTGAATTGGCCACATAATTTGTATCATCTTCCAACAACAACAGCTTAGCCTGACTTGTTAAACTGGTTGGGTGTGGTTCTGTTTCTACCAGGGCAAAGTGAACACAATGACTCAGGAGTTCCTTGAGTTAGGAAAAAGGCAAATTCTCTGACATAAGTAAATGTGCTAGGCAAATAATATTTTCACCTGATTGAATGCCTGAAGGAAGCCTGTGAATGTCTATGTAAATGCCCTCAAACCCATTTTTATGTTGCTTTAAGGACCACGCCACTAGGTTTGCAACTTTAAATACTTTAACTGCTAGTAAATACTCATGTTTACTTTAGATTTCCGGTTACCATTTTCATCTTAGTTTATAGGATGTATTTTCATGTAATGCGTCATTGACAGCTGTTGCCTTAGGCATTATGTCCTTTGTCCATCTGTCTGTTCATCTGTTCCTCATGAACAAAATATAATTTAAATGCCTGGGGAGAATTTCATCAAATTTGGCTCAAACGTATAATTCATGATAAACTTATTTATTTTTGGAGGTCAAGATAACTGTGATTTCAAAAAATACATGTTGGCCATAACATCCCAATACTCTTCTAAAAAATGTTCAAGCAAATGTCCAACAGAATACAATGACATGTATAAGCAAAGGGGTCAAAGGTTAACTTGATTTTGACACCATAATGTTGTGCAAAACCAGAACAGGAACAGAAAAAGATATTGTGGTGATGTTTTGAATTATATAAGGTACTGAATGTGTGACACTCACCTTTAAACTTTGGTATTTGTGAAGATGTGCCTTAAGCATACATTTTTAGACTTTCTAGCTTCTTCACAACAATATCCATATTATCCAATGTCTTGTTTACATGTAAGTCCGGAAATAAATGAATGTAAATGATAACTTGGCAGTAGAAAAGGGATGGTAATTCTAGTATATACAGTTTCAGAAAGTCAAGCTTTCTGTTTTCCTCTGTACAGACTGAAAATCAATTATTAGAAGCTGTTTGGTTCAATTGTGCAATCCATCACATTGGACATTAAATCTGCATTCTGTTGCTGTTAAATAATCTTACTTTGAGTCGCAATCCAGTTTGAAACTGGTTGCTCTGAAAAGTCTGCACTGCAAAAAGTCATTCTACGAACTGCACTGAGTCACTTTATTTTGTCTTCTTTTGTGTTCTTCCATTTTTTTTGTGTGTATATCCTTGACATTTTGTTCCCAGACTACCCTGTTCTGAGCTTTGATGGAAGAAAGAAGGTGGTGTTCAGCAACGTGTCCTGGATGGGCGGCAAGAATGAGTTCCTTGGCATCGCCTACCTTGTGATCGGTTCATTGTGTGTCGTTATGTCCATAGTCATGCTCATCGTCTATGCTAAATTCAAGTTTCCTGAGGAAGACTGAGTGCTGGGTCAAGGACTGTTGTTGGATGGAGGTTTAGGTACTCGATTTTTTTTTTCTGCTAATTTTTTTTTACTCAGTGGGATGATTTAAAGCACATTACGGTGGTCACACAAAGGGGAGTACAGAAGTAGACTCCACCTATGAATGTGTTTTTCTGGACATGAAGACGTATCCTAAAGAGTGGAAGAAGTTTGCTGTCCTTTATATTGAAAGACTCAACACTGGAGTTCCCCTGTGACTGCAAAATAGGATGAATTTTAATATGGATACTTGTCTGTATTTATATCTATGAAGTTAAGCTGTTGTGAGTGCAAAACACTGCAAAGTCATCACCATTAGTTGGTTGTGGAACAGCTGTTCAAGGTGTATTGACATTTTTTTTGTCTTCACCACAAAATGAGCTGCCCCATCATTTTAGGTCAGTAAAAATCAAGCCATAAACTATTTGATAAGCCATATGTTACAAGTTTTTTGCAATTATACTTGATGTGTCGCTTAGCTTGGAAATAATGTTGTATAATGTGGGAATATTAACTCAGGGATCTGGTGTACAGTACAAGCCTGTGTTTAACCACAGTCTATGGTTTTAACTCATACTTTGGTTTCAGAGATTTTACTTCTTGATGATATTTATTTAATAAAACAACATTAAACAATTCCTCTTTGTGTTATTATGAGATTTTAAGTGCCATGCTTAAGTATGGATACTTAATTTTCAACAGTCTCTGCTGGATTCTGAGGAAATATGAGCTTTAAGAACTTATTAAGCAAAGTTCTTATGCTTCATTCACTTCTTTATTATGATTTTAGAAGTCTGTAATTTCAGTTCAGATCTAGGATTCATATTTTGTAAGCTTTTTGGACTGTGTAGGTCTGTCTTCTCTGCTGACTCGAGTCCAAGCCCCAGGCCGTCTTTTGTTCTTGACTGTTTTGGATTTGTGGGTTGAAAACACACATAAAAGCATTATTAAACATAACTTTCTAAGATGCATAATAAATGCATGCATTATTGCAGCCATTTATGATGACATGAGTCTGCATAGAGTGTTATTACCAGTTATATTTTTGATGAAGATTGAAATCATGTCATGATTAAGGTCAAGTTCTTTACTAAAGTGAAGTTAAGAAACCCTGCAAGCAAAAGCATATAAGCATTGATAAAATATAAAATAAAGTAGTATAAGTTTGGTGAGACAACATATGCAAATGCTGGAACTAAACTAAATGTGTAGGCATAATGAGTTATAATTAGTTACTTTAGAATCATGAGAAATGTTTATCACATTGTTCATAATAACTGTTAAAAGCCCTCTGTAACTGAGGAGTGTAAATAATTTATATAGTCTATGAGGAGGATTTATAGATGCATCATTGAAGACAACTCCCTTTCTCCCTCTATCTGTCACACAAAAAGAGAGAAAAAATATTTTTCAATTGCATTGTGGGTATTGTAGTGTAAATGAGCGTATAGTCCATTGAGATATCAAAATGTTAAACTACAAGGACCACAATTCATTGCGCCAATAAACCTGACGCCGGCTGCGGCGTTTTGACAGCAGCAGTCAGCCTCTGACCCGTTCGGTAGGCAGACGCTGCAGCCTCGTTTCTGTCTTTGTTCACTTTCACATCGCTACCGGTCCTCGGTGACCGCTTGCTTCGAAGGATGTCTGACGGCGGGGGGACTGAGGAAAGCTCCGGCACCATGGAGGTGTCGGCAGTACAGACGGTTGCCGATACGTCGGTTTTGCAGAAGCATATTAGAAAATTGGTACCGCTGCTCCTGGAAGATGGCGGCGAGGCCCCGGCCTCTCTGGAAACCGCCCTGGAGGAGAAGAGCACCGTGGAACAGATGAGAAAATTTCTGGCTGATCCCCAAGTTCATACTATCCTGGTGGAGAGAAGTGCACTCAAAGGTACATTTAGCCAAAATGCCAGCAAGCTAACTTGGTTTGAATAAGAGCTACATCAATATTAATTCAGTCACATGAACATGAGTCTGCAGATCTTAAATACGTCTTTAACAAAAGGATTTTACACAGAAATGATTAACTTTGTTTGAAAGCTGGTATTATTAGATAGTCACCGGCTCACGTCAGAAAATTTTAAGTTAGCTCGCTGTCTATATCCATCACATTGTTGAACTAACAGGCAACTACGCCACACTGGGTGGGGAAGGGAAACCAAGCCAATGACAACACAACACATTCCAGTGAACGTGTTTTATGATGACTATCTTTATGAAGTTTATAAGAGATTAATTTAAGCCAAAATGCAGTTTACTTATAAATTAAAATGACATTGTGACTGTGGCACAGTGCTAATAACAAAACAACTACCACAATCATGCAAAGACAATGACTCCTTTTATATTATCTGCAAGTCATGTTGTTTGCACCTTCCTGAGGTTTTATCATGTGAACCAGCTTGTGTCAATGAGCACAGTATCTTTAGTTTCCTACAGGCTAATTAATCCTGAGCCTCGAAGCCCTTCCTAATGTTTTATGAGTGCTGAACCTTGATCCCTTAATACTGCACATGACCAGCTGCTGAGTCTGAGCCTGCAGGGTTTAGATTCCCAACCACACAGTCACTGCCCCAGCCCGTCAGTTTCCTTGCACTTAGAATAGTGATGCTGCAGTGCAGATTGCTGTTTCTATTCCTAAAAGCTATTACCTCACTTGTAGAGAAGGGTGGGGAGGTTGAAGGATGGTCTTCAGATTGCACCGTCATCCTGCTGCATGCTTATTATACTCTGATAAAATAAACTCCTGTCCAGCATCCAACATTATTTTTACCATAAGCAGCAGGGTATTTTTTTTTTTAGGTCTATCAGTCCTTACTTGGTGCATGCTAAAGCTTAACAACTTGATCACAGTTTTGTTTTGGCTTGGTCAGAGAAGATTGATATTTTATTTGCTCTTCTCACAGAGGATGTTGGAGATGAAGGAGAGGAGGAAAAGGAGTGCATCACTTACAACATCAGCACTGACATCCACTATGGGTTAAAGTCAAACAGGTAAAAGATGCAGCCAGTGCACCAAATAAGCTTTGCATTGTTATAATTTCCCCAGTAAAAATAAATAAATAAAAACCTATTTTTTTCATATAATTGAGATATGCAGTCTTGATCTGAATGTTTCCACCCTTTTCTCTCTTGCAGCTTGGCTTTTATCAAGAGGGCAGTTGTCATTGATGCAGACAAGCCCATATCAACCCAAGTTCGAGTTCTGACCTTGAGTGAGGATTCTCCCTATGAGACTCTCCACTCTTTCATCAGCAATGCTGTCGCTCCTTTCTTCAAGTCCTACATCCGCGAGTCTGGAAAGGCAGACAGGTAATCCTCAGAAATCTGTCTATCTGTATTATGTTAAGAAATTTAGATGTGAACTCTACAATGAGGAAAAATGTGTTATTGGTGGAGAATTCATCTTCACTTTTATCTCTGTTGTATCCTTTTAGAGATGGGGATAAGATGGCTCCCTCAGTGGAGAAAAAGATCGCTGAGCTGGAGATGGGCCTTCTCCACCTGCAGCAGAACATTGAGATTCCCGAGATTAGCCTGCTTATTCACCCGATCATCACAAACATCGCCAAGCAGTGCTATGAGCGCGGAGAGAAGCCAAAGGTCACTGACTTTGGTGACAAAGTGGAGGACCCAACCTTCCTTAACCAGCTGCAATCTGGAGTCAACCGCTGGATCAGGGAGATCCAGAAGGTAAGTTCATCCACATATTGACTCAGGATTCTCTTTTTCCTCCTGTACTTGGCATAAAGTTTATATGTCTGCTTCAACCATCCTTTTCTCAGGTGACAAAGCTTGACCGTGACCCAGCTTCAGGCACAGCCTTGCAGGAGATCAGTTTCTGGCTGAATCTGGAGAGGGCACTCAACAGGATCCAGGAGAAGAGAGAGAGCCCTGAAGTTCTGCTCACGCTGGACATCCTCAAACATGGCAAACGTTTCCACGCTACTGTCAGTTTTGACACCGACACTGGTGAGTGACAGATGAAATCATCCTTCCTCATTTTGTTTCAGTTCTTCTGCTGCCTTTTTTTTTTTTTTAAAGCGTGGTGAATTTATTATTATCCCTTCTCTACTTCTCACAGGTCTGAAACAGGCTGTGGAAACTGTCAATGACTACAATCCTCTGATGAAGGACTTCCCTCTCAATGACCTGCTCTCTGCTTCAGAGCTTGATAAGATCCGACAGGCTCTGATGGCCATATTCACTCACCTGAAAAAGATTAGAAACACGAAGTACCCTATCCAGAGAGCGCTGCGTTTAGTGGAGGCCATCTCCAGGGACTTAAGCTCCCAGCTCCTCAAGGTGTTGGGAACCAGGAAGCTCATGCATGTTGCCTACGAGGAATTCGAAAAGGTTGGTTTTTGCAGCATTAACTTAAATTTGTTACCTAGTTTCCCCTAGACACACAATCTTGCTTAAGCTATTGTCTTCCTAAATGTCATCCCATCTTCTGCGTGCAGGTGATGGTGGCGTGCTTTGAGGTGTTCCAGACCTGGGAGGATGAGTATGAGAAACTGCAGGTGCTTCTGAGAGACATAGTGAAGAGAAAGAGAGAGGAGAACCTGAAGATGGTGTGGCGTTTGAGCCCCGCTCACAGGAAGCTTCAATCTCGTTTGGATCACATGAGACGTTTCAGAAGGCAGCACGAGCAGCTGAGGGCTGTCATCGTCCGTGTGCTGAGGCCTCAGGTAGGACCAAGAGCATCTGCAATGGCCATGTTTAAGTGACCTGCATTTATTACCTTTAGTTTTTATCACAATTCTTTTTCTGTTGATACTGACATGTAGGAGCTAATAACCTGTTTGGGCACAATTTGATTGAGAAATGGTGGTTCCCTAACTTTTTGTCTCCAGGTTTCTGCTGTGCCACAACATGCCCCTGGAGAGACAGTCGAGCCTCAAGATATGAAGGTAGCTGGTGTCCTCTTTGATGCTGCTGATGCCAACGCTATCGAGGAGGTCAACCTGGCATATGAGAATGTCAAAGAGGTTGATGGTCTGGATGTGTCTAAGGAAGGCATGGAAGCCTGGGAAGCAGCCATGAAGCGCTACGATGAGCGCATTGATCGTGTGGAGACCCGTATCACTGCCCGCCTGCGTGATCAGCTGGGAACAGCCAAAAATGCCAACGAGATGTTCCGCATCTTCTCCCGCTTCAATGCTCTCTTTGTGCGTCCCCACATCCGGGGTGCCATCCGTGAGTACCAGACGCAGCTCATTCAGCGCGTAAAAGATGACATCGAGTCACTGCATGATAAGTTCAAAGTGCAGTACCCTCAGAGCCAGGCCTGTAAGATGAGCCATGTCCGAGACCTGCCGCCTGTGTCTGGCTCCATCATCTGGGCCAAGCAGATCGACCGTCAGCTGACAGCTTACATGAAGAGAGTTGAGGATGTCCTGGGAAAGGGCTGGGAGAACCATGTGGAGGGTCTGAAGCTGAAGCAGGATGGTGATAGCTTCAGGGCTAAACTCAACACTCAAGAGATCTTTGATGACTGGGCTCGCAAGGTATGGAGCTGATCATAGACATAAATATTTGGGGTAGGGGAGCTTTAAAGAATTATATTGCTATTCTGCATGGGAATATCTGTGAATGCACACACACCAAGTGATTAATGATATAAATACAAATGAAACTTTTTGGTATTCAAATAATAAAACCAGTTACTATTCCAGTCCATGGGATGGTGCTGAGAGTTTTTTTTTATTATTTCAATGTAACAGTAATTTACTTTTCATCTGCCCATTTGCTGAAGTGGCTGATTAGCTGCAATAATATCACAATGATATCATATTGTAAATTAAGTATAATCAAATTATTGAATCATTGGGGCTTTTTCCCCACATCAAATAAAAAATACTTTCGCATTTTAAGATAAATATTCCCTCTTTTTGCCTTTTACACGGCATGCTTTCAGTTGTTTGTCAACTGCTCTTCTGTTTTACGAATATGTGGCCCCTTTCCTTTGTAAATTAGGTGCAGCAGCGTAACCTTGGTGTCTCTGGTCGCATCTTCACCATTGAGAGTACCCGTGCCCGTGGACGTACCGGCAACATGCTCAAGCTCAAGGTCAACTTCCTCCCAGAGATCATAACCTTGTCCAAAGAGGTCCGCAACCTCAAGTGGCTGAGCTTCCGTGTTCCTTTGGCCATCGTCAACAAAGCCCACCAAGCTAACCAGCTGTACCCATTCGCCATCTCTTTGATCGAGAGCGTGCGCACATACGAGCGCACATGTGAAAAGGTGGAGGAGAGGTCCTCCATCTCTCTTCTGGTGGCTGGGCTGAAGAAAGAGGTCCAAGCTCTGGTCACTGAAGGCATCACTCTGGTCTGGGAGTCCTACAAGCTGGATCCATATGTTCAGAGGCTGGCTGAGACCGTTTTCAATTTCCAAGAGAAGGTCAGTGTACATTATAAAATAATTTATTATAGAAGCGCCAACTCTAATTCTTAACTCCACCCAAAGTGTAATTTCAGAATGAAATGTTCCATTGTTTAATGTCTTATTCATTCTTTCTTTTGCTCCGTGTTGTTTCCAGGTGGACGACCTCTTACTGATTGAAGAGAAAATTGATCTTGAGGTCCGCTCTTTGGAGACCTGTATGTTCGAGAACAAGATCTTCTCTGAGATCCTCAACCGGGTCCAGAAGGCTGTGGATGACCTCAATCTCCACTCCTACTCCAACCTGCCCATTTGGGTCAACAAGCTTGACATTGAGGTTGGCACCACTTAACAATACAAACATTATTTGCTTTACATGTGGTTGGTCTGCATGGTTTTTAAAAGAATAGAATTTTGTTTTGTTTGCATAGATCGAACGCATTCTTGGAGTGCGTCTGCAGGCTGGCCTGAAGGCCTGGACCCAGGTGCTTCGAGGCCAGGTAGAGGACAAAGCTGATGTGGACATGGACACAGAGGCTCCACAAGTGAGCCACAAACCTGGAGGAGAGCCCAAGATCAAGGTACCTATTGTGCCTGAAGTATGATGATATTTATAACAAAATGCTGGGAAACCCTGGATTCCTGGAACCCTGGAACTGCTTATTCAAACTATTATCATTTTCTTTTCCCAGAATGTCATCCATGAGCTGAGGATTACCAACCAGGTGATCTACCTGAACCCACCCATTGAAGACTGTCGCTACAAGCTCTACCAGGAGATGTTTGCCTGGAAGATGGTCATCCTTTCTCTTCCCAGGATTCAGAGCCAGAGATATCAGGTAGGAATGTCTGAACAGTTTTAGTAGTAAGGCTGTGATTCCTACAGCAGGAAGCCACTTATCTAAAAGATAAAAAGCTTTTACTTTTATGGTAAAATAGCACAAAGAGTATTTAAAATGATTAGAATGAGTTATATTTTATTT
Organism: Hypoplectrus providencianus; assembly: GCA_028566105.1. Taxonomy (NCBI): domain Eukaryota; kingdom Metazoa; phylum Chordata; class Actinopteri; order Perciformes; family Serranidae; genus Hypoplectrus; species Hypoplectrus providencianus. Next base: position 9,238,193 of record JAOWBC010000248.1, on the reverse strand, counting down.
TACCAGGTGGGAGTGCACTACGAGCTGTCAGAAGAGGAGAAGTTCTACAGAAATGCCCTGACTCGGATGCCAGATGGCCCTGCGGCTTTAGAGGAGGCCTACAATGCTGTCGAAGACATTGTCACTGAAGTGGAGCAGTATGTAAAGGTAATGGTCATTTACTTTGTTCAAAAATATAAGATTTCTAGTAATGTCATATAACATGAGTCTGAGTATCCATCTCTTTTTTCTTTGGTGCCCCTGTGCAGGTTTGGCTGCAGTACCAGTGCTTGTGGGACATGCAAGCAGAGAACATTTACAACCGCCTGGGTGAAGACCTCACCAAATGGCAGGCCCTGCTTGTCCAGATCCGTAAAGCACGTGGAACATTTGACAATGCAGAGACTCGCAAAGAGTTTGGTCCTGTTGTCATCGACTATGGCAAGGTAATACTCATAGATTAAAAATATTTCTCAACAGAAATACAGTTAAATACATGTAAATTCATGTTAAAAATTTACATCAAATGGTCTTCAAATTTCTCCTACTTAAACCCCCTTATTTGTAAAATAATTGGGTCATTACAATGCTTGTTTTATATTTGTAATATGTTGTGTAAAGCTGCCCCATCTTCCAAATTGAACTTCATAATTTTGCATGTTTCTCGGCTTTTTACTAAACTACGTTTGTTTGTCGCTAACAACAGGTCCAGTCCAAGGTGAACTTGAAATACGATTCCTGGCACAAAGAAGTGCTCAGCAAGTTTGGCCAGATGCTTGGCCAGAATATGCAGGACTTCCATGCCCAAATCTCCAAGGTAATGCGTTATTTGATTGAAAATGTTTTCCTCTGCAGTTCAGTCACATTGCTTTCAAAGAGATACTTATCAGAAGGTCATTCAACTTTTTATCTAATCATTTTTCTTTTTTCTCAAAAGTCTCGTCAAGAACTGGAACAACATTCTGTGGACACAGCAAGCACTTCTGATGCCGTCAACTTCATCACATATGTCCAGACACTGAAACGCAAGATCAAACAGTTTGAGAAAAATGTGGATGTGAGTAGTTTAAAACATTAAATGTTTTCCTGTGTTGTTTTGTATCACTGCATGTTTCATTAAAACAGTTTAGGTTCCTAATTGGGCCCTTCCTCCTTTTTTAGTTGTTCCGTAATGGCCAGCGTTTGCTGGAGAAGCAGAGATTCCAGTTCCCTCCATCTTGGCTCTACATTGACAACATCGAAGGTGAATGGGGTGCCTTCAGTGACATAATGAAGCGCAAGGACACTGCTATCCAACAGCAGGTGGCTAACCTGCAGATGAAGATTGTCCAGGAGGACAAAGCTGTGGAAAACCGTACCACTGACCTGCTCAATGACTGGGAGAAGACTAAACCAGTTGCTGTAAGAGAAATCATCTAATTCAATTTTAAATATGTATATACAGTAGTCATGGTCACTCCTGTAATTACAGCAGCTAATTCAGTTGCTGCTGTGACAGTCATTAGGTGAATAATTTAGCTGTTTTTAATATGTAACTGTTAAATTGTTTCACCAGGGTAACCTGCGTCCAGAGGAGGCTCTTCAATCTCTGACAATCTATGAGGGCAACTTCGGCCGTCTGAAGGTTGAAAGGGAGAAGTGTGCCCGAGCCAAAGAAGCCCTGGAGCTCACTGACACCGGCCTGCTCAGTGGCAGCGAAGAGAGGGTGCAGGTAATGCCAGCAAACTTTAATGTAATGCTTTTTAAACCAACCCATTTCGAACCAGTTACAGCTCTTACATTGACTATGCCTTAACTTCTTTTGACTTGTAGGTGGCCCTTGAGGAACTTCATGACTTGAAAGAGGTTTGGTCTGAGCTGTCTAAGGTTTGGGAGCAGATTGACCAAATGAAAGAGCAGCCGTGGGTGTCTGTACAGCCCCGCAAGGTAACAAAATTCACAACAATCATTCAGATCACTACGTTTTTACTGTTTATTTGTAAAATTCTTAGCCTATAACAGTTCTTGTCTTGATGTTTTATGTTTGCAGCTTCGTCAGAGCTTGGATGGTCTTCTGAACCAGCTGAAGAACTTCCAAGCAAGACTGAGACAGTATGCTTCCTACGAGTTCGTCCAGAGGCTGCTGAAAGGCTACTTAAAGGTCAGCAGCTAGTTTTTCTCCAAAAAGCACACATTACTCACTCTAAATACTTATGAAAAATAGTTATTAAATTCATCACCCATTCCTCTACCAGGTCAACATGTTAGTGATTGAGCTGAAATCAGAGGCTCTGAAGGACCGCCACTGGAAGCAGCTGATGAAGCGTCTCCATGTGAACTGGGTGCCATCAGAGCTGACCCTGGGACAGATCTGGGATGTGGATCTGCAGAAGAATGAGATGGTGGTGAAGGATGTTCTCCTGGTAGCCCAGGGAGAGATGGCTTTGGAGGAGTTCCTTAAGCAGGTAAAGAGGGAGAGCCCTGAGGAGACAATGAACTGCACTGGTGAAGTTCACCTACAGTCTACTGTACAAATAAAGTACTTGGGGTGTGTTTACCTTTACATAATAGTTTGTGCTTTTTGTTTCCTCAGATCCGTGAAGTGTGGAACTCGTATGAGCTCGACCTTGTGAACTACCAGAACAAGTGTCGTCTGATTAGAGGCTGGGATGACCTCTTCAACAAAGTCAAAGAACACATTAACAGCGTGTCTGCCATGAAGTTGTCTCCATACTACAAGGTAAACTACTGTTAATGAACACAACCTGTGATTCTGTTTAAGATTTTACATAAATTAAATCTTTCTTTGTATCTCTTCTCTTTCCTCCCAGGTGTTTGAGGAAGACGCTCTGAGCTGGGAGGACAAGCTGAACCGCATCATGGCTCTGTTTGACGTTTGGATTGATGTCCAGCGTCGTTGGGTCTATCTGGAAGGCATCTTCACTGGCAGTGCTGACATCAAACATCTGCTGCCTGTAGAAACCCAGAGATTCCAGAGGTAGACAAATTACCATTTTTTACTCTTTATTATAATAAACCAGAATTCAAATGTAAATATTTTCCAATCGAACTTTCTAATATGTGCTTGTTTATTCCACAGTATCAGCACAGAGTTCTTGGCACTGATGAAGAAGGTGACAAAGTCTCCTCTAGTGATGGATGTGCTGAACATACAGGGAGTGCAGAGGTCTCTGGAGCGACTGGCTGACCTTCTGGGAAAAATCCAGAAAGCCCTTGGAGAATACCTGGAGAGAGAGAGATCCTCATTCCCCAGGTAAGATGGTGA